>OZ030006.1:152348353-152948353 GCA_964023405.1 Apodemus agrarius | reverse complement strand
AACTAAGACTGAATAGCCCAGACATCTAGGATTGAAGCAAACAAAACTGGGAGATGGGTTGCCTCTGACAATTTGCCTGCTCTTTTCATTCTCCTGGATTACTTTGTTCAGATTTGATATGATAAGACTGGCTCCTAGTCTTACTGTAACCCTTTGTGCCAGGTTCTATGGATATCCCTGGGAGGCCTCCTCCTTTTTGGAGGGAAACAGAGAAGATCTGGGGGAGAGGGGAGGTGGGAGGCAATGACTGGGAGAAGTGGATAGAGGGGAAATGGTGATTGAGCTGTAATTTATGAGAGGATAAGTGAAAAAGACAGAGAGAAATGAGAGAGATAGAGAGAGACAAAGAGACAAAGATTTATGTGGAACTATTACACTCTACAAGAGCAACGAAACACTTAGGTACATTAATTCTTACCTTCCATGAGTGAAACATTTTTTGTGCAGAACAATTCATTGTAAGCTATATCTTTTATAGCTTTTTTTTCAAGAAGTTGAGAGTACTTTTGAAAATAAACTGGAAGAAAACAAGCAAAACCACTCATTATTCATGATAGAAGTATGCCTTTCTATTTTTTTATTTACTGTTACAAATATCTACAACATCCACATTATATAGATAGACAGAGCCTGACTACAATTCCCATCATCCTATAGCCAGTGGACTCCTCAGCCTCCTAAGTTGAAACCACAGATACTTTGCAGAACTCACAGAGACAAGAGTGACTTAAAAGGCAGGATGGGTCCATTATCATGGCTTTAATGGGAGTAAACCATACCCTTCAATGCTGAATGTAAGATGACAATGCCAATTCTTCAAGGAGATGAAGCAGAGATAGATACTCATATTTAAGGATGTAAACTACCTTCTTGTTGGGAGGAAAAAGGTTTGCTAATTCTGAGTAGCTATAGATTATTTTAGAGTGGGAAATAAGAAAAAAACAAGTATCTACAGGGCATCGCTTTCTTCCTTAACTTGCATCTTTTCGACTGAGTTGCTCCTCCATGTACCACACTCTCACTCACAATCAAACTGACTGGCCTCTCCCTCTACATCTGAGTTTCTTCACTTTCCTGCCTGTGTCTTTGTCCTCCTTGTCCCATCACTTTTGCTTTCTCCATTTCTCCAACACCAGTTCTGAAATGGGCCATCAGAAATATCCCAGGCCACTCATTGGCCTTCTTGGTATTAGACTTGAGCCCAGTTCTCTTTCCCTTCGGCCCTTGAACCACTGCGCTGTCGGGATTTGCCTCACCTTTGGCCATCAATTCTTGTCTTTTGTATTCTCTTCTCCCTCCATCCACCCCTTCAAAATGTTACACTTTCTACAGCCCTATCATTATGCTTCCTTCTCATATAAATGCTATGTATTGTTTGTCATGTGATTGTCATGTCTTGTCTGCTGTCTATTTGTATGGGATTTTTTTTGCTCAGTAAACACAAACATATTAGGTTCAACTCAATATGCCTAAAACTAAAGTCGACATCTAACCACTTAAATGTATAACCTATCATATATTCTCTACCTCTTTGATCAGCTTCATGGTTGCTGAGTTTTCATCATAAGAATATTAAAATCACATTTTATTTCTTAGACCCCTTAATCCCTTGATCTTGATATGCATCAAGCAACTATTTCCTTGATCCTATACTCTTTATATCACAAAACTGCCTCCTCTCATGTTCTCTAGATACTTATTAGCAGATTACAAATTAGCCCTCTCATTTATTTGTTTGTCCTGGTAATTCTATCTTCAGATTCCCATGAAAACACCATCTATAACCTCAATATGGCTACATGAACTCTTTATTTGAAACAATACAATGGTTCTCCATGGCATTGGTGGTTTGCAAAAAAACGACCACAATTTTTAACTTCTGTATTCCCACACCATTGCAATGTGATTTTGCAAGTGTCACAGTTCAAGTTCTAAAAAAAAAAAAAAATTGAACTCTTGTGTGTGAGCTGGCCAAGGGGATGTGCAAAATGAGCTCTGATCTACTCTCCAGTTAAATTTGTTGATAGCCTGGCTCAAGGCACCGTCAGCCTTTGAAATCTCCAGCTGCCCTGTAACCAAGCCCAGGCCCTCCTAATGACTCACATAAAGGTGAGACAGACTGTCAGTCACTCCAGCTGGCCTCCTCGTCCTCAGAGCCTGAGGGGCCTGGACTGGTAACTGGCCACATACAGATGCCTAAGCTCAGCTAGGACCAGAGAAGCCACTCAGTGGACATTAGCCAAAATTGCCAAACCATGGGAGCATAAGATAAATAAATATGTGTGTTAGCTCATTACATTTATACTGACATATTAAGTAGAAAAGAATAATTGATTAAAGAATGCTCTTTAGGAGAAATAACTGTTTTTTATAAGGGGCACAACACGTTCTCTACATCCTGCTTGTGTCTACCTAGGGAAACGTTACCTCAGCAACTCATGCTTCAGTTTCACCCCTCTGTGACATACTTGGTACCCACAGTTCTGGGTGTCACCTCTTCTAGGAAAACTCTCTCGGCACAATGCTTCCCAGACAACATTGCAGATACTAGTTCATTTTTTATGTTTTTTTTTTACATAGCCCAGGCTATCTCCAAACTTACTCTCCTACTATCTAATACCCTGAGTAGCTGAGATACTAGGAGTGTGCCATTATACCTGGCTGACATTGATTCATTGACTTTCCTCTAAATTTCTTGAGCACACAGTCTGTGTTCTTCCTGGACTTTGTGAAACATCGTCTGACATACATTAATGTATGCTATTATTATGTTATTTCTATTACTTTATTCTGAGTGACCAAATAAATGAGTAAAACATCCTAATTATACTACTTTTCATGCATTTTTATATTTTTCATATATTCTAAAAATTTTTTATTATTATTTTCATTATTCTTTGTTTACATTCCAAATGATTTTCCCTTTCCCAGTTCCCCCTCCCCATAAGTCCCATAGGCCCTCTTCCCTCTGCCCATTCCCCAATCAACCCCCTCCCACTTCTCTGTCCTGGCAATCTCCTACAATGCTGCATCAAGCCTTTCTAGGACCAGCGCCCTCTCCTTCCTTCTTCTTGGGAATGATTTGATATGTGAGTTGTGTCTTGGGTATTCAGAGCTTCTGGGCTAATATCCACTTATCAGTGACTGCATTCCATGTGTGTTCTTTTGTGAATGAGTTACCTCACTTAGTATGATATTTTCCAGTTCCAACCATTTGCCTAAGAATTTCATGAGTTCATTGTTTTTAATTGCTGAGTAGTATTTCATTGTGTAAATATATTACATTTTCTGAATCCATTTCTCCATTGAGGGACATCTGGGTTCTTTCCAACTTCTGGCTATTATAAATAAGGCAACTATGAACATAGTGGAGCATGTGTCCTTATTGCATGCCGGGGAATCTTCTGGGCATATGCCCAGGAGTGGTATAGCAGGGTCCTCCCCAGTTCTACATTCTAAAATTTTTGATGAACAGAAATTCACCCATTTTCTCAGGTTGCTTTTAGGTTTCTCATAATACTAGGAACTAACTGAAGAACTCTTCTTAGACAATTTCTTCCTAGCTCTTTCTTGTCCACAAGCTCACACTAGATGAAGCAGCCCTATACACATACAGCTTGACATCTTGGTGCAAATGACAAAATGTAGATTTGACCTCCCAGTCTAATAAAGACCACAGTCCACATAGTTCACTCCACAACATATACTCATAAATGTGATTCCGTTTCTTTACTGAGACCTTGCTATACCACTCCTGGGCATATGCCCAGAGGATTCCCCAGCATGCAATAAGGACACATGCTCCACTATGTTCATAGCAGCCTTATTTATAATAGCCAGAAGCTGGAAAGAACCCAGATGTTCCTCAATGGAGAAATGGATTCAGAAAATGTGATATATTTACAATTTTTCCCAAGACAACAGCTAAATTCAAGGACAAAGGGAAAGTCACAATGGAATCCCTTGAATTAATTTTCCCCAAAGAATATTTCTTCTTCATATTTCCACTAAATGCCAGTAGCTACAGTGGAACCTCTCTTCATCTAAGGCAGACATGGCCCACTGATGTGTGTGGGATACTTACTGATAAAAGAACCTAAGAATGTGATTGCCAGCAGCAGGAGAAGTACCATCAAGCATGTAAAAAGCAGTGAGGGGGAACCAAGCTTATTTAGATGATGGATACGTTTCTCACTGGGAGCTAGAAGGAGAAGCACATTCATTTCATGAGAAATAAGTTCCATCCTTGTTTCTTCTTTTCCACCCTCCTCTTCTCCCTTTTTCCCTAGGACACATAATTTACTAATAGTATGAACACTTCAAGTAACAGAAAAATGAAAGCACAAACTTACACTGTTTAAATAACTGGTATTAATATTTTGAGATCTGAAAAATACTCTGAATATATATATGAAAATAGTTGGTTCGTATTCTTTCATAGAGGTTTGTGTGTGTGTGTGTGTGTGAGAGAGAGAGAGAGAGAGAGAGAGAGAGAGAGAGAGAGAGAGAGAGAGAAAGTGTAATAAGCCGGGATTTCACCGTGTAGTACTGGATGGTCTGAAACTTATTATGTAAGCCAGACTGGGGGCAAATCCTCAGTGATCCTCCTGCCCCTGCCTCCCCCAATTCAGGAATTAGACCAAACCTGGCCCTTACACTAAACCTTAAAGTATGTGCATATAAAGTGTTTTCCTACATGATGACACAACATAAATATTTCCACCTGGACTACGGCTTTTCTTCACATCAGTACTGTAAATATATCTTCATTTCACTGCATTTTCTTAGTGTTCTTTATTATGGATTCAGCATCATATACTTAAATAAATTCCAGACTGCCAAAACATTAAAGACATATATACAATAACATAAATATTTCTAACCATAGTCCATCACTTTAGCATAAGGTCAGTCTGCTAGCCACCATCACATGGCTGGAAATTTTCCTGGATCTAGGTACAGTTTAATAGCAGAACAACTGCCTATCAGGTGAGAGGTTTTGCTCTGATCTATAGTATAAAAGAAAAAAGTTCCTTCAAGATAAAAATTCCAAACACTGAAACGGTTTTCATGAAGTTACTGAATACTGTCAAACATAGAGGGAAGAGCTCACTATTAAACAATATGATTTAATTTTCAGGAAAAAATACATGCATTTATGTTCTTTTATATAGAGCAGGAAATGTAACAACATTCAATGTATAGTTTCTATAAATGACAAGAGCAAAAACCAAGCCAAGAAAGCTTTTCCTTCCCACTATACAACTCTACAGCTCTTCAAGTCAATCTACAAACAGTTTAAACAGTTGAGACTTCAGTAAAATACCAGATGGGAGCACTCAAAGAATCATTCACAAATATCGCCTAACTTTGCAAATGACCATTCCTTTATCCTCCCATCTACATTAAGTACAGACAGGGGTTTTTGTTTTGTTTTACCTGCAGGACGTTTTGAGTAGGTGCCCAAGGAGTTGGATTCATTCTTGATCTTCACTTCTGCATAAGTGATTTCTGAAGCCATATCAAGAAAAGACCTGCCTCCCTCAGAAAGCACAAGTCATTCCCTCTGTAAGACTCTGCAGTATGTGAGAACTAATTGCGGCAACAAGTTGTCATGTCACACAATTTTATGAAAGAAGAGGCATGTCTCACCAGCATAAACCACATGAGAACAAGAAACCACAACACGGAATCACTCAGGTTTCACAGGGGAGATGCAACCTCTTAATACAAGAATATAAGAATTGTAGCCCTCAAACCCAATCAGCAAGGTATGCAAGTACTACAAAGTGGGAACTCAAAGGGGGAAGGAAAGAAATAGGAAGGAGAAGAGGAACTATGCTACTAGAGAGCTCTGTCCTAAGAGCTCACAGCAAACATAAATTCGTGCAGCTCTAAATGCAATCTAGTTTCAGGAAAACCAGACAACATGAGCCAATACTTAAGGCACGACATTGATTTTAAATGAACAGGCAAGTTGTGATATCATGTTCTAGGGGACCATTGGCCCTCACCATTGTGTGGGCTCCCACTTTTCTCTCAGCTGCCTACAGTGTGGGGAAGGTAAGGCTCACATTCTGTTTCTTCTGAAGCTGCTCCTCTGAGCACTCTGCCTCCTGCCACAGGTTCATAACTAGCTGCATGGGGGCTCTGCTCACTTTACTACTGGCCACATCCAGAGCTCCTGAAACAGCTCTGGATAGTAGCTTTGGGAGGACTCTGTCCTCTCCTTGTTCCTCTCTTGTCTGAATCCTATGCTCCTCAGCATGAACTAAGTGTTCATTGCACTGTTGGAGAATCAAATGGGTCACAGAGTACAAGAGGGGACACTTGACATTAGTTGCTGAAGATGGGATGATTTGAGTTTCTCCCACAGACATCTTCCAGCTCATAGCCACATGCTCAACCTTCGGTTCTTCCAAGTACTTCCCCTCTTTGAATCTTATCTAGCTACTCCCATGCTTTTACACATAATATGCAAAGAGCATGTGCATGCATACAAAACACACAGTTTGTTTTTATTGGTTTTCTCTTTCTTTTGTATCCAAACATACTGAAAACCATGAGTTCACACTAAAACCCCCACTTTAATATAATACTGCAGGTTTCATTTTATTTCCCAAATTTCTGAATTTCTAGCCTACATCTATAAGTGAAAACAAATCTATACTCATTATCTCTATCTCAAACTCCTAAGTGATAATCCCTAGGATGCTACTCAATTCCTTCCTGCAACATCACACATACTTCCCTAAGAGGCCTGTCCCTTCTGGATGGGCTCCAAACATCAGGTCAAACCTATGTCTTCTGAAGTGATGACTTCTTCCCTTAGGCTGAATATTCCCACAAAGGACCAGAAACATTGCTGAAGTTCTTAGATCTTTGCTGTGGAAAACCTCCTTTAACTGACTTGTGCTCTGACTCCTCATGCTGCTCTCTGAGGAGACTTCATTCAGCCTCTTTGTGACGTTAGCAGTCCACCAAGGTCACCTTGATGGTCAGAAACACTCTTCACACTGAAAGGTATTGAGTGGCCATACAAAGATATCCCACCAAGCAGAGAGCATCCTTACATTGCCACACCAACACTGTCTTCTGTATAGATACTCTCCTCATCCTATTTGACAGCTAACACCCAATACCAGGTCATCCACAACCAGACAAGAATATTGTCTCCTTAATAGAAAATAATGTCCCACACTGAGTTTTCCACCATGCTCACTCTTTAACCATCTACAAGGACACTTGTAGTGATAATTTTGGAATTTTGGTTTTTTTTAAAAAAACATAGAAATATAAGAATATGTGCATTTTAATCCAAGATGTGGGGGTATGGGGTTGGTTCAGACTCTTCATGGTGGCTGTGATTACCCTTGTGTTCTAGTAGTGGTGTGATTTTTCCAGTTTCAGACAGTTTCTACTATTTTGTCATGTCTGGAATTCTGAGAACTTTTCAAAGGGCATGTAAATTCTAGAGCAACCATAGGCATGGTTGGTGATTCTTTGGTATGGGGGATTTATAGTTTTGTTAGTAGTCATGCTCAAAGAAGAAAGAAAGAAAGAAAGAAAGAAAGAAAGAAAGAAAGGGAGGGAGGGAGGAAGGAAGGAAGAGAGAGAGAGAGAAAGGAAGGAAGGAAGGAAGGAAGGAAGAGAGAAAGAAAGAAAGAAAGAAAGAAAGAAAGAAAGAAAGAAAGAAAAGAAAGAAAGAAAGAAAGAAAGAAAGAAAGAAAGAAAGAAAGAAAACCGGGCAGTGGTGGCATACACCTATAATCCCAACATTAAGGAAGCAGAGGCAGGCGGATTTCTGAGTTCAAGACCAGCCTGGTCTACAGAGTGAGTTCCAGGATAGCCAGGGCTACACAGAGAAACCCTGTCTCAAAAAAAGCAAAAAAAAAAAAAAAGGAAGAGAGAGGGAGAGAGGGAGAGAGAGAGAGAGAGAGAGAGAGAGAGAGAGAAAGAGAGAGAGAGAAAGAAAGAAAGAAATTAGATTCAAGAATATCTCTCTCTCTCTCTCTCCCTCCCTCCCTCCCTCCCTCCCTCCCTCCCTCCCTTCCTCCCTCTTTCTCTCCCATCTATCCTTTTTCTCCTATCTGATTAAAGTGGGATGAAATGAGAGGAAGCAGAGATAAAATGTGGGAAAAAGAACCCACAAGTAGCAAAGGCAGACAACTTTTTAAAAAGACAGGCAATACATGGTACCTTAACTTGTGGCTCAAAAATTAAAGATGAAAATGAGAAATTTGATTTCATTTTCCACAAAGGAAATGGCAAGAAGGGAAGATATGAGTGCTTGGTTTTAAGAAGCCAGTAAAAAGGTTATTGCAGCTGCTACTGCTAGGATAACCCCGGCATTGGTCCCAGAGGGATTTTCTGGTTTTTCTTTCTATCTTCATATATTTTGTTTCAAAAAAAAAGTTTGAAAGTCTATCTGAGGAGTTGGAAAAATTGTGGCTGGAAATGGAGGGGCATGAAATACAAAAAAGGCAGGGTGGAAACAAAGGGGGTGAGTCTATTTTCATGTTTCTGAAAGGATTATAGAGTTGGCTGTGCAACTAGAAAAACTGTGGGTGGAGGTGGAAGCACAAGAGAGCAAGGAAAATTGAAAAGGGAGAACATAAAAGAGGCAGGCCCAATGACTGAGCAAAACAATGAGGATTTTCCACAGGAAGATTGAGGCAAGAGACTGTGCCAGAGGGTGAATGAGCCAGAAATAAGCTCAAAAAGCAGGAGGACGATCTAATGAAACAGATCATTTAGAGAGAAAGGATTAATCTTTAACCAATTGTACTAACAGAGTGGGAGGAGGGGAAGCTGGAGTTATGACACAACCATCAACTTTCCCAAAACTTATACAACAAATACCTGGTAATGGTACAGAACAAGGTTATTGCAAGATAGGATGGTGTCCTATAGAAATGATACATGTAAAAAAGGCTATGATATTATATGATATGCACTCAACTTATTTGAAAAAAATGCTAAATAACTGGGCTACTAAAAGTAGAATTATATCCCAAGGCTGGAAGAGATTGATGACAGCTTTACTAGAGGCTGGTCTGTAATTGCAATGGTTCACAGGGTAGAGGGAGGAAGCTGAACAGTGAAATAGAGCAAGGGAAATGAGTATAGTAAAAGATCAGTAGCTAGGTGAAGGTCAGTATGCTGATATACAAAAACAGATTCAGTTTGATGACACTACTATAGAACACTGTCACTTGGCAGATTTAAGAGCTTGGGACAAAGTTGTACAAGGCTCTGGGGAAGCCACACCCCCCCTTTTTTTTTTAACAAAAAAATAGTCTCAGCTGGGAACAAAGCTGTATCAGACCCTGACACAACACAAGTGTTGATAGAGAACTTTGCATTTGAAGCTGTGAATATCAAATGTAAAAGCTTTATTAGACCATTAATGGCATGGGCAGAATCCATGATTGAATGGATAAAGGGTATGACTGATATTGATTCTAACATGTACCATGCTAATATAGGTCAAGATACAGCTAGAGGTCTCAACTATTAAAAACAATGAATTCATGAAATTCCTAGGCAAATGGATGGAACTAGAAAATATCATCCTGAGTGAGGTAACCTAATCACAAAAGAACACACATGGTATGCACTTACTGATAAGTGAATATTAGTCCAGAAACTCAGAATGCCCAAGATCCAATTCACAGAATTCACAGACCACATGAAGCTCAAGAAAAAGGAAGACCAAAGTGTGGATGCTTCAGTACTTCTTAGAAGGGGGAACAAAATACCCATGGGAAGAAATACAGAGACAAAGGGTGGAGCAAAGACTGAAGGAAAGACCATGCAGAGGCTGTCCCACCTGGGGATCCCTTCCATATACAGTCACCAAACCCTGACACTATTGTAGATGCCAATAAGTGCTAGCTGACAGGAGCCTGATGTAGCTGTCTCCTGAGAGGCTCTGCCAGTACATGACAAATACACAGGTGAGTGATCTCAGCCAGCCATTGGACTGAGCACAATGTGGCCAATGGAGGAGCTAGAGAAAGGACCCAAGGAGCTGAAGAGGTTTGCAGCTCCATAGGAGGAACAATATGAACCAACCAGTATACCCAGAGCTTCCAGGGACTGAACTGCCAACCAAAGAGTACACATGGAGGGACCCATGGCTTCAGCTGCATATGTAGCAGAGGATGATCTTGTTGGACATCAAAGGAAGAGACCCGTGGTCCTGAAAAGGCTCAATGTCCCAGTGTATGGGAATACCAGGACAGGGAAGCAAGAGTGGGTGAGTTGGTGAGCAGGGGGAAGGGAGAGGGGATAGGGTGGTTATGGAGTGGAAACCAGGAAAGGGGATAACATTTGAAATGTTAATGAAGAAAATATCCAATAAAAAAAGATATAGCTAGAGGTCTCTAATATCAAAATTCCCTGTGCTTCCAATGCAGGAAATGTGGTAATTTACAGAAAGACTGTAACAAAAGCACTAAAATCTTAGATCTCAAAATGCCTGGTGTCTTAATTATGAGAATTTTGCTCAATTCCAACAAAATTGAATACCAACTATCTCTAAGGGCAGTTGTTCTTCTCAATATAAACAAGAGAGAAATTGTAGACTTCCAGGGGTGTGCAGGCAATGTAGCAAGGACCAATTAGTGAAAGTCTGAAAGAGATACTCAAGGTAATTTCTTGCCATCAAGAAGTAAATGAGCCAAGTTGGAATGGGAAAATGGCAGCAAGAAACATTGCATTATAGAAAAAACTCTGGAATTAAATCATCCTGTATACTGTTGTGATGTGTTAACATCACAATGGAAGCCAGTGAAAGATTGGCATTAGGAACATGTGTTTGTTTAAATTTCCACAGCGATTGAAAAGCTCTGGATACCAAAAAAAAAAAACTGATAAATATCAGAACTCAACAGGAGAATACTCCTGTAAACTTCAGCCACTAATCCATAAACTGCTTATTTCCTTGAAAATACCTTTGTTTATAATATCCCAATACACACACCAAAATTAATGGCTTAAAACGGGAGGAAATGTAGTGACAATTTGAAATTTTGTTTTCTTTTAAAAACTCAGAAATACTATAAGAATGTTTGTTTTGGTTTTGGTTTTGGTTTTGGTTTTGGTTTTGGTTTTGGTTTTGGTTTTGGTTTTGGTTTTGGTTTTGGTTTTGGTTTTGGTTTTGGTTTTGGTTTTTTGAGACAGGGTTTCTCTGTGTAGTCCTGGCTGTCCTGGAAACTCACTCTGTAGACCAGGCTGGCCTCGAACTCAGAAATCCGCCTGCCTCTGCCTCCCAAGTGCTGGGATTACAGGCGTGCGCCACCACACCCGGCTAAGAATGTGTTTTTATTTTAATCACTGATGTGGTAATATCAAGCTGCTTTGCAGCAGACAACTGTTATTTACCTCTTCCCTGGCAGGAGTGTGATTTTGCCAACTGTAGATAGTTTCTGCAATTGTGTACATTTGGGATTCTGGGAGCTTTTCAGAGAATATATAAATAAATACTTGGGCCTCAATAGGTGTGGGTTAATGGTTGTAGGTCATTCAGGAAGGTTAGTTGTGGTTTATTAATCGTTGTGCTATAGAAATGTTTTTTTTCCACAATGAAAAATGTACTTTATATCTTTAAATATTTTCACAACAAAGAAGAAGTTATGATATACATTTTGCACAGGACATCCAGGTATTACCTTTATGCTACAGATGAAATTACATAGGCTACTTGATGTCTAATGAGGTTATGGTGAATACCATACAGGCTAAAAGATACCATAGTATCTGATATTGCAATGAAATCTTGTATGATATTAAATTTCTTTTAAACCCAGACTGAATTTGGCAATGCTATTACCAATCTCTTTTCCAATGTTTTTGCATCATTAAAGCCACTAAAATATCCCAACATATTGACAATACTCTCAGGCCCCCCTCTAAAACAATAATAAGATGCTGACAACTTTTAGAGAATATTTGTCTGGAATAACTGGAATTCTAGAATTCTATGCAGCTGGTAAGTGAAAACAGTCAAGCCTTCAACATGAGCAACAAGGGTTTAGTTCACTCTGTTAGTCTGTGTCATTTAGACAGATCAGTTATAATATAATGCATTTTTTCAAAGGATGTTCCTCAGCTAGTATATGATATGTGAATTCTTCTCAATTGGTTGGGGTTTTTTTAAGTATTTATTTATTTTCACTTTGAGTTTGTATATAGGTGGATGCCTGCTTGCTGGAAGCCATGTGTGGAGGTCAGAGGTCAATTTGCAGAAGTCAGATCTCCCTTCCTACCATGTGATTCCAGAGGAGCAAACTCAAGTTGCCAGGTATAGTGACAGGTAACTTCACCCACTGGTTGCTAATCCCAGCTCTATTTTATTTTTTTATAATTTTTAATTTTATTTTTATTGTATTCAACACAATATATATTTTATACCAATGATAAAAATGATGAATGTGTTATTAAACTGAAATAAAGAGATAGAGTCTTCCTGATGCTATTGGCAACAGGAAGCCAGGAGACTCCATGGCCTTCTGTGCACAGCCCTCCCAGAGAGTGTGATCTCCCAGCAGCACTTTCACTTCTGAACACAGAGGTGAAATCTCCACCTTCTCCCTAGAGGGGAACAGCTAGAAGCATGCAGGGTCTAAGATCAGTGGAGCAGCTGGGACAGAAGTCTTCCTGCCACCATTTGCACCAAGAAGCCAGGACACTCCACAGTCTTCTGTGCACAGCCCACCAGGAAAGAGTGATTTCCCAGCAGTGCTTTCACTTCTGGCTCAGAGGAGTAAGGACACAGGCTCACAGGCCCACAGGAGGAACACACTCCAGCCAGAGACAACAAGACCAACTAGTGCACCAGAGATAATCAAATGGCAAAAGGCAAGCACAAGAACCCTACCAACAGAAACCAAGGCCACATGGCAACATCAGAACCCAGTTCTCCCACCAGGGCAAGTCTTGGATACCCCAACACAACAAAAAAGCAAGAGTTGGATTTAAAATCATATCTCCAGATGCTGATAGAGGGCTTCAAGAAAGACTTAAATAGCTCCCTTAAAGAAATACAGGAGAACATTGATCAACAGGTAAAAGCCCTTAAAGAGGAAACACAAAAATCCCTTAAAGAAATACAGGAGATCATGGGTCAATAGGCAGAAGCCCTTAAAGAAGAAATGCAAAAATCCCTTAAAGAACTACAGGAAAGCACAATCAAGTAAAGAAAATGAACAAAACCATCCAGTGTCTAAAAGTGGAAGTAGAAACAATAAAGAAATCACAAAGTGAGACATCTCTAGAGATAGAGAACCTTGGAAGGAATTCAGGAGTCATAGATGCAAGCATCAATACAGAATATAAGATATAGAAGAAAGAACCTCAGGTGCTGAAGATACAAAGAAAATGCAAAATGCATAAAGCTGGTAACCCAAAACATCCAGGAACTCCAGGACACAATGAGAAGACCAAACCTAAGGATTATAGGTATAGACGAGAGGGAAGATTTCCAACTTAAAGGGCTAGTGAATATCTTCAACAAAATTAAAGAAAACTTCCCTAACCTAGAGAAAGAGATGTCCATGAACCTACAAGAAGCCTTCAGAACTCCAAACAGACTGGAGCAGAACAGAAACTCCTCCTGGCACATAATAATCAAAACACCAAATTCACTAAACAAAGAAAGAATATTAAAAGCAATACAGAAAAAAGGAGGGGCAAGTAACTTATAAAGGCAGACCTAGCAGAATTACCCCAGATTTCTCACCAGAGACAATGAAAGCTAGAAGATCCTGGGCAGACCTCATACAGACCCTAAGAGAACACAAATGCCAGCCCAGGCTACTATACCCAGCAAAACTCTCAATCACCCTAGATGGAGAAAACAAGATATTCCATGATAAAACCAAATTTACACAATATCTGTCCACAAATCCAGCCCTACAAAAGATAATAGAAAATGCCAACACAAGGAGGAAAACTATACCCTAGAAAAAGCAAGAAAGTAATCTTCCAACAAACCCAAAAGAAACACAAACATAAAAATAACATCAACCAAAAAAATAAAAAAAAAATAACATCAACCAGAAAAAGGGAAATGAAATGTAAATATAGAATATGTCCAATAAAAAAAACAGGATGCAACAATCACTATTCCTTAATATATCTTAGCATCAATGACTCAATTCACCAATAAAAAGACATAGACTAACAGAAATATTTTTCATGTAAATCTTCAATTTTATCAGAAAATGTTTGTAATTCCTTTTTCAATTAATTTAGTAATGTTTTTATGTCTACCATTTTATATGCATAATTTTTCATGATAATCTTCAATTTTAATATGTTTTTCTGTATATTTCTTCTATTTTATCAGAAATATGTTCAATGTAAATCTGATTTTAGCACAAAAAGTTTTTAATTCCACCTTCAATTACCTTAGGAAGATTTTTTTATATCTACGATTTTTTCTGTCAAATTTTCCATGAAATAGTCAATTTTAATGTGTTTCTCTATATATTTCTTGTATTTTATCAGAAATATTTTCCATGTAAATCTTCAATTTTACCTGAAAATGTTTATAACTCCACTTTCAATCAACTTTGAATGATTTTATGCCTATCATTGTATCTGTATAATTTCCATAATAATCTTCAATTTTAACATGTTTTTTATATATTTCTTCAATTTTATCACAAATATTTTCTATGCAAATCTTCAAGTTTACCTGAAAATGGTTGTAATTCCACTTTCAGTCAATTTAGAATTATTTTTATGCCTATCATTGTATCTGTATAATTTCCATGATAATCTTCAATTATAACATATTTTTCTATATATTTCTTCAATTTTATCACAAATATTTTCCATGTAAATCTTCAAGTTTATCAGAAAATGTTTATAATTCCACTTTCAGTCAACTTAGGAATACTTTTATGTTTACCATTATTATATCTATATAAAATTTTCCATCATAATCTTCAATTTAAACATGCTTTTCTACATTTTTCTACAATTTTATCAGAAATATTTCCATGTAAATCTTCAGTTCTATCATAAAATGTTTCCAATTCATTTTTCAATTAATTTAGCAATATTTTATGTCTACCAATTTACTCTTTAATTTTCCATGAAAATTGTTCATTTTAATGTTTTTCTATATATCTTTTATTTTATCTCAAATATTTTTTCCATAAATCTTCAATTTTATCATAAAATGTTCTTACTTCTTTTTCAATAATAAATAAATAAATAAATAAATAAATAAATAAATAAAAGAGAGGAGACTACAAGTAAACTGGGGGAAGCCGGTGAGGGTCCAGGGTTCAGGTCCCTGTTCGGGTGCCACTCGAACCCGCCCATCAGGTTCAGTTATTCAGGGTCCCCGAAGAGGTACTACCTGGGGGTCAAATGGGGGGTGAGAGAGAAAGGAGACCCAGCATGAAAGAAACAGATTCAGTCTGATCGTGTCACGGTCTCAACTTTACTGAACACAATTCTGGTAAATATATCTCTCCAATGAGGAACTTCAGACAAGCACACAAGCAAAGGTGGGCTACAGGGGGGCAGTGGGGGAAAGGTCATCAGCATGGCACATCTGCTGCTTGTGCAAGCTGGAATGTTCTGCGGTGTGGGCTGGGGCATCTTAGGTAAATTGAGGTTAGGGCAGGGCTGGAACATCTTGAGTAAGTTGAGGTTAGGGCAGGGCTAGAACATCTTGAGTAAGTTGAGGCTGGAACATCTTGTGGTCACTCTTGTGACAGTCCCAAGCTCCCACCGTGAGAGAGACCCAACCTTGCACTTCTCAAGCCTGGTAATGTCAGGTGAAATGGCTCCTGACAGGAAGCCCTTAAATATTTACAGGAAAATACAACAAAACAGGTGAAGAAATTGAACAAAAACATCCAGAATCTAACAATGGAGGTAAAAACAATAAAGAAACCACAAAGGGAAGCAACTCTAGATATAGAAAACCTAGGAAAAAAATCAGGAGTCATGGATTCAAGGGTCAACAACAGAATACAAGAGATAGAAGAGAGAATCTCAGATGCAGAAGATCCAATAGAAAACATTGAAAAACAGTAAAAGAAGATGCAAAATGCAAAAACCCAAAATATCCAGGAAATCCAGGACAAAATGAGAAGACCAAGCCTAAGGATTATAGGTATAGAAGAGAGCAAAGATTCCCATCTTAAAGGGCCAGTAAATGTCTTCAACAAAATTATAGAAGAAAACTTCCCTAACCTAAAGAAAGAGATGCCCATGAACATAAAAGAAGCCTACAGAACTCCAAACAGACTGGACCAGAACAGAAAGTCTTCCCAGCACATAATAATCAAAACACCAAATGACTAAACAAAGAAAGAATATGAAAAGCAGTAAGGGAGAAATTAACATGATTGTCATTTCCCTGATGACAAATGATGTTAAACATCTCTTAAGGTGCTTCTCAGCCATCCAAATTTCTTCTGGTGAAAATTCTTTGTTTAGCTCTGTACCCCATTTTTTGATAGGGTTATTTGGTTCTTTGGGGTCTAACTTCTTGAGTTCTTTGTATATATTGGATATTAGCCCTCTGTCAGATGTGGGGTTGGTGAAGATCTTTTCCCAATTTGTTGGTTGCTGTTTTGTCCTTCTGACAGTGTCCTTTGCCTTACAGAAACTTTGTAATTTTATGAGGTCCCATTTGTCAATTCTTGATCTTAGAGCATAAGCTATTGGTGTTCTGTTCAGGAACTTTCCCCCTATGCCCATGTCCTCCAGGGTCTTCCCCAGTTTCTTTTCTATTAGTTTCAGTGTGTCTGGTTTTATGTGGAGGTCCTTGATCCACTTGGAGTTGATCTTAGTACAAGGAGATAAGAGTGGGTCAATTCGCATTCTTCTGCATGTTGACCTCCAGTTGAACCAGCACCATTTGTTAAAAAGGCTATCTTTTTTCCACTGGATGGTTGTAGCTCCTTTATCAAAGAAAGATCAAGTGACCATACGTCTTTGGGTTCATTTCTGGGTCTTCAATTCTATTCCATTGATCTACTTGCCTGTCGCTGTACCAATACCATGCAGTTTTTAGCACAATTGCTCTGTAGTACTGCTTGAGGTCAAGGATATTGATTCCCCCAGAAGTCCTTTTATTGTTGAGTATAGTTTTAGCTATCCTGGGTTTTTTGTTACTCCAGATGAATTTGAGAATTGCTCTTTCTAGATCTATGAAGAATTGATTTGGGATTTTGATGGGGATTGCATTGAATCTGTAGATTGCTTTTGGCAAGATGGCCATTTTTACTATATTGATCCTGCCAATCCAAGAGCATGGAATGCAAATCAAAACAACCCTGAGATTCCACCTCATACCAGTCAGAATGGCTAAGATTAAAAACTCAAGGGACAACAGGTGCTGGCGAGGATGTGGAAAAAAAGGAACACTCCTACACTGTTGGTGGGATTGCAAGATGGTACAACCACTCTGGAAATCAGTCTGGCAGTTCCTCAGAAAACTGGGCATGACACTTCCAGAGGACCCTGTCATACCACTCCTGGGCATATACCCAGAAGAATCCCCTGCATACAATAAAGACACATGTTCCACTATGTTCATAGCAACCTTATTTATAATAGCCAGAAGTTGGAAGGAGCCCAGATGTCCCTCAAAGGAGGAATGGATACAGAAAATGTGGTATATTTATACAATGGAATACTACTCAGCAATTAAAAATAATGAATTCATGCAATTTGTAGGCAAATGGTTAGAACTGGAAAATATCATCCTAAGTGAGTTAACCCAATCACAAAAGAATACACTTGAAATGCAATCACTGATAAGTGGATATTAATGAGCCCAAAAGCTCTGAATACTCAAGGCACAATTAGCAAATCAAAAGATTCCCAAGAAGAAGGAAGGAAAGGACCCTGGTCCTGAAAAGACTGGATCCAGATTTGTAGGAGAGTATCAGAACAGGGAAATGGGGGGGGGGGTGATTGGGGAATGGGTGGAAGGAAGAGAACTTATGGGACATATGGTGAGGGGGGAACTGGGAAAGGGGAAAGCCTTTGGAATGTAAACAAAGAATATAGAAAATAAAGAAAAAAAAACAAAAAAAACAAAAAAAACAAGATCTTCATAAAAACAGAATAAAGAAAATTTTTGATGTGTGTTTCTATGCCAACTAACCACAGCAAAGAGGTCTTTCTGGGTTCATTTCCAAAATTGATATTTATCAGATTTAGAAACTTTGTGGATTTAGTAATTTTTTATTGGATATATTCTTTATTTACATTTCAGATGATTTCCCTTTTCCTAGCTCCCCACCTCCCAAAGGACCCATATGCCCTTTTCCCTCCCTCTGTTCCCCCATCCTCCCCTTCCCACTTCCCTGTTCTGGTATTTCCCTACACTGATGCATTGGCCTTTCCAGATCCAGGGGCTACTCCTTCCTTCTTCTCGGACATCATCATTTTAGATATCCATGTCAGGGACCATTGGCATTTATGGAAACACAATTTTTAGCCTTAACTTACTCTATCACAGGTAGATGAGGTGTCTTCTTTTCACTTTAAAATATATTTTGGTTCAAGTAATGAGTCATATCTACAATGACACAATTTACCTGATGATTATTTTGTATGATCTTGAAAATTAATTAAGAAATAAATATCTGAATTTTTCTTTCTGAAAAAAAAAGTAGTAAGGGAAAAAGATCAAGTAACGTATAAAGTTAGACCTATCAGAATCACACCAGACTTCTCACAAGAGACTATGAAAGTCACAAGAACATGGGCAAATCTCATAAGGAAACTAAGGGAACACAAATGCCAGCCTAGACTGCTATACTCAGAAAATTTCTCAATAAACATAAATGGAGAAACCAAGAAATTCCATGACAAAAACAAATTTACACAATATCTTTCCATAAACCCAGCACTTAAAAGGATAATGAATAGAAAACACCAACAAACAGAGGAAAACTACATGGTATTGGTACGGCCTTTTCTTCTGCATGCTGACCTCCAATTGAACCAGCACCATTTGTTGAAAAGGCTATCTTTTTTCCACTGGATGTTTTCAGCTCCTTTGTTGAAGATCAAGTGGCTATAGATGTGTGGGTTTATTTCTGGGTCTTCAATCCTATTCCACTGATCCACCTGCCTGTCACTGTACCAATACCATGCAGTTTTAACATAACTGCTCTGTAGTATTGCTTAAGGTCCGGGATACTGATTCCCTCAGAAGTTCTTTTACTGTTGAGAATAGTTTTAGCTATCCTGTGTTTTTTGTTATTCCAGATGAATTTGAGAATTGCTCTTTCTAACACTATGAAGAACTGAGTTGGGATTTGATGGGGATTGTGTTGAATCTGTATATTGCTTTTGGCGAGATGGCCATTTTAACTATATTAATCCTGCCAATCCAAGAGCATGGAAGATTTTTCCATTTTCTAAGGTCTTCTTCCATTTCCTTCTTCAGAGACCTGAAATTCTTGTCATACAAATCTTACACTTGTTTGGTTAGAGTCACACCAAGATACTTTATATTATTTGTGGCTATTGTGAAGGGTGGATTTCCCTAATAACCAGCCATTTTGCTAAAGGTGTTTATCAGCTATAGGAGTTCTCTGGTTGAGTTTTTGGGTCACTTAAGTATACTATCATATCATTTGTAAATAGTGATAGTTTGACCTCTTCCTTTCCAATTTGTATCCCTTTGACCTCATTATGTTGTCTAATTGCTCAAGCTAATACCTCAAGTACTATGTTGAAAAGATATGGAGAGAGGGGGCAGCCTTGTCTAGTCCCTGATTTTAGTGGAATTGCTTAAAGTTTCTTTCAATTTAGTTTGATGTTAGCTTCTGGTTTGCTGTATATTGCTTTTACTACGTTTAGGTATTGGCCTTGAAATCCTGTTCTTTCCAAGACTTTTAGCATGAAAGGATGCTGAATTTTGTCAAATGCTTTTTCAGCATCTAATGAAATGACCATGTGTGTTTTTTTTCTTTGAGTTTGTTTATATAGTGGATAGCATTGATGGATTCACGTATATTGAACCATCCCTGCATCCCTGGGATGAAGCCTACTTGATCATGGTGATTAATCATTTTGATGTGTTCTTGAATTCAGTTGG
Organism: Apodemus agrarius; assembly: GCA_964023405.1. Taxonomy (NCBI): domain Eukaryota; kingdom Metazoa; phylum Chordata; class Mammalia; order Rodentia; family Muridae; genus Apodemus; species Apodemus agrarius. The sequence continues at coordinate 152,928,261 of OZ030006.1, read as the reverse complement.
CAAGAATTTTATTGAGTATTTTTGCATCGATGTTCATAAGGGAAATTGGTCTGAAGTTCTCTTCGGTTGTTGGATATTTGTGTGGGTTTGGTATCAGTGTAATTGTGGATTCATACAATAAGTTGCGTAGTGTTCCTTCTGTTTCTATTTTGTGGAATAGACTGAAGAGTATTTGTGTTAGATTTTTCTATTAATGTCTGATAGAATTCTGCACTAAAACCATCTGGTCCTGTGCTTTTTTTGGTTGGAAGACGTTATATGACTCCTTCTATTCCTTTAGGGGTTATGGTACTGTTTAGATGATCTATTTGATCCTGATTTAATTTTGGTATTTGGTATCTGTTTAGGAAATTGTCCATTTCCTCCAGATTCTCCAGTTATGTTGAGTAAAGGCTTTGGTAGTATGAACTGATGATTTTTTGCATTTCCTCAGTTTCTGTTGTTATATCTCCCTTTTCATTTCTAATTTTGTTAATTTGGATACTGTCTGTGTGCCCTTTGGTTAGTCTGGCTAAGGGTTTATCTTGTTGATTTTCTCAAAGAACCAGCTCCTGGTTTTGTTGATTCTTTGTATGGTTCTCTTTGTTTCCACTTGGTTGATTTCAGCCCTGAGTTTGATGATTTCCTGTCTTCTACTCCTCCTGGGTGAATTAGCTTCTTTTTGTTCCAGGGCTTTCAGGTGTGCAGTTAAGCTGATAGTGTATACTCTCTCCCGTTTTTCTGTTTTTTGTTTTGTTTTGTTTTGTTTTTTGAGGCACTCAGGACTGTGAGTTTTCCTCTTAGCACTGCTTTCATTGTGTACCATACATATGGGTATGTTGTGCCTTCATTTTCATTAAATTCTAAAAAGACTGATTTCTTTATTTCTTCTTTGGCCAAGGTATCATTGAGTATTGTTCAGCCTCCATGTGTTGTGGGCTTCCTGTTGTTTTTGTTGCGACTGAAGACCACTCTAACTCCATAGTGATCTGATAGAAGGCATTGGATTAGTTCAATCTTCTTATATTTGTTGAGGTCTGTCTTGTGACCAATTATATGGTCGATTTTGGAGAAGGTACCATGAGGTGCTGAGAAAAAGGTATATTCTTTTGCTTTAGGATGAAATGTTTTATATATATATATATATATATATATATATATATATATATATATATATATATAATCCAATTGGTCCAAAGATTTAATTAGTTTCGCTGTGTCCCTGTTTAGTTTCTCTTTTCCTGATTGGTCCACTGAGGATAGTGGAGTGTTGAAGTCACCCACAATTATTGTGTTAGGTGCAATGTGTGCTTTGAGCTTTAGTAAAGTTTCTTTTATGAATGAGGGTGCCTTTGCATTTGGAGCATAGGTGTTGAGAATTAAGAGTTCTTCTTGCTGGATTTTTCATTTGACCAGCAAGAAGTGTCCTTCCATGTCTCTTTTGATGACTTTAGGTTGAAAGTCAATTTTATCTGATATTAGAGTGGCTACTCCAGCTTGCTTCCTGAGACCATTTGCTTGTAAAATTGTCTTCCAGCCTTTTACTCTAAGGTAGTGTTTGTCTTTGACACTGAGGTGTGTTTCCCGTATACAGCAAAATGTAGTGTCCTGTTTATGTATCCAGTTTGTTAGTCTATGTCTTTTTATTGGGAAATTGAGTCCATTGATATTAAGAGATATTAAGGAATAGTGATTATTACTTCCTGTCATTTTTGATGTTACTTTTATATTTGAGTGGTTATCTTCTTTTGGGTTTGATGAAAGAAGGTTACTATCTTGATTTTTCCAGGGTATAGTTTCTCTCCTTGTATTGGTGTTTTCCCCCTATTATCCTTTGTAGGGCTGTGTTTGTGGAAAGATATTGTGTAAATTTGGTTTTGTCATGGAATATCTTGGTTTCTCCATCTATGGTGATTGAGAGTTTTGATGGGTATAGTAGTCTTGGCTGACATTTGTGTTCTCTTAGAGTCTGCATGAGATCCACCCAGGATCTTCAAGCTTTCATGGTCTCTGGTGAGAAGTCTGGGTTAATTCTTATAGGTTACCTTTATATGTTACTTGGCCTTTTTCTCTTACTGCCTTTCCTATTCTTTCTTTGTTTAGTACATTTGGGGTTTTGATTATTTTATGACAGGAGTTCTGTAGGCTTCTTGTATATTCATGGGCATCTCTCTCTTTAGGTTAAGGAAGTTTTCTTCCATAATTTTGTTGAAGATATTCACTGGCCCTTTAAGTTGTAAATCTTCACTCTCATCTAGACCTATAATCCTTAGGTTTGGTCTTCTCATTGTGTCCGGGATTTCCTGGATGTTTTGGGTTACAAGCTTTTTGCATTTTGCATTTTCTTTGAATGTTGAGTCAATGGTTTCTATGGTATCTTCAGCATCTGAGATTCTTTCTTCTATCTCTTGTATTCTGCTGTTGATATTTGCATCTATGGCCCCTGATTTCTTCCCAAGGTTTTCTATCTCCAAAGTTGTCTCCCTCTGTGATTTCTTAGTTGTTTCTACTTCTGTTTTTATATCCTGGATGGTTTTGCTCAGTTCCTTCACTTGTTTGTTTGTGTTTTCCTATAATTGTTTAAGAGATTTTTGTGTTTCCTCTTTCATGACTTCTGCCTGTTGACTCAATTTCTCCTGCATTTCTTTAAGTAATTTTTGCATTTCCTCCCTATTGGCTTCTATCTGTTGACCCATATTCTCCTGAATTTCTTTAAGTGATTTTTGTGTTTCCATTGTAACATAAACTTATTCATGTTCCCCTGTGTTTCTTTAAGAGATTTATTTATGTCCTTTTTGTGTTCCTCTAACAGCATCATGATCGGTGATTTTCAATCCAAATCTTGTTTTTCTGGTGTGTTGGGGTATCCAGGACTTGCTGTTGTTGGAGAATTGGGTTCAGATGCTACCATATTGCCTTGATTTCTGTTAGTAACGTTCCTATGCTTGCCTTTTGCCATCTGGTTATCTCTGGCATTAGTTGATCTTGTTGTCACTGAAGCTCCTGTGAGCCTATAAGGCTATTTCCACACCTCTGGATGACTGGGTTTCCCCTGGCACATATTGCTGATGTGCTGCCCTTCTCTTGGGTGCCCTTGGAACCCTAGTGTGTCTTGCCCCAAGCAATGCTATACTCGGGTTGTCTCTGTGAACCTGGTGCTGCCTGTCTGCTCCTTTAGGGAGCAAAGATGGTGGATGCTACAGGGACTTTTCCAAGTGCTGATCACTCTGCAGGGCAAACAACCCCCGACCGGGTTGGTGCACAGATGGCCCACTGAGCTGCCCAGGCCCTGGGTGCAGGCAAAAGCCTGACAGGCTTAGACCCAAGCAATGTTAGCCTCGGGCTATGTCTGCATAGCTGGCTCTGTCTGTTAGATCTCTCTGGCATCTGGGAGCCAAGATGGCAGAGTCTCATCAACTGTTTCAATGAACAATGGTTCTGCTTGGAGGGTGGCACAGACATTAGGGGAGGGTAAGATTCTGGTTCATTGGCCGTGATGATTTTGAAAAGCATTCATCTGAAAAGAACAATAACTTATAAGATCATCTTCTTCAAAATTGATGTAAAAATTATAAATATCAAGCAAAACATTCAGTCTCACTCTGTTATTCTCTTACAAGCCACCTCCCAAATTAATTGTATATGTTTCTTTTGGCTATATAAATAATTTTAAAATATGTAAGCTGTCCTGAAAACCATAGTATAGTGTAAAATCATCAAATAAAAAATCCCACCTATAGAAAGGCTGAGATAGGAGAAGCATGATTTCAAGACCATTATGTGATTCACAGCAAGACACTGTCATGTACAAACAAGCAGAAAGAGTGTACAGATTGTACAATATCGGACATATTTCTGCAACTACTAAGTTAGAGAGACCACTGAGTGAGAGCCAACATATTTCTAGGTCCTCATATTTTTGAATTTCAATCAATTAGGATATGTTGGTAATATTAATTTTCATATTAAGAGATATTAAGGAAAAGTGACTGTTACTTCCTGTGATTTTTGTTGTTAGAAGTGGAATTATGCTTGTGTGGATTTGTTGAAAGATTAGTTTCTTGCTATTTCTAGGGTGTAGTTTCCTGCCTTGTGTTGGTGTTTTCCATCTATCATTCTTTGTAAGGCTGGATTTGTGGAAAGATATTGTATAAACTTAGTTTTGTCATCGACTATATTGTTTTCTCCGTCCTTGGTAATTGAGAGTTTTGCTGGGTATAGCAGCCTGGGCTGGCATCTGTGTTCTCTTAGGGTCTGTATAATATCTGCCCAGAATCTTCTAAATTTCATAGTCTCTGGTGAGAAATCTGATGTAATTCTGATAGGTCTGCCTTTATATGTTACTTGACCTTTTTCCCTTACTGCTTTTAATATTCTTTCTTTGTTTAGTGCATCCAGTGTTTTGATTATTATGTGATGGGAAGAATTTCTGTTCTGCTCCAGTCTATTTGGATTTCTGAAGGCTTCTTGTATGTTCATGGGCATCCCTTCCTTTAGGTTAGGGATGTTTTCTTCTATAATTTTGTTGAAGATATTTACTGGCCCTTTAAGTTAGTAATCTTCACTCTCTTTCATACTTATTATTCTAAAGTTTGGTCTTCTCATTGTGTCCCGGATCTCCTGGATGTTTCCGGTTAGGAGCTTTTGGCATTTTGCATTTTCTTTGACTGTTATGTCACTGTTTCCTTTATCTTCTGCACTTGAGATTCTCTCTTCTATCTCTTGCATTCTGTTGGTGGTGCTTGCATCTATGACTACTGATCTCTTTTTTAGGGTTTCTAACTCCAAGGTTGTCTCACTTTGTGATTTCTTTATTATTTCTATTTCCATTTTTATATCTTGGATGGTTTTGTTCATTTACTTGGCCTGTTTGGGTTTTTTCTTGTAATTCTTTAAGGTATTTTTGTGTTTCTTCTTTAATTGCTTCTATCTGTTTACTTGTGTTCTCCTGTATTTCCTGAAGGGAGTTTTTTTTGTCCTTCTTAAATGATCTATCATCATGAGAAGTGATTTTAGATCTGAATCTTGCTTTTCTGGTGTTATGATGTATACAGGACTTGTTATGGTAGGAAAATTGGGTTCTGATGATGCCAAGTAACCTTGGTTTCTGTTGCTTATGTTCTTAGGCTTACCTCCTGCCATCTGGTTATCTCTAGTGCTATCTGCCCTTGCTATATCTGACTGGAGCCTGTCCTTCCTGTGATCGTGGTTGTGTCAGAACTCCTAAAGTCAAGCTGTCTCTGTGATCCTGTGATTCTGGGATCTTGTGATCCTGAGATCCTGGGTGTGTCTGAGCTCCTGGGAGTCAAGTTGCCTCTGGGAACTGAGACCCTGGTGTGACCAAGCTCCTGTGATCCTGTTATCCTGTGATCCTAGGTGTGTTAGAGCACCTGGGAGTGGAGCTTCCTCTGGGTGTTATGCGACTGGCTACAGAGTTTGCACCCAAGGTCTGCTCAGGGAACTGGCCCAGACAGACTGGAAGGAAACCATGCCACTGGTCTGGTGGAGTTTTTGTGTGCCTGAGTCCCGCTGGTCCCAGTTACTACCAGTATTGTGGCTGATGTTGTATCCTCCTCACCTCTGATCCTATGATCCTGGGTGTTTTAGAGTGCCTGGGAAAGGAGCTTCCTCTGAGTGTTATGGAACTGGCTGTGGAGTTTACGTCCAAGGTCTGAGGGGGGGTGTCCTTTATGCAGCAAAATGATGGATCTTGCTTGTATATCCAGTCTGTTAACTTATGGCTGTTTATTGGGGAGTTGAGTCCATTGATGTTGACTAAATGGTTGTTAGTTCTTGTTAATGTTTGTTGTTGTAAATGGCATTATGTGTATGTGATTCTCTCCTTTTGTTTGTGTTGTGAGATGATTAATTTTTTATTTTTCTTTGATGTAGATACCCTGCTTGTGTTAGAGTTCTCCTTCTAGAATCCTCTGTAGGGCTGAATTGGTAGATATTATTTAAATTTGGTTTAATCATGGAATATTTTGGTTTCTCCGTCTATGATGATTGAGAATTTTTTAGGGTATAGTAGCCTGGACTGGCATTTGTGTTCCCTTAAGGTATGCATGACCTCTGTCCAGGCCCTTTTTGCTTTTAGGGTCTCTGTTGAGAAGTTTGGTATAATTCTAATAGGTCTGTCTTATATGTTACTTGGCCTTTTCCCCTTACAGCTTTTAATATTCTTTCTTTAGTCTGTGCATTTGGTGTTTTAACTATTATACGATGAGAGGATTTTCTTTTATGGTTCAATCTATTTGGTGTTCTATAGGTTTCTTGTACATTTTATGAATTTTAGTATACTGTCTTCCAGACACACCAGAAAAGGGCATCAGACCCCTATTACAGATGGTTGTGAGCCACCATGTGGTTGCTGGGAATTGAACTCTGGACCTCTGGAAGTACAACCAGTGGTCTTAACCACCAAGCCATACCTCCAGTCCCTCTGGTTTCTTGTACATTTATGGCCGTATCTTTCTTTATGTTGGGGAGATTTTCTCCTATGATTTTGTTGAAGATGTTTTTTGGTCCTTTGAACTGAGAACATCACTCTCTTCTACTCCTATTATTCTTAGGTTTGTTCTTTTCATTGTGTCCTGGATTTCCTGAATGTTTTGGGTTAGAAGTTTTTTTTATGTTTTGGATTTTCTTTGACCATTGTTTCAATATCTTCTAAGGTATATTCTATGCCTGAGATTCTCCCTTCTATCTCTTATATTCTGTTGGTGATGCTTGCATCTGTTACTCCTGATCTCTTCCTAGGTTTTCTAGCTCCAGGGTTGTCTCACTTTGTGATTTCTTTATTGTTCCTAGTTCCATTTTTAGATCCTGCATGGTTTTGTTCATTCCCTTCACCTGTTCGATTGTGTTTTCCTGTAATTCTTTAAGGGATTTTTGTGTTTCCTCTTTAAGGGCTTCTAGCTGTTTACCTGTGTTCTCCTCTGTTTCTTTAAGGGAGTTATTTGTGTCCTTCTTAAAGCCCTCTATCATCATCATGAGAAACTATTTTAGATCCAAATCTTGCTTTTTCCGGTGTGATGGTGTATCCAGGACTTGCTAGGGTGCAAGAATTGAGTTCTAATAATGCCAAATAACCTTGGTTTCTGTTGCTTACGTTCTTATGTTTGCCTCCCACCATCTGGTTATCTCTAGTGCTATCTGGCCTCAAATTATATCTGACTGAAGCCTTTCCTTCCTATGATCCTGGCTGTGTCAGATCTCCTCAGAGTCAAGCTGTCTCTGTGATCCTGTGATTCTGGGATCCTGTGATCCTGAGATCCTGGGTAGGTCTGAGCTCCTGGGAGTCATGCTAACTCTGGGACCCTGAGATTCTGTGACCAAGCTCCTGGGATCCTGGAATCCCAGGATCCTGGGTGTGTAAAAGCACCTGGGAGTGGAGCTTCCTCTAGGTGTTGTGGAACTGTCTGTGGAGTTTGCGCCCAAGGTCTGCTCAAGGTACCAGCCCAAACAGACCAGAAGGAACCCATGCCACCCGTCTGGTGGAGTTTCTGTGTGCCTGTGTCCCACTGGTCCCAGTTACTCCTGGTGTTGGGACAGCTGATGTGTCCTCCTCTCTTCTGATCCTATGATCCTGTGATCCTGGCCATGTTCCGGCACCTGGGAGTGGAACTTCCTCTGGATATTCTGGGACTGGCTGTGGAGTTTGTGCACAATGTATGCTCAGAAATGTTTTTATTTACTCAGAAGAGAGGATAAGATGAAAGCCATTCCCCAGTCTTTCTAGGTCTTTCTGAACTTTCACTGGCTGGTTCAACTCACCTGTTCTGGCTTAAACTCCTCTCCAAGCTAAGTCAAACTTGCTTCTCTTGGATTCTGACTAAGTTGTTCTACCTGACCTCAAAATAATCCTGGCAATATACTCTAATCTTCTGGCCCTTTCTCTGCCTAATTCCTTCTTCACCTGTGTCTACTGTGTCTAGTATGTTCTCTCTGCAACCTGTCTCTGTAAAATTAATTAAGAAACTCTTGGGGGAAAATTCTCTCTCTCTCTCTCTCTCTCTCTCTCTCTCTCTCTCTCTCTCTCCTCTAACTGGGATACTCAAAATAGAATTATACCCCAAGACTAGAAGGGATTGGTGTCAGTTATAATAGAGGCTGGTCTGCAGTTGCAATAGTTAGCATGGTAGAGGGAAGAAGCAGCAAATATTGAAAGAGAACCAGTGACAGTGAAAGAGAGCAAGGGACATGACACCTGCACTGATCTTAAGTAGTCTCTCTTTCTTCTCCTGTTCTAATGACAGTTAAATGTATCCTATCTCTGCCGCGTTCTGTTAAATCTTTCCTTGATTCATCACTTTGTCTGACCCTGAATTAGACATCACTTTCAAATATGGCTACTTCCTTCTACTGTTTGGGATCAAGGGTGTATACTAAATGCATGTCTGTATTCCAGCCAGATCATACTGTAATCCAGAGTGTTTCTGCATTCCAGTCAAGTCACATAGACCTAGAAGGTCTTTGGTTGTGAGTCTCTTCAGAGCAATTACGTTTCTGGATTCAAATTCCTCTCCAGTACTCAAAGAAGAAACAAGAAGAAAGTCTCTCTCTCTCTCTCTCTCTCTCTCTCTCTCTCTCTCTCTCTCCCTTCTATCTATCTTTCTTTCCTATCTAGTGAATAGGAGGTGAAATCTTGAGGATCACATGGGGTGATAAAGGGAGGAAAAGAAGAACCCACAAAGTAGTAAAAGACAAGAGAAACTTCTCTCAACCTTTTGTTATGCTTGGGTGCCCTCTTTACCTCTTCCAAGTCTTGAGAATTGTCTTACCTCTCCTGTATCACCAGCAGACAGGCAATATATAACTGGTGTTTGCTCCTTTGTGGGTTCTTCTTTTTCCCATCATTTATCATCACCAATTTCATCCCTATCACTATATAAGAAAGAAGGATAAAAGGGAGAGAAATCTCTGAATCTAATTTCTTTCCTTTTGTTTCTTTGAGCATGACTACTAACAAACTACAACCAACACCCCTGAATGATCCACAACCTCCAACCCAACCACTCCAGGCCCTAGCATTTCTACACCCTCTGAAAAGGTCCCAGAATTCCAGATGTCACACAATCACAGAAACTATCTACAACTGACAAAACCATGCCTCTGCTAGAGCATGAAGCAAATAAATCATAGAGAGCTGCTGCCAACAGTCTAAACTATCTTCATATCCCCACACAAATGAAAACATTTTTATATTTCTGTGGGTTTTTTTAAAGAAACCAAAATTCTAGAATTGTCACTACAGCAATAGGTATCCAGGGCTTTAACTCACTGATGGCTGTCTAAAAGACTTGAGTCCCGGATGAAGTGGATTATAGATTACAGCTAGAATGCCTACAGGGTACAGGCTTCAATGTACTGTCCAGGTTCCTCCTATGCCTCTTTGGCCCTTGCCCTATAAAGATACCAGCTTTTAGAGGTCTTGTGGTAAGAAAAGTGGAAATCTAGAATTTTCAGTAACTATCAGAATGCCTAAAGTCTCAAAGTCATGCTTCACTAACTCAAGGATTGCTGTGTCTTCTCTTGTACTGACATTTTCTGTTTAAGGATGGCCAGTCCACAATACATAAACTAGCAGGGTGATATCTCTGTCCCAATCCTGCCAGCCTGTCCCCCAAACTAGTCATACAGACACCTCACAATTTGAGAAGTCTGTGCTCTGTGACTGAGTTCTGAGTCTGCAGATTCATGGGGTCTCATGTGATAAAACCCCCTTAGAGCTTTGCACTCCTAGGGGCACAGCAAGACCCAGCATGAGTTTCTGGCCCACGCTTGTCCACATGAGAAGGAAAAGAAAGGTCTATAATAGTTTTATTTTGTTCTGTTGTGTTTGGTTTGTTTTATTAAGGCAGTCTGGCCTGTTAGTTCTGCTGTGGTAGACCCCTGCCAGTTCTGACACAGGGAAGACCCCATCTCCTGATACTTCCTGGAGAACCAGCCATATGCAGGGTATTTGAGAGAAGGGCAATACCAGGACTACAGATACACAGGCTGGCAGGACAGAGAAGTCACAGTCAGAGACAGCAAGACCAGCTACCACCAGAGATAAATAGATCGCAAAAAGCAAATGCAAAATAATTACCAACAAAAACTAAGGCAATGTGGCACCATCAGAACCCAGTTCTCCCACAACAGCAAATCCTGGATACCCCATCACATCAGAAAAGCAAGAGCTGGATTTAAAATTACATCTCATGATGCTGATAGAGGACTTCAAGAAGGACATAAATAAGTCCCTTAAAGAAATACAGGAGAATATGGGTAACCAGGTAGAAGCCCTTAAAGAGGAAACACAAAAATCCCATGGGGAATTATAGGAGAAAATGGGTCAGCAGGCAGAAGCCCTTAAAGAAGAAACACAAAAATACCTTAAAGAAACACAGGAGAACATGGGTCAACAGGTAGAAGCCCTTAAAGATGAAACACAACAATACCTTAAAGAATTTCAGGAAAACACATGAAAAAAAAGTGAAGGTACTGAACAAAACTATCCAGGATCTAAAAATGGAAGTAGAAACAATAAAAAAATCACAAAGTGAGACATCTCTGGAGATAGAAAACCTTGGAAAGAACTCAGGAGTCATAGATGCAAGCATCATGAACAGAATACAAGAGAGAAGAAAGAATCTCAGGTGCTGAAGATTCCATAGAAAACATTGACTCAATAATCAAATAAAATTCAAAATGCATAAAGCTTATAACCCAAAACATCTGGGAACTCCAGGACACAAGGAAAAGACCAAAGCTAAGGATTATAGGTATAGAAGGGAGCGAAGATTTGCAACTTAAAGGACCAGTAAATATCTTCAACAAAGTTATAGAAGAAAACTTCCCTAACCTAAAGAAAGAGATGCCCATGAACATAAAAGAAGCCTACAGAACTTCAAATAGACTGGACCAGAACAGAAATTCTTCCTGTCACATAATAATCAAAACAACAAATTTACTAAACAAAGAAATAATATGAAAAGCATTAAGGGGAAAAGGTCAATTAACATATAAAGGCAGACCTATCAGAATTACACCAGACTTCTCACTGGAAACTATGAAGGCTAGAAGATCCTGGGCAGATGTCATACAGACCCTAAGAGAACATAAATGTCATCCCAGACTACTATACGCAGTAAAACTCTCAATTACCATAGATGGAAAAAACAAGACATTCCCTGACAAAAGCAAATTTACACAATATCTTTCCAAAAATCCAGCTCTACAAATGATAATGAGTGGAAAATACCAACACAAGGCAGGAAACCACACCATAGAAAAAGCAATAAAGTAATCTTCTTTCAACAAACCCAAAAGAAGATAGCTACACAAACAGAATTTAACCTTTAACTAAGAAGATAACAGTAAGCAACAATATCTCTGAATATCACTGGTCTCAATTCCCCAATAAAAAGACATAGACTAACAGTCTGGATATGTATACAGGACCCAACATTTTTCTGCATACCAGAAACCCACCTCAATAACAAAGACAGTCACTACTTCAGAGTCAAAGATTGGTAAGCAATTTTCCAAGCAAATGGTCCCAAGAAACAATCTGGAGTGGGCATTCTACCTCATAACAGTCAGGATGGCTAAGATTAAAAACTCAAGAGACAGCAGGTGTTGGTAAGAATGTGAAGAAAGAGGAACACTCCTCCAATGTTGGTGGGATTGCAAGATGGTCAACCACTCTGGAAATCAGTCTAGCGGTTCCTCAGAAAATTGGGCATGACACTTCCATAGGACCCTGTCATACCACTCCTGGGCATATACCCAGAGGATTCTCCTGCATGCAACAAAGACACATGCTCCACTATGTTCATTGCAGCCTTATTTATAATAGCCAGAAGCTGGAAAGAACCCAGATGTCCCTCAATGGAGGAATAGATACAGAAAATGTTGTATGTTTATACAATGAAATACTACTAAGAAATTAAAAGCAATGAGTTCATGAAATTTGTAGGCAAATGGTTGGAACTGGAAAATATCATGCTAGCTAGAGTAATCAGACAACCAAAGGCAGTCAAGTGTAAAAAATTGGAAAGGAAGAAGTCAAAATATCACTATTTACAGATGATATGATTGTATACTTAAGTAACCCCAAAACTTCCACCAGAAAACTCCTAAAGCTGATAAACAACTTCAGCAAAGTGGCTAGATATAAAATTAACTCAAACAAATCAGTAGCCTTCCTCTACTCAAAGGATAAACAAGCTGAGAAAGAAATTAGGAAAATGACACCCTTCATAATAGTCACAAATAATATTACATACCTTGGTGTGACTCTGACCAAGCAAGTGAAAGATCTATATGACAAGAACTTCAAGCCTCTGAATAATGAAATCAAAGATCTCATAATGGAAAGATCTCCCATGCTCATGGATTGGCAGGATTAATATAGTAAAAATGGGCATCTTGCCAAAAGCAATCTATAGATTCAATGTAATCCCCATCCAAATTCCAATTCAATTCTTCATAGAGCTAGAAAGAGCAATTCTCAAATTCATCTGAAATTACAGAAAACCCAGGATAGCAAAAAATATTCTCCACAACAAAAGATCTCTGGGGGAGGGGTTATCACCATCCCTGACTTCAAGCTCCACTACAGAGCAATAATGATGATAAAAAACTGTTTGGTATTGGTACAGAGACAGGCAGGAAGATCAATGGAATAGAATTGAAGACCCCTAAAAGAACCCACACACCTATGGTCACTTGATATTTGACAAAGGAGCCAAAAACATCCAGTGGAAAAAAGACAGAATTTTTAACAAATGGTGGTGGATCAACTGGAGGTCAGCATGCAGAAAAATGCAAATAAACCCATTCTTCTCTCCTTGTGCAAAGCTCAAGTCCAAGTGGATCAAGGACCTACACATAAAACCAAACACACTGAAGCTTATAGAGGAAAAAGTGAGGAAGAACCTTGAACACATGGGCACAGGGGAAATTTTCCTGAATAGAACACCAATGGCTTATGCTCTAAAAACAAGAATCGACAAATGGGACCTCATAAAACTGCAAAACTTCTGTAAGGAAAAGGACACTGTCAATAGGACAAAACAGCAACCAACAGATTGAGGAAAGACCTTTACCAATCCTATATCCAATAGAGGGCTAATAGCCAATATATACAAAGAACTCAAGAAGTTGGACTCCAGAGAATCAAATAATCCTATTAAAAATGAGGTACAAAGCTAAACAAGGAGTTCTCAACTGAGGAAACTCAAATGACTCTAAAGCACCTAAACAAATGTTCAGCATCCTTAGTTATCAGGGAAATGCAAATCAAAACAACATTGAGATTCCACCTCACACTGGTCAGAATGCCTAAGATAAAAAACTCAGGGGACAGCAGATGCTGAGGAACACTTGTCCATTACTGGTGGGATTGCAAGCTGGTAAACCCATTCTAGAAATCAGTTTGGCAGTTCCTCAGAAAATTAGACATAGTACTACCTGTGGACCCAGCTATACCACTCCTAGGCACATACCCAGAAGATGGTCCAACATGTAATAAGGACACATGCTCCACTATGTTCATAGCTGCCTTATTTATAATAGCCAGAATCTGGAGGAACCCAGATGTCCTTCAACAGAGGAATGGATACAGAAATTGTGGTATATATACACACAAAGGAGTACTATCCAGCTATTAAAAAACAATGAATTCATGAAATTCTTAGGCAAATGGATTGATCTAGAAAGTGTCATCCTGACTGAGGTAATCCAGTCACAAAAGACCACACATGGTATACACTCACTGATAATTGGATGTTAGCCCAAAAGCTCAAAATAAATGTTACAATTCACAGACCACAGGAAGTTCAAGAAGAAGGAGGACTGAAGTGGGGGTTCTTCTGTTCCTCTGAGAAAGGGAACAAAATACTCACAGGAGCAATTATGGAGACAGAGTGTGGAGCAGAGACTGAAGTAAAGGTCGCCCAGAGACTGCTCTACCTGGGGATTCATCCTATAAACAGTCAACAAACCCCAACATTATTATGGACAACAAGAAGTGCATACTGAAAGGAGCCTGTTATGGTTGTCTCCAGAGGGGGCCTGCCAGAGCCTTACAGATAAAGAGGCAGATGCTAGCAGCCAACCATTGGACTGAGCGTGGGGTCCCCAATGGAGGAGTTGGAGGGCAGACTGGAGGAGCTGAATGGGTTTACAGCCCCATGAGAAAAACAATGATATCGGCCACCCAGATGCCTCAGGACTCCCAGGGACTAAACCATGAACCAGGACTCCCAGGGACTAAACCATGAACCAAGGGGTACACATGGTTCCAGCCAAAAGTGTGGCAGAGGAATGCCTTGTAGGACATCAGTGGGAGGAGAGTTCCTTGGTCCAGTGAAGGCTCAATAGATGCCCCCAACAAAGGGAATTTGAGGATGGTAAGGTGGGAGTGGGTCAGGTGGAGGGGCATATACGTGGAGGCAGGGGTAAGGAGGAGTTGGGGCTTTTAGGGGAGGAGGGAAACCAGGAAATTTTTAGCATTTGAAATGTAAGTGAAGAATATATTCAATAAATAAGTAAATAAAAAGGATACTTTGGGTGTCACAAAGGTAGCTAGAAGTTGACAAGAGTGACAATGGAGATGCCACTGAGGACAGCACATGAGAGTGCATGGAGGCTTGGGATGTGGTGGTGACAGTGAAAATAGAGAAGAGTAAATGAATCTGAGCTTTCTGAGGTAAGGCCAGCAGGATGGACTGGTGGACCACACATAACAGGTAGGAAGCAAACTCCAGATTCTAGAGTCTAGACTGAGTTTTATGCTCTTGGACAGAACTGGATAAGTATCTGGATAGTATCTGGACAAAATTGAGGGAATTTACCAATATAGAACAAACTTAACATCTACATGGTATGGACAATAAAGAGTTCTAGTGTTTAAAAAAACAAAAAGACAGTCTGGCTATGCAACCCAAGCCAGGCTTGAACTCATGATCCTCCTGCCTCAGCTTCCTGAGTGATTAGATTATGGAGATGTGATACCTAGCTGTGACTTTCCTTTTCTTTCCTTTTGGCTTTTTTCAAACAAGTTCTCATTAGGCAGCCCAGGCTAGACTATTAGCTCAGTATCCTCTTGTCTAAGCTTCTAAGAGCTGGAATTATCCAGTGTACTTCCCTACCTAGCAAGATCTTTTTTTAAAGATAAATTCTAATAATATTTTATTAATTCAAGAATCACATACAATGTATTTTGAACATATTCACCCCTCCTCCAACTCTCATAACCAGTCTTCCTACCTTCCCATTCCTGACCATCCAATTTTGAGATTTCATCTTTTTTTACTTTCTCAATCAAGTCCCAATTGTGTTGTCAACTAATCTTAAGAGTGAGATCGCCAGGCGTGGTGGCCCACGCCTGTAATCCCAGCACTTGGGAGGCAGAGGCAGGCGGATTTCTGAGTTCGAGGCCAGCCTGGTCTACAAAGTGAGTTCCAGGACAGCCCGAACTACACAGAGAAACCCTGTCTCGAAAAAAAAAAAAAAAAAACCAAAAAAAAAAAAAAAAAGAGTGATTACAGGTGGCCCACGCCTGTAATCCCAGCACTTGGGAGGCAGAGGCAGGCGGATTTCTGAGTTCGAGGCCAGCCTGGTCTACAGAGTGAGTTAGTTCCAGGACAGCCAGGAATCCACAGAGAAACCCTGTCTCAAAAACCAAAAGAAAAAAAAAGAGTGAAATCTACACTGGCTTGTCATTTGTTGTGGTTTGGACAGAAATGGTCCCCATAGATTCAAGACTTTGAATGCTTTGCCCACAGAAAATAACACTATTAATAGTTGTGGCCTTTGTGGAAGTGTGTCACTATGTGGGAAGATATTGAGGTTGGCCATGCTCAGTCTATGGCCAGTGTTGCATACAGTCTCCTTCTGCTACCTTTGGATCAAGACTTAGAACTCCCGGGTCCTTCTCTAGCACTAGGTTGGTCTGTACTCTGTCATGTTTCCCATCATGGTATTAATGGATTGAATCTCTAAACCTGTAAACCAGACCAAATTAAAAGTTTTTGGGTTTTTTGTTGTTGTTGTTGTTGTTGTTGTTTTGTTTTGTTTTGTTTTGTTTTGTTTGTTTGTTTGTTTTTTGTTTTTTGGGTTTTTTTGGTTTTTTGTTTTTGTTTTTGTTTTTTGTTTTTTGTTTTTGTTTTTTGTTTTGTTTTGTTTTGTTTTGGTTTGGTTTTTTGGTTTTTTGAGACAGGGTTTCTCTGTGTAGTCCTGGGCTGTCCTGGAACTCACTCTGTAGACCAGGCTGGCCTCGAACTCAGAAATCCGCCTGCCTCTGCCTCCCAAGTGCTGGGATTAAAGGCATGCACCACCACCGCCCAGCAAATTAAAAGTTTTTATTTCTAAGAGATGTCATGGTAATAGTGTCTCTTCACAGCAATGAAAACCTGAGACAGAAGTTGATACTAGGAACTAGGGTATTGCTATGATAGGCCTAATCATGCTTTTGTTTAGAGGAATGTGGATTTTGGAACTTCTGACTTGGAAAGCAGTAGAAAGCTTTATGTAAGATTTAACGGGCCATCCTAGTAGGAATACAAAACACATTGATTCTGAGAATAATTTGAACTATGGTTGCCTAGCTCAAGATGTTTCAGGCTGGGCAGTGGTGGCGCATTCTTTTAATTCCAGCACTTGGGAGGCAGAGGCAGGCAGATTTCTGAGTTTGAGGCCAACCTGGTCTTCAGACTGAGTTCCAGGACAGCCAGGGCTAAAATTTAAAAAATAAAAAATAAATGTTTCAGAAGAGAAGAATGCTAATGTGTGGCCTAGAGATTGCTCTTGTGATCTTTTGGTGA
This sequence comes from Apodemus agrarius, assembly GCA_964023405.1. Lineage (NCBI taxonomy): Eukaryota > Metazoa > Chordata > Mammalia > Rodentia > Muridae > Apodemus > Apodemus agrarius. Next base: position 152,911,465 of record OZ030006.1, on the reverse strand, counting down.
AGAATGTGGCTGCTTTTTATTCCCTTGTCCAAAAAGTTTGCTTGGAGCTAAAGTGAAGAGTTTTAAATTAATAGTGTTGGCAAAGCAAAGGTATAGACATTGTTGTGTGGTTATTATTGTTGTTCACTCTTATGAAGATGGTTTTGATAAAAAGCAGCAAGCTAAGTGAGGTAAAATACAAAATTTACAGTTCAAGGAGAAAAGAAGCACCTGGAAGTAAAATGGAACTAATCCTGTGTTCAAGGAGAAATGTAAATTTAAAATATTAAATGGAATGAAGAGAATGGTGACCTTAGGGCAAGATCTTACACAAACAAACTTCCAATTTGTGAAAGAGAATTAAGAAAAGCTCAGAACTGAACATGGTAGTGCACACCTTTAATCCCAGCACTCCAGAAGCAGAGGCCGGTTAATCTCTGAGTTCAAAGCCAGCCTGGTCTGGAAAGCAAATTCCAGGACAGGCAAACGCAGGCAGTGAAGAAAACCATTGAAAAGAGAATTAGGTGGCCATGTTCTAATGGCGCCCATGGTGTCCAGCCCCGGCAAGCAGAAGAACTTGAAAGTTTTAAGCATGTGCATCTGGTTTTAGAATCTAGGATAGGAGAATGGGGCTAGGGGATCTCCCTCCAATACTTAGAAAAGCGGCTGAGACCACACATGTGGCAGTGTGTCCCTGAGTGGAGGCCCATTAGCTGAAGCTGTGAAGACTGCCTTGGAGACTCCAGGAGGTTACAGATGCCAGAGTCAAGAATACTGACTGAGGAAAGCTTCTAACAGGGAAGGCAATCAGCCCAAGAGAATGAACTGTGTTGCAATCAACAAAGCTGATGGGGATGCAGAGTCTGGAATTTGCCCAGCTGGTTTTCAGTCTTGCTTTGGCTCAGCATTTCTTCCCTAGGCTTCCTTTTCTAATGTATAACCTGTGCCATTATATGTTCAAAGAACATTATCTGCATTTCTATTTTAACTTTTCAGAGGATTATAATTAAGAGATTGTGTAAGCTTCAAAAGAAAATTTGAATTTCAGACTTTTAAACAGGTTTGAGACTGTTGTAGACTATGGGAACTTTTGAAGTTAGACTTAATGCGATTTTGTATTATGTTATGGCTACAACCCTATGTAAGCCAGGGAGTGGAATGAGGTGGTTTGAATAGGAATCACCTCCAGAGACTCATGTTGTTTGATTGCTTGGCCCATCGGGAATAACACTATTGGGAGGTATGGCTTTGTTGGAGTAGGTGTGGCCTTATTGGGGGAAAGGTATCATTGTGGGGATAGGCTTTGAGGTCTTCTATGGTCAAGCTATTCCCAGTGTGGCACATGATCTCTTTCTGCTGCCTTCAGATCAAGATGTAGAAGTCTCAGCTCTTTCTCCAGCTACATGTTTGCTTGTGCTCTGCCATGTTTCCCACCATACAATAATGGACTAAACCTCTGAAACTGCAAACCAGACTCAATTAAATGTTTTCCTTTATAAGAGTTGCCATTGTATGGTTTCTCTACACAGCGATAAAATGCAAACTAAAACATTGTCCAACTACATGCAAGTCATGCCCTCCAAACTGACTATTCCTTTCCCAGAAGAAATTAACTGCTACTCACACTTCAGCCCACCTTCCATCTCTCTGTGCTAAGGTTTTGTGCTAACTGGGCCTTCATGAGGATCCTCTCCTCAACTACTTGGGGTTCTGAGTCACCACGAGAACTGACCACATATGGACACCTTCCTCACCATGCTTGGCTGTGGGTGTCTATATCTGTCTGCTGGGTGAAGTTTCTTAGAAGACAATATGGTCCTGTCTGCAAGCATAACATAGTGTCACTAATAGTGTTATGAATTGGTGCTTGCCCAATAGCCTCCTGTAGAGAAGTCAGATTCATTCTCATTCTATGGACCAATAAAAGTCACCTGGACACATTGTCAGTTGGGGTTGAAAACATAGTTTATATAAAGGAAGATGTGTCAAAGGTATTGAAGCCTAATCCTTTTACAGGGAAGTATATAAGCCTTGGGAGCCATCATAGTGACCACACCTAATCCCTTTACATTATGTAATCAAGAGATGTCTTGTTATTGGATTTCAAAATGGAACATTAATGCCATGAGCAGACAAAGAGGAGTCATTGCAACACAAGCATAAAATAATGAAACATGTGCTGAATTTCTTTCTGCTAATAGAGGACAAAGGCTGTTCCTAATGTAGCAGGCACCAGGTGGGACTCCAAGAGTCACTGGAGGGGCTAGGAGAAGGTTATGTCTCCTTAAACTTGCTGTTAATATTGTTTACCTAATTCAGGATCAGCCATCCATTAGAGCCACACAGCACCCATAGAACCTGACACACTAGCCATGGGGATGAAGTTTGGGTATGGTTCCTGGTAGTGTAGGTATTGGGAGACATGAGAAAATGCTGATGGAAGAGGACACAAATTTCCAGAGAAAACATGAGAAGTACTGAGGGACAAAGTAACCGTAGCTAACAATATCAACCTGTGTGTTGGTATTTGCTTAAGAAAATCTTAAATATTCTAAAACCACACACACACACACACACACACACACACGCACGCACGCACGCACGCACGCACGCACGCACATGCATGCCAGACAACTATAATAGGTAGTAGTGCGTGTTGTCAACCTAATTGTGGTAGCCACTCCACAATATATTTTCACATCAAGTCAAAACACTGTAACATGAGTATACATGATTTATTTCACTATACATCAAGAAAGCCAAAGACAGAGAAAAACAGAGAGACAGAGACAGACAGAGAGAGAGGGAGAGGGAGGGAGGGAGGGAGGGAGGGAGGGAGGGAGGGAGGGAGGGAAGGAAGGAGGGAGGGAGGGAGGGAGAGAAAAAAATGAGTAGAAGGACTAAACCATCCAATCCTATTAGCAAATAAGACTTTGGAAATCTGAGAATGGGCAGAGAAGTTTGTTGCTTCCACATATGCACAAAGAGTCACCTATACAGTCTCTGGTACATGGAGAATTCTCATAATATAAGAGAATGATGAATGACCATGTAAGTTTACATATGTAACAGTATTATCATATGTATAACCATTGGCTGCCTACTAAAATTCTGTGGACCTCTATACCTCATGAAGAACTTTCCAACTGTCTGTGTAATGGTGGATAACAATGCAATCCCATGGCCATAGAGAATGTGTGATTCATAAGTATATTTTCTTCATCTGACAAACTGAATTCTGTTCATCACTGCAAGGGATATCACTCCAGCCCCATCCAGTACTCCAACGATGATTTATTATAGCACATTGTTCATTGTCACTGCTGGGCTCATCTTTGTGCCAGAATCTAAAAGGGAGGAAAGAGCATCAGGGTGTTTCCTACACTAATGCTTGAAAAGAGGAAGCAAGCCTGAGGATGAGGTTGGAATTTGTGGAGATCACAGCACTCGATGTTCTCTTAGCTCGTTACTTAACCCTTCTACCAGCACACATCTCAGAGGATACTATTTCTTCATCCCTAGGTCTTGGGACAATCAACCCATGGTGATTAGTTATATGGCTAAAAGAGTTCCTCTTATTTTCATGTTTTAATAACCCTTTTTTTCATCTTACAATGGAATTATTTTAGAGACTGGAGAACAAGTTAAAATATCTAGATAACCTACTTATTTCTGTCATCTAAGACTAATAATTTAAGAACCTGGATTCCAAATTTTCTTCTCTGAAAACTGAGAATGACAATACTATCACTACATATTTCCTACAACAGACATCAGAAAGGATTTGGCAGCATGATAATAAATTAAGAACTTGTAAATGGTTACATAAATATGGAAACAACATTATCAGATTGAGAGCTCATAATTTATGAAAAATAATCAGTTAGAATCTTATGAATTTTTTTATAAAGATATAACTGATGGCTGGGGAGGTGGCTCAGACATGAAGAGTGCTTGCTGCTTTTCCAGAAAACGTGAGAAGTTCTATTGCCAGCACCCACATTCGTGAGGTCATACCACCTGTAATCCCAGCTCCACTGATCCAACAACTGCTTATGAATTCTGTGGACACCCAAATACATGTTGCAGAAATGCACAGAGATATACATATTACATACAAATAAAAATGAATTAACTCCTATTCTTAAAGATGTAGATGAGAAACTGAAATCATAATAAAATACATCTATGTGTAAAGACCTTGGTTGGGTATTTACCATTCTACACTCTTCAAACTCAACTTTCTCCTCTCTACTGGGAATATTAGTAATGTGTGTCCCATTGGATTCCCATGATGAGTACATTGGAGAGCAAAAGGAACTCCATCCCCAGTAGTTACACCAGGAGGGAGCTAATTTAGCTTCATAACCAACAGCTAGAACACCCTAAATTCTCCTCATGATGCAGGACCTAGAGCTCCTCTTGTAAGTCTACACTCACGTGGCATTGTCATTGTATGGTGTCTGATCAACCCATTCCCACTGTTGATAACCTGGATCCGAAAGTCCTATAAAATAAGCATCACGAGTGTTCAGGATCCCAGTGATGAAATCCTAAGAGGAAAGAAAGATACAGCCTTCAGCCTCCATTGAATAATTCTTTTCTGTTACAGATTTTTTTTGTAAGATCTTTTAAAAAACGACTTTAATGATACAAAATTAGAGGGTTCAATATGATTCACATATGCAAATACACAATCCTACTTCATCTCTATAGGCTTTAAATATATTTCAAATTTTAGATTAATATCAATAATTTTAGATTTTAGAGGTACACTGTTATATTGTGACTAATTGTTTTCTGGTCACACCGAGGTTAGAAGACAAAGAAGGGATCTCCAAGGAATAGAAGAAATCCCCCAGGTGTGCTTGTTTTCTTCCCCACCCAGGAGTGCATGACTCCTTGTCCTACCCCCAGGAGTGTACTTCTCAGATGATCAGGACACAGTAAAAGTCATCGCTCATGTTTTCACGACTTTAGAAACAATCTCTGATCATCTCAAACTGGCTCCCCCTCTTTTCTTCACCAACACCATTTTTGACAGTTGTGCATGAGAGAATTTTGCACATTTAATCATTCTCCATTCATAACTTCAGCTATTTCATCTTTCATGGCTGGCCATGCCCATCCCAATTTGGTCGTGTTTCCCTGCGCCCTTCTCTGTTAGGCAGTTGTATTACTACAGGAAGCATTAGCGTGTGGAAATCACAAACTGATGTTTTGAGCAGAAACATTTCATCCTCCCCTCCAGCCAAGTGTGTTGCATTTTTGATGTCATGGTTCCTTGGTGTTTAGTTCCACTGAAGTGAGACCAAGGTGTACAAGAGAAGGGTTAAGGCATCCATTCCTGCCTTTCTGCTGGAAAGCCTTCTGCCACAGCACCAACACCCACATCAACAAATGCCCTCTTGGTAGAAACTGACATAGAGCCTGCTGGACCCAGACCCTGCTTTCTCCCAGGATGCACCTGCTCTTCCTGACTGTGGATAACCACCAGATGAGCACCCATTTGGTAGCAGTTCTCCTCACTCTCGTTCCAAGGTGCCACCAAGTCAGTTGAAGTGAAGTAGCAGTGGGAAGCAAATGGCTTCCAATCCTTTGGGCAACAGCTCCAGACTTTGTCTTTGGGGGAAGAAGGAAATGTAAGTGCAGTGTAATAAAGTCATTTTAAAGCTATTTGTATATAAATACCATGTGGAAGCTGGGACTCCCAGCTTCTCCCAGATGCAGCAGGTGCAAAGAAACTCAAGTTTACTTCCATTATCACTAATGTCAGCGCCCTTTGTCCTACTGGGGTGGTATCAGAAAAAGTCAGAAAAACAAAGTGTAAAGGGGACAACATTTGAAATGTAAATAATGAATATATCTAATAAAGAAAGAAAATATCCAATAAAAATATATTTTAAAAAGAATAATAAATAAATAAATAAACAATAAAAATCTTACACACACATACACCTTGAACGTGACTCCCTGAGATGCTCACATTCACACCATATAACACATTAAATTAAAAATAAAAATCTTATACACACACACAAACAGACATACACGCTTGAACATGACTCCCTGAGATACTCACATTCACACCACCAGATTTTCTTCATTTCCCAGGATCTCCTTTCTGTTGCTAATAAAATTCAACTCAACCCCTTATTGACCCTTCCTGAAACTTTTTTCTTTCTCGAAGCTAGACAGCCACACATCCCAATTGTGCCTGATTGGAGACCTCTAAAAAGGACTCCACAGGCAGCTGGTAGTGAGTGCATTGTATAAAGTCATATTCCTATAGTGGATGGGATGGATGTACCTGAGAATCTAGTTCATTCTAGGCACATTAAGTTTTACCTTCCAAGAGTGAATCCCATTTTGTACACTCCAATTCAGTATAGTTCAGTTCTTTTATAATTGTTTTTTCTTCAAGAAGCTGAGAATAGTTTATAAACAAAGCTGTAAAATACAATAAAAACCATTCATTTTCCTGGTAGTACTAAGACTCAACTCCTTCCTTTTTACTTTCTTACATTCTATATAGAAACAAAATCTATAAACGTCCAATCACCTAAATACTCTAGAGCCTGCCCAGGAAATATTCCCTATCACCAAAAGCTGAGTATGATGGCTGTATCCCTAGCACTTGGGAATTAGAAGAAAAATCAGAAGTTTTGGGTCATCCTCAACTATACATGTTAGTATGCTTAGTCATTTCCTTGGTTGGATGGTTGCTTGACTTAGTTTAGTTGGTTGATTAGTTTAGTTGGTTGGCTGGTTAGTTAATTGCTTAGTTAGTTAATGCCTAACCTGGGCTACCTAAGACCCTAACACACACACACACACAAACACACACACACACACACACACACACACACACACACACACATCCCATTACTCTATAGTCAACATAACTCAACTCCTATTGGACCAGATATCTCCAGGAAGAGCTGAAAGGAAGGGACAGACACTTCATCCTGGGTAGTCATTAACATTTAATGGAGGGCACACTGAAAGACAGCATCTTAAATGGTAAATTCTTTTGGTTTTTTTTGTTTGTTTGTTTGTTTGTTTGTTTGGGTTTTTTGGGTTTTTTGGGGGGGTTTGGGTTTTTTGGGGTTTTTTTTTTGTTTTGTTTGGGTTTTTTGGTATTTTGGATTTGGGTTTTTTCGAGACAGGATTTCTCTGTATAGGCCTGGCTGTCCTGGAACTCACTCTGTAGACCAGGCTGGCCTCAAACTCAGAAATTTGCCTGCTTCTGCCTCCCAGAGTGCTGGGATTAAAGGCGTGCGCCACCACTGCCCGGCTAGTAAATTCTTTTAAGTATGTACATAGCCCAGAAAAGGTGAGAGAGAAATGAGCTGAGACTAGTTCTGGGTCTCCTAAGAGTGGGAGTCATAAAAGAACCTGACAGTGATGGAAAGGACTGTGTTTGCATTCTCTTCTTCATTTCCCTCCCTCTACCCAGCTGGCTCTTTGTTCTCCGTGTCCTCACACTTGTCACTGAGTTCCTAACCTGAAACTGACTCACCATTCCTGGAGAAATTGAATTTTATCTCCCACTCACTCATTGAGTTGCCTACCACATTCTGGCTTTTACTTTTGCTAATTTACCAAACTAGTCTTGACATGGACTGTCAGTGACTCCTCCTGCACACTAATCAGACCTCTCCCTGAGGGACTTCCCAAATTACCCAAACCTGGTTCTTTTCCTCCTTTACTCTTGGGGGATGGTGGCTCCCTTCAGGTTTGCCTGCTGCTTGCTGCTGCTTCCTGTGCCCCTTCCTACGTGGTTTCTTCCCCACCCGCCTCTCTTAAAATGAGATGATACACACAATTCTATTTCTCTTTCTTCTTCAAATTCCTCTTCTTTAGTGATATTGCATTTTCCTGGGTTGGCAGGGTTGGAGATTGAGGGAGTGGGACCTTTTGGGGGGAGCGCTTGTTTTAGAGTTTTTTTGGGGGGGGGTGTTTGGTTGTTTGTCTGTTTTGGTTATTTGCTGCATATAAGCGAAGGTCTTCTCAAATCTCCTCTCTCCTAAAATATGTTAATATGCATCCAACTAAATCCATACATCTGAGGTGATCGTAAACAAAACTTAGTCATCATATTTCAACCCAACCCTGCTGCTCATCTCATTCCTCCTCAAATAACTTCATGACTGTTGACTTTATGGGATCGGAATATTAAAGTCATGTGTTGTTTCTTTGTGTCCCCTAGTTCCAAGCTATCAATATTAACCAAAACTTTACTCGCCTTTTGGTTGAAGTTACTTCCTCTTCCGTGCATCACTAGCATGACCCTGGGATCAAACCTCCATCACTTCTCAAATGGATTCTCACTTAGTCTTATAATTTCTCCTTCCCTTCATTTTTACACCTCTGTAATAGCACACTTCTATAACTCAACTTTAGTTTTAATTTTAATCATTTCCTACTTCAGATTCTTCAATGGGTCTCCATGTCCGTGGCACATTGCAAAATGTGGACACACTTTTCAACCTTCCCTATACCCACATTCATTGATTGTGTCTTAGCAGTCCCATACTCAAGAAACTGGGTCTATTTTATTTCTCTACTGCCTGACCTGTGCTGGGTTGCCTATATCTAATGCATGACTCCATGAGAATGCATACGTTCACCTAGGACCATGAGAATCTCCCAAGACAGTTCAGTCTTGGTGAAGCCGCAGAGCAGGAATTACATCAATAGTTCAATTAACCTACAAAGTTTTAGGATAGATAATGACTCAGCAACAGTTACTAAAAATAAATAACAGAGAAGAAATAAGTGTAGTGCAATATGCATTTTTTTAATCTGAGTCCAAATTTGTCTGCCCTGGACCATTTCATTTCTTAGTTCTCCATGGAGCACTAGATATTTCAGTAATGCACACCTATATTTGGCCATATCTCCCATGCTTCCATATGTCTATAACAGTGCCAGCACACACAGGTCTAGATGTCATCTCCTCCTGGCTTTTCTTAGTCCCTGAGCTTCCTTCTTACTTCTTACCTGTATAGCCCCACCCATATGATTTTTTTTAAGCACTGATTTACTTGACTATTCTCAAAATTTCTTGACACTGGGGACTGTAGTTATTTCTGAACTCTCTAACATGCTGCCCAATACATAGCAAATGGACATTACTGATTATTGAATGCTAAATATAACTCCTACTTAAAATACAGTTTATAGTTTTTAATTTTTGATGAATGTGAAAGCTAATCTACGGAGAAATCCACTGTTTTCTAAATTAGCTTTCAGGTCTCACACAGTCTGGGACAGAAAAAAAATTATATAATTAAAAGGAGCCCCACTGGAGCACTGTCCCTGGAACAGCCTGGTCCATGACTTCTTATCCCCTACTCATTCCATAAGATGGGTGTCTACGCATCCAGTGAGGCTAGCTTCTAAATGCTGCTGAGGAGACACAGATCCATCCTCAGTACTGAAATCTAACAGAAGCTCCAGCACATGCTTCTCTAGCCAGAATGGATTCCATCATTTTCACAGGAGAGTAATTCTGAAACAGATCAAGATTCCCAATGTGTCGCCCCAGAACAGGTCTTCCAGGTGTCTGGGTGGCTGCCTGTCTAATGGACATTTCTCTTTTCCTCGTTCACTTGTCCCACTGCATACTTACTGATCGAAGCACTGGAGAATAAGATTGTCAACAGCAGGAAATAGATTATGAGTGAGGTAAAGAGGACCTTGGAGAATTTGTGACAACTTTTCTGAGACCTGTTCTTTTGGGGATCTAGAAGACAAACAAAATTCATTTCTTGAGTTCTGTTATTTCCTCCTCTTTCTCCAATTCTGTTCCTGTGACTAATAAACACTAATAATGTGGTATTTGAAATAATAAGAAGATGTAAATATGAAACAATCATGTTAATTGTAGAAACATTCCAAAATATAAAATAATTTGTTCCTGCCATTAAGAATAATTGTTGGCGATATTTTGATATTCATCTTCCAGTAAGTTTAAAGCTCTCACACATAAATGCATATTTCCCACAATTAGAACATCATAAATACTGATTTGTGACTATCATTTTCTTTGACATTAAATCATGATTTATTTTCCCTTTATGATTTTTTTTGTCTTATTTTTTGAGCCAGTGTCTTGGTATGTACCCAAGGTAGACTTTGAATTCATTGTGTAGTCCAAGCTGGCCTCAAACTTATAGCAAACCCCTACCTCAGCCTCCTGAGTTTTGCTATTACAGGAATGGGGCAACACATCCAACTTGTTTTTTAAAATCCTCATGTCTTCTTTATTAGTTTTATAATGACTGCATAGCATTTCATTGTATACTTTTAAAGTCTTCTGGCTTGCTTCCAACTTCAAAGTATGTGATAGTCAAGACGTCTTTGTATACCTTTATATACCTTTATGGTAAAAATCGCTACATTTTTAGTCATCAATTCTAAGAGTTACAATATTTTCCAATCATGTGTAAGATCCTGTGTTCTGTCTCCATCACTAGGATGAGAAGAGTGAAAGAAGCTACCCCAACACTTAGATGCCAAACAAATTATGCTATGTTACCAAATAGAGAGCAGGAGAATTATTATACTGTGATCTAACTTTTGAAACAATATGGTACACATATTTATGTGTATTTATATGTAGAAAAGCTACAATATACTGGTGTGGTGCTATTTTTCTCTAGATGGTAAAAGACAACACTTTCTTTTTTCCATTGTGCAGTCTCAGGACCTTTCACATCTGTCTACAGGCAACACACTTGGCTGAGGCTCCAGGGACCTGCCAGCATCATCTAAGACCATCTGTCTGTTCTTTACTGAATCACTAACTAGGAGCAGCAGAAAATGCTTTCTTACCTGGCAGAGAGTCTGTGTCGATGTCTGAGGAGTCAAATTTATTTTTGAAGTTCGTGTTAATATAAATGTTTTCTGAAAACATGTTGAGAAGAAATTTTCCCCTGCCCTTAGAAGAGGTGTGTCATCCCGTCTTTAAAATATCTCCTGAACAGGCAATAAACGTGGCAGCAAACTATCCCGATACCAGCTAGGGATGAGAGGCGGTAACAGACAGCTGCCCTCAGCTTGCAGCATGAAGTCCACTCCCCTGGTCTGCAAAGGGAGTATCACTGACCGAAGATGTACCCAGTTGAATCATAGAATTACAGCGATACCAAGAACTCAGTGGGGGAGAGAAGAAAACAGGAAGGAATGGAAAAGAGGAACCAGGCCAATAGAGAAGTCAAACTCCCTACAGAGTTGAGATCCTGACACTCACACTGAGTCACCCTCCACAATCAAGCCTCCTTTACCCAGCGAGTGCCAATTTCTACTCGTGATCTCTGCAGCGCTGCCAGTTGGCTCTAACACTACACTCAAGTCCCTGCCATGGACTAAAGTATTCTTTATCCCAAAGGCACCTAGTACACACCCTAGACTGTGGTACCACACAGGGACCGTGTGGTCACCCTGCTCATTCTCTGAAACCCGCGCCAGCTCTATCTTATGCACGGATACTCTCTTTAACCTGCCTGGGTTCTGACAACCCATTCCTCCACATCCCAGCAAGGATTCTCTCTTTATCTTGAAAGTCGCTGAGCTTCCAGCCTGTATTCTCCACTGCCACACCCTGTGCTTCGCCTGACTCCTGAAAGCCATGCCTGTTTTACCCTCTGTGAGGAAGGCCCTGTCATCGGCTTAGTCTCCGAATCTCAGCCTGGCTTGGAGCCAAGGAATTTGCCCTCCTTGAGGACCCTCTGCTCACTCGTTTGGGGTTCTGACTTCCCGCGAGAAGTGCCCTCAAGAACAGATGCCCGCCTCACCCTATTTGAGTTCAGACTCTGCACCGGCCCGCTGACAGACACAGCTGCCCTCCTCACCTCTCAGGTGGCTGGCTGTTTGTGGACCCACTCCCTAGTCCAGACACTTTCTCATCAGCATGCTGATTTCCCCCTCCCCACTTGGGGCTTAGTTCCGCCATCAAGCCAGACTTCTGCACAGTCAGATCATTGTCATCCCACTATGGACACCAACCCTGACTGAAATTGAATTATTTAGTAAGCAAGGGGAAAATCGCATGTTTAAAGGATAGAAAAAGGGCAAGAAGATTCGTAGTTCTCCGTACGAGGTTCAGGGACGCAGTGATTTATGAGCACACACCCTCCCTTCAAGCTCCTTATACAAAAGTGAGTTCTAAAGTTGCCGCTATCTCCTGTGAACAAACGACACTGTGTCATCCACAGTCCCAATACCCAGCTGGTTTACAACATCAAGCACTTAGGTCTCAGTCACATTTTATTTGTGCTTAGGATCTGCCCAAGGTTGACTATAATGCTGGTTGGTCCTCCCCTGTTCAGGATGTATTTTAAAGACGGGATGACACACCTCTTCTAAGGGCAGGGGAAAATTTCTTCTCAACATGTTTTCATTCTGAAGCCAAGACCACAGAGCCATTGAGCATGTACCATACTCCTCTATTTTAATATGGTGGTCAGGGCCGGTTGTAAAGTTTGACAAGCATCTTCGACCTTAAAGCCTGTTGTTTGCTAGCAAGCCTGACAACCAGAGTTCAATCCCTGTATCTCACATGGTCAGAGAGAACCACCTCTTGCACAATGTCCTAACTTGCATGTTCATCTACACACACACACACACACACACACACACACACACACAATAAATAAATAAATAAATAAATAAATAAATAAATAAATAGTGTGGTGGTCATTATAAAGTCACTTACAGTATTGGTCAATGGCAGCAACTCGCACAAGCCTGTGAATTAGGTAGAGAGACTACCTACACTGTAGGTGCTATAGGAAGATGTGTCAAGCCCACCAAAGCTTAATTCTCCCACAGAAAATTATGCAAAGGCTTTTGAACAATTATGCACACTACTTCCCATCTTTTTACATTATCTGGCAAAAGGATCTCTAACATCATCCTCAAAAACGTGGCATAAACAGCAAAGCAAACAATTAGCAGAGCAAAGAGATGATTTACAGAAGCCATAGGAAAAAAATTTTCCCATAATCCAAAGGATTATCTTTCCCATAATCCAAAAGGATTATGAACGGGACAGAGAGTTCTCAAGGGAAGAAGTGCAGATGGCCAACAAACATCTAAAAATGTGTTCAAAATACTTAGCCATAAGAGAAATGAAATTTTAAACATTTTTGAGATTTTATCTCACACCAATCAAAAGAGATACTAATCAAAAACACAGATGCTGGTGTGGATGCAGAGAAAGAGGGCCTTACATGAGGCTAGTTAAAGCGTGAGCCCGTGGTCACCATGGAAATCAGTATGGAGCTTCTTCAAGAGCTAATGGTAGGTTTGTCATACAGCCTGACTACACCTCTTCTGTGTAAAATTCCAAAGAAATTTCAGTCACCACACCACAGAGATACTTGCACAACCACATCTATTGCTGTGCTATTTGCAATTGATTACTTATGGAATCAGCCTAGATACCCATCCACACATGAAGAAAGAAAGCATGGTACATATACTCAGTGGAATTTTAACCCAACTGTAAAGAACAACGTTGTGGCATCAGCAAGAAAAAGGATAGACCTGGAGGTCGTTACCTTAAACAAAATAAGCCAGACCCAAAATAAGATCTTCATGGTGCATCTTAACTTGTTCATTTCTTCTCTGTCTGTTGTGTCATTTTGCTCTTTATCTGTGCAAGAATTTGTCTGGCTTTTTTCCCCAGTCCCTACTGGATAGCCTCTAGCGGCTTTTTTTCCTGAGTGGCATTAGTATTTTGTTGTTTCTTGTGGATACTTGGAAAGTTTGTGATAACAAGATAATTGGGCCGGAGTATGGGGAAGGTCTTCAGAAATGCTAACCTGGTGACTAGAGTGCTGAATCTCTGACCTATCTGTCCAGGTAGAAAAGGGATGCAAGAAGATGAGTTTGACCTCATGCCTTAGCACACCGTGACCCCATATCTCACCATCTTTAGAAATCAACTCAAAATGATCAGACATGTAAGCCATGAAAACACTAGGGGAAAATACATAGATGAGCTATAAATAAGAATGAACTTGGGGCAGGTAAGATGGCTCAGCAGGTAAACACGCTTGTTAACAACCCCGATGATCCAAATTTAATCTGCAGGACTCACGCGCCACAGGGAAACAGCCTATTCTCCTATGCAAGTTGTCTTCTGACAACCCTGTGTTGGGTAAGGCTTGTTGATTTAACAGGAGCTACAGCTCTTAGAGAAAACAAACTCTTCCCCTCCCAGCAGCTAATATTTGCCAATATCCCTGCAGCTAAGGGTGGATTTCATGCCCAAGTCCCATGCCCATGATGATTTGGAATGATTTGGGCTTGTGCCTTCTGTAGCAACCACTAAGTCCATATATGCAGATGCCCTGCTGTATCCAAATGACACTGTTTCCATCATCTTTGGATCTTAAACTCTCTGCTCCCTCTTGTGAAATGTTTCCTGAGCTTTGTGGGGAGGAGAGTTGCGGTATATACCTCCCATTTAGTGCTGAGCATTCTGCAGTCTCTTATTCTCTGCACTTTGGCTAGTTGTGGGTCTCTCAGTTAATCACCATCTACCACAAATTGAAGTTTTGCAGGGGAGTGTTGAGCAATGGGTTCAATCATAAGTATTTAACAGTCAGTTTAATACTATGCCCCTTTACCTAAATAGTAATAGATTCTCCCTTATGGCCTATGCCCAATAATGGTGTCAGATATGTATTTTATCTTATGAAGCAAGACTTAATTCTAATCAGAAAGTTATTGGTTGCTGCCATGATGTTACAACCACTGTTGCACCAGTGGGTATGTGTTGCCAGATCAGTCATAAGAATAGTTCTCAGGGTTGCTAACTGGATAAGACTGATGGTTACTTTCTTCTCCAGTAGCATGTAGAGCACCTTCCAGCACTGTGAAAGCTAGACAGTAGCGGTGAAGCTTCTAGGTCAATACCAGCTGGATTTTTCCATTTCCTATGACTTAGATATGTTACCTGCAGCAATATGGTCTTACCATAAAATCTTGGAGCATTTCTCACAATAACTAAGTTAGAGAACCAACTAGTTGTCCAACAACAGAAGGATGGTCAAGAAAATGTGGTATATGTATATAAGGGAATTTTTCAGTCATGCAAAAAGACAAAGTTGTGTCATTGTTGCGGGGGAAAATGTATGCTAGTGGAGTTAATCATACTAAGAGGATTTAACCCGTTTCACAGTGAAATATAGCAAATGTTTCTCATTTGTGATGCCTCGATCTCAGACAGATGCATAAGCTCAGGTTGCACACATGGCAGGAAATTAGCAGTGAGATCATCTCAAGGAAAAAGGAATGGAGGGATCATAAGCAAGAGAAGGGACAAAGTCAGAGAGCATGTGGGAAATGAGCTCAGTGTACACCGTATTGGTATAAGAAAGCACCCTATGTAATTGTACCATGTGGCCTGTGGCCATCAGTCACGTAGGGCCACGCCCCAGGCCCCTAGTGTTCTGACTGAATTCCACCCCCACAGTCACCTGACAATAGCCAGGTTTGCCCGCCCCACAGTTACCTGGCAATAGCCAGGTAGCCCAGCCCACTATAAAAAGAACTTCTTGGCCCCTCCTCACTCTTCGCTCTCTTCCCCCATGCTCTCTTGCCCTCTCTCTTATACTTCTCTCTTGCCCTCTTCTCTTATCTCTCTCTTCCTTTCTCTAATCTTTCTCTTTCTCTATTCTCTTCATGCTCTTTCCATGTGGTCATGGCAGGCTTTTACCTCTCTACCTCCCATCTCTTGCCTTATTTCTCTGCAATAAAGCTGCAAAATCTTGGGGCTGTCTCTTCTTATCTAAACCCACTGTGTTAGAGCAATGGAACAGGACTCTCAGTGTCTCCAACCACCAGACCTGACCAAGGACTTCCCAACCCTGCCAGACTTCCTCCACAGGTACATGGGCCTGCATCAGAATGGGCCTACATATAATGAATAGCACCTTTTAAAAATAATAAAGTAAAACAAAAAAAAAGTTCTGAAGAGTAATCAAAAACAACCGCAATAGTTTATAGTGTTTGAGAGTCTACAGAACTACAATGCCAGAGGAAGCAATCCAGTCCTGCCTGGTGCTGGGATTTTATCTGCTGTCCTCTGTGTCTAGAGCATTGCTTCCCTATTATAGGATAACTCCATTCTAACGTGTGTGTGTGTGTGTGTGTGTGTGTGTCTGTGTGTCTGTGTGTGTCTGTGTGTGTTAGAAATCCTATACAGTAATATTTCTATATTCTTTTTCAAAGGTATTTAGTATTATTTGTCCATCATATAACATATGAGTCATATATTGTATTACTTCATTTACCCTGCCCTCCTCTCCCTGACACCAGTATAGCCCTCCCTGTTCCATCATTCTCCTTTAATCCTTTATACCACTACATTCTATCACCCTGCCTTTGAAAGCCCCACCTCACGGCTCTTTAGTAGTTTCCTGATTTCTATTGGTATTACAAATAAAACATATGTCCGATGATTCAAAGCTAACATCCACAACTGAGAAAATATGTATGTGTAACATCTGTATTTCTGTCCTGAATTAATTCATTCAGAATGATTGTTTCCAGTCCCACTCATTTACCAACAATTTCGGTTTTCTTTATGGTTGAACATTATTCCATTGTATAAATGTACCACATTTCCATTGCTCATTCATCAGGTGATGGACGTAAAGGCTTTTTCCATCTCCTGGCTATTGTGAGTGGAGCATCAGTGAACATGGATGGGAAAGCGTCTCTAGATTAGGATATGGATCCCTTCAGGTAATGCTCCGTAGTGGAATGGCTTGATCATGTGGTAGATAGTATTTTTAGCTTTCTGAGGAACCTCCATGCTGACATTTACAGTCATTACTCCAGTTTGCTCTCCTACTGGCAATGAATAAGTGTTTCCTCTTTTTCCACATCCAACCCAGAACTTGTTGCTGCTTGGTTTCAGTCTTGTTGTTTTGTTTGGTTTTGCATTACCCATATTGACTGGCAAGAGACTAAAATCTCAAAGAATTTTTAAATTGCATGGCTAAGGATTTTTTAAATTGGTTTCTTTCTTTTTTATTGAGTTGTTTGTTTTCTTTCTCTTTTTGCTGCTGTTCTTTGTATATTCTAAATATTAACTATGTCTGCCATATAACTTGTAAAGAATTTTTTTTTCTCATTCTGTGGGTCGTCTTTGCTGTACAGAAGCCTTTAGTTTCATGAGATCCTATTTATTCATTGTTCATCTTAATGTCGATTAACTACTGAAGTTCTGTTCAAAAAGTCTTTTCCTGAGCCATTGAAGTCAAGCATAACTCCTACTTTCTAGCTCTGGCAGATCTAGGGTACAAAGTCTTGTGTTGAGGTTCTTGATCGATTTTAGAGTTTGAGTTTTGTGCAGGAGAAGTGATAAGAATCTAGTATCATTCTTTGAAATGTACCTATCCAGTTTGACCAGTACCATTTGTCAGTGTGGGGCAAGTGCAACCAGGGAGAACAGGCCTGGACAAGAGTGAAATCAGGAAGAGTCCAAAACCCCGAAAATCTCATCTTGAGACCAAAATCTCATATGAGACTGGCAGGAATAAGTCTCGCTCCCTCCCTATTCTTGGCCTGCATATCCCAGGGCACAGTAATCCCACCTCATCCCCACCTCAGTCCATCTTGCAGAAATCATGTAGCCCCTTGGCCACATTATAGGTTTAAGCACCCAGAATCCATCTCCATGCAAATAAAGCATTCCCAGCACCTAAAACCCAGCCAACAATGTACACTCTCCTTGAAAAGCCTTACCCACTCCCCAAGGTTTACATAGCCCTTATCACCCTAGAGTAAAGAGATATTTCATGGAATGGCTGTTTCACCATCATCTAGAAGAGCTGTTACACACACACACACACACACACACACACACACACACGAAGAGCTGTAACACTGAAAACCATCTCTGAGAAGGCTTTCAGGCTTTCTCCCTTCCATCACTCACCACTTGAGGACTGAGAACCTGCTAACTCACACCATTCCAGCTCATCTTCATCCCTTCAAGCTCAGTGTGGTACCCAGATGCCCCAAGGGAAGACGCAGAGTACAGAACAACAGTAGAAGATGCTGTCTGTTCTCCAACCTGTATTGTTGGCCTCTTTGTCAAACTGAGGGGGGTTTTGGTCTGTTTTTACGCCAGTATTGTATTGTCTTTATTACTATAGCTCTGGTACAATTTGAAATCTTGGATGATAATGTCTCCTGCTGGGTTTTTGTTGCATTTTGTTTTGTTTTGTTTCATCATTATTGTTCAAGATTCTTTTGACTATCCTGGGTCTATTGTATTTCCAGGTGAAATTTAAGATTATTTGTTCAATTTCCAGGAAAGCTGTGTTAAAATGTAAGGGGTATGCGTTGGCTCTGTAGATTTTAGTAGATTGGCCATTTTCACAAGATTAACCCTGCTAATTCATAAGCAGGGGAGATCTTTCCAATTTGGTGTCTTTCTCAACTTCTTTCTTTGGCATCTTAAAAGTTTTTGAAATGTGCTTTAAATAAAATTTTTTAAAGGTCAGAATGTGTCCACCACAGCTGGCTTGAGTGCTTGGGCGATTTAGTCACAAAGAGAAGGAGAAGTTGGTGATGGCATATTGCCCTGTGTTTCTCCTTCCCCTCAAAGAGGAAGAGAAGCAAACTGAAGGACTGAGTCATTTGATCCTGTAGAGAGGTAATACTCCCTCAGCTGCACCACCAAAGTCACTGTAGCTTCCTCTGCTTCTCCTCATCTGTGTGAGTTCTGTCTGTGCTGTCTGCTCTGGCGCACTGGCAACCTGTACTCCACTATCCGCTTCCGTCCACCCTTCCCTCCTGTGTTTCAGGATCATGCCAGCACACTCTTGATAAAGAGTGATGACATAGTACAACAAAGTCCAACAGAATAGCCCAGGATAGACCATAATATCATACAGGACAAAGTGGTAAGAAAATGGAAAGCTCAGAGAATGGGCACAATTGTGGGCAAGTTCAAGTCAGGTGTGCAGATGACTGTAAAACATTCTTATCTTTCCAGTGGAGCTCAATTTAAAACCAAGTCTTCGATGCATGATACCTCTGCAGAACTTTGAAACCAGATTTGTCTGGCTAGCTCATATGAGGATTGGTGTAGGAAAGACGGGTACCACACAGCTGGAGGGAAACCAGCTGGACGTGTGATTTTTGACTATGCTTTGCCTTGAACAGAGGACTCCAAGTCGCAGCTATGCAGGTGTGGGAAGCTGAACCCAATCAAGGTGGTGTGGGTCAACCCTCAGGGCCACAGTCCCATTCATTCCAGATTCTAATGTAAGCTCTGAACTCATTGATAGATTCTCTTTCATAAATATTTTAAACAAAAATTGCAAATAATACTTTTTAAACTTTTAGTTCCTTAATATAAATGGCTTGAGTTAATTTGCCCCCAAAATAGATGTCTCTTTTCTAATTTTTCTGTAAATATTAAAGAAAAGAACAATCACTTCGACCTCAAATAATCTCATTATCCTATTATTTGTACTAGGATTGATATTATTTGTGCTATTGATTTGTACAAATCAATATTATGTGTACTAGGATTGAACTGGATCCTTATAGTCTAAACATAGAGGCAAACCGGAAATAGGCAGTCCCAGATCCAGCAGCTCAACTTGAATCATCTAAGTCTGTGAAAATGGATTTAGGTGGCTGAAATGAAGTAACTCTGTTCTGATAAAAGATTATCAGGGTATCAATATCTTCATGCAATGTGTGTGTGTGTGTTTGTGTGTGTGTGTGTGTGTGTGTGTGTGTGTGTGTGTGTGTGTGAGAGAGAGAGAGAGAGAGAGAGAGAGAGAGAGAGAAGGAGGGAGGGAGAGAGATCAAAGAAATAGTAAGTAAGTGCATGGAACTTAGAATACATGGGGTTGTTTTGGGGGTTTTTTGTTGTTGTTGTTTTAGGGGGTTATCTTCAGACACACCAGAAGAGAATATCAAATCCCATTACAGATGGTTGTGAACCACCATGTGGTTGCTGGGAATTGAACTTAGGACCTCTGGAAGAGCAGTCAGTGCTCTTAATCACTGAGCCATCTCTCCAGCCTTGGTTTTTTGTTTCTGTCTTCAGGTTTACAATTTGAAATAAGTGTGTTTAATATGCCATAAGACAAAATCAATATTGAGAATTTCCATGAAGAAATGAAAATCGTATTTTTTTATTTAAAGCAAACAGTGAAAGTTAAGAACTGAAGAATACAGTATCTGCCATTAAGTCCTCCATAGCTGGGAAATGTCACCTGCAGGGACACATCTTTAAGTGTGGAGAAACCAGAGCCCGCAGGCCCTGCTGACTTTGTGTTCTGGTTTGGAGTGGTGCTTTTCCTGTGAGCACAGCAGCAGCAGCTGCTGGGAGGCATTAGATCCGGACTCGATGCTAAAATCTAAGCCTGTCTGAGGTCCTTGGAAGAAGAGGCTGCGCCTTCCTACACAGGAAAAGCTCTTGAGATGCCACTTCAGAGCACTCGAGCTGCTGTGGCCACTGGATCCTACACAGAGCAACAGCAGCCACACAAGTCTGAACTAGGCACGGAGGGCCAGTGTGTGGTGCGGGGCGGGGCGCCCAACACATGAGGCTGTAACGGGGGCTAGCACACTGGTGGCATGAGCCTGGCCATGCAGGTGCCAGCTGCCTTCTTTGCCCTCCTCTTCTCAGCATCTCCCTGAAGACACTACATAGACCAGAGGTTCTGGGACCTGCTGAGAGTGACCGCACCCTTCTCCAGACTCACCACTCTCCCAGCCCCCAATTCCCACAAAGCATTGCTGGATGCCCTCCAGGACAGTGGTGGCCTCACGCTACATCTTTACCCAGTGGCCTTCCTGGGGTATCTGGGGAAGCTGAAAGAAATGGAGGCCCCTGTGGCTGGTGGCGCTGCTAGGGCCTTCCCCTCTTCTTCGCTGTGTGGACCGTAGATACAAAGGAGCCCAACGCCCAGCACTCCCCCCATCTCCTGTGCACGCTGCTCATCTGGACGACGACGACGACAGGCTGAGCAGCTTTTGCTTGCTGGATGCCTTTTTAGGCTTCAAGTCTAAGCTGAGGCTATGCAAGAGATCGAAAGCCAGTTTTCAACTTCTGACCCCTGACACTCACCGAGATGCTCGGAAATAGCAGCTATTCTGCAAAATGCGCAAACCAGCCACTGCGGAAAGGTCACTAAATGGCAGAGGCCTCCCCCAGAGCACAGCAATTAGGGTATTCATATACCAATGCACACATAAAAACACGTCTGAACTCAAGTAACAGAAAAAGAGAAGCCTGGTCCAGTGCCCCCTGCAGATTTTTCCTCAGAAGAAGTTGTAGGGACACTTATCCTACCCTTCCCTTAGAGGCTGTTCTTTCCCTTGGGTTTGCTCCAGCAAGTGTCAGGATTGAAACAAAACATCTTCAGTTCAACATAAGTTCTGAAAATCTCAGCAGGATGTAGCAGCTCCCCCACCCCCAGCTACTGCCCCGGGTAGCAGGTGACTGGGTTACTCAAAGGGCTCAGGTGATCAAAAGCCTCCTGGCTCAGAGAACACAAACAGATCCTCTCTGGTCCTTAGGGAGCCTTCCCTGCCCTGGCATTATGGGAATTGTCTGGGAATGGCTGGGTTAAAACAGTTCACTCTTGCGAGGATGTGGAGAAAGAGGAACACTCCTCCACTGTTGGTGGGATTGCAAAATGGTAAAACCGCTGTGGAAATCAGTTTGGCGGTTCCTCAGAAAATTGGGCATGTCACTTCCAGAGGACCCTGGCATACCATTCCTGGGCATATACCCAGAGGATTCCCCTGCATACAATAAAGACACATGCTCCACTATGTTTATAGCAGCCTTGTTTATAATAGCCAGAAATTGGAGGAGCCCAAATATCCCTCAAAGGAGGAATGGATACAGAAAATGTGGTATATTTATACAATGGAATACTACTCAGCAATTAAAAATAATGAATTCATGCAATTTGTAGGTAAATGGTTAGACCTGGAAAATATCATCCTGAGTGAGTTAACCCAATCACAAAAGAATACACATGAAATGCAATCACTGATAAGTGGATATTAATGAGCCCAGAAGCCCTAAATACTCAAGGCACAATTAGCAAGTCAAATGATTCCCAAGAAGAAGAAAGGAGAGGACTCTGGGCCTGTAAAGATTGGATCCAGTTTTGTAGAGAAACCGAGGGGGGAGGGGGAATGATTGGGGAATAGTTGGGGGGGAGAGGAATTATGGGACGTATGGTGGGGGGGGGGGAACTGGGAAAGGGAAAAGCCTTTGGAATGTAAACATAGAATATAGAAAATAAAAATTAAAAAGAAAAAAAAGAAAGTGTTGAAGAACCAAAAAAAAAAAAAAAACAGCTCACTCTTGCCTCGGTGTGGCTTAAATTACAAACCACACGTGGCTCTCCACCTGCCACCTCTGCTCCACTTCCTGAACCAAGAGTGACGCATGTTTCCCCTAACTTGGAAAACCTACAATCCCATCCGGGCAAACAAGACCCAGAGGAGGGTGGGTCATGACCCCAAGGGGTGTTCAAACACATTAGAAACTTCAAATTTGTAAAACTGGAAGGTGACGTGAGTGTGTTTTGCTGTTTTGCAGCAAAAAAGTTCAAAAAGTGTAATGCAATTAAAAACGTGTTCAGTTGTGGGCGGCTGATACACAACACCTAAGGCTTAAAGTAACAGTTGAGTTAGTGTTTCTTACGGGACCGTTGGTGGATTTGGGCTCACCGGGGTAGTTTTTGCTTTAATATTGCTCTCTCTGTAAACACAGACCTTATTTAGTTTTGTGATATACCTGTTTATTTAAAGGTGCTCTGGGGAAAATTAAAGAGGCACTGAATGTATCCATAAAATACAAAGAAGCAAGAAGCAGTCCAGCACTGAATACAAGGGCAGTGCGGGGTGGTGTTCCACACACCTTTAATCCTGGGACTCGGGAGGGAGATCTCTGAGTTTGAGGCCAGCTTGGTCTACGGAGCCAATTCCAGGACAGCTAGGACTACACAGAGAAACCCTGTCTTGAAAAAAAATTTTAAGTCCTCCCCCTGCTCCAGAATCATTGTGTGAATTCTTCTCTGGGAAGTGAACTTGTAAATTTGATGACGCACGAAACCGAAACCTGCATAAAAATAACTTGATTTGGGTGTGGTCAGGAACTAAGTGGCTAGTGAGGGACTCAGTTGCAGCCACTCTGGAGGTCACATAGGGATGGGCATGTGTGGAGAAAGTATGTGTGGAATCTTTGCAAGTAAATTTCATGGGAAGAAATACAATAGCAATTTCAAGGAGCTGGGTTTCAGGAGAAATAAGAGGGTTAGGACGGTAAACTGAAAATTTCAGATTAAAGAAAAGTTCCAGAGACCAATGCAATGTGCATCAATTGTGGTGACAACAGTCAATATTATAGTGTGTATATGAATTTGTTTAGGAAGACCTTAGGTGCTCTTAATACACAAACACAAATAAATGACCACTGTCTTCAGTAACTGTGTTAAGTAGCCTATAATCATTTCCTAGTATATACACATATCAAAAAGCCACATCGGGCACCTTAAGTATACAAACATGTATTTGTCGGTTCTACATCAACAGAGACAAAGAGGAAAGACAAACGGCAGCCTGGGGGCAGAACCACATCATCCAATCAGTGACTAAAACCTCTGCAGACAGACAAATGTTAAGAGAAAGACACATGTGCTTTCTGTGTGTGCTCTAAGGGGTCCCTAGCATAGCGTCTGGCATGGAAAAAAAGCTTGCTTTATGAATGAGAAAATGAATGACTATGTACAAAAATGTGCTGATGCTCTTATAAATGGAAGGATCAGGTACCTACCAACCTAAAATTCTGCAGACATCTCTTACACATAAAGAATTTACTAAGAAGCTGAGTGGTGGTGGTGGTGCATGCCTTTAATTCCAGCACTCGGGGAAACAAAGGCAAGAGAATCTCTGTGAGTTTGAGGCCAGGCTCATCTATATAGTGAGTTCTAGGACAGTCAGAGGTACATAGTGAGACCCTGTCTCCAAAGACACACACCGTGGGGGGGGGGGGGTAGAGAGACAGAGGGAAGGAAGGAGAGGAGGAGAGGAGAGGAAACTAAGAATCTGGCTTTCTAATACAATTCCAAGTCCTTGTTTGATCCCTAAGAGGACCAAATGGAGAAATTCCTAGCTGTCTCTATAATTACAGCTTCCACCCCAATCACATCATGGGTCTGCAGAGGATGCTTCTTTCATAAGTAGAGCTGCCTCATCTCACAAACCAACCTATGATCACCATCACAAGGGGCAACACTCCAGCCCCATCCTTTAACGTGTGGGTGGTAATTTAGCACAACACACAATTTCGTGCTGCCACTGGGTTCATCTGAGTGCCAGGATCTGAAAGAGAAAAGGATGAGGGTGACTCTCACAGTGAAGCTTTGAAAAGAGATATTTGCCAGCGGGCTGAAAGCTGGGAGTGGACTTGTGGAAATCAAGGTCACTCGTGCCCAAGCCACTCCTTCTCCACTACACACGCAGTCTCTCCTGCACTTGAATCTCCAGCATTTCCCTTGAAAACTGAGGCCACCGTGGGCAATTGTCACACCTCATTGTATTACATATTCACCAGCAAGCATCTCAAAGGCTCACCTCTATTTGGCCAACCCTACATCCTGTCTAAGGCTTTCTTAGCCGATGAAAATATTTTACATTGATACCATGAGCCAATTGTTTGATCCTTTTTTTAAATAACATTTTTATTTATTATTTAAAAACATAATACAATATATTTTGATCATATTCTTTCCCGTCCCCAACTTCTTCCAAATCCTCCTCAAACTCCCTACCCACCCAACTTCACATTCTTTCTCTCTCTTTAAAAAAATAAAATGGGGTCTATTTTGGCAGCTACTCCTGAGCGTGGGGCTGGCCCTGGAGTGTGGTTGATATGCCCAGTAACACTCCAGTGGAGAAAATTGATTTTCCTTCTTCCAGAAGCAATCAATCAGTAATAGCTTCTTGGTTAGAGTGTGATTTGTGCCCACTTCCCCTTGTCTGTGTTGGAATTTTTGTCTAGCTTGAGCTTGTGCAGTTCCTGTGCATCTGCCTCAGTTTCTGTGCTTCTGCCCTGTTAAGTGGAAAGACTTAGAGCCTGAGGGACTAATTAATATATATATATATATATATATATATATATATATATATATATATCCTACTTATTATACCTTGAGCAAATAATTGAATTTCTGATATTCTCAGTACACTATCTTAAGATTTGGGACTACAGTTACCATCACCATATATTTCACTCTGTAGATGGAAAGACCAAGATAATAATACACTAAAAAGCTTTAAAATATATATATTAAACATAAATAAGCCTATCAGAACTAGGGATGCTTTACTTTTGAGAAATATCACCTTTTAATAATCAACGACAATTGTAGTGTGAAATTTTTATCAAGATATAAACAGTGAAAGAGCACAGAAAATTTTACCTAGATCTGAGGGCCATGGTGGGGTAACCCTGAATCAATTACTGAGATTCTTCAAATTCAATGTCCTCATCTCTAAAAGAGGAAATGGTAACATCTCCCTCAAGATATGTGATTGAATATATTACCAAGCCAGTCCATGGTGGTGTACACCTTTGAGCCCAGCTCTTGGGAGGTAGAGGCAGGATGATCTCTGAGTTCGAGGCCAACCTGGACTACAGAATGAGATCCAGGGCAGCCAGGTTTTGAGACAGTGAAAGCTTGTCTCAAAAAAATAATACATACATACATACTTACTTACTTACTTACTTACATAAAACAATAATAAAATTATTGAGCCTAGTACAAAGCAACTAAAACAAGAGTAAGCTATTTCAGTCCTATAATCCAACACACTAAATTCCCTGCATGACACAGGATTCCTCAGCTCTAGACTTACGTGGCATTTTGATCATATGGTGTCTGATCAACCCACTGCCATTGCCCGCGGCCCTCTGGATCTGACAGCCCCACATAATAAGCAGCACGAGGGTTCAGAGTGTCGGTGATGAAATCCTAAATGGAAAAATAGAAAGAGAGCTCAGCTTGTATTGAGTAGGTCGGTTAGTAAGTGTGATTGCTTGCTTGCCTGCTTGCTTGTTGAGCTATTGGAAATTGAAGTCTACTGGGAGAGGGAAAGCCAGCTTCAAGGATGCAGCCCCTGACAGCCCATCCATGTTCCCAAAGATGGCCCTACATTCGTGGACATGCTGGCAACATGAAGTGGACTCACTGGATTTAAATTAATTTTTAAGAACATGTCAGTGTTTCTAAACATGTTCTTTAAATCTTTTTAATTATATTTAATTAATATATGATACATGTATGTTTTTACAAGTACAGGGTAATATTTCATCTGAGTTCTTTATGATTACACAAATATAAGAACAGGACTGTATGTAAAATTTGTCATTGAGAAGCACCACTCACACTACATATGAAAGCAATCTTTTTTTTTCTATATTCTTTGTTTACATTACAAATGATTTTCCCTTTCCTAGTTCCCCCCTCCCCCTAAGTCCCATAAGTTCTCTTCCCTCCACCAGTTCCCCAACAACCCCCTCTCACTCCTCTGTCCTGGCAATCCCCTATAATGCTGCATCAAGCCTTTCCCAGACCTGATCCCTCTCCTTCCTTTTTCTTGGGAATGATTTGATAAGTGGGTTGTGTTTTGGATAATTCTGAGCTTCTGGGCTAATATCCATTTATCAGTGACTACATTCCATGTGTGTTCTTTTGTGAATGAGTTACCTCACTTAGTATGATATTTTCCAGTTTCAACCATTTGCCTAAGAATTTCATGAATTCATTGTTTTAATTGCTTGAGTAGTATCCCATTGTGTAAATATACCACATTTTCTGTATCCATTCCTCCATTGTGGGACATCTGGGTTCTTTCCAGCTTCTGGCCATTATAAATAAGGCTGCTATGAACATAGTGGAGCATGTGCCCTTATTGCATGCTGGGGAATCCTCTGGGTATATGCCCAGGAGTGGTATGACAGGGTACTCTGAAAGTGTCATGCCCAGTTTTCTGAAGAACCACCAGACTGATTTCCAGAGTGGTTGTACCAGCTTGCAATCCTACCAGCAATGGAGGAGTGTTCCTTTCTCCACATCCTCACCAACACCTGCCATCTCCTGAGCTTTTAATCTTAGCCATTCTGACTGGTGTGAGGTGAAATCTCAGAGTTGTTTTGATTTGCATTTCCCTGATGACTAATGATGTTGAACATCTCTTGAGGTGCTTCTCAGCCATCCAAATTTCTTCAGGTGAAAATTCTTTGTTTAGCTCTGTACCCCATTTTTAATAGGGTTATTTGGTTTTCTGGGTTCTTTGTATATATTGGATATTAGCCCTCTGTCAGATGTAGGGTTGGTAAAGATCTTTTCCCAATTTGTTGGTTGCCATTTTGTCCTTTTGATGGTGTCCTTTGCCTTACAGAAACTTTGTAATGAGGTCCCATTTGTCAATTCTTGATCTTAGAGCATAAGCTATTGGTATTCTGTTCAGGAACTTTACCCCTGTTCCCATGTCCTCAAGGGTCTTCCCCAGTTTCTTTTCTATTAGTTTCAGTGTGTCTGGTTTTGTGTGGAGGTCCTTGATCCACTTGGACTTGAGCTTAGTACAAGGAGATAAGAATGGATCAATTCGCATTCTTCTGCATGCTGACCTCCAATTGAACCAGCACCATTTGTTGAAAAGGCTATCTTTTTTCCATGGGATATTTTCAGCTCTTTTGTCAAAGATCAAGTGACCATAGGTGTGTGGGTTCATTTCTGGGTCTTCAATCCTATTCCATTGATCCACCTGCCTGTCACTGTACCAATAACATGCAGTTTTTAACACTATTGATCTGTGGTATTGCTTGAGGTCCATGATACTGATTCCCCCAGAAGTTCTTTTACTGTTGAGAATAGTTTTAGCTATACTGGGTTTTTTGTTATTCCAGATGAATTTGAGAATTGCTCTTTCTAACTCTATGAAGAGCTGAGTTGCGATTTTGATGGGGATTGCGTTGACTCTGCATATTGCTTTTGGCCATTTTAACTATATTAATCCTGCCAATCCATGAGCATGGAAGAATTTTCTATCTTCTAAGGTCTTCTTCAATTTCCTTCTTCAGAGAACTGAAGTTCTTGTCATACAGATCTTTCACTTGTTTAGTTAGAGTCACACCAAGATACTATATATTGTTTGTGGCTATTGTGAAGGGTGTCATTTCCCTAATTTCTTCCTCAGCTTGCTTATCCTTTGAGTCTAGGAAGGCTACTGATTTGCTTGAGTAGCCTTCCTTTTATAACCAGCCTCTTTGCTGAAGTTGTTTATCGGCTGTAGGAGTTCTCTGATGGAGTTTTTTTGGGTCACTTAAGTATACTATCATATCATCTGCAAATAGTGATAGTTTGATCCTAGAGAATTGCTACCTGAGCCTCACTTCCTTTCTCCACTAAGAGTTGGTTGGCACTCCTCAAAGCTGCACCTGGGAGAAAATCTGCAGGTGTCATTGTTTTCTTTTCATAGCTTTAAAGATTCTTTAGTCTCATTCCTGACTGGCTTTTCAGAATTTAACTTATTTCTTATTCAGCTTCACAGACCTCTCTGGTGTGCAGTTAATGTGAAACATTAGCAATATCAAAAACTCACAAGCAGAACATGTTATCCTTTAACCCTCATGGGTTGAAACTTTATGATGGCACAATCGCATAGGGTTGTTTAGTTCCCCAGAAGTGGGACCGAGGTGTAAAAAGCAAATGCTAGAGCAACCATTCCTGCCTATCTGATGAATAGCCTTCTGCCACAGCACACATGGCCCTGTCAACAAAACTCCCTTTTAATAGAAACAGCCAGATAGTATGGCAGGCCCAGATCCCCCTCTCTCTCAGGATGCACCTGCTCTTCCTGGCTGTGGATCACCAGCAGATGAGCACCCCTGAGGGAGCACTTCTCCTCACTCTCACTCCAGGATGCAGAGTCACGGGAAGTGAAGTAGCAGCGGGAACCAAATGACTTCCAATTCCTTGGACAACAGCTCCAGACTTTGTCTTTATTGGAAGAAGGAGATGGAAGTACAAAGCACAGTATTTAAATGAGGCATAACACAAAAATATACCACGGGCTCAGAAGAAAGTAACTCATCATTGTCAAGAGCCAGGAGGTTTTCAAACTTAAAAACAAAAGAATACTAGATGGCAAGAAGCAAGGTAAACACCCCTCCAAGATAAACACCCCTCCAACATAAACACTCCTCCAAGATAAACATCCCTCCAAGATAAACATCCCTTCAAGATAAACACCCCTCCAAGATAAACACCCCTCTGAGATAAACACCCCTCTGAGATAAACACCCCTCCAAGATAAACACCCCTCCAAGATAAACACCCCTCCGAGATAAACACCCCTCTGAGATAAACACCCCTCTGAGATAAACACCCCTCCGAGATAAACACCCCTCCAAGATAAACACCCCTCCGAGATAAACACCCCTCCAAGATAAACACCCCTCCGAGATAAACACCCCTCTGAGATAAACACCCCTCTGAGATAAACACCCCTCCAAGATAAACACCCCTCCAAGATAAACACCCCTCCAAGACTCTGGGAACATCTTGGAAGAGGGAGCTGAGAGAATGTACGGCCCAGAGGACGGGAAGGAGTGTTGACTTTGGACAAGACAGGATCTTGCACAGTAGAAACTCATAGTGGTAGTGAGTCCCACAAGACTGAGCCCATCACCTACCCTTTCTAGAGCCCAGCAGCTAAAGGTTGCACACAGGACCAAGATATGTGAGGTGTAAACTGACACATGGGGAAAGAGAAATGAGACACTCTGAGGCAGAGAAAAAACACTTAGAAAAACAGGAAGAGTGTAAAAGAACATTTCCCAACATGCTGAAGATAGTTCCCAAGTCAGTAAATGAGACAAAACAAGAAAAAAATCTTAAAACTCCTGAATACACTTCTAAATAACTACATATCAAACATCAAGGTCTATTTTTACAACACATTTCACTTGGCTGGGGATGTAGCTGAGTTGGGACATTCTCCTAATGAGCAAGAAGTCCTGGGTTCCACGCACAGCACATCATAAAACCAACTGTGATGGTGACCACTTGGCAATCGCAGGACTAGGGAGGTGGAGGCAGGAGGATCCAAAGTTTACTGCCATCTTCAAATACATAAGAAGTTTGAGGCCAGCCTAGGCTGCATGGGACTCTACCTCAAAATAAAGTTGAACTGAACAAAAAGGAAAATGTGATATGTCAAACCTTGTAGTTCACTATTCAATAAGAGGACCCAGGGCTACACAGGGTAATGGCTGAGAGGAGGCTGAGGGAAGAGTCTACCCATTGTGAGTCTCGGATAGAGCCTTCCTAAATCCCAGAAGGAAGGAAACAGATTGTTGAACGTTAAATGTTGAAGGGGCAGAAGGACCAACAAGATGTGTATTGAATTATAATACAAAATAAATGTCCTCGGGGTACATGTAGATACCACTGATTGAGTACAGTAATGTGTAGAAAAGACAAATCTCGTATGCATAAGGTTGCAAAATATTTGTTGGTTGGTCTAATGGCTAGCAATCCACTTCTTAGGATGCTGTCCTGGAAACACTTTGTGTACGGCGCTTACACTCGACATTTGACAAATGGATTCCAGACATATTTTTACCTTCCACGGATGAGTGATTTTTTACACAGTGCAATTTTGCGTGATTCAGTTGATTTAGAGTATTTTTTTCTTCAAGGAGAGCAGAATACATTTGAAACAAAACTGGAGAGGAAAAGAAGAAGAAAAGAAGCTCATTTTCTTCCCGCTAACATTACAATTTTACTCTTTACTTGTTTCTTCTCCCCCACTCCCACCCCACCCCCACCCGCCCCGCCTCTTTTTGTTCTTTGTTTCTTTGAGGGAGTATCTCGCTGTGTAGCCCAGACTAAGTCTCACACAATTTCTTGCATCCCCATCCAGAGAACTAGGAGGCATGAGCCCTCACACCCCACTCTTAGTCAGTGAACCAAGACTCTCATGTTAATTCCAACTTAAAACTAACTCACAGACAGAAATTGGGCAGATAGGGAACTGGGGGTGTCTCTGGGAGGAATTGGGGGGAAATGTAGGTGAATATGATTAGAATACATTGTATGAAATCCTCAAACAATTAATAGAAATATATTTTTAAAATAAAAAAGAAGGAAATGCACATGTCTGTGATTTGTAATGAATATGTTTTGTTTTGTTTTGTTCTGTTCTGTTTTTTGACTAACTGGTCTACCCCTTTAGAATTGGGGGCTTTTCTCTTTCCCCATTGTGTCCTATGCACTCCTTGACCCACCACATCCTGGCTTCTGCTTCTATTTCACTGAAACCATCCTGACCCGATGGTGCCTACTTATAATTCAAAAGCTGGGGAGGTGGAGACAGGAGGATTGCCAACTCCAAGCCAGCTTGGACTATGTATCAAGTTCAAATCCAGTCTGAGCTACAAAGTGGATCAGTGATTTTGAAAAACTCATTAAAATAGATTATCAAGCCGGGCGTGGTGGCGCACGCCTGTAATCCCAGCACTTGGGAGGCAGAGGCAGGCGGATTTCTGAGTTCGAGGTCAGCCTGGTCTACAGAGTGAGTTCGAGGACAGCCAGGGCTATACAGAGAAACCCTGTCTCAAAAAAAAAAAAAAAAAAAAAAAAAAAGATTATCAATAGCATCCAGGGCACGTATTGTCTGCCTTCCTCTTGGACTTGGCCATAGTCTCTTTCTTCTCAGCTCACAGGACACTGCTGTTTGGCCTTCTTGCTGTCACTTACTGTCATTCATAATCTCCTCTCCCACCATCCCTCCCTTTAGAAACGCAATGCTCCTCCCCACCCAGTCTCCATCCTTCCTTCTCGTATTAAACCCTCTTTCCCAGTGATGGGCACCCTTCCCGTGCTCTCACGTGCTACCTGAGTGTGAAGGACTGGAAACCTCAGATCTTCCCTCCTGACAAACAAGCACATACTCCCTGAACATGACAGTTGAGGACAAACTCCGCACTCTCCAAACCCCAATCAGTATCTGCTATCCTCATCCTGGTTTGTCCCCCTGCACAGATGCCTTCACCACAGCCATGTCTGCCAAGTCCAGGCGTTAGAGTGGCTTCACTTCTCGGGTCCCTCCAACCCCAGATCTTGATGTTCAAGCCTCTTCCCCCCAGGCTCTACCTCCTCTACCATCCTTCACAGACACGATCCTTGGGTCAGTCTCTGCTGGGTGATTGGTTCACTCTCTAGCTTTTCTCTTGGCCTCTAGTTTCTCTATTCCATTTACACGCCAGTCTGACAACGCACTTCTGCGGTTCTGAAATGACTGTTTCAATTCCCTGCCTAAAATTCATCAGTGGCTCCTCCTGACTGTGACACACTGTAAAAATGCTAATGATTTTTAATATTCCTATATCCATGCTTCATCTGGCCATTCATTCATTCAAAAGCAACTCTGGCTACTTCCAAGAGAGACAGGACTGACTCTCACTCTGTCTCATGCACCAGGATGTTCGGTGAACAAAGATGGGCTCTCCTGATGAATGGGAGAGCTGGGGCCACATTGCTCCTGTAATCCCAGGTGACAGTCTCTTCCTTGGAAGCTCTGCTGCATGCGCCTGGCCACATGCATGTGGACGGCTGAGTTCCAAAGGCTTCAGGAGCCTCCAGCTGACGTCAATACCATCTGCCAAGCCATGGAAGCATGGAACAGACAAACAGCGGTCTCAATGGATAAAACTTTAGAGCTGCTTATTAAGAAGCAAAAGATACTTGAAAAAAAATGTCTAGTGGAAAAGTTAAAACCCCCTTTTTTTTATTTTGAAGACAAGGTCTTACAGCATAGCCAGGCTGGCCTAGAATTTGCAAACCTCCGACCTCAGTTTCCCAAGGGCTAAGATTATAGGCATGCAACACCATGGCCATCTCAGACATTTTTTTTTTAATGCTAACACAGCACTTTCCACATCCTGAGTCCTGTTTGTGTCTACTGCCTATAACCTCACTGCTTCTTCACTTGGTGTTGTGTGTTCCAGACAAGCTAGCTTACTCTTTGCCATCTCAGACTTGTGGGCCACTGCTGGCCCACACAGGCCTAGCTGTCACCTCCTCCAACCCTACCTCAGAGGCCTGTGCTCACACCCTTCCTGTGTAATGCTTCCCATACAATTCTGTAGGTATCACTTCACTTGACCACTCTCTTTAAGAGCAGGGCTATTGTTCTCTCTAGACCCTCTAACACACTGTTCAGCACGCAGTAGCTGGATATTACTAATTATTGAAGGAAAAGATAAAATACACAAAAATATACTAATTTTACATTTTTTTTTGATAAGTTTCCACCACGTAGCCCTGGCTGGCCTGAAACTACAGAGATCTACCTGCCTCTGCCTGCGTGCTGAGATTAAATTAAGGGCATGTTCCACCATGCCCAGCCTTGCCTTTAAATTTTCTAATAAATTCTGAGAGCTAACCTTGTATAGAAATCCTCTGTTTGTTAAATTGGCTTAAATCTCACATAATCTGGAGCAGGAACAAAATAATTAGAAAGAGTTCCATTGGAACACTGTCCCAGGAATAGTCTGGCCCATGTGTTCCCATCCTCTCCTCATTCCAAAAGATGAGTGTCTGTGTGTCCAATGTGGCTGGCTTCTGAATGCCTGCTGAGGAGACACAGCCTCATCCTCAGGAATGGAATGCAATGTAGATGCCCCAGTATGTCACTCTGTGACACCAACAAACAGGTACATGCTTCTCTAGTAACAACAAATGATTTTTATAGAAAAATCATTCCATAAGTATAAAGTCCCAATATCTCCCCAAAGAAAGTTTCTTTTTCAGGTTTCTTGGGAAAACCACTGATAATTATATGTTTCTAGTGGATGTCTGTCTTTGTGAGAGACAGATATTGCTTACTTATTCTGTTGGCATACTTACTGATCAGAGCAACGGAGAAAAAGATTGCCAACAGCAGGAAAAATATCAGGCAGGCAAGAAGCAGCGTGGGAAAGCCAGGAGTACTTTTGTGAATGGTGGTCTTCTTTGGGAGAGCTAAAAGAAAAAATAAACTAATTAAATCAGTAACAAATTCTACCATTTCTTTTTCCTCACCCTCATCTTCTCCCTTTTCTACCATAATATATAAATAACAATAATAATATATTAATATATTAATAATACACTACTCTTGTACTGTACTTAGTTATTCATTTACTTGACAATATATCACAACTTTTAGAAATTAGTTTGTATTTTGAGGGCAAGTTTATCCTGAAGGGGAGTTTGGTTGTCCCTTTCTCCACCCATACTAGAGAGAGAAAGCAGAACCTCACACTTGCTGAATGCAAGCTCTGTTACTAGGGTTACTAGGGTCTATACTATTTCTAAGAGAATTTTATTTTATTTTTTTAAACTATTTGGATATTTCAGCCAAACAGTGGGTGGAGCTTAGGGACTCTTATGGAGAGTAAGAGAAGGGATGGTGGGCTCCAAAGGGGACAGGAACTCCACAGGAAGACCAATAGTCAACTAGCCTGGGCCCTTGGGGCTCTCAGAGTCTGAACCACCAACCAAAGAACATACACAGGCCAGGCCTCCCTGTTCATATGTGGCAGATGTGCAGCTTGACCTTGTGGGTCCCGAGCAACTGGAGGAGGGGCTATCCCAAAAGCTGCTGCCTGTCTGTGGGATAAGTTCTTCTAGCTGGACTGCCATGTCAGGCCCCAGTGGGAGATGAAGCAGCTAGCCTCGAAGAGACTTGAAGTGTCAAGGTGTGGGAGAAGATGCCCTGAGGGGGTCTCCCACCTACTCAAAGAAGGGGGGGATAGGGAAAGGACTGTGGGAGGGGGTGATGGGGAGGCGGGCAGTGAGCGGGATGTGAAATGAATAATTAAAAAACATAAATTTTTTTTAAAAAAAACTGGATAAGAAGGAAACAGTGATATCCACTGGATAAACATGAAAGCACAACTTTCTATCACTGACAATAACTCATTAATACCCATATTTGAGAGACACGAGAGAGAGAGAGAGAGAGAGAGAGAGAGAGAGTCCTTTTATGGAGTTTTAAGGTGTAAAAACATGTGTGCTTATTACCCTGTATGACTGGCCTATAACAATCACTTATTTCTGCTCTGTTATTTTCATGAACATTTTTTGTCACCATATTTTCTTCTTTAATATTCTTTATTATGGCTACATAGTACTTTGTACTTTGTTATATATTGTAATAGTCTCCCAAACTGTCTCCGGTATTACTGTGATGCATGCAAAAACAGCTAAGTCTGTATGAGCATACTTCACATGTTTAGGATATGGCCTAAGGCCATCTTTTTAGCTATCTCTTGATTAGAAACCATTTTCTGGGCTGACAGGGACTGAGGCGGGGGAGGCATTAAAGAGAGGGAGAAAGAACAAGAGGGTAGTGGGGAGGGAGAGGCAAACGTCACAGCTGCTTTCACAGTTGGTGAATTTAGATATGTGTTGTGCATGTGTGTGCATTCATGTATGTGTATGCTGTGTGTGCATACATGTATGTGTATGTGCATGTGTGTATGCATATGTGTGTGCATTTGTGTGTATGCATGTGTGTATGTGTGCATATGTGTGTATGCATGTGTATGCATATGTGTATATGTGTATGCATGTGTGTATGCATGTGTGTGCATGTGTGTGCATTGTGCATGTGTGCATGCATATTTGTATGCATATATGTATGTGTATATGCATGTGTATGTATGCATTGTACATGTGTGTATGTGTGCATGTGTATGCATTTGTGTGGGGGGTATATGCATGTGTGGGGGTATAGAAATATGTGTCATGAAAGCAGAAGGGAGGAATACTTCAGAAAGGGAAAGGGATGATCAAGAGAGCAGGGAGGAAGGATGGGGTAGAGTTAGGGATGTCCACAAGGGATAATGATATCTGTATAAAATGCCATAATGAATCAAATGGTTGGTTTACATGTTAGCTAAAAATTAGTTTAAAAGTAAAATTCAGAAACACTACAGACCCTTGTAGCTCTAGTAACAGAGCTTGCATTCAGCAAGTGTGAGGTCCTGCTTCCTGTCCCCAGTTTGGGTGGAGAAAGGGACACTCAAACTCCCCTTCAAGATAAAACTGTCCCCCAGTACAAACTAATTTCTTAAAGTCATGACATGCTGTTAAGTAAATAGAAAACTAAGTAATAGATAACATTATTTTCACAGGTAAAGTATCATCTTACATATGTCAAAAAGTATGCAGTAGAACTCAGACTTTCTCTCAAGACAGCATCCTGGACTCATTTCTTCACCCAGTAACAGGCAACAAGCCCTTCAAAGCTATTTTACAGACAATTCAACCTGCTGATTGTCTCCTGTCTCACACCACAGCCTCGCAGACAGCACCAGCATCCCCAGGCCTTGTTTGTAAACACCTTCTTTCTCCTCACCATTAGCATAGAGCACCAGAAAATGAGGATGTATTATTCTGTGGGTGCAGGGAGGTTTACCTGAAGACGAGTCTGAGACGGTGCATGACGATGAGTCTGAGGTGATGCCTGAGGAAACAGGTTGATTTTTGAAGTTCACGTCAGTGTAAATGTTTGGTAACGCCATACTGAGAAGAGACCTGCTTTCTTCAGAGAACCTGTGTCAGCCTTAATATGTTTCATATAAACAAGAAATAAACATGGTCAGGATTAATCCAGCATCCAGGAGATGGTGCAGAGGCACTAAATGGGCAAGAACCTCTGAGAGTACAGTATGAAAACCTAAAACCACACGGTGGAACTCTCTGGGCCACAGAGGTCCGATCCCCACAACCAGAAAAAAAAAGAATCGCAAGCTTCAAAAAGTTCGGCAAGGATATGCAAACACTGTGAAAAGTGGCCTGAACGGGGAAGAAGAAATAGGAAGGAACGGAAAAGAGGAACCAGGCATTAGACCAGTCTGCCCCGAAACCGTGCTCTCAGCATTCCCAGCAGAGTTCGGGCACTCCCACAAGCAAACCGCGTTTGCGATTTCTGCAGCCAGCATAGGCTAAAGCTGCTTTTACGGAGACGCAGCATTCACTTTAGCATGAGTTCTAAGAGGCTGCTTGACCTCAGCACCTTTCTGCCTCTATAGAATGTGCTCCACTGTGAGACAGGGCAGATTTCCTAAGTCTCTCAGGCTCCCAAAGTGTGCAATCTGTGTTCTCTTGGGAGTGAGGAGCTCCTTAAAAACCAAGCCAAAGCCCTGGCCGGCTCTGGGCTGTCTCTTCCGCTGCGTCAAGTACCTCTTCTAATGGCTTTCCACTTTCTCCAAATTAGTCCCCAGGAGACTGGGGAGACTGGCAGACTGTGCCTGGCTGTGGCACGCGCGCGCGCACACACACACACACACACACACGCGCGCGCGCGCGCGCGCCTACATCCATCGCACATATCACAGTGTGCAGACAGGGAGAGAGGGAACAGGCTCTCCTTTAGTAATGCGGCAAAGTTGCAATACACAAGAGAAGCCACAGAAAAATCTCAGAATTAGATATCTGAAGAGTGGCAGGAGACAAAGGCCAAAATGTTAGGAAAGCAGCAGCATTCTTAGAATATCTGAAGGATCAGAAACAAACTAGGTAATTTAAACTGAGTGCTTTGTAATATTTTAAAAGATGTCCAAATAACTTGCTCAGAATAAACCAATGGACCATCCACCAATCCAAAGGGAGGCTCAGGCCCAGGAGGAACTCACCAACATCTACCCAAGAAGACAGTGATAGATGGTGCCTGTACAAGCACTCGGTGCTAATATATGGAATTTCTCCATTGAAAAAGAACCATCTTGGGATCCCACATTCAAGTGCCCAAAACTGTCAGCTCAGAATCAAAGCTCTCACCACAAGGGAACTAAGTGACAGTTTATTCTAAAGTCAAATATGAGTGACACTGTTGTCAGGACACAGAGTCGTACTCTTCCCAATGTCATGTCCTAGTGTGCTGCTGGCACTCATAAAGTCTTTATAGTTGTGGAACAAAGCAAAGGCAGTAATGGTCCCCAGTGAGAGTGGCTTAGAAGAAATGTAAGAACGTTAAAAAAAGAATTCAAAAGTGAATTCAAACAATTCAAAAGAAAGATACATGAGTATGTCCCAATAAGTCGAAGGGAGTACAAACTCCCAGATGAATTCCAAGATACAGGCAGACATCTGAAGGAAACAAGGAAGTCCGTGCAGGACATGAACATGTTATTCGATAAGGAGAAAGAAATATTCAAGGGAAAACATACTGAGATGATGCTAGAAATGAAAACTTCAGCAAGTCAAGTCAAAAGCTCAACGGAAAGACTCTGTAGTAAATATGGAACACCATAAGGTTAGAATATCAGGGCTTGAAAACAAGGCAAAGGAATTTCTACATTCAGTCAATAATTGTTTCCTTAAGTAATTTATTTGCCTACTCACTTTACATCCTGATCGCAGCCCCCCCTTCCCTCCTCTCCCCCAAGTCTTATCTTCACACCCCCAATTCACCCTCCCCTTCTCCTAAGAGAAGAGGATGCCCCCCACAGGTACCAACCCCCACTCCCAACCCCCAGAACATCAAATTGCAGAAGGACTAATCACATCTTCTCCCACTGAAACCAGAGAAGGCAGCCAGCTAGGAGAAAGGAACGCAAAGCCAGGCAACAGAGTCAGAGACAGCCCCTACTCCAGTTGTTAGGGACCCACATGGAGATCAAGCTGTACATCTGCTACATATGTATAGGGGGCCTAGGTCCAGCCCATGCGTGCTCTTTGGTTGGTGGTTCAGTCTCTTCGAGCCCCCATGGGCCCCAGTTAGTTTACTTTGTAGGTCTTCTTGTGGTGTCCTTGACCCTTCCAACTCCTTCAGTACCCCCACCCCCACCCCTCCACTCTTC
The DNA here is from genome assembly GCA_964023405.1 of Apodemus agrarius. Classification (NCBI taxonomy): domain Eukaryota; kingdom Metazoa; phylum Chordata; class Mammalia; order Rodentia; family Muridae; genus Apodemus; species Apodemus agrarius. The sequence continues at coordinate 152,872,548 of OZ030006.1, read as the reverse complement.
CACAAGACTCCCTATTGTTTGGCTATGGATCTCTGCATCTGCCTCTACCTGCTGCTGAATGAAGCCTATCAGGAGACAGTTATGCTAGGCTCCTGACTGCAAGCATAGCAGAGTATTGTTAATAGTGTCAGGGGTTGGCTCTCCCCATGGGGTGGGTCTCAAGTTGGGCCAGTAATTGTTTAGCTATTCCCTCAGTCTCTGTTCCATCTTTATCCCTGCGCGTCTTGTAGGCACGACAAATTGGGGGTTGAAGGTTTTGTGGCTGTTCTGGTGTCCTCCTCCGTCCACTGGTAGTCCCTCCTGGCTACAGGAGGTGAGTACTTCAGGCACCATACACCCTGCTGCTAGGACTCTAAACTCCTGGACTCCTAGACTCCCATAGACTCCAGCGGTCTCCCCCATCCCAAGTCTTCAGCTGGTCCCAGATATGTTCTCCACATATTTCTGTTCTCTCTCCCAGGTCCCTACACACACACACACACACACACACACACACACATACACACACACACACACACACACACACATACACACACACACATACATACACACACACACACACACACACACACACACACACACCTGATCTGCACCCCCCATTTTCTCCCTATTCCCTCTCCCATCCAGTTCCCTCCCTCTACCACCCCAGATATCTATTTTATTTCTCCTCCTCAGTGAGATTCAAGCATTCTCTCTTGGGCCCTCCTTGTTACTTAACTTCTTTGGGTCTGTGGATTGTAGCATGAATATCCTGTACTTCATAGCTAATATCCACTTACAAATGAGTATATACCATGCGTGTCTTTCTGGGTCTAGGTTACCTCACTCAAGGTGATATTTTCAAGCTCCATCCATTTGCCTGCCAATTTCGTGATGTCCTGGTTTTTAATAGCTGAGCAGTATTCCACTGTGTAAATGTACATTTTCTTTATCCATTTTTGGGTGAAGGGACAGCTAGGTTGTCTCTGGTTTCCGACTATTATAAATAAAGTGGTTCCAAACAAAGTTAAGCAAATGTCCTTGTGGTATGGTGGAGTGTCTTTCAGGTATATGCCCAGGAGTGGTATAGCAGGGTCTAGAGGTAGAACTCTTCCCAATATTCTGTGAAATCTCCAGATTGATTTCCAACGTGGTTGTACAAGTTTGCCTTCCCGCCAGCAATGGAGGAGTGTTCCCTTGCTCCACATCCTTGCCAGCAAGTGCTATCACTTGAGTTCATGATATTAGTCATTCTGCAGGGTATAAGATGGAATCTCCATGTCATATTGATGACTAAAGACTTGGACGTTTCTTTAAGTGCTTCTTGGCCATTAGAGATTCCAGCTGAGAATTCTCTGTTTTGTTCTTTACTGCACTTTTTAATTGGGTTATTTGGGTTGTCGGTGTTTAATTTCTTGAGTTTTCTTAATACATCCTCTGTTGGATGTAGAGTTTTCCCAATCTATGGGCTGCCATTTTGCCCTATCAATGGTGTCCTTTGCCTTACAGAAGCGTTTCAGTTTTATGAGGACCAATTTATTAAGTGATCTTAGTGCCTGTGCTGTTGGTGTCCTGTTTAGGAAGTTGTCTCCTGTATCAATGCATTCAAAGCTATCCCACACTTTCTCTTTTATTAGATATAGTGTATCTGGTTTTATGTTGAGGCCTTTGATGCACTTGGAATTGCATTTTGTGCAGGGTAATAGATATGGATCTATTTGCATTCTTCTACATGCAGACATCCAGTTAGACCTGCACCATTTTTTGAAGATGCTTTCTTTATTCCATTGTATGATTTTGGCTTTCATTATCAAAACTCAATTGTCTGTACATGTGTGGACTTATTTTTGGGTCCTAGATTCAATTCCATTGACCAACCTATCTGTCTTTATGCCAATACAATGCTATTTTTATTGTTGTCGCTCTATGGTACAGCTTGAAATGAAGAATGGTGATACCTCCAAAGGTTCTTTTATTTTACAAGATTTTTATCTACCCTGGGTTTGGTAGTTTTCCCCTTATGAAGTTAAGAATTGCTCTTTCAGGTCTGTAAAGAATTGTGTGGGAATTTTGATGGGGATTGTGTTGAATCTATAGATTGATTTTGGTCTACTTTTACTGTTGTTCCTACCAATCCATGAGCATGGGAGATCTTTCCATCTTCTGATATTTCCTTCAATTTCCTTCTTCAGAGACATAAAGTTCTTGTCATACATATCTTTCACTTGCTTGGTCAGTTACACCCACATATTTTATATTATTTGTGAAGATTTTGTTAGACTAATTTCTTTCTCAGCCCACTTATCACTTGTATAAAGGAAGGCTGCTTCCAGGAGGCACACCACATCCTGTGGCCCTTGCCTCCTGCTTGCTGTTTCTACTGCCACACCTTTACTTGGCTAAGTGGACTCTAACCCTCCTGAACTATAAGCCCAACTAATGCTTTCTTTTATATATTTCTTTGGTTATGGTGTTTTACCTCAGCAATAGAAAAGTCAGTAATATACCCAGGCTTTGTAATATACCCTGGCTTTGTAGGGTGGGTTTAGTAATGTTAGTTCTTATATATTTTATGGAACACTTTGGGAAGTGCGCACATTAAATCATCCTTAAAGGTCTGGTAGTATTCACCAATGACCCCACCTGCTCTTGCAAATTTCTTTGGGGAAAAAATGCTAAATTCTGTTTCAGACTCCTTGCTTGTTATAGGTCTGTTTAAATTGTTTTATCTCTTATTGATTCCATTTTGGTGGGTTATGTACGTTCAGAGAATTATACATTTCTTATTGGTTTTCTAGCTTTTTGAAATATACATTTTCAATGTATTCCCAGATAGGCTTCTGGATTTCATTGGAGTCTATTGTAAAAACTTTCATCTCTAGGTTCTTCTGGTTAGTCCAACTAGGGGTTTCTCAATCTTGCTAACTTTTTGAAGAGCAAAATCTTTGTTTAATTCTACATATCATTGTCTTACTCTCTAGTGCACTAATTGCAGCACTAAACTTTACAATTTCTTGTGATTACTACATTTGGGTTTGGCCTCTTGTTTTTCTGCAGCCTTGAAGTACATCATTAGATTACTATTTGCAGTCTATTGCATCTTGAATGCAAACTTGTATAGCTATATATGTTACTCATACCTGCCTTAGCTGTTTTCAGGGAACATATAGATTATGCTCTCTTTTTCATTGATTTCCAGGAACATTTATCTATGTATTTCTATCTTTCCATTTCTCTGTATGTGTATGTGTGTGATGCATTTGTAGATGTGTACATGGTAGGGAAGTCCATGAACATATGAAAATGTGCATGGCAGTGAGAGACATCCAGCTTCCACTATTATTCCCTGCCTTATGTTTTGAGATAGCATCTCTCATTAAACCTGAAGTTCATCAAATCAAAACTCTCTGGCCAATAAGACCCAGGGAGCCTCATATCTTCCTTGTCTTAGTGGAAGGGTCATAGACGCATACCACAACCCTAAGCTTTCTTTGTAGGATCAAAACTCAGATCTTCAGGATTGCACAGTAAACACTTTACTGACTGAACCATCTCCAAAGTCCCTTGTGCTGGCAGCTAATATGCAAGGGTTATCCAGAGTCTCAAATGTAGAGGCAAATGTCCAGGGTCCTGAGAAAAATCAGTCTTTATGCCAGCAACCAGAAAAGCCCCAAACTAAAGAAAATAGAAAAAAAAAAAAAAACATGTCACCTATAGGATGATGTTATGTTGAGGAGGATGGAGTTATCCAACAGATTTCAGACCATCCATGGCTTAAAAGGTCAGATTTTGATAAGTAATCAGTAGCATTCCCATAATGAATAAAAAGAAAGTCTCAGAAAGTTGACAATTTTGGTCTCCCAACCGGAAAAAAAAAAAAAAGGCCCAGGACCAAATGGGTTCAATGCAGAGTTCTACCAGACCTTCAAAGAAGACTTACCACCAATATTCTTCCAAATTATCCCACAAAATAGAAACAGGAGGAACACTATCCAACTCGTTCTATGAAGCCACAGTTTCACTGACACCAAAACCACACAAAGATCCAACAAAGAAAGAGAACTTTAGACCAATTTCCCTTATGAATATCGATGCAAAAATAAATGAAATCCTTGCCAACGGGATGTGGTAGACCCACGCCACATCTGCCACGGAGAAGATCCTACTTCCTGATACTTTCTAGAGAACTGGCAGGAGCAGAGCATTCAGTAAGAACTAACCCCAACCTCTAGAGGGCCAGAGCTGCTCTGGGACTCACTACCTAGCAACCTCCAGATCACCACTCCCCTTCTGTCCCTTCTACCCCTCTCTCCTCCCCCCACCACCACCCCATTCCTTTGGATGTGGTAGACCCATGCCACTTCTGCAATGGGGAAGATCCTACTTCCTGATACTTTTTAGAGAACTGGCAGCAGCAGGGCATTTGAGAATTAGCAAGCTGCAGGAGATTCAACTGTTGCCAAGTCTGCCACAGGGAAGATCCCATCTCCTGATACTTCCTGGAGAAACAGCTGTATGCAGGGCATTTGAGAGAAAGGGAATCCCAGGACTACAGAAACACAGGCCTGCAGGACAGAGAAGTTAGAGACAGCAAGACCAGCTAACACCAGAGATAACTAGATGGCAAAAGGCAAATGCAGGATCATTCCCAACAGAAACTAAGGCAACATGGCACCATCAGAATCCAGTTCTCCCACAACAGCAAATCGTGGATACTCCATCACATCAGAAAAGCAAGAGCTGGATTTAAAATCACATCTCATGATGCTGATAGAGGACTTCAATAAGGATATAAATAACTCCCTTAAAGAAATACAGAAGAACATGGATCAACAGGTAGAATCCATTAAAGAGGAAACACAAAAATCCCTTAAAGAAATACATGAGAATATAGATCAACACGTAGAAGCCCTTAAAGAGGAAACATAAAAATTCCTTAAAGAAATATGGGAACCAGCCGGGTGTGGTTGTGCACGCCTGTAATCTCAGCACTTGAAAGGCAGAAGCAGGTGGATTTCTGAGTTCGAGGCCAGCCTAGTCTACAGAGTGAGTTTCAGGACAGCCAGGACTACACAGAGAAACCCTGTCTCAAAAAACCAAAAAGAAAGAAAGAAAGAAAGAAAGAAAGAAAGAAAGAAAGAAGGAAGGAAGGAAGGAAGGAAGGAAGGAAGACAGAAAGAAAGAAAGAAAGAAAGAAAGAAAGAAAGAAAGAAAGAAAGAAATATGGGAGAACACGGGTCAACAGGTAGAACCCCTTAAAGAAGCAACACAAAAATCCATAGGGAATTATGGGAGAACGTGGGTCAACATGCAGAAGCCCTTAATAAAAAAAATTAAAAATTGTTTAAAAAGCATTAAAAAATAAGCAAAAAATGTAGTAAAGCATGTTAAAATTGAAGATTATCATGGAAAATTTTATATAGATATAATAATGTTAGGCATAAAAGTACTACTCCTAAGTGGATTGAAAGTGGAATTATAAACATTTTCTGATAAAGCTGAAGATTTACATGGAAATTATTTCTGATAAAATAGAAGAAATATATAGAAAAACATGTTAAAATTGAAGATTATCATGAAAAATGATGCAGATAAAATGGTAGACATAAAAAAAACATTACTAAATGAATTGAAAGAGGAATTACATTTTCTTTTTTTCTTTTTTTCTTTTTCTTTTTGTTTTTTTTTTTTTTTTTTGGATTTGGTTTTTTGGAGGCAGGGTTTCTCTGTGTAGCCCTGGCTGTCCTGGAACTCATTCTGTAGACCAGGCTGGCCTCAAACTCAGAAATCCGCCTGCCTCTGCCTCCCAGAGTACTGGGATTACAGGTGTGCGCCACCACTGCCTGGCTACAAACATTTTCTAATAAAATTGAAGATTTACATGAAAAATATTTCTGTTAGCCTATGTCTTTTTATTGGTGAATTGAGTCCATTGATGTTAAGAGTTATTAAGGCATAGTGATTATTGTTTCCTGTTATTTTTTATGATATTTTTATATTTGTGTGGTTATCTTCTTTTGGGTTTGTTGAAAGAAGATTAATTTCTTACTTTTTCTAGGATGTAGTTTCCCTCTTTGTGTTGGTGTTTTCCATCTATTATCCTTTGTAGGGCTGGATTTGTGGGAAGATAATGTGTAAACTTGGTTTTATCATAGAACATCTTGGTTTCTCTATCTATGGTGATTGAGAGTTTTGCTGGGTATAGTAGTCTGGGCTGGCATTTGTGTTCTCTTAGGTCTTTATGAGATCTGCCCAGGATCTTCTAGCTTTCATTGTCTCTGGTGAGAAGTCTGGTATAATTCTGATAGGTCTTCCTTTATAAGTTACTTGACCTTTTTCCTTTACTGCTTTTAATATTCTTTCTTTGTTTAGAGCATTTGGTGTTTTGATTATTATGTGCTGGGAGGACTTTCTGTTCTGGTCCAGTCTGTTTGGAGTTCTGAAGGCTTCTTGTATGTTTATGGGCATCTCTTTCTCTAGGTTAGGGAAGTTTTCTTCTACAATTTTGTTGAGGATATTTATTGGGCCTTTAAGATGTAAATCCTTGCTCTCATCTATACCTATAATCCTTAGGTTTGGTCTTTTCATTTTGTCCTAGATTTCCTGGATGTTTTGGGTTATAAGCTTTTTCATTTTGCATTTTCTTTGACTGTTGAGTCAATGCTTTCTATGGTATCTTCAGCATCTGAGATTCTTTCTTCTATCTCTTGTATTCTGTTGTTGATGCTTGCATCTATGACTCCTAAATTATTTCCAAGGTTTTCTATTTCCAAAGTTGTCTCTCTTTGTGATTTCTTCATTGTTTCTACTTCCAATTTTTGATCCTGGATAGTTTTGTTAATGTCCTTCACTTGATTGTGTTTTCCTGTAATTATGGGATTTTTGTGCTTCCTCTTTAAGGGTTTTTACCTGTTGACACATGTTCTCCTGCATTTCTTTAAGGGAGTTGTTTAAGTCCTTCTTGAAGCCCTCTATCAGCATCATGAGATACAATTTTAAATTCAACTCTTGCTTTTCCAGTGTGTTCTGATGTTGCCAAGTAACCTTGGTTTCTGTTAGCAGGGTTCTTGTGCTTGGTTATCTCTGGTGTTAGTTGGTCTTGTTGTCTCTGGCTGGAGCTTGTCCCTCCCGTGGGCCTGTAAGCCTGTGTCCATACTCATGGGAGACCAACTCTCTTCTGGCAGTCACCTCTGCACTCAGAAGTGAAGGTACTGCTGTGAGATCACTCTCTCCTGGTGGGCTGTGCACAGAAGGCTGTGGAGCCACCTGGCTCCCCAGTGCAAATGGTGGTGGGAAGATTTCTGGTCCCAGCTGTTCCACTGACTGTTTTCCCTGTGAGCTCCTAGCTATTCCCCTCCAGAGTGAAGGTGGAGACCTCACCTCAGCGCTCAGAAGTGACAGTGCTTCTGGGAGATCACTCTCTCCTGGCGGACTGTGGAGCTGCCCGGCTCCCCAGCGCAAATGGCAGAGGGAAGACTTCCACTGAGTCCCAGGTACTCCACTGATCGTGTGCCCTGTGCGCTCCTCGCGGCCAGCCTGTCCTACAGTGCTCTGTACTTTTCACCAACCCAATTCCATCTGAAATTTCTGGGGCCGCTGCTGCATGAAGTTCATTGGTCGAGATAACTAATGTTATCTGCAAAAAGCGCCACTGCAGCAGCAGCAGCAGCAGCAGCAGCAGCAGCAGCAGCAGCAGGGGCTCAAGTAGTTGCTTTGAAGCAGAAGTTTACTAATGATGCTGTTCCTTGAAGGCAATTGACTGGCAGCAGCATTTGGGGCTGATTCACAGCATAATAATGGCGGGCATGGCCCAAAGACTGCATTACACAGAGCAGGAGCAGCGGTGGTGGGCACCCGGGCCCATGCGGGAAACGTTGACTGGCACATAGAGCAAACGCTGGTGTGACTCAGGGATCTGGCAGGAGCAGCTTAGCCCAGTGGAAACAGCCCTGGTTCTTAAGTATATAATCACCCGCTCACTCTGGCATAGCTTCTAGTCTTCCATCTTACAAGTCTTAATCATCTTGTCCTAAACATATTGATTAAATATCACTTGCATTCTGCCAAGAAACAACCACTCTCGGGATTTAAACTGAGTAAATTATGTATGTAACAGAATGTACCATAAATCTATCTCATTTAAAATGGGTCTGGAGATACAGCTCAGTTGGTAGAGCATTTCCCTAACATGTACCAAGGCCTGATGGAATTCAATCCCAACACTACATATATTGAGTGGCCTAGTATACACCTGCAATCCCAGTATGCAGAAGGCAGAGGCAAAAGGATCAGGAACTCAGTGTCAGCCTTGACTACCTGGTTCTGGGCTACCTTGGTATCCATGAGACCCTGTCTCAAAATAAATAAAAATGAAATCCCTTTTTAAACGATATATATATGTTTGTCTGCATGTATGTACATGTACCACATGCATGCCAGAAGAGAGAGTCACATGCCCTAGAACTGGAGTCCCAAATGGTGAACTGCATGTTGGGTATTGGGAAGTGACCCCTGGTAGTGTGCAAGATCAACAAGTGCTCTTAAGCACTGAGCCATCTTTGTGACCCCAAACTGTTTTACATTTTATGTATCAATTTTATCTTAGAAAATACATGCCTTAAATGTTTTTACTTAGCTATATGTGGAACTTAAAGAAAACATTTAGTGATTTTTTTTTATCAAAAATGTAGAAGGGGCTAAAGAGATAGTTCAGCAGTTAAGAGCACTAGCTGTTCTTCCAAAGGATCTAGATTCAATTCCCAGCACCAACATGGCAGCTCACAAATGTCTGTAATCCCAGTTCCAGGGGATCCAATACTCTCACTCAGATATGCAGGCAAAACACCAAAGCACATAAAATGAAATAAAATGTAGGAAATGAGTCTAGGGACATAGGTCAGTAGTAAAGTGTTTGTCTAACCTATGTGAGACCCTGGAGTCAATCCTCAACACCACAAAGAGATCTGATGGCTGACATAGACAACACAGGCAGTGATTAAATAAATTACAGCACGTCCACCAACTGAGAATCTGTTCATCTAAGCATTAAAACCTAAATAGAGCTGATGGCATTGCCCAGCAGAGAAAGTGTTTGCTCCAGAAGCATGAGGACCTGAGATGGGATCCCGGGCACCATCTGAAGAGCTAGGTGTGATGGTGAGTGCTTGTAATTCCAGCTGGACAAGCAGAGACAGAAGGATTCCTGGGACTTGCTGGGCAGCCAACCTACCCCAGTCAGCTTTGGGTACAATGAGAAATCCTGTCTCAAAAGAAAGGTGGAAAGTGATTGAGGGAGACACTCAGCATAAGCCTCCATCCACCATGTGTACATTTCTACTTATATACCCACATACACACATGCATACACACAGAAACATGCACATACATACATGGCAAAATAAGCCAATGTTTACAAACATGTAAGCACAGAAAAAATTTCAAAACATTATAAATTTTAAAGCAAAACTTTATGGTAAAAATTTTCTTTAAGAATATTTACATGGGATTGAAGACCCAGAATTGAACCCACACATCTATGGCCAATTGATCTTTGACAAAGGAGCTGAAAACATCCAGTGGAAAAAAGATAGCCTTTTCAACAAATGGTGCTGGCTCAACTGGAGGTCAGCATGCAGAAGAATGAGAATTGATCCACTCTTATCTCCTTGTACTAAGCTCAACTCCAAGTGGATCAAGAACCTCCACATAAAACGAGACACACTAAAACTAATAGAAAAGAAACTGGGGAAGACCCTTGAGGACATTGGCTCAGGGGGAAAGTTCCTGAACAGAACAGCAATAGCTTATGCTTTAAGATCAAGAATGGACAAATGGGACCTCATAAAATTACAAAGTTTCTGTAAGGCAAAAGTCACTGTCAAAAGGACAAATAGGCAACCAATAAATTGGGAAAAGATCTTCACCAACCCTATATCTGACAGAGGGCTTATATCTAATGTATACAAAGAACTCAAGAAGTTAGATCCAAGAAAACCAAATAACCCTATCAAAAAATGGGGTGCAGAGCTAAACAAGGTCTTTTCACCTGAAGAAATTCGGATGGCTGAGAAACACCTTAAAAAATGCTCAACATCATTAGTCATTAGGAAAATGCAAATCAAAACAACCCTGAGATTTCACCTCACACCAGTCAGAATGGCTAAAACTCAGAATGGTTAAAAACTCAGGAAACAGCAGGTGTTGGCGAGGATGTGGAGAAAGAGGAACACTCCTCCACTGCTGGTGGGATTGCAAGCTGGTACAACCATTCTGGAAATCAGTCTGGTGGTTCCCCAGAAAACTGGACACGATACTTCCAGAGGACCCTACATACCACTCCTGGGCATATACCCAGAAGATTCCCCAGCATGTAATAAGGATACATGCTCTACTATGTTCATAGCAGCCTTATTTATAATGGCCAGAAGCTGGAAAGAACCCAGATGTCCCTCAACAGTGGAATGGATACAAAAAATGTGGTATATATACACAATGGAGTACTATTCAGCCATTAGAAACAATGAATTCATGAAATTCTTAGAGAAATGGATGGAGCTGGAGAACATCATACTAAGTGAGGTAACTCAGTCTCAAAAGAATACCCATGGTATGCACTCACTGTTAAGTGGATATTAGCCTAGAATCTTGGAACACCAAAGACACAATCCACATACCAAATGATGTCTGAGAAGAAGGAAGGAGTGGATCCTGTATCTGGAAAGGCCAATGCATCAGTGTAGGAGAATACCAGAACAGGGAAGTGGGAAGGGGAAGATGGGGGAACAGGGGGAGGGAAAAGGGCATATGGGACCTTTGGGGGGCGGGGAACCTGGAAAGGGGAAATGAAATGTAAACAAAGAATATATCCAATTAAAAAAAAAAACATAGCCTCTACAAAAAACAAAAAGAATATTTACATGGGTAGTTACACAAAAAGCTGTTTTATAAAAGGTATGGAGGTTTTGCAGTGGTCAGCAATAACTGCGGAGACTCCTAACTGGTCAAAGTGCTAAGAACATGACTGCTCAATGTTCAGCCGTAAATAGGACAGCCATATCGCCCCTCAAAGGTCCAGGAAACATCTCAGAAAAGGGGGCCCGGGGGGAGGGGAATCTAGCAGCCAGAGGAGTAGGTGTGTGGTGAGTGGCACCACACTGACTTCTGCACTCTTAAATTCAGACCACCTGGGACCACCTGTAGAAAACTGGGCATATAGACAGGGATGGAAGAGAGATTCCTGGGGCCTTACCCCTCTGACTTCATTAGGGTTTTACTACTGTGAACAGACACCATGACCAAGGCAACTCTTAAAAGACCAACATTTAATTGAGGCTGGCTTACAGGTTCAGAGGTTCTGTCCATTGTCATCAAAGCGGGAACATGGCAGCATCCAGGCAGGCATGGTGAAGGAGGAGCTGAGAGTTCTACATTTTCATCTGAAGGCTGCTAGCAGAATACTCACTTTCAGGCAGGTAGGATGAGGCTCTTAAAGCCCACACCCACAGTGACACACCTACTCCAACAAGGACACACCTTCTGATCCTGCCACTCCCTGGGTTAAGCATATACAAACCATCACCACCCTCCCTGAGAGTTTATGCAGCTAATGGTTTGTGGGAGAGGGAGGGACATATTCTTCATATTCTTCCAGTGGTGTAGTCACTAACTAGTAAGGAGCCAGAGCTCCTACAAATGAAAGGATGAGAATTACAGGCTAAGAATTCCCCATGCCTAACTCTTAAACGACCCCAAAATGCAGAAGTTTAGCCCGCTCTTTGTTAGCCCAGGAGTGCACAAGTCACACCCGCCTGCAGTGTCCAGCTGCGAGCCACCGGCCTGGGAAGGTCCCCAGTGTCCTTTCCCATCTCGCCTCTGCAGAGCAGCTGAGCCGGCGGGGTCACTGCGCGGGCTGCGGGGCTCACGCCTGGTGGGTGCTCATGTCCCCAAGTGCCTACTACATAATCCTGGCCCTGCAACAGGAAATGCATAACAGGAAATGTGTAACAGGAAATGTGTAACAGGAGATGTGTAACAGGAGATGCGTAGCAGGAGATGCGTAGCAGGAGATGCGTAGCAGGAGATGCGGAACAGGAGATGCGGAACAGGAGATGCGGAACAGGAAATGTGTACGTGGCCCTGGCCCCATAAGCAGAAATAAGCTAACTAGTTGCTACCTGGCTTCTATAAAAAACTGATTGGTTCTCAGAGTGCAGGCTTGATCGGCTTGGAAGCTATGGAGTGGTACAAATCAATTGGCTCACACTGCACCGGCTCTTGATGCTAAGGAATGATTGGTTTGTGATAGGCGGGGTTTTGTTGTAAACCTATAAAAGCTGTCCCGATTCTGCACCCGTGGCTCACAATCCTCTACCCTGTGTGGTGTATGGCTGTGAACCCCAGAGCCTCTGGAATAAAAATCCTCTTGCAGTCACATCAGGACCATTTCTCGAGAGTGTTTTGGGTGTCGCCTTCTGAGGCGTGGGGTGCTGGGGCGCCCCCGTTTTTCTTTCAGGTCTTACACAGACGACCCTGTAAGCATCCCTAAAGAAACTCACTGGGTCATTAAAAAAAAAAAAAGACACACAGTACCAGCAGAGTTGGGGGAGGGAGAAAAAGTAACAGAGATGAATATGATCAGACACATTATGCACAAGTATGGAATTACCATAATGAAACATGTTATTATATTAGTTAATTTGGATATGAACATTTTAAAGGTATGGAGAATACATCCCAAATTATTGCTATCAATTCATAACTAAATTATAAGCCCATTAGCCACTGTTGAGAACACAGCCCTCATGCATGGACCGATCAGCTGGGGATAACGCCTTCAACCCATGAGCCTTTTGCAGGACACACTACGCATCCAAGCCCTAACACCATCACAGTTGCGTCGGGCAGAAAGCAAACAAGGCAAGACCACTGAGGGACAAAACAGAACCACATATAACTAACTAATCAGTGTGCCTGTAGTGTGCAGATGAGTCTGGGTGTTTCCTTTCTAGATTCAAGTGCATATGACAGGCAGAGTCCATCACCACACAGCAGCCCCTCACGTTAGGCACACATACATGTAAAGGTGCATTTCACTTCTCTGTGCTTAGGTATCCTCATCTGTGAAATGTAGATAACCATACAATGCCTTAGAGGCTCTGGGATACATCTCTGAGATATAAAGCATTCAGCTAGGGCCGAACCAGGGGTCAAATGATCCAAGAGAGTAGACAGCGAGGCTGCACTTGGTTTGGGGTTTGTGACTCTCTGAAAGGCGTTATAATACAAAGGCTGCAGGAGAGGCTGCGTGGGATCACAGAACAGACACATCACAGAGCGTGGGCCTCTCGGTTCATTCAGTCTCCCTCTGTCTGCCCTATGCCCATCCCCCAGTGTCTTCTACCCTCCATTTCCACCTTGCCCAGAGGCTCCTCCACTCCACATCTGTAGCTGCTGAAAGACCCCCAAAGGGAGACCCTCACTCAAGTCTTGGGAGTAGCGCGCACCCAGTAAGGCTCTGAGACCGAACTTGCTGTAATCACACGAGGAAGTTTATTGAAGACGAGATTAAACGAGATCTCAGGCCAGCATGCTGGGGTCGAGACTCATACACCACACAGGGGTAGAGGAGTTCAACCCAGACCTGAACTTGTGACAAGCTTATAAAGGCAAAAACCACAAAAGAGGGGGAGGACTGGGGAGAAAATAGGGGAAATCTAAAGTCATACATTTACTATGTGTTACATTGAGTGACACACCTGGGGCATTGGGACATTCCATAGAGGTTGTTGGGACACCTTGTGGTCATTCCGGGAGCTGTTTTCCTCAAGAGAGTTCGGGAACGGCCACCTGCAGGGTAGGGGGGGGGGGAGGTGACGAGCCCATGTCCTTACAGACAGCTCGTAATTAATTTTTTATTCTTCACTGCCAGCAGCTACTGGGAACTGGGTTCCTGGAACAGAAGCTGAGGGGTAGATAGGGAAGTGGCGAAAAGAAACGAGAGCCAGGACGACCGTTTGCCTATTGAGGCCAAAGTTCAATGGAGGTCAGACCATATAACAGCTTGGGCGAGCCCCAAGTGGTCTCCTGTTTAGTTGGCTCCACTGTCAGCAGGTGGCCTGCTGGGATCCGCGGATACTCCAGGTGGTGGCTCCCAGGTGAAGGCAGGAAGCTGTGTTGTTCTATTAAGAACAAAGGTCCAGGGACTTCAGGGCTGAGAACTAATGATTAACGCAGAGAGCTCAGCTCAAACGCTGGGGGAGGGAACACACATCCCAGAAGGTACCTATCTGAGGTGTGGGACAGTGTCAGGCCCTAACACTTACCACCCATTTCCTACTGTGGTAGCCTGGATGAGACCAGCCAGCCAGGCACACGCATGTAGGCAGGAGTGGGCCGCACAGGTAGCAGTTGTGAGGGCACCTATGTGGAGCTCTCCACGTCCCAGGCCCTCTTCCATGCACTTCAATTATTTCAGTTGGTGGAGAGACCTAATGAAACTAACCACAGACTCTGGTTATTCAGGTCACTTTACAGTCACAGTAACTCTACCATGTACTATTGCCTTCATTTTGCCTACAAGGAAGCTGAAGCAAACTTGAATAATTTGTCTGGAAGCCAGTGACAGAGAAAATTTTATATAAAGCCTATAATAGCTCATCCCAAATCCATGATCCTGGCCACAAGTCTTTACTGGCCATTAATGATCTATTATACATGATCTGTAACAGAAAAGATCATTAATAAGTATGTCTCCGAGCCGGGCATGGTGGCGCACGCCTGTAATCCCAGCACTTGGGAGGCAGAGGCAGGCAGATTTCTGAGTTCGAGGCCAGCCTGGTCTACAGAGTGAGTTCCAGGACAGCCAGGGCTATACAGAGAAACCCTGTCTCGAAAAAACAAAAACAAAAAAACAAAAAACAAAAACAAAAACAAAAAAGTATGTCTCCCATCAAATGGTTACTTAGGGAATAAAGTCTCAAAACTGCCATTCTGGTCCTTACTTCTACAGTCTCAGCAAAGTCTCGCTTGGGCAAAAGCTCCAGCTCTGCCCCAGGCAGCCAAGTGTGGTGGTACACACCTGCAAGCCCAGCACTCAGGAGGCAGAGGCAGGTAAATCAAGGCTAACCTGCTCTACAGATTGAGTACCAGGACAGCCAGGGCTGCAAAAAGAAACCCTGTTTCTAAAAACAAAACAAGCCTGGTGGTGGTGGTGGCACACTTAGGGGCAGAAGCAGGCTATCAGTGTGAGTTCAAGGCCAGCCTAGTCTACATAGTGAGTACCAGGATAGCCAGGGCTATGTAGAAAGATTCTGTCTTAAAACATACATACACACACACACACACACACACACACACACACACACACACACACACAAATAAACAAACAAAAAAGACCTCAGATGATCTTCATGTCTTTCTTTCTGAAGTCCCCTTCATCAGCAAGTCTAAGAAACAAGTCCTACAATTGTCCCAATTGCTAGAGAGAGGGTGCCCTCTAGTGGTCTCACAGGGAGAGACACATAGCCCGATGTAACATCCATATGAAGTGTTTGCCATGACATCTTTTTCTGGCTATAGTATATCATCAGAACATACAAGAAAAAAAAGTGAAAAGCAAACAAAAAACACTCAGTAGGAGGTCGTTTTCACAACGCTTCTGAGAATGTGATATTGTTATTAGATTAATGACACAAAACATGAGCTCGCAATGGACAGTCATTCTACTTCTGGCTCAAATGCAAGCAAAACAAGCTCACTCCAGTTTTATAAATATGTTCTGTCCTCATTTTATATCTTTTAAAAAGAAACTTGGAAAGGGAGGGAGGGAGAGAGAGAGGAAGAGAAGGAAGAAGAAAGAGAGGGAGGGAGGGACCACAAGCCTATATAGATCCCAGACTTCAAGAAGCAACAAGCGGCAGGGCACAGTGGAGGAAACCTTTAATCCCAGGCTCTAATCCTCAAACTCTGAGGAATTTGAGGTCAGCTTGGCCTACACAGTGATTTCACAACAGCCAAGACTATTTATAGAGACCCTGTCTCAAAAACTAACAAACAAAAACAAAAAAGTAGATAAACTTCTGGTCATTCTGGGCCAGGGACTTGGCTCGGCAGGTAAGAGCACTGGCTGTCCAGCCTGAACATGGATCACCAACATCCACGGAGAAAAGAAAAGCACTCTCCTACAACTGCAGCATGGAGGAGAAAGGAGGCAGGAGGATGGCCGGACAGGTCATGTCCACGCCCCATGTTCACTGACAGACCCTGCTTCAAGGGGATAAGCCTGAGGGTGGCGGAGCAGGGCACCCCAAATCTTCCTTTGGCCTCTATGCTCTCATACACAAGCACACACACACACATGTAGCAGGCCCCCAGACCTTAGCACAACTGACTCCATGATGGACGTACCATTCGGGCCTTGGAACCCAGCACACAGGCAGCACCACCTGCCAGAAAGAAAGAAAAGAAAAAAGAAAAAACAAAAGACCTAATCCTGCAAAGTCTGTAGTTGGCAAAGTCTCTCGATGTACTAACCTTGCCTTTTGGCTTCTGTGGTTCCACTTCTGGCTAACTGTTCTTGGGTTCTTGGTAACTGAAGTATGTCGACCCAGAATGTGGTTTTTACCCTGAACAGCCAGTGTAGTTGCCAGTTGGCTAATAAGACTTTCTGTTGGAGCCGGGCGTGGTGGCACACGCCTGTAATCCCAGCACTTGGGAGGCAGAGGCAGGCGGATTTCTGAGTTCAAGGCTAGCCTGGTTTAGAGTGAGTTCCAGGACAGCCAGGACTACACAGAGAAACCCTGTCTCGAAAAACAAAAAAACAAAAAACAAAAAAAGAAAGAAAGAAAAAAAAAGATTTTCTGTTGACTTAAATCCCTATCTTAAGTGAGTAGTGATGAATACTCCCAACAAGTCATCTCTCCAGCCTCTTTTTAATTTATTGAAGAACTACATGCTGTTATCAGTAATGGCTGGGACATTTGCTTTCTCATCAATATGAAAGAGGCCCCTTTTCTGTACGCTTCGTCAATACTTACCTTATTTACTCTGTGTGTGTGTGTGTGTGTGTGTGTGTGTGTGTGTGTGCAGACGTGTGTATGCCACAGCACAAATCTGGAGCTCAGAGAACAATCTGCAGGACTAGGTTCTCTCTCTCCTTCCGTCATGCAGGTTTCGAAGATTGAACCCAAGTAGTCAGGGTTGGTGGTGAGCACCTTTACCCACTGAGCCATCTTGCCAGCCAACACTTGCCCTTTGTTATTTTGGTTGTTGTTTTTCATTGTGTGTGTCCACAGCACACATGTGGTCAGAAAACAACATATGAAAAATAATTCTCTCCTATGTTGCAGGTTCTAAGGATCAAACTTGGTTTATCAGGCCTAATGGCAAGCACTCAACCTGCTGAGTCATCTCACTAACCTTTTGACTTTCTGATACTAAGCATGATTGATTTCCATACAATAAAAATATTGTTTTCACTTTCTCACAATGCCATACAAGTGTAGAAGACCCTTGATAAAGGAGGTAGGTACATTAAACACAAAGGTTAAATATAAGACAATCCCAATGTTTATATTCTAGTTCTTAAAAGTTTAAGCCACTCAACTAGGATGGAAGCAGGCCTCTGTGAGTGTGACATCAGGCTGGAGTTTGAGAACAGCGTTCTGAGTGAGGCTGTTAGGAGGGTAAGCTACCGACACAGGTGGAATCCAACATAGCACAGAACCAGCACAGCACTGTCAAGTCTTGAAAGGACTTCACTCCAGACAGCAGCTCCGCGCCAGCCTGAACTCCCAATCTCTGGGAAAACAAGTTCGGTAACTGAACCAAGTGACCCATATTTGGCCTGACGGGGCGTGCCATGCAATTCTCATATGTGGTATGATGGTCATGCTGTGCAATTCTCATGTGGTCTGACCGGGCATGCCATGCAATCCTCATATGTGGTCTAACGGGGCATGCTGTGCAATCCTCATTAAGGACTCAGATCCCATACCAACATGTCACTTGGGTACAAGCACGTATTTGGAATTATTTCAAAACCACATACCACAGGGCCTTGGACCATTCTCAAGGCAGATTATTATTTTTGCTTAAGTGGGAAGAATTCCTTACACTTTTTGGATATTATCCCCCCCGTGCCCCCCCCCCGTTAGTAATCTGCAATTTTTTTCCATTATGTTGTCTATAACACTATAAACTTTCCAGCCGGGCAGTGATGGCGCACGCCTTTAATCCCAGCACTTGGGAGGCAGAGGCAGGCGGATTTCTGAGTTCGAGGCTAGCCTGGTCTACAGAGTGAGTTCCAGGACAGCCAGGGCTACACAGAGAAACCCTGTCTCCAAAACAAACAAAAACCCAAAAAACAAACAAAAAAACACTATAAACTTTCCGTGTCTGCTTGTTTTTTGTTTCGTTGGTTTGGGGGTGGGGGGTGAGTTCTCATACAGACAGGGATGGTATTAGTTCTCTAAGTAGATGCTGCTCCTCCTGCTTCAGCTTCAAGTACTAGGATCACAAGCATGTGCTATCATGCCCAGTGTCACATGGTGCTGGGAACTAAACCCCAGCTCTGTGCATGCTCAGAAACACCTATTAACTAAGCTACTAATGTGTCTGTACTTTCAATGTCACAATCAAAGTATCATTGATGCAGTGACCATCAAGGCTTTGTTCTGTGTTTCTCTAGTTTAGTGACCCTGGATATAAAGTCTAAGTACCGCAGGGGTTTGAATGATAAATATATACCATAGTCCCAGTTCTTAAAAGAGTAACAAGTATGGCCGGGCAGTGGTGGCACACACCTTAAATCCCAGCACTTGGGAGGCAGAGGCAGGTGGATTTCTGAGTTGAAGGCCAGCCTGGTCTACAGAGTAAACTCCAGGACAGCCAGAGCTACACAGAGAAACCCTGTCTGGGAGGGGGGTTGGGGGGGGGAGTAATAAGTACATGTGTCCTTTTATTGCTTGCTGGCCCTTTGGTACTGAGTCAGTAAAACCAAAAAGACAAAGGACCTAGGAATATATCTAGCAATAAGAACTTCCTAGCATGCACAAAGCCCTGGGTTTAATTCCTACCACTGGGAGGATAGGACATAAACTAAAAGATGAAAAGCCAATGCCTTTTTTAATATCTTTAATTACCATTATTGCACCGATACAGCATACACTTATATACATATATCTTCAACTTCATTTTCAATTTTCATCAATTGAAATACATAATATATTATCATCTTAAGAATACAAAGAACACAAAATGGAGGAAGATTGGGAAAATGGGTTTCCCAATAGTCACTAGTGATCTTACACTTGCTTCTTAGTGTTTTTATTAGAACTTAAACGTCCTGCCATGGCTCTGCGAGAAGAGAGCTGCCTGGGAAGGAGAGGAGGCAATGGGAAAAAATGGACCCAAAGTTAGAAAAAGCTGAGAGGAATATTGAGAAGAAACAATATATTTGAAAGGACCCTCTTCAGCCAGAGTGTGCTATCCAAACAAGTGCTTACAGGAGTGAGTCCTCCCACTCCTCCTTCAAACTGCCCAACCAACAGAGGGCGGTAGCCACCAACCTCAACGGGATGCTCTTCACAGCACTGTAAAAGGAATGGTGGGCAGACACTGGAGAGTGATGGGGCGGCAATAACTTGCTTTAAGATATTCTAGCTGGTATCAAAGCCTAGCGCGAAGCCTACCTGTCACAGATAAAGAAAGCTGTGACGTAACCTCCTTCACACTGACATAATTAACAGCAGCTTTCCATGGAATCACTAAATGGACTGAAATGAGATGTTTAAGAAAAAAAAGGAGTCAAAACCAGGCAGCAAGGCATTGTGGGTACTGAATGGGAGCTAAGCACTTCCAGCTTTCTGCTCTACACATCAAGTTAAAACTCTTCAGGTCAAACAGGGTGAGAATAAATTAATGCTATGCTTCAAATGCAGCAATTACATGGAGCTGCAAGAAATTAAACACTTGTGTAGACTACAACATGGAAAGCACAGCCCCTTGACCCCCTTCATCTCAGAAATATTCACTGGTCAAAGATGCTGCACTGTTCAACAAGAAAACAGTGAGGTGCCACCAACCCAACCCTCCTGTCAAAGGAAAAGACATGTAAACACACAAGAAGGTGATGGGGCTCCACCCAGCATGGGCTGCTCACTCAATGGGATGAGCCTGAAGGAGGCCTTACAGCAGAGACCCGGGCGGGACACAGCTTCCTCCAAATCCACCCTATGAAAACCCTAACTCTGTGAGTCCTGGGGCCAGCCTGCTCAGTTTTAGTCTTGGATTAGTGGAGAAGACAGTTTCAAGGCATTTGTCTCTCCTGAAATTGCTAACTAGGGAATCATGAGATGATTCTGAAATAAATTCAAGAATTTACATGTTAGAGGTCGCTCCCACTCATAAAGTTGGCCTTCTGCACTCTACAAAGTCGGTCAGTGTGATGATAATTCCCACTATTCCCCTGCTTGGTTATGAGCAGAAAACAGCAGATTGTCCCCTGGCTATACAGCAAGTAACACAGAGGTAACAAACAAACAAAAAAAAAAAAAAAAAATCCAGCCTGAATGCACAGAGAAGCTACGGGGAGACTGGCCACTGATTTGGGTTCTGGGAAATGAAGCTGTCTGTCCCTCAACTCCCTCATAGAATGGTGCCCTCGAGGTCATTTTTATTCTTCGAGTGTCCTTCTTGTCAATGCTACTCAAAACTGGACCCAGTTAGATGGCTGTGGTGCCTGGTTAGGAACAGAGCTGTAAGACAAGGAAAAAGACAGAAAGTCAAGGTAGCACATTAGTATGAGATTCCAGTCTTCATTCCCCAGTCTAAAAAACCACTGGTCAGAATTTCTAGATTCCCTTTCCCAAGGCCTGACGTACACATAAGCCTCTTCCTGCAGTTCTCCTCACCCTGCGTCCCAGCACTCCTCCACTGCTTTCCCTAGAACTCCTACTGAAACCCTCTAGGCAGCAGCTGCTTCCCAGAGTATACATATGCTCTATACCAGAGGTCCTCACCCTGAGGAGAGGAACCCCTTTGAGGGTTGAATACTCTTTCCCAGTGATCATGTATCAGATATCCTGCATATAATATATTTACATTACAATTCCTAAGAGTAGCAAAATTACAGTTATAAAGTAGCAATAAAGTAATGTTATGGTTGGTAGTCAGCACAACATAGAAAGTATTAAAAAGTCACAGCATCAAGAAGACTGAGAACCACTACTCTACACACCGTGGATGGCTGCTGAGTGCCCTGTGCCTGTTACCTGGATGCAGTGCTGAAGTCTCCCCACAAGTCATTGCTTGTAGAAACCGGAGCTGGTGCTGAAGTTGAGACAGAAGCCGGAGAATCCAAATCTAACAGGATATCTAAACGAGACAGGGGTGGGGGTGTTGGGGAAGAGTTTAATCACATGTTCACAAGGAAACCTACACCCAAAGGTCACAGCAGCTTTATTTATAATCACTCAAAACTGGAACAGTTAGAATGCTCTCATGTAGGTGATGGTGTAGGTACATATAGTCAGCAATAAGCAGGAGAAAACCTGTCCTCATATAAATAAATCTTTAAAAAAAAAACTCCTCAGCTGCGTGGTCACAAGTTTTCTCAAGTCATTCACTTATATTTATTCCCTCTTCTTATGAATTATAACTAATCCCAGCACTCGGGAGGCAGAGGCAGGCAGAGCTCTGAGTAGGAGGCTAGCCTGGTCTACAGAGAGGATTCTAGGACAGCTAAAACTACAGAGACAGAAAAAAGAAAAAAAAAAAAGAAAAAAAGAGAGATTAAGTAGGTCACTGCTTCATTCAATAAAATGCGCAAGTGGGTAAGAACTTTTTTTAAGTTTTTTTGTTTTTGTTTTTGTTTTTGTTTTGTTTGTTTGTTTTGTTTTTTTGAGACAGGGTTTCTCCGTGTAGTCCTGGCTGTCCTGGAACTCACTCTATAGACCAGGCTGGCCTCGAACTCAGAAATCCGCCTGCCTCTGCCTCCCAAGTGCTGGGATTACAGGCGTGCGCCACCACCGCCGCCCGGCTAGTTTTTTTAATCTTAAATAGGGTCCCTGTTACCTTCTGGTGACATAAAGCAAAATAAAAAAGATACAAAATTTCCACCTCCAAAGTTTTACAAAAAGCTTACCCTTAGTAATCAACTCAAAAATAACATGTATTACCCAATACTTTAAATTAAAAACTCCAAGATTCTGGTGAAAAAAGGGAACCTCACAGTAAAATCAGAGGAATTGGGGGAGCAGGGGAGAGGGAATAGTGAGAGAAAGGAATAAGCCAGAACCAAACACAGCACACATGTGTAACCAGTGCCATAATGAAATCCACTCACACAGCAACATTAAAAGTAATCATAAGCCGAGCGGCGGTGGTGGCGCACGCCTGTAATCCCAGAACTTGGGAGGCAGAGACAGGCAGATTTCTGAGTTCAAGGTCAGCCTGGTCTACAAAGTGAGTTCCAGGACAGCCCTAACTACATAGAGAAACCCTGTCTCGGGAAAAAAAAAAAAAGTAATCATAAAAGAAATACAAGCACAGTGGCACACACATAGTCTCTGCACAGGGAAGGTAAGAAGCAAGATGATCAGGAGTTCAAAGCTATCCTCAGCTACATAACAAGTCTGAGGCCAGCCTGGGTTACAAGAGATACTGTCTCAAAGGTGGGGTGGGGGAAGATTGGAGAGATGCCTCCTTTTCCAGCAGGCCCAGGTTCAGTTCCCAGTGCCCACATGATAGCTCAAAATCATCTACATTTCCAGTTCCAAGGCTTTCTTTCCAGTCTGACGCCCTTCTGGCCAAGGGCACTGCAAACACATGCAGCACAGACAGGCGTGCAAACAAAACGCCCATACACATAAAATAAAAGCTGCTAAGAACAATAGTAAAGTGTTCTCTTCAAGCCATGAGTACTGGCACACCTTTAATCCCAGCCCTTGAGGGGCAGAGGCAGGCAGACTGCTCTAAATCCAAGGCCAGCCTGGTCTACCTAGTGAATTCCAGGATAGCCAGTGTTCCAGAATGAGAACCTATCTGGAACAACAACAACACAAAGTGCTCTCCTCAGCAGCACACACACACCTGCAACCACACAGGGATGATGAGGACGGCGCTGCACAAGGGTGGTGCAGAAATGTGTAATGCGTCACACTCCTCATAAATACATAAAGAGCAAAAAGGAACACCTACCGAATTCTAACACCTGGTTTTCTAGAGTTAAATGTATATATGAATACACACACACACACACACACACACACACACACACACACAGTTTCATTTCTTACTGAGTTCTCTAGACTAGCCTGGGTTATACAGTAATAGCTCCTCAAAAAGAAAAAAAGAAAAAAGAAAGAAATTCCTTTGGGTCTTAGTGGTCTCTTTTTTTCCAAATGGGAAAACATAACTACACTGCTGTTTTCCTCGAGCCAATAAGAACAAACATGTCTGGTCAGTCTGGTCAGTATTGTTTGAGTGGCGCTCCACAGCCCCAGCTGGCCTGGAGCTCGCTATGGCATGCAGGTCTTATGTTTGTGATCCTCCGGCCTCAGCCTCTCCAGTGCCGTGCGGGCTAACCAGACTGGAAAGTGATAACCATGCAGAGACCCCACAGTATCTTCACACGGAAGGGCTATGTTCCAGAAACTGTAGTAGGCACTGTACAGCATTAACCTTACCAACCTGGGGTAATTTTACACCTCCATTTTGCAAGCAAGCACACTCAAGACTTAAAGGCCTTAAGCAAGCTGTGCTATGGCATAAACTCATAATGCCAGCCCTTGGGAAATGAAGACAGGTGGACCAGGGATTCTAGGTCATCTTCAGCTATACAGCACATTCAAGGCCTAGGCTACCAAAAAGTAAACTATTTGGGGTTTGTTGTTGTTGTTGTTGTTGTTTGAGAAAACTTAAATGTTTACCAAGTGCATTCAGACATGAGTACTAGAGTCATAGCCAAAATCATTTTATACCTCTAACTTATAAGCCTGCTAGCATCTAACCAACAAACAATGAATGCAAAAGTCCTTTTTTAAAATTAATTAATTAATGTGTCTTTTGTTTTGTTTCGTTTCATTTCATTTTTTTGTTTTTGAGATACAGTTTCTCTGTGTAGCCCTGACCAACTTGGAACTCACTCCGTAGACCACGCTAGCCAGGAACTCACTGAGATTCCCCTCCTCAGTGATAGGGTTAACATAGTGTGTGACCACCACCTGGCGTATTTTATTTTTATGTGTATGTGTGTCTGTGTATGAGTGCACGGGAGTGCCTGCACACCCAGAGCTCAGAGGCCTCCGAGGCCCTGGCACCCTGCCTGGCCCACGCGGGTGCTAGAACCACACTCACCGTTCTCTGTAGGAAGGAGCCGCACTTACCTTTAGCCATCGCTCCAGCCCAGAGACAGTCTACTCAATAAGCACTTGGTTTCTATCAGAGCGCCTACCAGATAGTACCTCACCAGGAAAACCCTGATCCCTCCCAAACATCAGCTTGTCAGTACCAAAAGCAACTTCCTAGCACAAAGTCCTTGGTAAATGGATTATCCATTTAAAACAACAAGGTTATTTTCAAGTTAAATACAACACTTACCTGAATCATTACCTCCATGGTTAGACTTTGGGATAGGCGGTGGGGTGACATGGTTGCTGATGGCAACTGAGGAGGATGGTGGGGGAATAGTGACTTTGCCTCCTGGTGGAGGCGGGAGTAAGCTCAGGCCCCCTGTCCCTGAGGACCGGGGCTTAGAAGCACCTCCTTTCTTGGATGTAATGTTCTATAAGAGAGAGAGAAGGATGTCACAGACCTGGAGAATAACAGGAAAATAATAATAATAATAATAATAATAATAATAATAATAATAAACCTCATACCTAGTCAGCATACACCCTTAACCCTAGTACTCTAGAGGAAGAAGTGGGTGGATATGTGAATTCAAGGCTAGCCTGATGTACATAGCAAGTTCCAGACCAGCCAGGGCTATACAGTGATACCTTGTCTTAAAAAAGAAATTAGCAGCTGGAGAAATGGCTCAGCAATAAAGAGCTCTGACTGCTATTCCAGAGGTCACGGGTTTGAATCCCAGCACCCCCCAAGGCAGCTAGCAGC
This sequence comes from Apodemus agrarius, assembly GCA_964023405.1. Classification (NCBI taxonomy): domain Eukaryota; kingdom Metazoa; phylum Chordata; class Mammalia; order Rodentia; family Muridae; genus Apodemus; species Apodemus agrarius. The sequence goes on along the minus strand of OZ030006.1, from coordinate 152,847,456 downwards.
CATGTATAACTCCAGTCCAGAGGATTCAACACCCTCTTCTAGCCTCCAGAGACACTGGATGCCTGTGGTGTTCAAAAATATATGCAGGCAAAACACCCGTACACATATAATAAATGTAAAGAAAAGAAACCACACTTACCCCAATACTCAGCTTGATGGTCTGTCCTTCCTTGAAGCCTAAATCCAACTTGGGACGATTATCCATTTCCTGCGATTCTTTGGAAATCTCGGTTTCCTGCCTTACCCACCTTTGGGGAAATAAGAATTTCATCTCAGTTTGCAATTACCTGAAGCAGAGTGTGACCCGAATCTGATTACCTCTCACTCAGATGAACTGAAATTCCGGAAAGCAGAGTGGGGACCCATAAAACATGAGAATAAATGGAAAAAATATCCAAAGGTTCAGACTGAGAAGTGATACCAAGTGTGTGTGGTAGACTCATCCCTCTCAGGAGTTCTCAACCTGTGCCTGAGAACTGGCCCAGAGGAGCAGTGTCAGTTACTATATTGCTGCAGGTTCCACCTCTGGGCTTTAGACCTCAGAGTCCTGAAGGAATAAAGACCCACACTGTCCCAGAGACAGGAAGATACGCGGTTCTGGGTGCTGGTCACCACAGCTGTGCCAAACTCACATGCAGCTGCGTGCGTGACAGGAATGGCACACGCTGCCCATGAACAGTCGCTGCTGCTGTGGGCCACCCTCCCCCATCCTTTTTAAAGCAAGGGCAAACTCCCCATGGGTATAACCAGGCATCAACACAAACCACTACACGAGCATCTGAAATATTTATAGGCTATATTGGGCAGACAAAACAGGGTGCGAAGGTAAGGAAGAAGTACAGAAGGGACCACTAAGCCACCCCCGTGGCTGGAGAACACCCGTTCGTCATTATGCAGCACCCCATACCCATGTACCCTGAACCCAAGAGCAAGCCTCACTCACTTGAAGTGATCTTGCAGGGAAACGTTAAAGTCGAAGGCATCTCCCCGATCCGTGAAGCCGATGCCAATGAACGCGCTGCGCCCTGAGAGAAGGAGGGATCTCAGAAAGCATGTTCCCTGCGACGGCCTCTGCCTGTCAGAGCTACATGTCACACGAGACGCATAAGATCTGCTGAGAATCTCCTCACAGACCAGCCGTCAGCAGAGAGCATGCAGCCGGAAGGCCGACTCTCCCCACAGCACAAGTCTAGCCGTGAAGTTCCACTGAAACAGCCACACCGACTGCGTTGCCAGTGGCTACGTCGCCCTGCAACAGGCAAACTAGGAGCTGCAGTCACAACGTGGCCTATACTGAAATATTTGTCCTTGATGGCCAGCCTATTGAAAAATACAAAGAGACAGGGCATGGTGGTACACAGCCGCAAGCCCAGCAGAAGCAGGCCCGTCTCCGAGTTCAAGGCCAGCCTGGCATACACTGCAAGCAGCCAGGTACAGAGCAATATTCTGTCTTAAAAAAATAAAATGAAGAAATGACTGAGAAATGCTGCCCTAGAAATTATAATTCAGGACAATCCCATCAAAACCCACCATAGCTGTAACCATTTTGATTAACTTAACTAAATTGAGTATAAGCTCATATCTATAGAATATTAGTCCTTTCCCTGCCATAGCACTGTAGTAACACTGAAAAAGGAAAAGGAAAGGAAAAGCCATAAAAGGAAGAGAGACGTGAGGAGGACACAATTTGCCTGAAGTACAAGCTATTTTCCTACCCTTATCCCACAGAGAAGCCCAGATTTCTTACCGGTACCATCCTGGATCCTGATCACAAAGTAGCGGCTGGAGTCCGTCACGGTCTCCACGGCGATGCCAGGGTACTGCTCCACCGGCGCCTGAGCGAAGAGCTCCCCTGACAGAAAGAACAGCTTTGAGCAGCAGCAGCAAAGCTACCTCCAGCTAACGGGCATTTCTCCACGCCAGTCCTTAACTGAAGAGACTGACAAAGCACACTACCCAGCATCCACCACGCGTGAGGAGCCGCACTTACCTGAAACTTTATCTTCCAGCTTGATGTAGGCAATCTTCCCTTTAGAAGTGATCCGTAGGCGACCAGTCCAGTCAGGTTGGTCTAGCTTCCAGTCAGATGCCCTATGAAAGGAAAACAGCGAGCCTGAGTGAGGCCTCAGGTACATTCCATGAGCAGTGTTTTGTTTTGGTTTGTTTTGGTTTGGTTTGGTTTTTCGAGACAGGATTTTTCTGTGTAGCCTTGGCTATCCTGAACTCACTCTGTAAACAAGGCTGGCCTTGAACTCAGAGGTCCCCCTGCCTCTGCCTTTCGATGCTAGGATTTCACTGGCCATATTTTCCCATGCTAGAGCGCCTATTCTTTCTGCCTATTAAAGAGTCAAGAGAAATAACTCAAGCTCTGTTTAAACTGAAGCCTCGTGTTCTCACGTTACATGCTGTCTAGTACAGGTAACAAGCAGTTTCCTCTCTGCCACTTTCAAGCTTATGAAGTACCAATGGAGATATGCAAAGCAGGCACAAATAAAAACCACCAGCCAGACAGGCGGTGGTGGTGCACCCTTTGATCCCAGCACTCAGGAGGTAGAGCTCTTTGAGGACAGCCTGGTCAACAAAGCAAGTTCCTGGGCAGCCAGGGCTACACAGAGAAATCCTGACTCAAGATAGGCAGGAAGGAAGACCCAAAACTAAATTTCTTGAGAATTGTGATATAGTTATGTGATACAGTCTTACCTAGTATACAATCCCTAACATCAGAGAAAAAAATAATAAAAATTAAGCTGAGCTTCACGGTGTACTTTTAATCCCAGCACTAAAGAAGCTGACGCAGGTGGACCTCTGTGAGTCACAGTCACCCTATTGTACATAGTAAGCCCATTACAAAAACAAAAATTCTCAAAATGCAGCTTCTGCTACAGTGGTACTCTCCTACCTAGAGGATTCGACTTCATGATGCGTCGTTACTCAGGGGCAGCACAGTGCTGCTCCGAAGCCACTAGCCATGCATTTACACTACACGGTATCGATTGGCTGATGAAGTGGCGGGCACTATTCTAGATGCTTGGGCCTTAACAGAAAACAAAACATTCTTCCCCTTGGAAAGCTTACATTTCAACAGAAGGAAACATACATATGTATCTTAGGTTACTAGGTTAAGGTGAGAAGGAAATACAGAGGTAGATAATAAATCTAGGAGGACAGTGGGGGACAGGTTACAGGACTCAAGAGTGACCTGGAAGCTGAGAACGAAGCTCAGTGGTCAAAGCTTGTTCAGCAAGCACCACGCCCTGGGTTACACACACACACACACACACACACACACACACACACACGGAGTCAAGGTAGGCCTCACCAAGAATGAGAATGTTAGGCAAAAATGCAGAGCAAATGGTGGCTGTGATGGTTTGTATATGATTGGTTCAGGGAGAAACCCTATTAGGAGGTGTGGCCTTGCTGGAGTAGGTGTGTCACTGTGGGTGTGGGCTTAAGACCCTCACCCTAGTTGTCTGGAAGTCAGTCTTCCACTGATGTAGAATTCTCAGCTCCTCCTGCACCATGTCTGCCTGGATGCTGCCATGTTTCTGCCTTGATGACAATGGACTGAACCTCTGAACCTGTAAGGCAGCCTCAATTAAATGTCTTTTATAAAACTTGCATTGGTCATGGTGTCTGTTCACAGCAGTAAAACCCTAACTAGGACAGTGGCACAAAGGCTGTGAAGATAACCGCCCGCTTTCAGATTGGATCTGTGGCCTGCTCCATAGGAAGGACTCAGGGCCTGACACTGTAAAGCTCAGAAGGAAGCTGTGAAAGCGGAGTAGGTGGCAGCTTCCTTTGGGTGCTGAGAGGAACGTGCTCTAAGCACAGTGCAAAGGTGCTGAGGGGAAAGCACGCCTGCTGGTCAGGCCTGAGGACAAGGAATCTGTTGTTCTTCTAAGAAGCCAACTAGGAGAAGCAAAAGAAAGCCAGACCATGTGGGACCTTGCAAACCGTCCAAAACATGGCCGTTCCTACACTAAGAGAAAATTGGCTAGGCCAGGTTTTAGGCAGGTTTTAGGCAGGTTTGTGACTCAGTCCTCCCTGTGCTGTACAGCCATCACTTTGTCTGCTGTGTGGAAGAGATGGAGGGCTGTGATGGCAGAAGCAGGGCACTTAGTTAAGAACCATTTCGGTGAGTCATGAGGGGCTCGGAGGAGACAGGAGCAGAAGCGACGAGCAAGATTCTGGATTCTAAAGCAAAGGCAGCAGGACTTTCTAATGAGGTGTGGCCAGGAGCAAAAGAGAGGTCGAGGAGAACTCCAAGCTTTCTAAAGCTTGAGCAACAAGCTGCTACCAACAACTAGAATAAGGAAGACTTGTCGGGGGCACTGTCTGGGAGGATGGAGGTTGAATTCTGAATGTGCTGAATTGCAGGTGTCTAATAGGTGTTTTCAAGAACAGATGAGGAGCAGACAGCTGAGTATGTAAGAACAGGGTTCAGAGAAAGCATCTAAAATGTTAACACCACTGTCACAAACCATCCCCAAACCCGACCATTGTTATCTGCATTTATATGAACTTGAGTAAAATCTAAGGTATTATTTATGACCAAGACTTACAAAACACTGGATTTAGATAGTTTTTTATGGGTGTAGGAAAGGGGAAATTATGTTAATAATTTATCTCTTATGAACCTGAAGACTTCAAAGTGTAGTGTGCATGCCTAAAATCCTTTAGAAGTTAAAAGCAGGATTGTAGGGAGTGGGAGGCTTGCCTGAGCTACAACATTAAGGCCCCACCTCAAAGCAAAGAATCAGCAGCAAACAGACAAAAAATACCAATACTTGCCTGGAAGAAAAACAAAAAGAGAAAGTTTAACAAGATACTAAGTTAAAGAAAATCAAAGTAAAAACTAACAAAAAACATAGGTTTTTGTCTCTGCGATGTTTGGGATCAAGCCCAGGTCCTTGAGTGTGCTAGTTCGCCCCTACCTCTTACCCCACAGCCCCAGCAGAGCTTCTCAACAGGACTGTAAGATAAATGCTTTCATCTCCTTCTCTCTTGATGTTCTGCCCTCAAAGATTCTTTTTTTTTTTTTTTTTGGTTTTCCGAGACAGGGTTTCTCTGTGTAGCCCTGGCTGTCCTGGAACTCACTCTGTAGACCAGGCTGGCTTCGAACTCAGAAATCCGCCTGCCTCTGCCTCCCAAATGCTGGGATTACAGGCATGCACCACCACCGCCCGGCTCAAAGACTCTTAAGTACCTAAATCTAATCCAGATTAGAACATTCTACAAGTCCTCAGGAATTAACTAAAAAAAATTGTTTTTGCTTGCTTGCTTGCTTATTAACTTATTTATTTGTTTGTTTGTTTGTTTATTTTGGGGGTGGGGTACATGTAAGCCATGATATACATGTGGAAATCAGATGACAACTTACGGGCAGGAATCTTGCCATTTTTATCTTGTGTATGTGTCCTTAAATATTAAACAAACTTTTAATAAATAAATGATACATCGCAGCAATTTCCTTCATCCTTGATCCTTAATCCCTCTCCCTCTCCAAAAACAAATCTAAATTCTTGGTTTTACTGGTCTCCAAACAACACTATGACCTAAGCCCACTGGCCAGGTGTGGTGGTGAGAGGGGTAAGTCCCAAGGGTTGGGGAGCACATCTCCGGGAGCTCGGAGCCACGGGGCTACACTGTGAGACCCTGTGAAAAACATACATAGAGCCAATCTCACACATTTTCATTTACCTAAGCAATAAAAATGTATTTATAAAGGAATGAGGGAGAGAAAATAGGTGATATTCTTCAACCAACTACTATGCCAGGAATTACTCTACTCTTGGGACATCCAGGTAAGCTCTGCATGCTAAGAATCACTGTTTATTTTCGAAGATGAGAAGATCAAAGTTCAAGAAGTGACTTTCCCACAAAGTAAAAGGTTAAACTTATTTGTTTTTATGTTATTGGGGTGGGGAAGGGGGCAAAGGTTTCTTTTTTCTCTCATTTATGTATGCATGTGTACCGGTGATTGTCAAGGCCAGGCAATACCAGACCCCCCTGGAACTGGAGTTACAGCAGTTTTGAGCCTCCCACTGTATGCGCTGGGAACTGAGCCTAGGCCTATAGCAAAGAGCAGCAAGTGCGCTTACCACTGAGACACCTCTCCAGTCCAGCTCTTGTTTCAGAGTTTAAGACAGAGCCTCCTGAGCCAGGCGGTGGTGGCGCACACCTGTAATCCCAGCACTTGGGAGGCAGAGGCAGGTGGATTTCTGAGTTCGAGGCAGCCTGGTCTACAGAGTGAGTTCCAGGACAGCCAGGGTTATACAGAGAAACCCTGTCTAAAAAAAAAAAAAAACATACAAAAAAAAAAGCCAGAGCCTCCTGTAGCCAAGGATGGCCTTACACTCCTGACCCGCATATGCCGCCACCTCTCCAGTGCTGACATCAGAGGCATGTGCCATCACTCCCAGCTGCAGACGTCAGTCTGACTTTTCAGTCACTATACGTAAGAGTGAGTAACGACAGGATGCTCCTTGGATAATAAATATCAAAATAAGCATAGGAAACAGAAAAGTTAGGAAACTGCTTGGATGGGCACTGTAGTGACCTGATAAGGGGAGAGAGGCTATGAAATAAGAGAGACTGTAGATGGAGGCGGAGGCTTGGAATAAAAAGGAAAATAGAAGACTTCATTGTCTCTTAACCCCTAGAGAGACCCTTTACTTAGCAGTTCAGCCATTGTTAGCTTATGTGATTGGGTTGGTTGGATAATCCAATGTCTTCTTTTTTAATGTATTATCCATGTTTGTATATGTGTGTAGGCTATGCCACAACATGACATAACACACATGTGGCAGTCAGAGGCAATCTGTAATGTTACTGCGCTCTTCCCTTTACATGGGTTTGGGAGATTAAATGCTGGTGTTCGGCCCTCATGGTAAGCACCTTACCTGCTGAGAGGGGCCCCAATTTCTTTCCAGTCAGCATTAGCTGAGTGCCTACTGTGTGCAAGACACTATGCTGGTGCTTCTAGTCCCTACAGATCAAAGCTTAACAAGACTTCAGGCTGTTCATTCTACCCTGGAGATCAGAAGACTAAACATTAAAGCAGAGATAGAAGTGAACATAAAGTAGGATGTTTATATGTATGTGTATGGGGGTTTATATGTATGTGTATGGATGTTTATATGTATGTGTATGGGGGTTTATATGTATGTGTATGGGGGTTTATATGTATGTGTATGGGTGTTTTGCCTGTATGTATGAGTGTGTATGCCTTATGCTCACAGAGGTCAGAGTGATGTTGTGAGACATCAGATCTCCTGGAACTGGAGTCACTGATGTTGGTGAACCATCATCTGGGTGCTGGCACCTGAACCCTGGTCACCTGCAAGAGCAACAGGTGTTAAGAGTCCACAGAGAGTTGGCCTAAACCAAAAGGGGTCAGGTACAGCGATGTGTAAGGTAAATCCTAACAATGTACCTGTGACTACCATCAGGGTGAGCTTCAGTCATGGTCACTGTGTGGTCTGAGTGACACAGCTCCTTGAAGGCAGAACTCCCTTTACCAAAAGACACACAACTCGGTAGGACCCATTGCACAGATCTGTTACAAGACTACTGATTAATCATGAATGACCCACTGGTTAGGAAGCAAAAGGGAGATGTGGAGAAGGTAACTTTCCAGCAAGAGAAAAACCATGAAGGCATGTCAGTCAGAAAAGGGATACGACTAGTATTGAATTTTTATAATGCTTTAGTTATCCTACATTCTTTTATTTAACTCTTAAAAAAAAAAAAAAAAAAACCTGAAGGGGTTGGGGAATAATGGCTCAGTAATTAAGAACACCTGTTGCTCTTGCAGGTGACCAGGCTTTAGGTGCCAGCACCCATTCGATGGTTCACCAACATCAGTGACTCCAGTTCCAGGAGATCCGATGTCTGACCTCTGTGAGCACAAGGCATACACACTCATACATACAGGCAAAACACCCATACACATACATATAAAATAAATAAATACATCTTTTTGGAAAAAACAAAAACAAAACAAAACCTGTGAAGTACTTAAGAAGTGCACATTACTTCTCCTATTTTACAAATGAGAAAGAAACCTTAAGGCCTGGAGAAGAAAAAGATTGATTGGCTCATAAATTACACAGCTATTTAGTGTCGAGTTCTCAACACAAATCCCAGTGAATTCTCTTTGAACTCCATAACATCCTACAGCATCCTCAAAACCTCAGTCACTGGATTATAAAGTTGTCAGGCCTTACCAGAGGAAAACTGCTGCATTGACTCTGGAAAAGCTATAGAAGAGGTGATCAGATTGGTAGGAAGGCAGAAATCCCTACATAATCAAGACTGTAATGTGGGAGGAGGGGCGGTTTACACACGCACAATGAAAAGACGCAATACCTCATCACTGGAAAACGGGATCTTCACGTGTACCCATTCACCGCCACCACCACCCCCCAAAGAAAAACCTAAAGGAAAAACCAAACGGTGGATGACGACACTTGGCGAGAATGACAACACTATCAATTAAAATAAACCATCCCAACAGTGGACAGCAAGCAAAACTACGCTTACCGACCAGTGTCAGGAGGTATCAGAAGAGTGGGGGAGGAGGTGCGTGCGGTGTGCGTGTGCATATGCGCGCGCGTGGAGGATTACAAGCCAAAGGTCGCAGAAAGAGTAACAGATGGAGCAGGCATGAATGGATTGCGGATGACGCTGAGCAGATGATGTCTCAAGGGGGGTGGGGAGGATAGGTGGAAAGATGCATGAAGGCAGGAAGAAAATAAAGCAATTTAAGAGTTCCAGCAAAACAGAAAAGTGGACAGAGATGCTGGCAGCCTGGGTGGTAGGCTAACTAAGGGACTTCTCGGCGGCAACGGCTCGGGCCAGTGCGTGATGCCCAAGGACACACCCGTTACCCCAGCGGGCACCGGCCGCAAATCCCGCTCGGTACCTGTAACCGCGGTTGGAGGCCCGCGGCGGAATCCGGTAGACGCTGACGTCGGGCTTCACGCACAGTACAGACTCGTACTCCAGCTCGGCCGCCATCTTGGCTCCGCTAGCGCCGCGGGGGCGGGGCACAGGTGGGGGCGGGCTGAGACGCCGACGGCTTCCGCTGCGTCACTTCCGCTCGGGTATGGCTGTGAGGTCAACCTCTAGGTGGCGCAAAACCTCTTAAATTCTGTAAACGCTGTTGCGCTTGGCTCGCCATCTTGAGTAATGGCAAAGACAGGCTCAATGGTAGAGCACTTGCCTGCCAAGGCCTTGGGTTGGACTCTATGCCTAGCGAAAAATTAAAAGTAAAAATTCAGTTCTCTTTTACCTACCTTCAAACGGTAACAAAAAAAAAAAAAGTCACTCAATATACGAAAATAGAACATAGATAGAACAAAATGAATCTGCTTTCTCATTCTGTTCTCATAAGCAAGTGTCCCATGCATAGTCTATTAAAAGCTACCATGGTTTTTTGGCAATTTTGTAGGTTTGGTTGGTGACTTCTCCATATTAAAATGGCCGATTGCAGTGCTAAATGCTATCTAGCGTCCCTCAGCATGAGAAGCCCGGCCTCCCACACATCACGTTGAGTACTAAACAGCTCTATCCACAAATATGTTCTTGGTGCACTCGCAAATGTGAGCTTACAACAGTGTAACTTAGAAACCTTTTAGCTGGGGCTGGAGAGATGGCTCAGCAGGTAAGAACACCAACTGCTCTTCTGCAAATCCCAGCAACCACGTGGTGGCTCACAACCATCTGTAAAGAGATCTGACGCACTCTTCCGGTGTCTGAAGACAGCTACAGTGTGTTTACATATAATAAATAAATCTTTTTTAAAAAGAAAGAAAGAAACTTTTTAGCTGGTCCAGACTTCACGCGGCAAAACCAAGTCTGATTTTATTTTGTCCCCCCAAAATACCAGTAGCAGCCTCTTTCATTGCATTCTATTAACTGGTTGACTTATACTTCTGGTTGGTCTACTTTGCATAGAAAAATCAATTCTTAAAATCAAGAAGAATTAGATATGGCTGGTAAGTACGTAGAGATTGGCTACGGTTGCCAGGACTGTACATTGATCCAACGCTGCTTTGAAGGGACATTTAGCAGAACCAGTCCAAATATTAAGTGGGTGTAAGTAACCTGTAACAGTTCCACTAGCTTTTTGTTTGTTCATGTTTGCTTATTTGGAGACAACGTTTCCGGGCTGGCCCTCATCTCATTATGTAGTAGAGAATGACTCTGAACTTCTAATCAGCCTGCCACCAGAGTACTGGAATTACAGGCATGTGCCACCACACTTTTTTTTTCAGTGTTTTTGGATCACATCCAGGGTTTCATGAGAACTAGGCAAGCATATTATCAACTTAGCTACATCCCCAACCCAAAACTATTTTTTCTATCACATACTTCTCCAAGATGTTATAAAGAGAATACATACATCCCAGATGAAGACATAAAAAAGAAAACAGACAGAAAAAAAAAAAAACGGTCTTTTACTGGTTTCCTATTTCTAAACCTATGATCTCAACGGAAGCCTTGGTCATGTTACTATACCACACTGATCTCTTTCATTTCCTCTTTCTGTATCAGTAGTGCTGACAATCACTTACTGAGGCCTCAGCCCCTGGTTCACCTTTTAAGTGTTTTGGGTTTTTTTTTTCTCTCCAAATCTGGCCATCCTAGAGACTTCTAGTTTCACATAATTAACTCTCCCTAATCTTACACGCCTTCTCGCCACATGTAAGATATGATATACGATAACCAACTGCAGCTTACTCCAAGAATTTGTAATTTGTCATTTTAAAATCAACAAACATAATATGGGATATTAGCAAAATAATGAGGAAATACACACTGGCCTCTTCTATACGTGCAGAAAGAGCACGCCATTTTCCATGGTCTTGCAGCGTCCTCTCCGGTTTAGATGACCATATTACCCTAATTCTCCTGGTAGTGGTTTGTTTGTGGCAGCATTTCATTCTCTAGGCCAGGCTGGCCTTGAACTCACAGAGCTCCTCCTGTTTCTGTTTCCTAAGTGCTCTTACAGGTGCAAGCACACTCATCTTCGTGTTGACTTCAGCTTCTGAACACGTATGTCCACAGCACACATCTTTTTCACTTACTCCTTAGTGAGATCCTGAGGTCTGATTTAAATAACACTGTCTCTGGGATTTGTTCCTCTGTTTTTTGTCTGCTTGCTTGTTTTTTGTTGTTGTTGTTTGTTTGTTTGTTGTTTAATGCATGAGTGCTTGCCTATGGGTACCCACGGCGATCAGAGGAAGGCATTGGATTTGCTCAAGGTGGAGTTACAGATGACTGTGCTTGGAACCAAACCCAGGTTGCAGGGCAGGGCTTGGCCTTTCCCTTCTTTCCTCCTTTCTTCCCCTTTGAGCATCAGCTGAGATTCTACAGCTTCCCTGCTCTGATTCCATCTGAGTCAGCCCTTAAATTCTTATATTAATGAGCACCCTAAAGGAGTTCCCAGTTGTTCCCATTATCATTCATCTTCAGCACAATTTCTAGTATATCATAAGAACTGTAGGTATATTTGTATTATATTATCATTAAACCCTGTTTGGCATTTGTTCCATCTCAGTCAAGATAATTAAAAATGCCTTGGCTGTGACATGGATCCCAGCACCCAGGAAGCAGATCTTGATGAGTTTAAGGACAGCCTGGGCTAAGTAGTGAACACCTGTCTCATTGGGGGGATAGTATGGGGGGAATGTTAGGATGCCTTGACTAGAACTCACTTCTACCCACCACTGGAGGGTAGTAGCTACATAACTCACAGGTTCAGATTAGCTGCCTAAAATTAAAAAAAAAAATTCTCTCTTATGTGTGACTTCCCAAGTGTACGAGATTTAGCCAAGTTGTATGAAAACACTTTTCTAGGAGATGATCTCACCTCACCCATTTCAAACTGTGATTGCTTTTAATACTATGTAACCATGAAAATGAGTTTCCAATCATCTTTACCCACACACAAAACATTATTTTTAACAAGTTCATAAATTTTGACTTATACCTTTGTCCAAAACAACATTATCAGTGGTATTTATTAGGGTATAATATTCCTAACTCTTGTGGCTGGAGAGATGGCTAAGCAGTTAAGAGCACTGACTGCTCTTCCAGATAGACCCAGGTCCAATTCCCACCACCCACATGGTAGCTCACAACTGTCTGTAACTCCAGTTCCAGGGGATCCAACACCCTCACACAGACACACATGCAGGCGAAACGCCAAAGCACATAAAATAAAAGTAAATCATTTAAAAAGAGAAAGAGAAAATTTCCCAATACCTGATGCTGTTTTATTTATAATAAAAAATTATGATGAGATTTGAATCATCGTTTGTATATATTTCCTAGCTCAAATGGCCCTGAGTGGCATTCAGTATAAATCTTGCATCTTACATGTAAGAGACTTGCATATTGGTCATAACAATTTATTTGTCTAAACACATAGTTTGGTGAAGCAGCCAGGGTGGGACCCTCATATCTCACAATTGGTTGTTGGTTTTTGTTTTTTAGTTTAGTTTTGTTTTGTTTTCCCCGAGACAGAGTTTCTCTGTGTAGCCCTTGCTGTCCTGGAGCTTGCTCTGTACACCAGGCTGGCCTTGAATTCACAGACGTCCACCTGCCTCTACCTCCTGATTGGCAGGATAAAAGGCATGGGCCACCACACCTGACATGTCTCATAACTTTTGAAGTAATACTTTTCACCACACAGCACTACACAGTCTGGGCAGCACACAAGATGCTAGTGACAGGGTATTTTGCTTTTCATGCAAAATAAGCCAAAAGTTATTTCAAGTATAAAAAGTGTAGGGTTTGTTTCAAGGTGATGTGGCAATCACGCTAACCAACACCACATTCTGCGTGTAGACTTCCGCAACACACAGAGAACGTAGAAGGGGATGCACAGCTAGCGTTTGTAACCTCTAGGGAAATGCACTTGAAAGGAGACAATGAAAATGAAACTTAACTCCTCTTTAAGCGTGTCTGCATGGGCATGCATGTACTAGCTGTGCAATTCAAAACGATGATGCTTTTAGTAGAAACGGGGACCTGCAAGATGGATGGGTGGATACCTTACCTGCCGTGCAAGTCCAATGACCTGAGTTCAACCCTTAGAGCCCACAGAAGACAGCTGCAGACAATGCCAGCCAGCCCTGTGCTTCACAGCATGGCCGAAACGAGAGAGACCCTGCCTCATAAAAGGTGGAAGGAGCCGGGAGTGGTGGAGCACACCTTTAATCCCAGCACTTGGGAGACAGAGACAGGCAGATTTCTGAGTTTGAGGCCAGCCTGGTCTACAGAGTGAGTTCCAGGACAGCCAGGGCTACACAGAGAAACCCTGTCTCAAACCACCGCGCCCCCCCCCAAAAAAAGGCAAAAGGAGAGAAACAACTCTTGAACACTGTCCTTTGACCTCCCACATAGGTCATCACACACACACACACACACACACACACACACACAAATTAAACAAATGAACAATTCAATAAGTACATGTAGGAAACATGACATCAACCCTGGCATAAATCCATGATATCTAAATTAAACAGTGCAGAGTGTCAGCCATTAGCCTAAACATTGCCACTCCTACTCCTTGCACACCAATGTTGTGCTATAGTTACTGAATCAGGTTAAACTTACTCTCAGTTGACAATCTCTAAATCTGAAGAGTAACTCATTTGTTTGCTGTTCCCAACATCCTGAGCAGCACATGGGACCGGACAAGTATTTAGCCAGGGGCTCGAAATGACCTTGAGTCCCAGCCCTACAGGGTCAAACCCATCTCAGCCTAGGTGGAGAAAAGCCGAAGATTGGCTTAAAGTCGAAAATGAGAACCCTTAAGTTAGGATTCTGTTTCCTGATGATTTCAGGCAAAAGCATCTCTTGCTCATGCTGCAACAACTGCGACCGATGATTCAGACCCAGGAGGCTTGAGGCGGTGATTCGCCCTTTAAGAATCCCCATAACAGAAATGTGAGGCATGTTGCAAGCTCTAGCTGCAATTAGAAGAGTAAGGCACTAAAGCTAGCATTGGCTTTTCACACCAACTGTAACCATTCCTTACTCTGCCACGAAACTGGTGGTGCCGTCATGAGGGTGTGCCATTAAGAAAATATGTCTTTCCAGAGTAATGCTTGCTAAGGAAACAGTCTCACGGGCTGTGGTTCAGAGCCTTGATTACCAGGAAATTTCTTTTAAATGTTCTTTCCATATTTATTTGTGTGTGTGTGTGTGTGTGTGTGTGTGTGCGCACACGCGCACCCACATGCATATGTGTGTGCTGGACCTTAAGTGTGGAGGTCAGAGGATAACTTGCGGGAAGTTACTTCTCTCCGTCCTCCATGAGGGTTCTGGGCTCAAACTCAAATTGTCAGGCTTGGCAGCAAGTGCTCTTGCCCGCTGAGCTATCATGCCAGTTCTTCAATAGGGTTTTTTAAAGGTATCTGTTAAGCAGAGGTTTTGAGACAAAGGAGGTCCCCACCCTTCTCTTCCAGCCAGGAGCCCCCATTAGCAAAAGCCCACCGAGATAGCCCTCAAAAGACACTCAGGCAACAGCCCAGCACATTACCACTCCCCCTCCCTTCCTCTATAAAAAGCCCCTACCCCAATGCAGGCATGTGACTTTCCTGACCTCCTGTGTGGTTGGCGAATCCCATGGCTCAGAGATTAAGAGCACTGGCTACTCTATCAGAGAGGATCCTGGGTTCAATTCCTAGTACCTACATAGTGACTCAGTTTCCCTCTTATGGATTCTGCAGAGTCCGGGCACACAGTGGTATACAGATAAACATATAGAAAAAAACATCCACACAGAAAATATTTTTAAGTTAAAAACGAAAAGGTAGCTGGGCGTGGTGGCACACGCCTGTAATCCCAGCACTTGGGAGGCAGAGGCAGGCGGATTTCTGAGTTCGAGGCCAGCCTGGTCTACAGAGTGAGTTCCAGGATAGCCAAGGCTATACAGAGAAACCCTGTCTCGAAAAACCAAAAAAAAAAAAAAAAAAAAGGCAGGGGCTCCTGAAATGGCTCAGAGGTTAAGGGCACAGGCTACTCTTCCAGGAATCCTGAGTTCAATTCCCAGCAACCACATGGTGGCCCATGACCATCTGTGAGGGCATCTGATGCTCTCTTCTGACACAAGTGCACCACAGTGCTCATACATTAACTAAAGAATCTTGCCAGGCAGTGGCACTTAATCCCAGCACTTTCGAGGCAGAGGCAGGCGGATTTCTGAGTTCAAGGCCAGCCTGGTCTACAGAATGAGTTCCAGGACAGCTAGGGCTATACAGAGAAACCCTGTCTCCAAAAACCAAACATACATACATACATACATACATACATACATACATAATCTTAAATTTTAAAAAATGTAAAGGCAGTCATGGTGATAAATGTCTTTTGTTGGTTTGTTTTATGTGTTTGTTTGTTTTGGTTTTTGTTTGTTTTGTTTGTTTTTTCCAGACAGGGTTTCTCTGTGCAGCCCTGGCTGTCCTGGAACTCACTCTGGAGACCAGGCTGGCCTCGAACTCAGAAATCCACCTGCCTCTGCCTCCCAAGTGCTGGGATTACAGGCGTGCGCCACCACCGCCCGGCTATGTGTTTGTTTGTTTGAGACAAGGTCTCTCTACATAGGCCCAGCTGTACTGGAACTCACCAGGTAGACCAGGGTGGCTCTGAACTCACAGAGATCCTCCTGCCTCTGTCTACATGACCCTGTCTCCAGAGTGCTGGGGTTAAAGGATCGGAGTGTACCACCACACCTGACATCTTCTTAAACATTTTATCCTTATTTATCTTCAATTATGTAAATAAGTATGTGTCTGTGATGACTGCAAGCGCTCCTAAAGATCAGAAGAAAGTATCAGACCATCTGCAGTTGAAGTTACAAGTGTTTCTGGTTGCTGGGAATGGAACCTGGATCCTCTTAACCTCTGAGCCATCTCTCCAGTGGATGTACCCCTTTAATCCCAGGCAGAGGTAAGATACTCTCTGTGAATTTGAGGCCAGCCTGGTCTGCATAATGGGTTCCAGGACAGGCAGGGCTATACAGAGAAACCCTGTCTCCAAACAAAAAAAAAACAAAAACAAAAACAAGCAAGCAAACAAACAACCAGAAAAGGCTCAGCTGTAGTGTGTGTCTTAGTATAAACTTCATTCATGAAAGAGCTATGATGCTGTTAGTAAAAAGCCCAATATTGGGGCTGAAAAGATGGCTCCACAATTAAGATCACTTAATGGGCCAGGCATGGTGGTGCACGCCTGTAATCCCAGCACTTGGGAGGCAGAGGCAGGCGGATTTCTGAGTTCGAGGTCAGCCTGGTCTACAGAGTGAGTTCCAGGACAGCCAGGGCTACACAGAGAAACCCTGTCTCAAAAACAAACAAACAAACATCACTTAGTGCTCTTGCTAAGCACCCAGGTTGATTCCCAGTTCCCACATCAGGCACCTCACAACTGCTAGTAACTCCAGTTCCAGGGAATCCAATGTCCTCTTCTGGTACCAAGTACAGATGTGATGCACATACATACATACATACATACATGCACATGCATATCAGATAAAATGTTAAAAAGTTTCCTAAAGGGGAGTCTAGTATCAACAAATCAAGAACACAAACTAGATAAGACATTCATATAGCCCATGAGAAATGATTTCAAATTTTACTTTTAACAGCTAGGATGTAGGTGAGTGGGAGCACACATGCCTAACACACACAGGGTTTTAGTTCAATCTACACAAACTAAAGGCTTGTCCTTCTGTCCAATGTGATGGTTTAGGGTCAGCTTGACAGAAGGGAGAATCACCTGGGGAAGGGCTCTGGGAGTGCCTTTTGGGGATTGTCTTGACTGGGTTCTGCTTTGGGAAGATGTCTTAAACGGGGTATGATCCTTAGAACAGTATGGATGAGGGAAAGGCAGAGGCAACAGGCTTTCATTCCTTGATTGCTGCTGCTTCTTCCCCCCACCCCAAAGGTTTATTTATTTACCTTATATATGTGAGTTCACTATTGGTCTCTTCAGACACACCAGTTGAGAGCATTAGATTCCATTACAAATGGTTGTGAGTCACCCTGTTGTTGCTGGGAGTTGAACTCAGGACCTCCAGAAGAACAGCAAGTGCTCTTAACCACTGAGCCATCTCTCCAGCCCCGATTGCTGCTTCTTGATCACAGATGAATGTGAGCAACTGTTTCAAGCACCTGGCAGTGTGACTCCCATGGCAAAGGACTGTGACCTTGAACTTTATCTTTTTTTTTTTTTTGGACAGAGTTTATTTTAATCACAGCAACAGGGAAGCAAACTAAAAGAAACTGAAACAAAGAAGTGTGTTTGTTGCTGTGATAAATGTATACTGTTCTCGGTTCACTGGAGCTGTTTTGATGGCTAGAATTCAGAAGAGTAAGGTATTTGGTCTAGAAAAGCCCAGGCGAGCCGAACGTGGTGGCCCACGCCTTTAATCCCAGCACTTAGGAGGCAGAGGCAGGCGGATTTCTGAGTTCGAGGCCAGCCTGGTCTACAGAGTGAGTTCCAGGACAGCCAGGGCTACACAGAGAAACCTGTCTCGAAAAAACAAAAAAAAGAAAAAAAAGAAAGAAAGAAAAGCCCAGGCGAATAAGAAGTAGCATACCAGGTCACTGTGGTGGGAGTTTTAAAGGTAGTGCTGCTAAGGGAAACACAGACAGGGGAGGGCTGGCTCACGAAGTTTCAGAAGGGAACTGGACTCTATCAGGAATCAGAACAGGGGCCATTCCTGTGATTCGTGGCGGAGAAGCTGGCTTCTTTTTGCCCATGCCCTGAGAACCTTGCATGAGTTTGATTTTAAAGATGATGGATGAATTTTTCCTGTAAGGGTTTCAGGTTGGTTCTGAGAAAGAAGCTATGATTTTCGAAGAGCTCAGAACAACTGAAGAGAAACTCCCTGTACTGTAGGGACAATGAGAAAGATGGAGATGGTGGTGCAAAACTCCACCCTCTGAGAGACTATCTTATGAAGATCCAGATTCATTAGCGAAATAAGGCCTAAGCTGAGGGTCTCACTGCTCCTCAAAGCACCTACCTAGAACAGAGTTCCCGGGATCGGCCCAGACGCCAGGACAGCCGTTATCCCAGGGCCTAGCCTCCATCTTCAGCTGGCAGCAGAGCCCGGCAAAGTCATCCGTATGGTACTGGCTTGGGAGCCTGAAAAACACACGATTTGGGGGCTCACTGAGTCTTGATTTGGAGACTCGTGGAATCTTGCTTCAGTTTCAGAGAAGCTGAGACCAGACGATGAGTAGGAGGGTCAGAGTCTGTGCAAGCAGGAGCAGGGAGACATTTTTAAAGATAAGTTCTCTATGTAGCCTGGAACTTACTGTGTAGCCCAGGCTGGGCTTGAGTTCACAGGGCCTCTTCCTCCTGACTCTGCCTCCTACGTGCAGGATTAAAGTTGTGAGCCACCACACCCGGCTCCACTAGAATTTCTTATTTATGATGATGTGTATTGTTTTGTTTGCTTTTTTATTTAATTATTGTAATTTTTGAACAATTTTATTCATCAATTTGTGCTACCACTTGGTTTCACTATGACCATATGGAAAGCTAAACTGTTAACATTTTGGGAAGAGGAGAGAGACTTTCTAATCTTCATCCTTAAGGGCTGTGGGTTTTAACTAAGCCCCATTAGTCACTGAGTTTACTAAAAGATGCAATTAACTTTGGGGGAAATAACAGTCCATGAATTACTGACTACATATCAAGGTAATGATTTTGAATTAATAATCAACTTGTTTGATTAATTTTAACATTCCTAAGTAACATATACTGTGTGCCCACATGCTGGCTGTTTTCAGCAATTTGCATGTATTTATTAATTTATTCCTACTAATCCTATGGTGTACATAATAAGTATCCACTCAATCTATCAGCACCCATTCTGGATATTTGAAACCACTAGAGGTATTTTGGAAGGGTGTTTACTATGAGGACTTGGTTATAAAAGGTGTGCAAAGTCTAAAAAAATAAGAAGGGAGAAATGGTATTTTCAAAGCATCAGTAGCTGCTTCTTTAGAATTGGAAGCAGAGGGGACGCTGGGGGGAGTAAACCTGGAATGGGCAAGCAAAACCTTGTGTTGGAGGCTGGGGGCACTTGCTGCCCCTCAGTGGGGATCTGGGAGCTCATAGGCCAGCTGCTTGAAGAAGCAGTCATTCTGCTGGAGCCCACAGGTGCCACCAGCTGTCACTTCACTGTAGGTGCTCACAGAGGTGCCAGCTGAAGTCTATTTTTTAGTCTTCGTATCTTTATTCATTTATAATGTATTTCTTTTTATTTTTTCAAATTACTTTATTCTACATTGTGGGTGTTTTGCATGCATGCCTGGTACCCAAAGGTCAGAAGAGGTCATCCGATTTCCGTGGATCTGGAGGTACAGAAGGTTGTGAGACACTATGTGGGCTCTGGAAATTAAACCTGGGTTCTCTAGAAGAACAACCAGTGCTCTGAACCACTGAGCCATCTCTCCAGCCCCTGTTATGTATTTCTGTGTGGTACTGAGAATCAGAGCCCATGCTAAAGCCTTGCAAATGCTAGTAACTGCTCTACCATTGAGCTATACCTAAACCCTATTTTACTTTGTTTTGTTTGACAGATCTCATGTATCTCAGACTGATCCCAAACTACCTTTGTAGCCAACCACCAACCTTTCCCCACTGGGATTATAGATATATAGAATCACCTTTGGCTCTTTTTGTTTGTTTTTTGGTTTTCGGTGTTGTTGAGTTTTTGGTTGGTTGGGTGGGTGGGTGGGTGGGTGGGTGGTTTGCTTTGGGTTTGGTTTCAGTTTTTTGTTGTTGTTTTTTTTTTAACCTTGTTTCTATCAGTTAGGGTATCTATGTGTATCCCTGGCTGTCCTGGAACTCATTCTGTAAACCAGGCTGGCATCAGACTCACAGAGATTTACTAGTCTCTACCTCCCATGTGCTGGAATTAAAGGCATGGCTCATAAAGATACCAAGCTTGGCTCATTCTTTTACTTTTAGAACAGATTTACAAGCTGGAGGTAATGGCATGTGCAGATGATTTGAAACTCAGAGTCACCCTTGGCTGCATAATCCAAGCCCTCCTAACCCCGAGTCTCCTGTTCTCTCTTCCCGTTTTGATCTCTTTCCATGTTGTTCCTTGTTAGCCAGCCGCAGTACTGTATGCTGCCCAGTCTTTGCACTGTTACAGTTAATCTAGAAGATAGATTACTCCATACAAGCTAATCCATCTACTCACTTCTCACACTAAAATCTACTATATATTTGGTTTTGATTATCAGAGAAAACAGACTACAGAGTCTATAATTAATTAAATTCTTTATTTTGGGCAAATGAACAGCACTGACAATGTGAGGTTCATTGATGACTCCTAAGAGATATTAATGTGACGCCTACTTGATCGTGGTGGTTTATAGTTTTGATGTATTCTTGGATTAGGTTGGCCAAGATTTTGTTCATTATTTTTACATTGATGTTCATGAGGGAGATTGGTCTGACGTTCTCCTTCCTTGTTTGGTCTTTGGTTTAGGTATAAGCATTGTTGTGACTTCATAGAATGAGTTGGGTAGTGTTCCTTGAGTTTCTATTTCGTGGAATAGTTTGAAGACTATCAGTATTAGATTTTCTTTGAAGATCTGATAGAATTCTCCACTAAACCCATCTGGTCCTGGGCTTTTTTTTTTTTTTTAAATGGGAGACTATTAATGACTGCTTCGATTTCCTCAGGACTTATGGGACTATTTAGAAGGTTTATCTGATCCTGTTTTAACGTTGGCACCTGGATTGTATCTAGAAAGTTGTACATTTCATCCAGATTTTCAAACTTTGTTGAGTATAAACTCTTGTAGTAGGATCTGATGATTTTTTGAATTTCCACAGTTTCTGTTGTTATGTCTCCCTTTTCATTATAATTCACCCAGCACAGGAAGCTCAAGAAGAAGGAGGACTTAAGTGAGGGTGCTTTGGTTCCTCTGAGAAAGGGAACAAAAATACCCACAGGAGCAATAAGGGAGACAATGTGTGGAGCAGAGACTGAAGTAAAGGACACCCAGAGACTGCCCTACCTGGGGATTCATCCTATAAACAGTCACCAAACCCTGACACTGCTATGGACAACAACAAGTGTATAGCAAAAGGAGCATGCCATGGTTGTCTCCAGAGGGGCCCTGCCAGAGCCTTACAAATACAGAGGGAGATGTTAGCAGCCAACCATTAGACTGGGCATGGGGTCCCCAATGGAGGAGCTGGACGGTGGTCCAGAGGAGCTGAAGGGGTTTACAGCCCCATGGGAAGAATAATAATTTCAGCCACCCAGACGCCCCAGGACTCTCAGGGACTAAACCTTCAACCAAGGGGTACACATGGTTCTAGCCAAAATTGTGGCAGAGGAAGGTCTTGTTGGGCATCAGTGGGAGGAGTGGTCCTTGGTCAAGTAAAGGCTTATAGAGACCCCAACAAAGAGAAATAGAGGGGGGAAGTGGGAGTGGATCGGGTGGAGGGGCATATACATGGAGACAGGGGGAGGGAGGAGGGTTGGGGGTCTTTGGGGAGGGGGGAAATTAAGAAAGGTTTCACTATCGGCAATGTAAATGAAGACGATATTCAATTCAAAAAAGAAAAAGAAAAAAAGAGATATTAATGTGGCTCTGAATTTATTTTCAAATTTTCATTTCCCCTCCCTGAAATCTGGTCTCTGCTCTGGAATTTAAATTTAGATAGTCAAATGATAAGAAAACAGAAGCAAACATCATAAATTCCCCAGGGTTCTTCACAGTTTGCCACAAAGCAGATAGAAGCAAGAAAATCATCAAAAACAGGAACATTTCACAAGGCATTCTCAATAATTTGCTTACTGAGGCAAGGGATGTGGCTCAGTGGTGAAAGACTTGCCTAGCACACACAGGACTGTGGGTTCCACTTCCAACACTGCAAAAACAAAAATAGTAATGTCTTGCACTTGGAAAGCAGTAGAAAGAGGACCTAGAATTCAGTCATCCTTGGCTACATAGTAAGTTTGAGGCCAAGCTGGGATACATGAGATCTTACTTCAAAACAAAAGGAAACAAAGTTTCTTAAACAGAGCATGGATATAGACACTTAAAATTGCAGCTACTTAGTGAGGGCTTATAGCCAACCTGGGAAACAAAGTAACGACCAGACTGATACTAACAATAATAACAATAAAGTAACAACTTCCTTAATTATCTGAAAATGAAGCTGGACGCTCTCAAACTGTTTTGAATTGCTGCAGTTTTTTTGTTTGTTTGTTTGGTTTGGTTTTTTGGGGGTTTTTTTGTTTGTTTGTTTTGTTTTGTTTTTCGAGACAGGGTTTCTCTGTATAGCCCTGGCTGTCCTGGAACTCACTCTGTAGACCAGGCTGGCCTCAAACTCAGAAATCCGCCTGCCTCTGCCTCCCAAGTGCTGGGATTAAAGGCGTGCGCCACCACACCCGGCGCTGCAGATTCTTTTTAAAGATGCATTTATCTTTGTCTCATGTATATGAGTTGCCTGCATGTATGTCATATGTGTGCAGTACTGTTGGAAGCCAGAAGAAGGTGACAGATACCATGGAACAGTAGTTACAGCAGGTGGTGAACTGCCCTGCCCTGAGGGTGCTGAAAACCGAACCTGGTCCTCTGCAAAAGCAGCAAGTGCACTTAACTACTAAGCCATCTCTCCAATCTCTGTTTCATATTCTTAAAAAAAAAAAAAAAAAAAAAAAAAAAGCATGGGGGCTGGAGAGATGGCTCAGTGGTTAAGAGCACCGACTGCTTTTCCAGAGGTCCTGAGTTCAATTCCCAGCAACTACGTGGTGGCTTACAACCATCCATAACAAGATCTGACACCTTCTTCTGGAGTCTGAAGACAGCTACAGTGTACTTGCACATATAATAATAATAAATAAATTTAAAAAAACATAAATCAACAAAGCTCTCTCTGCTCCAGAAACAATTTTAAGAAGTCATGTTTATTAACTCTTTGTATGTATCGCTTCCCGGCCTTTTGGCTAAGATCAAGTGTATTACCTCTTTGTATTATATTCAGGAATCATTTTCAGACAAACATTTATACTTTAGCAAAATAGCTATTACAAGGCACTGTGGGAGGCACTGGGTATCTAAAGAAACTCCAGTTCTAATGGGATGAAGACAGATAAAGCGTTATTTTACTGCATTTGTAGTATCTGCTGCCTGCCACCATCTATCCATCCTTAAAACGGAGCTCCAGGCCTGTCTCTTCAGTGCATCACTTTACTGTTCGTTTCCTACCCTGAATGCTCCCAAAGTGTATTGTGCAGCCCTAGAAGCCCCAACTCTGCTATAGTTAAATGATCTCTTAGAGCTTCAGCCCCTCCCACAATGAAGATAAGGGTATCAAAAGCAGAGCCAGAGAACACGGTTATGGTAATGAAGCGATAGCTTCCTCTCGTTTGTTGGTGGATTTAGCTATTCCATCTATACTGACATCCAATTCACAATCCCCCTGCACCACCTTCCCAAACAGTGTGATTACAGCTTTGCCCACTATCCCTGGTTCGACCTCAACATTTATAAGTGGAAAAGATACCCTCATCACTGTTGGTGGGAGTAAAAACTGGTTACACTCTAGCAGATATTTTCATATCTTCCAAACATTATGGACCAAGAGATAGATGTCTCATCATTTAACAGCACTTACTGATCTTGCCAAGAACCTGGATTTGGTTTCCAGCACCCACATGTGACTTCAGATCCAGAGGAGTCAACATCCTCTTCTGGCCTCTGAGGGAAACAGGCACAAATATGGTGTGCATCTATATATGCAAGCAAAACACTTACACTTCATCGGCTTGGGATTTAGGGTAGCTGGAATGCCTCATTAGCACAGGGAAGCATTTCAGGAATCTCAGGTGCTAGCTGAACAGGTCTTATCAGGAGAAAGGGAATTGATCTTGTAATCTTATTGAGGCTCTGTGACATTACTCAGGTAGAGGCATAAGTGGAACCTTAGAATTCGCCCCAGACAAGATCAAAGAAAGAGAAATCCCCGGCTAATGAAGGGAGTCTCCCATATTGAGCTGAGCGCAGAGGCTATCAGGTGGTGGTGGACTTCAACCTTAATTAGCAGAATTTTCCCACCAAAATGCTCATAAAACAAACCAAGCAGAAAGTGGGTTGGTTGCTTCTATAACAGCCACACCACCGTTACGTTGGTGGACATATCTTGCCACACGGGTCATCATTGTGGTTCACAGGGCTCACAGGTGGGTAAAACTATCGATGCCCTTCACCATACCTCCCAACAACCTATGTAGCACCTTCCAATGTTATAAAAGCTAGCTGGCAATGGGGAAGCTTGCTGGTCAGTACCAACCTGATTTCTTCATGTTCTGTGTAGCCCGTGTGGTGTCTTCAACAAGGGAGTCTTCCCATCAGGTATTGGTGAGAACATGGAAGCACACGGCCTCTTGGATTAGACCTATTAAGTGGATATAATATCAAACTTCCCTCTAAGTTCTTATCTACCTATAGATTTGTACAACTCTCAGTCCTCATCAGAGAACATTCTTTGTGCAGTATATGGAGGTTAGTGCGGAAGCTCACAATAGTGAAAGCACAGAGAATCAGTGTCCTGGAGAGCTCAGCCACACATGGAATATTTATATCACCTCACACCCCATCGGGAGCTCACAGCAGCTGTGGCTGCCTCAGCAAGATCCAGTCAGGCAATGTGGAGTGGGAAGGCGTTCACAAGTCCTCACACCTAACTAAGAAATTATGGACAATTATGGACAGTTGGCGCTTCTGGAAGGAGCAGGGGAGTCAGTTTTCTTTAAGGGTGCTGTCCCTGGTAGATCAAACACACCCCAGTGGACAGAAATACACTGGCAGCACACACCTAATTTGATAAGTTATTAAATTAAAAAAATAAAAGTACATGAAGTTAAGAGGGGGTAGGAAGGTGGGAGAGGATCTGGATGGAGTTGAAATGTCATCAAAATACATTGTGTGAAATTCTCACATTTATTTTCTTAATGTTATTAATAAAACAGCAGAATAAGCCAAAAAGCAGAATATTCATCAACAGAGGTATAAGCACATAAAATAACATAGAGCAATTTTTAAAGACTAATTTTTTAAAAACATTTTTAAAGATTTTTTATTTATTTGTTATATGTAAGTATACTGTAGCTGTCTTCAGACACTCCAGAAGAGGAAGTCAGATCTTGTTACAGATAGTTGTGAGTCACCATGTGGTTGCTGGGATTTGAACTCAGAACCTTCAGAAGAGCAGTCAGTGCTCTTGGATTTGGTTTTTTCAAGACAGGGTTTCTCTGTGTAGCCCTGGCTGTCCTGGAACTCACTCCGTAGACCAGGCAGGCCTCGAACTCAGAAATCCGCCTGCCTCTGCCTCCCAGAGTGCTGGGATTACAGGCGTGTGCCACCACCGCCCGGTGCTCTTAACCACTGAACCATCTCTCCAGCCCGAAAGACAAACTTTTACTTTCATTTTATCTAGGTAGGATTTTTGCTTGCATAGATGACTATGCACTATGTGCATGTAGTTCTTGCAAAAGCCAGAAGAGGGCATCAGATCCCCTGAAATAGGAAGGGCATTGTGAGGGGCCTATGGCACTGGGAACTGAACCCAGGTCCTCTGCGAGAGCAGACAGTGCTCTTAACAGGTGAGCCATCTCTCCAGGTTCTGGAACAAATTTTAAAGTATGGTTTATCCTGATATGGAAAATAAGTGAAAGAAATATGATTTACAAACGAGTTTTATTCACTTTTCGTTGCTGTGATAAAGCACTATGACCAGCGCAATTTACAAAAGGAAGAGCGTATTTTTAGGCTCATGGTTCTAGAGGGTTAGACTCCATGATAGAACGGCGGTGGCAGCCGGTAGCTGACTGACGCAGCAGCTGAGAGCTCACCTCTCTACCCACCAACAGGAGGTGGAGAAAGTTACTCAAAATGGAGTCTTCTTGAAACCTCAAAGCCCACTCCCCCATCCAGTGACCTACTTCCTCCATCATGGACACGCCCCCGAAATCCTCCCCCAAACAGCCACTAACTGGGGACCAAGTATTCCAGTGCCCTCGACTCAAAGGGGACATAACATCCAGACGACAGCATGGAAGACATTAGAGAAATGGCTAAGTAGTTACTAAACCATCTTGAAGAGCTGAGTTTGGGTCCCAGCTTCTACATGAAAAGCTGGGAGTAGCACTCCCTGCACACGCCTGTAATCCTAGCCCTAGAGAGTCTGGGGATGATAGAATGCGGGGGGGGGGGGGCAGCCTAGCTTCCATACTATTTTAAGTAGGTAAAAATAACAATAAAAATAACTTAATGGATATTATTCAACTTTTGCTCTTTTTTTTTTTTTTAAGATTTCCTGTCTCTCAGACACACCAGATTATTTGATTAAAAGAAATGAGGTTGCTGGGCGTGGTGGTGCACGCCTGTAATCCCAGCACTTGGGAGGCAGAGGCAGGCGGATTTCTGAGTTCGAGGCCAGCCTGGTCTACAAGAGTGAGTTCCAGGACAGCCAGGACTACACAGAGAAACCCTGTCTCGAAAAACCAAAAAAAAAAAAAAAAAGAAAGAAAGAAAGAAAGAAAGGAAGGAAGGAAGGAAGGAAGGAAGGAAGGAAGAAAGAAAGAGAAAAGAAAAGAAATGAGGCAATGTTAAACAGCTTTGAACTTTCTGAGCAAGTTGATCAGTGTGAACTGGAGCCTCTGTCACAGACAAAATCAGCTTTATTTGTATGTATGTATGTAAAACGAAGGGGCTGGAGAGATGGCTCAGCTGTTAAGAGCACTGACTGCTCTTCCAGAGGTCCTGAGTTCAAATTCCAGCAACCACATGGTGGCTCCTGAATATCCGTAACAAGATCTGACGCCTTCTTCTGGTGTGTCTGAAGAAAGCTACTTACATATAGCAATAAATAAATCTTTAAAAAAAAAAAAAAAAAAAAAAAGAACAAAAACAGAAGTCTTTGTCTGTCTGTTTGTTTGAATAAGTATCTCACTTCATAGCTCCAGCTGCCTGGAACCCTGGAACCTGTGATCCTCCCTCCCTGCCTCAGCATCCTTGTGCCTGTCCGACATATGTGGGCCACCTGCCTGGTTGACCTGAGAGAATTCTTTACAGCAGGAATGCCTGTAGGGCCTCCCCTTCACCTGGAGAAATGCAGCCCAGGGCTGCAGGCTAGGGTCAGGAGCCTGCCGCGCTCTCTCTCCCACCCTCGCCCTGAGCACAGCTTCCTCCACCCTTGGGGCAAGTCCTGTAATCACTTAGGCACTTGCTTTTCTCTCTCGAACTTTCTTCCTAGATTCCCACACATGAGCACACCCATACCCATTGCATTCCATTTTATTTCTATTTATATGCAAAGTATGTTTGTGTTGCAGGTGTGTGTGTGTGTGTGTGTGTGTGTGTGTGTGTAAATCAGCAGAGACTAGAAGAGAGATTAACTCATTCTCATTTTGGCATAGCATAGTTTATCCATGTTTCCAGCATAAAGCGATACTATGTGAGATTAATTAAATGTATTTTTACAGCATTCCTTTTTCCTCCGCCATCCTCCCCTTGAGCGGAAACTTCTAGTTCCTTTGGAAAGTTTGTTATGTCAAACGATGTTTTGCTGGGGCACACAGGTAAAAGGACGCCTTGCTAAAGTAAGCACGTGAGAGAATGTTTTCCTGAAGCAGATGCAGGTGAAAGGGAAGTTTTGGTACAGCAGACTTGTGAGAGGACGCTTGAGGGAGGAGTGTAAAGATGACCCCACAGACCGTGGGAGAGGAGCGCTGAGCCTCGGTTTGGTTTGCTCTGTCTGGCTATTCACTTTATATAGCGTTGTTGAGCTCAACTTGGGGTAGCGCAGTCACTGAGAGAAACTCACCCAAGAACTTGGTTCCTGCGACGTCTTGCCACTTTAGCAGCCCTGCCTTAGGCCAGTGGGCATTCGTGCCTGGCGTCTGCTGAAGCTGCCAGTTCATGTGTGGCGTCTGCCTGCCTAGAGGACTGGTCTATCGCTGCAGAGTCGGTGTTTGCTATGGGACTGAACTGCCGAGAAAGAAGATGGAAATCGCCGCCCCCCCCCCCCCGCAAAGGTCCACTTCCCCCATATCCTGATAACTACTCTTCCACTATCTCTGCTGGGTGGTGGGCTAGAGAAGAGGTTGAACCCTTATTAAAAGTCGGATCAAAAGATTTATGCTGAGCCGGGCGTGGTGGCGCACGCCTGTAATCCCAGCACTTGGGAGGCAGAGGCAGTCAGATTTCTGAGTTCGAGGCCAGCCTGGTCTACAGAGTGAGTTCCAGGACAGCCAGGGCTATACAGAGAAACCCTGTCTCGAAAAACCAAAACAAACAAACAAACAAACAAAAAAAAAAAAAGATTTATGCTATACCCCCCACCCTAACTCAGCCATCTTTTTTTGTTGTTGTTAAATGTGTTCTCATTTGTTCTTTAACAAGTACATATACATGCAATGTGTCTGGATCATAGCCATCTCCCATTGTCCCAACACACACACACACACACACACACACACACACACACACAGAGTTTTTTCCTGTCCTGGGGTTTAAACACAGGGCCTAGGACATACTAGACAAGTACTTACCAATGATCTATATCCCATCTTTTATTACCTTTTTTTTTTTTTTTTTTTTTTTGAGATAAAGTCTTGCTAACTTTCTCAAGTTGGCCTTAAAATCACTCTGTAGATGCTGGAAAGATGGCCAAGTAGTTGAGTTCCCAGCACCAAACGTGTGGCTGACAACTATCTAATACTCCAATTCCAGAGACCACCCCCCCCATGCCCTCTTCTGGCCTCCATGCATGGGTACCAGGTACAAATATGGAGGGGGGGGCTCATTCTAGCGGGGGTGAGGGGTGGGGGGATGGCTGGAGAGATGGCTCAGAGGTTAAGAACTGTTTTTTCTCTTACAGAGGACCCTCAGTTCCCAGCACCCACATTAGGTTCCAGTTTCAAGAGATCTAGCATCCTCTCTTGGCCCCTGTGAGCAAGCATATATAGCACTCACATACTTATCTAAAGTAAATTTAAAAGGAAAAGGAAAAGCCTCGCTCTATAGCACAGACAAGCCTCAAACGTCTGCCCGCCTGCGTCCCAGCCTCTGGCAGCTAGGATGACAGGTTCCTGCAGGAAATATCTGTATGCTGATCGTCCTCCTCCACCCGCCCTGCTCTGCCCTTCTGCTTCTCTTATCTACGCTGGCTGAGTTTAAGAGGTGACTCATGGAAAGTCCCTTCCTGTGCAGTCAGATCGCAGTCCTGATCCCGAGTTCCCTTTACCCCGGGAAAGGCAAGTGCTCAGCAACGTGTCCAACGCACTTCACGACTGCTTTGCGGCTGGACCAGACGGGATTTGCTGGTGACTTGCGGGTCATCAGTCCTGGAGCCTTTGGATTCCACCTCGGTGTTCTTGGTAAGAAAACATAAATGAGCCTTAGAGTTCGTGCTTGGTTCAGCCTGCTATTTATATCCAATGGTTTTTCCTTATCTTCTTTTTCTATTCTTTTCCTAAAACTTTTATTTCTTTTCAAGAGGCTTACATATAGCCTTGGCTGGTCTGGAACTCACTATATAGACCGGGCTAACCTTAAACCCACAGAGATATATCTCCTCCTGGGATGAAAGGTATGCACAATCATATATGGTTCTTTTCCTAACTTTTATTTCTCCTGTCTTATCTCCAGGTCTACTTTTCTTTTTTGTGTAAATAGTATACATTCTATTTGTCTTGGCTTTTAATATTTTCATTCTGAAAATAATAATGAATTTATGTCATTTATTCCCTTTCATAAAACATGATTGTTTCTCCTGACCTCCGATCACGTTTTCTCCCCTTAGTTTTGTTTCTGCAATCATTGATCACATGTGCACACATTTATTTGTATGTGTATGAGTATGTATGTGCCCATATGTGGATTCCTGTTCTGTTGCTCAGTATATCGCTCTTCCGTTCTTCGAACTGTCCATATCATAGCTGATTCTATGATTCCATAATTATTATTTGATATTTAAATCTACTTTTTACTCACCATAAATAAATTTTATTTTCAGGATTTTATTTATCTTTTTAATTACTTCTGGCTAACTCAATCCTGAAATCTTTATAAAAAAAATAACTAATATTCTTAAACACAGAGGGTTTTTTTGTTTTTGTTTTTTAGGGTTTCTTTTTTTGTTGTTTTTTTGTTGGTGGTGTTTTTTTGTTTTTTTGGTTTTTTTGGTTTTTTTTCCTCAAAACTTGGAGAAATGTAATGCGGCCTTGTTCTAGGATGACTTTTAGGGCATGACTTGCAAACACTTTCAGGGCAGATAACTTGTGATATTTAAGCTATACCCTACAGCACAGAACTCAGCTGCTCTTATATTGGAATTTTGTTCCTTTCAACTTCTGTTATTTTAAGTCGCTATGTCTACTTTATTATCAAGATCACAGTTTCTCAGTTACGTGATCCCTGGAATCAAAAAGAACAGTGGCCTAGAAGTTATTAGGTGAGGCAGCTGGGGCTCTCCCCGGGGGTGGCTGTGGTCACCCGGAAGCCACACCATCACCAGAATCTTAGCATCGAAAGCTGCAAAGCAAGGAGGCGCGGGTGGTCTGTGGGTGGCTTTGCTCCTAGCAGTCTCCGAGTGTGCTTCTCTCTCAGCATCTGAGGATGATATGCGTCGAGGTTGGGGTGGGACACGAGATCCGAGTTCTTGCCGTTTGCATGAGGAAACAGTAGGACTTGAAAAAGACAGAGACGAGAGTAGGTATCATTTCTCCTTTTTGTATTCTGTTGACTCCTTATCTTGACTTCCGCTTACCACAGAAGACTTGTCGAAAACTTTGTCCAGTTCAGCAGAATCGCTTCCAAATGCCTGCGGTTCCACTCAAAAACAAACAAACCAAAATCGAATCAAATCAAATAAGAAAATAAAGATGTAGGAATCTGAAGAGATGGTCAGTGGTTGGGAGCAGTGGCTGCTCTTCCAGAAGACCAGGGTTCAAGTCCCAGCACCCACATGGCAGCTCCCAACTGTCTGTAACACCAGTTCCAGGGAATCTGACACCATCCCATAGACACACATTCAAGCAAAACACCAGCACACATACAATAAAAATAAATCTATTTTTAAAATATAAACTGTTACTATATCCAGTAATATTTGGGAATTTAAAATCAAAAGAGGAATTTAGAAGAGACAGCATAGGAATGATGAAGTCATCTGGGAAAAAATAAAATTGCTGAGGACTAATATTTTAAATGTAATTGAAAAAGAAAAAAAATTGAACACAAAAGGCAAGCAATCTAACTTCATCTCAGAAAAGAAAAGAAAGAGAGAGAGAGAGAGGGAGAGAGAGAGAGAGAAAGAAAGAAAGAAAGAAAGAGAAAGAAAGTGACCATTTATCCATATGGAATAGGCATGTATAAATAGGTCTTATCTTTACCATCACACAGTTTAGGGCCACTATAAACATTACAACCTAAGATAAAATGTGCCTTCTCACAGAGCATATCAGAAAAGATTCAACCACACACTTCTACAGGCGTGTGCACAAGACAGTGCAAACGCATACAAGTGAGAGACCAAAAGAATCAGTTTCTTCAAGAGTTATAAGAGAATATTTTAGATAAAACACATTGAGTTTAACCTTGAGGAGTAGGTATTTTTTGTTTGTTTGTTTGGGGATTTGGCTTTTTTTCTTTTCTTTCTTTCTTTCTTTCTTTCTTTTTTTTTTTTTTTTTTTTTTTTTTGAGACAGGGTTTCTCTGTGTAGCCCTGGTTGTCCTGGAATTCACTCTGTAGACCAGGCTGGCCTCAAACTCAGAAATCTGCCTGCCTCTGCCTCCCAGAGTGTTGGGATTACAGGTGTACGCCACCACTGCCCGGCTCGAGGAATAAGTATTTTAACGGATAGAATTTTAGTGTAGAGAAAGGGAAGAAGCCATCCTAGGGGCATATTTCTAAGTGGAAATCATTAGCCCAGCTTAGGAACATAAAGCAGCCTTGATCTGAAGGGATGAGATGTGGGAAGAAAGGATACCGGGCGGTGGTGGTGCACACCTGTAATCCCAGCACTCTGGGAGGCAGAGGCAGGTGGATTTCTGAGTTCGAGGCCAGCCTGGTCTACAGAGTGAGTTCCAGGACAGCCAGGGCTATACAGAGAAAGTTGGGGGAAAAATGGATAAAAACTTGGTATTCCTTAAATTAAATGTAGGCGAAGTGGGGCCTTGAGCTGAAGCAGCAAGTCTAGAAAGTCCGATGCGCTAGGTCCACAGCTGCCGCCCTGGCGGCTTCCTCATAGCGTGCTACAAGTCAGGGTTTCTGGAAAGAGGAACCTCCATTGAGAAAGTGCCTCCATCAGATTGGCTTGTAGACAGCCAGGCTGTGGGTCATTTTCCTGATTAGCATTGACGTGGGAGGGTCCAGCCTGCTGTTCTCCCTGGGCGGGTCCTGGGCTATGTGAGAAGGCAGGCTGAGTAGACAGGAGATGCTACCCAGTGAACAGCATTCCTCTGTGCCTCTGCCCTGGTTTCTGCCTTTGGGTCCCTCCCTGCCTTGGCTCTGACCCGGAATATGTAGAAGTTTGGCCTTTCCTGTCCAAGTTCCTTTTTTGGTCAGTCTTTTATCACCGCAACAGAAAGCAGAGAATATACTATTTAAATGCCCTAAAGGGAAAAGCAATCCAATGTCTATTGTTAGATTACTTGATAAACAAGATATGCTTCATACACACACACACACACACACACACACACACTAAACTATCAATTTCAGATGTGCCGTGGGTGCATGCCATTAATCCCAGCCCTCAGGAGGCAGAGGCAGGCAGATTTCTGCCAACCTGGGGCCAACCTGGTGTACAGAGTAAATTCTAGTACAGCCAAGGCTACACAGATAAACCCTGTCCTGAAAACCAAAACAAATATACATATGTGTATACATATGCATATATATACATATATATATATAGTTTTATTAGATGAGAACATTTTGGAAACAACTGCATACAAAGTGACTGAGGCAAGTGCTGCTGAACTGTGCACATGAAAGGGTTAATTAGGAAGGCTGACTTTATGCTATATGTCTATTTTATCACCATCGATTTTTAAATATGCATGGTATAATCGAAACCCATTAAATTTTGTTTCTAAAATGTAAATACACATGAGAAAGATGGATGAAGGAAACCTTGAGGGCCAGCTAGTGGGTGCATGCTAAAACTGAGTCCCAAAAGTAGTCCTCTGAGCCGGGCGTGGTGGTGCACGCCTTTAATCCCAGCACTTGGGAGGCAGAGGCAGGTGGATTTCTGAGTTCGAGGCCAGCCTGGACTACAGAGTGAGTTCCAGGACAGCCAGGGCTACACAGAGAAACCCTGTCTCAAAAAACAAAACAAAAAAAAAAGAAAAGAAAAGAAAAGAAAAGAAAAGAAAAGAAAGTAGTCCTCTGACCCCCATGCACACATGTCCATGCACACAAACACATACACTTAATTAATTGATGAAAATATGCAATTCTCAGCTTTTGTATGCTATTGTCGGTGTGCTAAAGTTTTGTCATGTCCTCTGATGACTCCGGATTAGGGGGAGTCCGCTGGCCATTTTTTGTCTATTTTTCTCATCCCGGCATCTATTCAGTAGACACTGGACAGAACACAGCGTGGCAATGCTTGATAGCAATGCCTGTTGGGCCAGCACTCGGAAGACAGAGGCAGGAGAATCATAGCTTCAAATCAGTCCATTCTACAATACAGTCAGTTGGAAGTCAGCCAGCTCGATCAACACAAAGACCCCGTGCCAAGAGACACTGGATAAGCCAGCATCTCAGTAATAGAGCGCTGCCCAGAGTGTGTACTATAGAAAATCAAACAACAAAAAGCAGGGAGATGTCAAAAAAAAAGGGAGACTGAAACTGATGTGGACTTCCAAATGAAGTTACCTTTTAGATACACATTTAAATCAATAGTGTAGACCAGAAACTGTCTGTCAGAGAATGCTGTTATATGCCTACTCTGAGGAAGGAGTGCACATGAGGCTCTGTGAGGGGACCTCTGGCTTCGAGAGGGTGCACCATCGCATAAGGACTCCTAAGAGTACATATTTTTATAAACTCACCATGCACTTTAACATTTTCTTCATCGTTTCGCAGACTGAGTGATGGAGTCTTTCGCTGCTGACACCAATTCAACTGACCTACACTCACGGCCTCTGTTTCAACCCCAAGACATTGCCTCCATGGTCATTCTTGGTCTCACTTGTCTATTGGGGCTGCCAGGCAATGGGCTGGTGCTGTGGGTAGCTGGTATAAAGATGAAGACCACCGTGAACACAGTCTGGTTCCTCCATCTCACCCTGGCCGATTTCCTCTGCTGCCTCTCTTTGCCTTTCTCCCTGGCTCATCTGATCCTCCGAGGATACT
Organism: Apodemus agrarius; assembly: GCA_964023405.1. NCBI lineage: Eukaryota > Metazoa > Chordata > Mammalia > Rodentia > Muridae > Apodemus > Apodemus agrarius. The sequence goes on along the minus strand of OZ030006.1, from coordinate 152,813,017 downwards.
GGCCCTATGGCTTATTCCTGTGCAAACTTATCCCATCCATCATTATCCTCAACATGTTTGCCAGTGTCTTCCTGCTTACCGCCATTAGCCTGGACCGCTGTCTGGTGGTACATAAGCCAATCTGGTGCCAGAATCATCGAAACGTGAGAACAGCCTTCGCCATCTGTGGATGTGTCTGGGTGGCGGCCTTCGTGATGTGTGTACCCGTATTTGTATACCGTGATCTGTCCATTATGGACAATCACAGTGTATGTAGCTATAATTTTTATTCCTCCAGGCCATTTGATTATTGGGAATACATGTACAATCTAAATCTATCAGAAAACATTTCCCCTACTGCTTCTAGTGGTCATTTATACCCCTACAATTTCCAGGATGATTATTTTGACCAATTCACATATGACAATCACATGCCAACACCTCTGATGGCAATAACCATCACAAGGCTGGTGGCAGGCTTCCTGGTGCCATTTTTTATCATGGTAACTTGTTATAGCCTCATCGTCTTCAGAATGCGAAAAACCAACTTCACCAAGTCTCGGAACAAGACCTTTCGGGTGGCCGTGGCTGTGGTCACTGTCTTTTTTATCTGCTGGACCCCATACCACATCGTTGGAGTCCTGTCGTTGATTACTGATCCACAAAGCTCTTTGGGGGAAGCCGTGATATCCTGGGATCACATGTCCATCGCTTTAGCATCTGCCAACAGTTGCTTCAACCCTTTCCTTTATGCCCTCTTGGGGAAAGACTTTAGGAAGAAGGCAAGACAGTCCATAAAGGGCATTCTGGAAGCAGCCTTCAGCGAAGAGCTCACGCACTCTACCAGCTGTACCCAGGACAAAATCTCTTCAAAAAGAAATATGAGTACAGATGTGTGAAGATGCAGCACTCGGGACCTAAGCAGATGTGTCCAGGTGAACACTGGTGATGGATGAGGTGTGAGCGGGACACTTAGACAATCTGGCGACTCTCGGAGAAAGGTCTCTTATTGACATCAGCCTCATTTGAAAACATTAAAGATGCAAACCTTCAAGCCCCATCCCAGATGTGTTGACTCAGAATCTCTGGCCCATGGGGACCAGTGTTTTAACAGGCTTTAACACTTTCCATCAGTGTTAAGTTTTACCTCATTTGGCTTAGTCTGTTCCCATCCCTGACTAAGCCATGTCCAATGAATAACTTTCTCATCTGTTTCCAGTATTAATCCTTTTCCCCTTAGCATCATCTAAACATCCAGTTTGCATGGAAGGCTGCTCTTCTTGTCCTGAGTGAAAGATATTCACTTATTGTACAGTTTTTTTGGTGGTGACAAGTGATTTTAAGTGGGGAAAGAGATACAGTAAGAAAAGGTCTATGAAAGCAAGGAGTGATGAGTTAGACTTGGACAGAACATGGTGCCAAATGCTGCCTACTAGAAGCATCCTGAGATAATTCCGGTGTTCATGTTTACCCCTGAATGAGCACAGATAACACAAACACTTTCCTACTCCTGGAGTGATTTGGAAGTTGTAGCTTGGAGCTCTCTCTTCCCTGTGTATTTTATGTGTTCAATCTATGTCCCATTTCTTATTTGTTTCTTGGTTTGGCTTTTTGTGTTGGTTGGTTGGTTGGTTGGTTGGTTGGTTGGTTGGTTGGTTGGTTGGTTGGTTGGCTGGCTGGTTGGTTGGTTGGTTGGCTCACTGGCTTTTCAAGACAGTATCCCTGGCTGTTCTGAAACTCATTCTGTAAATCAAGCTGGCCTCAAGCTCAGAGATCAGCCTGCCTCTGCCTCCCAGGAGTCTTCTTAAGCTCCTGAATGCCTTCTTTCTGTTTTCCACACAGGGTCTTGCCATCTCCTGCTGGGGTTAGGAGTGTGCAGCATGAACCTGGCCCCACCTTCTTCAGCTTTTTACATTAGACTTTGTGCCTTACATAGAATAAAAGAGTATTCTAAACACCCCTTTCCTTTCTCCCTAAACTCACATCAGACAGAAAGAGGAATGGGATGGTGGGTGGAAGGACAGCTCTTCAGTTCACTCCAGGATCACTGCACACTCTGACAGCAATAGCAAAAGATTTCAAATGTGAATCTAGGTGTCTTACATGCCAAAGGGGTCAGACACACTCTCTTTTGGATTGTTCTCAAATTAATGTTTGTCTGGACCATGGTAATATAAAGTACTGTATGCACCCAATTTTAAAGGAACTAATTAATGAAATACAAAAGGGCCGTCACTTCAGTGTCCAATAGTTCCAGTCTCTCCCTGCTTCCAAGAGATAATAACCTTTGCAAGAATTTTAGCTGTTTCTCCTGATATTTACCATGATGCGCCTAAGACATGTGCTTACACTGCTGATCTTTGTAGATATGAAGAAAAGGCTGTTTTGAAAGATTTTATCGGTGGCTGGAGAGATGGCTCAGCAGTTAAGAGCACAGACTGTTCTTCCAGAGGTCCTGAGTTCAATTCCCAGCAACCACATGGTGGCTCACAACCATCTGTAATGGGATCTGATGCCCTCTTCTGGCATGTTGGAAGAGAGCGACCATGTGCTCACATACATAAAATAAATACCTTTAAAGGAAAGATTTTACCTGTTTTACCTGCTTTCATATTTTCATCCAACATCCCAGTGTTGACTGGTATCATATTTTAACCTGTTCGTGACCATTTTTCTCTTCCTTTTGTTGTCAGGTTTTGCCTGCCTTTGTGACAGGGTCTCGACGTAGCACAGTCTGGCCTCAGACACACGGGTTTCTTGTTATAGTACCGGAGCTGAGCATGCCCCCCACCCCCACCCCAGCTGACTACACAATTTTTCTGTCAATGGATTTCAGTAACATACAGCGTTTCTTCTGTCCTCTCATTTCTTATACTAAGATATATTGGTTGTACATATTAATAAGGTTCAACACGACTGATCCATACATGGACACAATATTCACACTTTCATCCCCAGACTCTTCCTAATCATTGTTCTACTTACTTGTTGACTTAAAAAAAAAAAAAGTCTGAAGAACTTCACGCTGGTCTCAAAATCACTATGCAACCAAAAAATGAGTTTCAAATTCAAATCTTCCTGCCTCCACCTTCCATTGGCTGGACTTATAGGCATGGCACACTATGCCCAGTCTTATGTGGTACTGAGAATCAAAACCAGGGCTTCATGCATAGTGATTAATTAGCCTACCAACTAAGCTACTCCCCAAGCCTGCTCAGGTCTGATATTTCTGGTCCTCATATATAAGTCTATGTGGTACTTCTGTGTCCACTCACATAATGTCCTCCAGTTCCCTTTCTTCTAATACCAGTATTTCACTCATTGTTATTGCTGAATAACACTGCATTGTGTGTGTGTGCATGCACGCATATGTACGTACATGTGTGTGCACATATGTATCAATTGCCATTATCCACCCAACTACTAACCAATGCCTAAGCAGATTCTATATCTTAGGTGCTACACGCAACCTTTAGTTTAAAAAAAGCAAGCCAGCAGCTCCCACCATAATCTTATGTGTATACTTCCATGGGTTAATCACTGAAAGGTCAAACTGGTTTGTACAAATAGGCATATTTAAGATGAATGAGTTAATCTACAAAGACAGAGGATGGAATGTAGTTTAGTCTTGTGATACATTTATTCGGTTGTTGAGAGAAGGGCCTTAGGCCAAAACTGTTGTATGAACAATTATGCAGAAATTTCAAATCATGAAAAGATCTTGCCTGTTACGAAGTAATTCTGGGCATAAGACTGAAGATCTGCCTTTCCAGTGTGAGCTGTTTATATATTCCCTACAAATAAATGCGTTCATCTACAATGTCAGAAACTCAGAGATTCTTTTCTCTTCATCCTTACATTTTATGTGTATGAGCATTTTGCCCATGTGTGTCTGTGCACCACGGGCATGCCTGCTGCCAACGGAGGTCAGAAGGTGTCGGATCCCTTAGAACGGGAGTTACAGATGGGTGATGGGAACCCAAACCTGGTCCTCTGCAAGAGCAGGAAGTGTTCATAACAACGGAGCCATTTCCCCGGGGGGGGGGGGGGGAGAAGCACTGCAGGGGAGTACTGCAAACCCAATAGGCAGCAAATGGACCTCATGGTGAGCAACTGCAGATCTACTATGGCAGGAATGTGAGCCTTCTGGTCGGCTAAGGCTCTGGTGTCTGGGTGTCCGTCCCTGGGTTATGGGAAGGGCAGCAGAGTGAAAAGTCTTGGCAGGACATGAAGCCTGAAAGAACGGTGACTATGGCAATAACTGATTTCTTCCAAGAGCTCTGCTTACTCTGGGATTATGCTCTGAGCAGAGCTTTATAATTGGACCCCAGATTTTAAAACTCTGATGAGCTTCCTTTACCAATTCTACACTCTCATCCCTAGAAGGTCTGAGGTAAGGGCCCAACCTCTCCCCTACAGTGTAGTGTCCTGAATCTTTTAATTAGATAATATACACAAAAAGTTTTAAAAATGAAATAAAAGTTAGGCAATATATTTTGATCATAGTCTCTCTCCTCTCCTAATTCTAAGATCCTCCCCACCTCCCTACCAACCCAACTTTGTTTTCTCTCAAAAAATAAAAATGCAAAAGACAAAAATTAAAACAGACACACAAATCAAAAAAAAAATCAATGTGCCAAAAATATACAAAAGCAAAAGGCACATATTAAAAAACAAAATCAAAATTTAAAAAGTCATGAAATCTTTTTTTTAAAGATTTATTTATATCTAAGTAGCTGTGTTCAGACACACCAGAAGAGGGCGTCAGATCTCTATACAGACAGTTGTGAGCTACCATGTGGTTGCTGGGATTTGAACTCAGGACCTTTGGAAGGTCAGTGCTCTTAACTGATGAGCCATCTCTCCAGCCCTGAAAAATGTTTTGTGTTGGCCAACTACTCCTGGGCATAGAGACTGCCCTGGAGTGTCGTTTATATACCTAGTGGCACTCCATTGGAGAAAAGTGATTTTTTTTCCCCTTTTCATCACGTATCAATTACAAATAGCTTCTTGGTTAGGGGAGGGACTTTGTGTCCACTCTTCAACATGAAAGCAAGATGGGCCTGCTCTACCTACCAACCTTCCAACAAAATTCACTACACTTAGTAGCATTTTAAACACAAAATGTTACATATATCTAATTCTTTTTTTTCCATCACTTACAAGCTAAGTAAACCTGGTGGTAGGGATGGGTGAGGGGTTGTACTCTGAATCGGAATGGCCACCACAGACTCAAGTGTTTGGACGCTTGGCTGTAGGGAGTGGCACTACTAGGAGGTGTGGCCTTGTTGGAGGTGTGTCACCGTAAAGGCAGGTCTTTGAGGTCCTAAGTGCTCAGGCTACCGTGTGTGAAACTTACACAGTCCTCCTTGATGCATGAGGGACCAAAAAGTAGAACTCTGAGTTCCTTCTCCAGCACCAGGTCTGCCGTGCTCCCTGCCAAGGCAATAACGGACTGAATCTCTGAAACTTAAGCCTGCCCCAGGTACATGTTTTCCCTTATAAGAGTTGCTGTGGTCATGGTGCCTCTTCACAGCAGTAAACCCTAACCGAGACGGGGCGACGGGATGCCAACGAGAACACCATTTCATTTCTCTTCTCCCAACCTGGCAAAAAGAAACTAGAGAGAAGTGCCAAGAAGATTAAAAACTAGAAACATTTTTCTTTTCTTTTCTTTTTTTTTATTAAGAAAGCATGCAAAAAAACAAAAACGAAAACAAAACAAAACAAAAATCCCAAACAAGTTGTGAGCCTATACACCCCCTTTCCAGCCTGCAACCAATGCAAAGCATTATGGGTGGTATAAAGAACTCACCAAACCAGAAACATGGGGTTGAGGAGAGGAAGCCCAGGATAGGTGGATCAACACAAATGACTTCTCCTTTGTCCCGCCCCTCTCCTGTTGCCCCTCGTTCCTCTATAGGCAGTGACCCCAGCGACTGTGCACACATCACCCAAGACAACAGCAAAGACTATACTTCATGTCCAGCAACACCGGACCAACAAAATAAAAGTAGTTCTTGTCCCATGCCACGGAGGGCATGGGAAACTGAGGCCCAAAGGGGATCAGGTTTGAACTGCCCCATTCTGCAAGCCTGACCCTGGGGAGTCAGAACCTCAGGGGACCTAAAGCCGCCCTCCAGGCTCCAGCCGCCCACCGGGGAGACTGGTTCTGGAGACAGGGAGAAGCCAGGGTCTCCTGGGAGTATGACTCAGCCTACGCTCCCCATCCTCGGACAGATCTGACCAGGAAAGGTGTTTAGAAAAAGAGGTGGCACTCTGCAAGGGCAAGACCTTGAGGAAACCAAAAAGAAGCTGTGTAGAATACACCTGAACAGAAGGAATAGCAAGAGATGTCTAGTGGGGTACCAGGAAAAGGTCTGAGCCACCTCTAGGGGAAACCCCCTCCCTAGTGGGAAATATTGCGTCATACCTTGGCCCCCCAGATGCTCTCCAGTTCGAAGACACATTGTTCTGGAGGACACTTCTTTTTCTTATACTCCCTTTTCTTTTTTCCTTACAAAGAAATAAAGTGCTCTTTAGTGAACTGCCCCATCTTGTCCCTTTACTTAGCTTCACTGGACTTCACCAGTCTCATACATAAGCAACCTTCTAAAGAAAGGAAAGGGATTGATAAAGGGAAGTGAGAATGGGAAGCCCAGTGTCTTAGAAATCATGGATAAATAAAAGCATATAAAAAAAATCACAGAGATTGGCCCTGTCAACGCTATATATTTTGTCTGTTTCAGAAAATTTAATGAAAAGAAGATGGAAGTGAGATGGGTCTTCCCTCTCGCAAGTCAAATTCAACCACACACTCACTAAGACCTCTGCAGCAGTAAGTCATGGCTGCTCACTGAATTGATAATGGAGACACCCCTCCCCCCAACTCTGTGCCTGGGAGTGCGCCTTGCCCTCGCTGAGCCCCTCTGTACTATCCATTTCCCTCTTACAGGGAAATGTAATTACTCATTGCCTGTCAAAACCAAAAGCTTCCACCCCACCGACAGGGACTTCAGGAGAAGCACTTATTTCCCTGTGCAGTTAAACAAATGACAGATTCCCACCCACACCTCCGCCAGCTCCCTCTCTTCTCCCCACCCGCCCGTCAGCAGTACCACAGGAAAGAGTCTGCTAGGACAGGAGGGAAAGAGGTTTCCACAGCATGTCTACGATGACATGAAGAAACCAGGGGCGAGAATGGCTTCCTTTTGTCTTTGGAGAATCCCAGAAAATGGGAGAACAAAAAAACAAAATAAAACAGGTGGATGCTTTGGACAAACAGCTTTAGGAAGACAAGATAGTATTTGCTGAAGGAGAAGAGGTGGTGGGAAGTCTTTTATATATGCAGAATAGCCCGTTAACTCTCAGGAAGAATTCCTTTTCCAAAGCCAAAATGCCTTACATTGAAGTTGTTTCCAAGAAGCTGAACCTATGACGGGCAGCGGTCTGCATGCCCGAGCAGACAAGCTAACCTCCCAAGAGCAACAGCCAGGAAGAAGTCAGGGGTGCTTCGGCATGGCAGTGCTCGTCCAGCCTCATGCTGGGTTAGGCCCATCACCGCTCCATGGCGGTCTACTGAACCCAGCCCTCCAAGTCCACCCGCCATGGGCATGAAGTCTGCCGGAAAAGGTAAAGACTGGATTTGTAACGGGAGAGCTCAGAGGACACAATTAGCACCATTGAGGAAAACTGCAACGTCCTGGCTGCCAAGCAGTGTCTTAGACTCCCCTCCACTGACAGCGGCCTCTCCAGGCCGGCCCGAAACAGACAGGAAGAGAGCACAACTCAGAGCGGAAAAGTGGCATCAGCACTGAGTTTCTCAGAGACAAAGATGAACTAGCATTTGAAGCCTTTCTTAAAAGCTGTCACGGCATCATCTTGAGGCCTGAAGATTTCAAACGGGCAAAGGGAAGGCGAAGCCCAGGGTACGAGGGCAGCAGACTGGGCAGTATGTAACCAGTAATAATAATAATAATAATATAATTAGAATAATAATAAAAGAACTAGGAGGGAAACAAAGGATGAGGAGGGAAAGAGGATTATCCTCGGCAGCATCTTGCAGTGGCTTCTCTGACAGAGAGAACAGAAAGAAGCTATATATCTATATACAGGTTTGGGGAGGATGGACGGGGACTGTTATTCCCCCGTGGCCAGAATTCACCACCAGGCCTTGGGCTGACGTCCACTGTGATTCGTTAAGTGATCAAGTCCCAGTCGAAGTCATCAGTAATCTCCTCATTGGCACCAGGAGGTGGGACAGGTGGCCGGGGAACCATGTGGTGTGCTGTCAAGAAGAAAGATCATAAAATAAGTTGGAAGATAAGTAAGTTCCATCAATCTGGATGGGGAGTGAGTGCTCTCCTGCCTCAGTGACACCACAAAGGAAACCAGAGATAACACTGGTTCAATCAGCCTACAGTCCAGTCAGTCAGCCTACAGTCCAGTCAGTGAGCCTACAGTCCAGTCAGTCAGCCTACAGTCCAGTCAGTCAGTCAGTCAGTCAGTCAGTCAGTCAGTCAGTCAGCCTACAGTCCAGTCAGTCAGCCTACAGTCCAGTCAGTCAGTCAGTCAGTCAGTCAGTCAGTCAGTCAGTCTACAGTCCAGTCAGTCAGCCTATAGTCCAGTCAGTTAGTCTACAGTCAGTCTGCCTATATCAGTCAGCCAGTCAGTCAGTCAGTCAGTCAGTCAGCCTACAGTCCAGTCAGTCAGCCTACAGGTTTTTTTAACATTAAAGAATGTTTTTATTTTTATGTGTATGAGTGTTTTTTTTAATTCTTCTCTCGTACATTACATCTTGACTATAGTTACCCTTCCCTCTGAGTCCCTCCCTCCAACTCCCCTCTCCCCCAGATCAACTCCTTCTGTTTCCTTTCAAAGAAAAAAGGAGAGAGAGAGAGAGAGAGAGAGAGAGAGAGAGAGAGAGAGCAGGCCTCCCAGGGATATTTACCAAACTTGACACAATAAGACTAGACACAAGCCCTCATATCCAGGCTGGACAGAAATCTAGTATGAGGGAAAGAATCCCAAGTACAGGCAAAGGAGACAGAGATAGCCCATTCTCTCCCTCTCTCTCTCTCTCTCTCTCTCTCTCTCTCTCTCTCTCTCTCTCTCTCTCTCACTGTTGGGAGTCCCACGGGAATACTATGCTACAGAAACAAAAGGTATATGCAGAGGACCTAGCTCAGGGGGCCGTGTCTGTCGCTTCAGTCTCTGTGAGCCCCTAGGAGCCCCGCTTGGGTGACTCTGTGGGCTGTGTTCTCGGTGTCCTCATCGTGTCCTCTGCGCCTCTAGCTCCCACAGCCCTTCCTCCCATCTCACAGGGTTTGACTGTGGGTCTCTGCATCTGCTCCCATCGGATGCTGGATGACACCCCTCTGATGACACCTGGGTTACAGCCCTCAGTTCTGGTTGTTAGTAGTTGCGGACTACTAATTCAATGACATCCCAGGAAACACACTGAGGCAAATGGTGATCTAACACTGTCATTAAACTCTATGTTTGTGAAGACTATCTAACAGCGATAAAATAGCTTAATTGGGTGATTTATATGAAAGAGCAGTGTAGAAAGTCATATTTGCAGCACGTGGACAAAGAAACAGGCGTCACCCTCAAAACTGAAGATTCTTGTGGCAACAGCGGACGGCCTAAAACACATTTAAACACGAGGGCTCTGTTCCTTTGTGCTGCCCACGGTGGTTCGGGTGCCTCCCTACCCTCACAGACAATTCAAGCCCACGCCGGGGAAGCAAGTCAGCGGGTGCGGCATGCAAGAGACCCTGAGTTCAACCCAACACAGCAGAAGACAAATACAGAAACAAACCAACAAACCAATGTGCTGGCTGGCCCCAGATGCCTGACGCCAGTGGTCAAGTGACAGGAAAACAGACATGAGTACAAGCCGTTTATGGGAGCATTCACTTCATCTGCCTATCTTCCCTCTTGGTTCCAAACTGGGCAAAAATAGCCCTCACAGCTAGCTATCTTTCACTTTCATTCATAATTTTACTTCCTTTCAGTATTGTGGTTGCAGGATATTTTTTTTTAATTTTTTTTAATTGGATGTGTATGTGTGTTTTGCCTGCATGTGTATCTATGTATCACATTCATGAGTGCCAGCAGAGGGTGTCAGATCCCTGGAATTAGTTATAGACCACTGTAAGCCACGCAAACCATGTGGGTACTGACAATGAACCCAGGTCCTCTGGAAAAACAGCTAGTGCTCCTGACCACTGAGCCATCTCTCCAGCCCCACAAGGTCAGTTAAAAGCCAGTCCCAAGCGAGGGGTGTAGCTCAGAGGTAAAGCCCTGTGTAGTATGTGTGAGGTGCTGGCTCCATGCCCAGCACCACCAAACAAAGTGAATTTAATTAAAGTGCCTTCCTTAGTCTCATCTATGCGCACCCCCCTAGAGGGCAGCTTGTCTCATCCTGCAGTCGTGGGGACCATGACACCTCCCCCATTCTAGCAGGTACAGAAAGAAGGGCAGAGTGAAGACACCAGACGGAAGCAAAACAACACTGAGAGACGGGTGTGCTAGTCTGTCCGTGTGTGCTTGTCTGTCCATCTGTGAGACACACTCTCCAGCTCTTACCGGGGCGATTGTATCCTGCTGAGTCTTGGGTGGAGATCGGGTACATTGGTGCTGGGCCAGGGTAGAGATGGGAGGCTTGTGGGTGCCCATAAGAGTTCACTACCAAAGCAAAACAAAGGTCCCGTCACAGGGGGATTACTGTCGTCCACAAAGCGGGAGGGGAGGCCACACCCCTCTGTCCCTAGGTCTGCCCCTCCTCTGGTCTTGTTTTATAGATCTCACACACAGGAAGCATTCTGCCAAAGCTACCAGTCCTCAGCTCTTAGGGTGGGAAGGGATGGGTCAAAGATAAGAGAATAGCGAGACATGACCATCAAGTGTCCATTTTCACTGGTTTGAGTGGGGTTCAGGTGATGACTATTACTGGGACAATTTAGAATAAGGACTTCCTTTAACAAATCCTCCTCTCCCCCCCCCCCGCCCCCACCGTTTAAAAGGTAATTCTGATCTCCCAAGTTGAGGTGTGCAAGGAACCTAGTCTGAAGCTTCTGCAGCAATTCTTTAGGTCCGCCTGCAGGACTTTATTGATTCAATAGGTGTTCAGTCAACGAGCTGGTCACAGGACTCCCGCCGGGTCACTGCCTAGAAAACTGATTGGACATTTCTCTTTTCCCTTCCCTTCACCCTTCACTTACTTCAGTCTCCACTTCTCTGGCAACTTTGTGTCCGTACCTTGGTTCATGGATGGTTCCGGTTTGCCACTGGTGAGGGCACAGGAGTCAGTGATGCGGGAAGGGGCGGGTGGTCGGTGGGAGCCCCCCTGTGGGGGCATGTGACCAGTCTGGGTGAGGAAGTGGTTGAGGGAGTCACACAGGTTGGCGATGTGATGCTGGTCAAGGGTCCAGTTCCTCTGCTCTGCCTGCCGTAGGCTCTCCATCAGCTCTAGGAACGAGAGCGCCAGCCAAGGTCACCCTGAGTGAGGAGGTGGCCCCGCGCCACACCCGCCCCTGGGGCGTGGTCTCCTCACATCTTATACCACTAATATTGTGTATTAACGATAATGACTTATAGCTTTTCCTTTTTTTTTTTTTTTTTTTTGCTTCTATAAGCTTTTAATGAAATGTGATATGATAACAAGATTCACTGAATGTGCCAGGTTTTTTTTTTGTTTTTGTTTTTTTTAAAGATTTATTTATTTATTTATTTACTATATGTAAGTACATTGTAGCTGTCTTCAAACACTCCAGAAGAGGGCATCAGATCTTGTTATAGATGGTTGTGAGCCACCATGTGGTAACTGGGATTTGAACTCAGGACCTTCAAAAGAACAGTCGGTGCTCTTAACCGCTGAGCCATCTCTCCAGCCCAAATGTGCCAGTTTTTAATTAGAATTTTCTCCTCTGGGACTGCCTACGTTAACTTTATTCTGTACTGACACTTTTAGAGTAATTAAAAAAAAATTAGAAACGAGCCTACTCATTTCGCTCTAGCTAAGGATGCTTCTTGCACAATTTGAGACTACTTTCTTTTTTCCTTAAGGGGCCACCCAGAGGCCACAAGTTACATTTATTACAGGCCCGCTTTTCGGCTCCCCATTCTATTTGCTCCTTGCCAAATTCTTATTTTAATTTGCATCTCCTTGGTGAATAAAAATGTTCAAAGGGACTTAATGAATTCACTATCATCTCTCTACCAGGAAGCAAAACTGTAACACGGTGTTCCAGACTCCCTGAATTCTCAAGAGCCTTCCTCTTCCCCAGAAGATGACTAGCATAAAGCATTATAATATTTGAATAATAGCAAAATTTTGGATCAAATCTAAATATATTGATAATATATTTATCTTGTGTAACACGCAGAAGTGATAAAATTCTGTCCCAAAGCACAACCCCCCTCTTCCCTGCGGAAGTGGTCCTTAAAGCGCTCACCTGAGAACTGGGACTGCTCAATGCTGGACCAGTTGAGCCGGTTTACCATTCTGAAGCTTTCCCTTAAGGAGTCGATATTGGAGCACCAGTCTGGAGGGAAGGCTGTGAAGAGAGCGGCGGGTGGTGAGACAGAAGCAGTCAACACAAGGAAGCTCCTCCCGGGGATCAAGCTCAGCGGCTGCAGCAAACACCAGAGCTGCGGACACTCTCACTGGGGATGCACGAGTGGAAAGGTGACCTGTCCGTTAAGCACCACAGGCAGAGATGCAAAACAATCCTAGTTCATATGCCAGTATGGACGGGGAACAATGAAATCCCCAACCTCCATCCTCCAGAATACAGGGCCTTATGTAGTAACTTCCATCCACCAAGATGGGGTAAGAAAGTAAGAGGCTGACCCCGAGAGACCCACTGTTAACTTCTTCACCCACGGTTCCTCCACGCCAGTCAGGACACAGTGCAGTCCTGCTCCTCCCAGCTCTCTCCGGACCCTTCTCACTCACCAAAGCCAGTGCTGTTGACGGGTGCCTGGCTCTGGGCCTGCTGCTGTGGCGGCTGCTGGCCAGCGTGGGAGTGGGGGTGGTGCTGGTGCGGGTGGTAGCCTCCATGCTGCAGTGGGGGAGGATGCATGGCCATCCCGGCCGGGGGGCCATAGCCTTCGGCTCCCGCTGGCTTTCCCCCTGGTGTGGTACAGCCATCAGGGCTTGGGGTGTGCAGTGGAGGGGCGCCCCCTACATTTGAGGGGCCCTGAGTGGGTGCCTGCTGCTGCTGTGGTTGTGGTTGCTGGGGTGGTGGCTGTGGCTGTGGTGGTGGCTGCTGCTGCTGCTGCTGTTGCTGCTGCTGCTGCTGTTGCTGCTGCTGTTGCTGCTGCTGCTGTGGCTGGTACATGTAGTAGTTGTTAGAAGGTGTCATGTCTCCCAGGAGTGAGGAGAAGCCTGCCGGGAGAGGAGGAAGCGGGCAAATGATTGGGCTACATGGCTTCACGAAATGACATCTTCTTTCAGGATGAGAACTCGGGCAGGAGAGTTGAAAGGACAGGAGCTCATTCCGTGACCGTAAGAGCCATGCGTCCCTTCTGGTGGGTAACAGACCGGAAAAGAGCAGTTAGGTTACGGGAAGGCTCTGTCCCACTGGCGACCATGGAAATATTAATTAAAAAAAAGTTTGAAACCTCACTGGTGACAATTCATGCTACTTTTAGGGGATGTCTATGTAGGGCTGGAATGGGTTTCAAAGGAACTCACCTAGCGGTGAGACCTAACTTAGACTCCAACTAAAACACAGCTGTTGGGTAGACACTGTTTGTTCTACCGACTGTCCCTCGGTCCTCTACTGTCCTGCCCTCTTGCGTTCAGTACCTAGGGATGCAGCGTGGGTGGGAAGCAGCATACGGAGAGGTTAATCTCTCAAGCCAACTGGGTAAGGAAGAGCTAACTTGTGTCCAACCTGCAGCCCCAGGCCGAATGAATGCAGCTCAGGAGAGCTACGAATGTAGCCAACAGAAAATCATATTCTGTCAACCACTAAGCCATCTCTCTGAATCACCAAGTCTCTTTAAAAAAAAAATGAGATTTTTTTTTAAAGATTTATTTATTTATTATGCATACAATGTTCTCCCTGCATGTATGCCTGCAGGCCAGAAGAGGACACCAGACCTCATTACAGATGGTTGTGAGCCACCACGTGGTTGCTGGGAATTGAACTCAGGACCTCTGGAAGAGCAGTCAGTGTTCTTAACCTTGAGCCATCCAGAGGTGTTTTCTTACATTTTGTTTTCTGTAACTTAATTGCACTGTTCTCACGTATGAACTCTGAGGGCGACATTACGCTATAATGTCAAAATGTTGGACAAGGCAGGATGGTGGTGTTGCACACCTTTAATCCCAGTCCTTGGGAGGCAGAGGCAGGGGCAGGTGGATTTATGAGTTCGAGGCCAGCCTGGTCTACAGAGTGAATTCCAAGACAGCCAGGGCTACACAGAGAAACCCTGTCTCAAAAAAAACAAAAAAAAAAGTTGGCAAAAATGTGGACACGCCCGGAGCTGGCTACTGCTAGAACCCTGAGTGAATGCTCACAGGGCCTCACCTCACGGTCTCTCCAGGCCCCTCCCTCCAATCAGTCAGCAATAGGAGTGGTATTATCTCTCAAGCAAATGCCAACGCCTCAGGCCACACTCTAGAGATTGATCCCTTAGGTTATAAAAAAAGAAATTAATTGCAGGCCACAGAGCCCAGTGCCCACACTCCTAACATTGAGGAGGCCAAGGTGGGAGGATCAGGCTGGGCCTGGCACTCAGGAGGCAGAAACAGGAGGATCTCTGAGGTAGAGGCCAGCATGTGCTACAGAGACCTTGCTAAGAAGAAAGGAAAAGAGAGACTGGAACAGGAAAGGAAGATGGCAGAAGAGGCCTGGGAGGAGGAGGGAGCAGAGGAAAAGAGGAGGAGGGAGCAGTGGGAAAGGGGAGGAGGAGGGAGCAGAGGGAAAGAGGAGGAGGGAGCAGAGGGAAAGGGGAGGAGGAGGGAGCAGAGGGAAAGGGGAGGAGGGAGCAGAGGGAAAGGGGAGGAGGAGGGAGCAGAGGGAAAGGGGAGGAGGGAGCAGAGGGACAGGGGGAGGAGGGAGCAGAGGAAAAGAGGAGGAGGAGGAACTCAGGACAGACCAAATCAGTGTTCACGTTTTCTCTCAGTTGGAATGACAGGCCTCAGAAAGAAGAGTTAGTGTGACTGAGGCCCTGTGTCCCTCATCACTCTGTCTAGCCCATGCAGCCTACAACAGACTACCAAACAGACCACAAGGCCTGTCAGCCCATGTGAGCTCTCGGCACCCCCCACAACTTCTACATGAACCGGGGCTGGAAAGATGGCTCAGTTGGATAAAGTGCTTGCTGTGCGACTGTGAGAACCAGAGTTCGGATCCCCAAGGCTCATGTAAGCATTAGGCAGAGCCCACCTGCAATCCCAGAGCCCAGGGGGCGGGGACAAGGGGCTCCAGAGCAAGGAGACTAGCTGGCTTGCCTAACGGACCAGCTCTGGGTGCAACGGAGCAGCCCTGCTTTAGTGCAGAGGGTGGAGCGTGGCTGAAATAAACACTTGAAATGACCTCAGGCCCCCACAGGCACACATATTTACACGTTCACACAGACACTAGGACAAACAGACAGATACACACACACACACACACACACACACACACATACACACACGAGCATGCAAACACACATGCAAAAATGTGTGCATATGTGAGAGCATGCAGGTGTGTGTGTGTGCAAGCATACATGTGTATGGTATGTGTGTGTGATTTGTTATTTGTCACAAGTTAGGGTCATCAATTGTAAGAAGGAACGTCAATTGTTCAATTGAGAAAATGCTTCCATCACACTGGGTAGTAAATGTGTGGGGCACATTTTCACGATTGACGGTTGATACGGGCAGGCCCAGAGCACTGTAGAAGTGCCAACCCTGGGCAGGTGGTTAAGAGAGCAGGCTGAAGCTCAGCACGGGGTGGGGGGAGGGGGGACACATCTCTAATCCCAGCACTCAGGAGGTGGAGACAAGCAGACCTCTACGAGTTCAAGGCCAGCCTGATCTACATAGCAAGTTCCAGGATAGCACGGCTACACAGAGACAGACACACAGACACACAGACACACAGACACACACACACACACACACACACAGTAAAAAACGTAATCTCAAAAAACCAAAAAGACAGAAAACAAGGAGAGAAGAGAATGTTACCACTTATTTGACTATATAAGGAACTTTTAGTCCCAGCAACCAGAAGGGGGGAGACATGCAGATCTCTGTAAGTTCGAAGCCAGGCTGATACCTAGCAAGTTCCAGACCAGCCAAGGCTACATAGAGAGACCCCGTGTTAAAGATAAAGAGGAAAGGAAAGGGAAACAAGGGTGTCCCCGCCTGTCCCACGGCAGACTCACCGTGCTGGGAGGAGGAGGACCGCTCCAGCATGGACCTGTAGAGGTTGCGGAAGGACCAGCTGAGGTCCTGAAAATTGATCTCTGAGTAGGAGAATCTGAGTTCGTGGTTGGTGTTATAGAGGGAAGGGGCACCCTCTGTGCTCTCCTGGCCTGGGGCCCCTGCTGCCACTGCTCCACCATCCACAGACCCCGGGCCCTGCAAAAAAAAACAGGTAAGAACGGTGACCTAAGTCACTTCTAAGCAGTATATCCAAAGGCCACCAGGGTCAGGTCTGTCCTTTTCACCCTCTCCACCTGGCCAATGACACAGCATCGCCTGCTTTTCCTGTTCATCCTGAACCTGGCCTCTTACCCATCCCTCTCCATCTCTTCTCTAGGAGCCCTTCCCTAGGGCACCTCCATGCCTCTCTGCCCCTCCTTCCTTCCTTCCGGCTGGGTTTCTCTCCTTTGCTTTTTCCTTCTTTCCCAGTCTATCTGCCTAGCATGCAACAGACCCTTGATATGCGACTGTGAACAGAGCGATGTCCGAACCCACTGAACCATCTGTCAGTCATCCCATGTGCGTCGTCTCAGCTTCCTACCTGGCTGTAGTTGGCCATGGAGGAGGGGCTCTGCAGTGACATCTGGGGAGTCCCCTCGTGAGACAGTGAGGCTTCTCCACTCCCCGGAACACCTCCCCGGGGGCTTTTGCTGGCCTCCTGCTCTGGGGAGTCTTGGGATAGCTGAGAATTGTGAAAGAAGAGAAAGCTGTATGCAGGGGTGAGACCCCCCACCCATCAGCCCCGCTTGTGGCTCCACCCTGGCTGGTGCTAACCCGCCTCTACCACAGAAATGACTAAAGTCCAAGAAAGGGATCTCCCAAAGAAGAGAGAACTTACATCATCATCCGGAGGGTGTCTTCTCTTCCGGGAAATGTCAGGGCAGGTGTCAATTGTCCAGTAGGAGCCCTGGGAGGGGAACCCAAGCCCACAGAGGAGAGAAGCATTACCTATAAAGTTCCTGTTGGAAAGTCTCCCTAAGAGCAGTCAGTGCCCAGCATGGAAAACGCCTGGGGTTGGACTCCCCAGGGCAGAATAGAAGAGAGGAAGAATGAAGTGAGATCAAGCCAGAGAGAAGAAAAGAAGGAAAGGGAAGGAGGGGAGAGAGAAGAAGCCAGGCTGGACTTCCAGGCAGACTCCGGGAGGGAGCTGAGTACTAGGAGGAGTAAATCTGTCCTCAAAGGTCACCACAGACAAACACTAGCTTCAAATGTTACAAAGGTGCAGAAGAGCAATGGTAACTATGTCAGAGAGCTGAGAAAGGCCACAAAGCCTGTTTCTTTCCTCTATGCCCTGAGGCAAAAGTGCCTTGAGCGTTAGCATCTGTCAAATGGGGAGAACCTCTCCCTTCTCCCTTTGGAAGGTAAGACCTGAGACTGCATAGAAAGGCTTCCAAAAGGTTATAGTAAGGAAACTGGGGATGTTGACACATGCCAATAATCAGCACTCAGAGGGACTAAGGCAGGAAGGTGACAAGCTTAAGGCCAGCCTGGGCTCTATAGTAAAACCCTGTCTCAAAAAAAAAAAAAAAAAAAAAGGTGACTAAGCCAACATTTTACATGTAGGAACAAGGGAACAAGCACTTCCCAAAAGAAAGGGGGCCTCACCAGCCTAAGCTAGAGTGTGAGACTCTGTCTCAAAAAATAAAAAGGCTGGGCATAAGTACACGCCTTTGTTATTTGTTTGGTTTTTGTTTTTTTAATTTTTTGAGACAGAGTCTCTAAGGCCCTGGCTGTCCTGGAACTCTCTATGTAGACCAAGCTGGCCTCAGACTCACACAAATCCACTTGTCTCTGCCTCCTGAGTGCTGGGATTAAAGAGGTGTGATGCCACACCTATTCTGATGCATGCCTTTAAGCCCACTACTTGAATCTCTGAGTTGGGGTTAGCCTGGTCTACATATTAAGTTCCAGGCCAGCCAGGTCTACATAGTGAGACATTGCCTCAAAACAGACAGATAGATAGATAGATAGATAGATAGATAGATAGATAAGACAGAGAAGACCTCAAAGACAACTCTATCATAAACATTCTAATTAAAACAAGAATATTTCATGTCTTCCTTAGTCACCCATTCTAGAAAAGGCCCAGCAGCTTGGCAGCCACGCTCTTCCTTTGAGGAAAAAACAATGATGCTTTTAAAGCTAACATGGTTTCCTCTTCTGGTAATTAGAACAGTCACCGGACCCGGAGTGTCACCTCTCCTTCCTCCTCCCTTTGATTCCTGTAGCAGCAGCTCACCTTCCCGGGGTCATCCCGAGGTCTGGGCACCTTCCGGAAACACTTGTTAAGGGAAAGGTTGTGTCGAATGGAATTCTGGGGAAGCAAAGAAGCAAGTCAGGTCTGAGCATTGGGCAAACCACAATGTTTCCCCAGGGACACAGAAGAACACACACACACACACACACACACACACACACACACAGTCAGTTCCAGGGCACATGCAGCACCTTGGCACTGTACTGCTAGGGGGGAGGGGGGGTGCACCGAGGGGTGAGGGAAGGAAACCACCAAACTTAGAGGTGACAGTGATCAGGGGATGGTGAGAAGTTAACTTTAGAGCTCTCAGCCTTCCTATTTTAAATGCCTCAAGCCATCTTGATCTCCGAGTTTGAGGCCAGCCTGGTGATAGTAAGTTTCAGGATAGCCAGAGTCACACGGTAAGACCCTGTCTCAAAAGGAAACGACAGCAACAAAAACAGCCAGACATGGTACCCCACACCTGTAAGCTCAGCGCTTAGGAAACACAAGCAGGAGAGTGGCCACAAGTTGGAAGTCCACCTGGTCTATAGTCACCGTGAGTTCTAGGGTAGCCGGGACTGCATAGAGACCATGTCTCTAAGTAAGCCAGGTGCAGTGCGTGCCTTTACTAATCCCAGCTCCCAGGAAGAAGGGGCCAGCGAAGCTCTGTGAGTTTGAGTTGAGGCCATTCTGTTTTACACCGTGAGTCCCAGGACAATCAGGGCTACATGGTGAAATTAGGGACAGTGAGGGAAGGCTGCTGATGAGCTGATAAGCTGATTCATGGGGGCAAAGTGCTTGCCACACAACCGTGGGGTACCTGAGCTCAATCCCTGAAACCCACATATGAATAGAAGGGAAAGAATCAACTCTATAAAGTTATCACCCCACCTCCACATGCATGTCATGATGCACACAGACACACAAACATGCACACAGATACAGACACACAGACATAAACACACAGAGAGACACACAGAGACATGCAGACACAGACACATACAGACACACCACACACAGAGACACACACGCACACACAGACACACACAGAGACACACACACACACAGACACACACACTCACACACACACACACACACACACACACACACACACACCAGGCATACATACACACAATAATCATAATAAATTTTAAGTAGGAGCTAGGGAGATGGTTCAATGGGTAGAGTTTGACACCCAAGCATAAGGACAAGACTAGAATCCCTATTAACTAGGTGTAGCTGACCACACCTGTAATCCCAGAGCTTTTAGGATTAGATATGAGGTAGAGACATAAGAATCCCTGGAAGATCACCCTGGCCAGTCTGGCCCCGCCTCAAACCAGCCGGAACTGAGCACCATACCCCAGGCTGTCCTCTAACCTCCACAGCCACATGTGAAATGCATGTACCATGCTTGCACACAGATCCTAAACATATAACACACCAACAAATAAATACCTCAAAGTCATATCTACCCCACTTCTCAATTCCTTATGAAAAGCAAAAGAGCAGTATTTTATACTGCTCATGTATATTAAACAAGTCAAAAATCCTGTGTATTCTACGGGGAGATGTCTCAGTGAGCAAAGCTCACGAGTGTGAGAAATAAGTTAAATCTCCAGAACCTACGAAAAGGCAGGAGCAGTCGCACGGCCTGTCGTGCCCGTGGTAAGCACTGAGAACACTATGTTGTCCTTCAACAAATGGGAGGCACACACATTATACAGTGCCCAGAAGCTCACAGGCCAGGCCAACACGCCTGCTGCACACGGTGGCTAACCACATTAGAGACCCTGTCTCAAACAAGGTAGAAGGCAAGGACCAACACCCGCAGGTGTCTGTCTTCTGACCGCCACGTGGAAGGGGGCACACAACCTTATGGCGCTCTTGCGCACCCTCACTAACACACAAGACGCATAAACGCATACAACAAAGACTAAAACAAAACAAACCTCGGGCGTGAAACAGAAGCACAGACAACCCTCATTTTCCCAACAGCACTCAGAATGACATCTGGGGAAAGGAAAAGCCGCGGTGCACTGTGGATGAATGAATGACATCTGGAGTGGAGGGGGGGGGAGCTGCAGTGCGCATGTGTCAGTCAGTGCGCAGCGCGCTGTAGCCTAGAGGGGCACGTTCACCACAGGAAGACTGAGTGCTTTCAACAGCCTCAGTTCATCATCTGCTCTGAAAGTCAACTGCTGGATTTACAGAGTGAGAAAACCACATCTAATCCCCATTCCTATTCAACAGCTGGCAAATGTGTGACTGTTCCCAATGATCGCAACGAAGCCTGGCTTGGCAGTGCATGCCTGCCATCCCAAGTAAAGGAAGGTCAAGACAGGAGAATCAGTCGTTTAAGGTCAGCTTCAGTTACTTCATTAGTTCCGGGCCTGAGCAGTCTGAGCCACACATAACACTGTCACAAAACAGACAGACAGACAGACAGACAGATCTTTGTGGTTTTTTTGTGTGTTTCAGCTTTTGGAATTTTTTTTGTTGTTGTGTTTGTTTGTTTAGGTTGGGGAGGGTCTCACTATATAGCTCTGGCTGAACTGGAACTTGCTATGCAGACCAGACTGGCCTTGAACTCAGAGATCCACCAGCCTATGTTTCCAAAGTGCAGGGATTAAAGGTGTGTGTCACTATACCTGGCTAGAAAAATACATAACTGAATGTCAACCTTCTTTCTCCTCTTCAAAGAGGACTCCCATGGTCTCCACCTAATAACCTCATTACGTGCTGGTAAACCAGCTGCTGGTAAAGATCCTAATTATTCTTTTTCTTCTTAGTATACAAGGCTTCAAAAGACGATGACTATCTGCAAGGAAGCTATAGAACTTGATGAGTTTCCTACCAAAGTCGGAGTCATACCTTTCCTTTCTCAATGACTTGAACAGAGCAGAGTTGCAAGGAAGACATGAAATCAAAGACGGCACTTTGGGGAACCAGACAATAAGAGGGCGTGGCATCCACGGCATCCTGCCACTTCATAACTATATTTAATGGCTTGGCATCGCTACTGTTTCCATGATAAAGCTTTTGAAGCTGATGAGCTCTAAAGTAACTAGAAAGCGGGGTAGAAGATAAGAGATCTTGCGTTTAAGTAACCCTGGGACAAGTCAGAGTGAACCAGACCAGGTTAGAGGAAGAAACAAAAGCAGAGACGGTTGCTAAAGGCTAGGACCGAGCCCAGCTCACAGAAACAGTCCCACCTTCCAACCGATGCCAGCGTTCTTGTAGTAGGGGAAGTTGTCGCAGATCCAGCGGTAAATCTCACTGAGAGTCATCTTCTTAGCTGGGGAGGAGTTGATGGCGTAGGTGATGAGGGTGGCGTAGCTGTACCGAGGCTTCCCATCTTGGTGGACCGCTGCCTCGTCTTTGCTGAGGGTGGCGTTAGGATCTGTGGGGGAGCCTGGGGAGCACTTCCGAGCGCCCCCTGGAGGCCCAGCCTGAGAAGCGCTCCCAAGCTTCTCAATAGTGGCTCTGAGAGTCAGCTGTGGCAGCCAGTCTATGGAGGTGAGGCTACTCTCCAGGTCGGAGGCCATCGTACTTCCGGGTTCTGCAGAGAAGGACAAAGAAGGAAAGCAGATGAATTTCCTCTGCTGGCTCCATTTCTTATGTACAGGGCAAGCAGCCTCTTTCCATTTTAATTCCCATTTAATAACCCTCTCCTGAGAGGGCCGAGTGCAAGGACCAATCGTCCACCAGGTGATGGATGGAGTGCTTCTTTCTTTCTTTCTTTCTTTCTTTCTTTCTTATTTATTTATTTAATTTGAGACAGGGTTTCTCTGTGTAGCCCTGGCTATCCTGGAACTTGCTCTGTAGAGCAGGCTGGCCTCAAACTCACAGAGTTTGCCTCTGCCTCCCAAATGCTGGAATTAAAGACCTACACCACTGTCGGGGTGATGGAATGCTTCTTACCCTGCATCTTAATGGAGAAATGACCATGTAGCCTCTGCCCTCACAAAGGATCAGATAGCAAACCCTCCACACACAAAAAAATTCCCTCAATTCTTTTTATAGCCCCGCAACACAATATTTTTAAACTCGATATAAGAATAATTAAAAAAAAATCAACCCCACTTAGACAGCAGGTAAAATTAGCCAATGTCTACTCTCCAATTACGTGACACTTGTATGTTTATATATAGCATCCACAAGTACATAGCAATAGCACATAGAAAGACAGAGCAAACAGGAGCACGCACTAATGAAGCAGGCATTGACACTCAAACACGAGCGCTCAGCTCCCTACCACACGCATGCCTTACATAAACCATAGTAAACACGGCCCAAGTGCAGATTCCAACAAGTGACTGGGTCTGGAAGCACAGGTCCATAATAATCTCAAGGACTCCAGAGGCTGAGGCAGCAGGATCGCAATCTCAAGATCTGCCTGGGCTACACAGTGAGATCATGGGCAGCCTGGGCCATTTAGTGAGACCCTGTCTCAAAATAAAAAGTAAAATCAGGGGGTAAGAGATAGCTCAGCAGCTTAGAGCGCTCATCGATCTTGCAGAGGATTCCGGTTCTATTCCCAGCTCCAACATGGTGGCTCGCAGCCACTTATACACTCTGGTTCTAGGGAATCCAATACCCTTGTCTGACCTTTTAAAAAAGCATGATGCGCGCACACGCGCGTATACACACACACACACACACACACACACACACGAT
Organism: Apodemus agrarius; assembly: GCA_964023405.1. NCBI lineage: Eukaryota > Metazoa > Chordata > Mammalia > Rodentia > Muridae > Apodemus > Apodemus agrarius. The sequence goes on along the minus strand of OZ030006.1, from coordinate 152,789,684 downwards.
ACACATACATACATGCATATATACACACACACCACACATACATACATACATACATACATACACACATACATACCGCAAAACACTCATAGATATAAATAACTTTTTAAAAGAAATTAAAAACCAAAAGGGGAGCTGCAAGTGTGACTCGGTGTAGAGTACTTGCCCGAGTCCCTGGACTCAGTCAACAGCACCACAGTAAACAAACAAACAACAACCAGCATCAGCAAGGTACAAGACTGACGAGCAGACAATGGCGCGCGCACCGAGATCACAACATATACGCGGCTAATATTACCAACAGAGCACAAAGTCACACAGAAGAGACAGATCCTAAGTACACCGCAGCCCTCACACCTTTAAAGCTCCCGCTAGCAGGCTCCAGCCCACAGACACCAGCACCAGGAAGAAGTCATCAGCGAGGCCCTCCCACCTCCCAGGCCTGCTGGGCTTCGGCGGAGCCAGGGAGACACCCAGCTGTGTGCGCACCGGTAACAATCAGATAGCCTGGCTAAAAATAGCCTCCGTAGGGCTAAGGGCTGGCTCCCCTTCCCCGCCCTTCTCCTCCCTCCTTCCTTCCCAGTCAGGCAGGCAGGCTGGCTGCACCTCCATGCAAACTCCTAGAGCTCCGTTTCCGCCCACGCCTGATGTTTGCCAGCTCTGCCGCCAACCAAACTGCCTGGGCTCTCACCACCAGGGAGGTGTGACAAGTTAGTGGAGGAGGGTGACAGTGTCAGTATCGCGGCGGGGGTCTAGTGAGGCGGACAGGAACCCCCAACGTAAACCATTTGGCACTTCCTCGGAGCTGAAGCCCGCAAGCCCCTAAACCCTTGCTGTGTAACAGGTTTGTGCCTGCACAGCCGCCAGATTCCGGCGAGCATTTCTTGCTCAGTCCCACGAGGGCAGTACTCTGCCCCGAGCCAAGGCTACCCCCTCAGAACTTAGAATGCTAGTGAGTATCCTGTTCTGCCAATCCATAGCCAAAAGACCCACGACCAGACCACACCAGACCAGACACCTGCAAGGATGCAGATTCACACACTTGACACTTGACGGGGCCCAAACTCTGTCTCCAACAGGACCCCTAGCGCCTCTCAACCCCGACACTGTGGCATACCTTTCAGACGCTCGCTTTCTCATCCTAAACTGTAGGACAGTTTACACAGAGACGCTTGCCCTTCCCTTCGGGCCAGGATTCTCATTCACTCCCCTCCTGACCGGGTCCCACCCTTGAAATCAACCTGTGCTCACAAGTACCTGGCCCAGAGCTCCCAACCAGCACCACACCTAGTCTACAAAGCTGAAGGGAACATCTTCCTTGCCTCAAGGGTCTCCGAAACAAGAGCCTTAACTGTACCCCAAGAGTTGTTTGGGCAGAGAAAAACGAAGGGGCCACGTCCGGAACTGGCACCAAGCAAGCCTGCCCATTCGGCCTCAACTCTCACCAGAGCCACCCTTTCCAACCTAATCTCACCACCTTGCCCCAAACCGTGAACATGGAAACTTGGGAAACAATAGGGACACGTCATCTTTCCAGGAAGCCACACACCTTCAAGCCTTTTGCAGCGTCTAAACACCCAGGCCTCTGGAATACAGCAGGGAGCACTGGAGCAGTGTCAGTTCCATAGGTGGGTTCTCTAAGAGCAACAGCAATATACCAACCAATAAGCAAATTCCTAAGGACTGGGATCGTTGCAGGAAGAAGCCTGGAAAGATGTGTTACCCTGTGCCCTAGTCAGTCAGCCGCTGCCCTCCTCAGCTCTGTGTGTGTGTGTGTGTGTGTGTGTGTGTGTGTGTTGAATCTATACTGTCTGTCCATGCTGGTCTCAAACTTCTGGGCTCAAGCAATCCTCCTGCATCAGCTTCTCAGATAGCTATAGATATCAGTCCCTTAACCGCCATTATCTCCCAGTAAAGAACCCCAGGAAATTTCATCTTTAGAGCCAGAAAATTTCAGTTATTTTCTCTGAAATACTCTTGACCCTAACCTGAACCACGGGGTTGGATTTGAAGTGTGTAGAGGCCTTATAGAGTCCATTTGACACATGCCAACCACTCTAAGAGGGAAACACACACACACACACACACACACACACACCTGCCTCTTGCTAGCAGTCCTGCACCCTTGCCCCACAGGACACTGAGATTAGACACTAACCTCTCTCCACTACTCCCTCCCCCCAGGGCAGCCCTCCAAATGCAAACCTCAGCGCTCAGAATACACTCCAGCATAGCCCCACAGGGTTCACAGGGCCCGGTCCTCCTGGAATCGCGGCGCTCTGCTCCACAGCTGGCCTTACCCCATCACTTCCCCATTTGTAAAGGGCAGTGGAGACTGACGGAGCTTCCTCTCTCCTGTTCCCAGCCCCAGCACTGACTCACTAGATGCCCCTAGCGATCCCCCTGCTCCCTGCTGAAGTCTTGATGCCTCAGTTTCCCCCTCCAGGAAAAGAGATGAAGTCATAGCCCCTACCAAAGGCTTCATCCCTGGAGGGACAGGAATGAAGCTAATGAGCTCGTAGCTGCCACACATTCCACGCTCCCCCAAAATAATAGCACGAGGCTAATGTCCAGGGCTATTATTAGAAAAGCAAACAAGAGGTAGTTCCATGTCTCGGGGCCAGCCAACCTAGTTACCCAGACCTCTCTCTCCAGGTGGGCCTCGTGCCACCGGGCCGGGCAGAACCTGAGTCAGGCCACATTCTTCTCTGCACGCTGGAAGACTGGAAGGAAACACACAGAATCTGGGAAAGGCAGCCAAAGGGCAGACTCCATCACATCCACGGGACAGCTAATGACGACTACAGTGCCGCGGAAAGGCAGCAAACCAAACAGAGGCAAGCACGGGGTCTTCTTGGGGCATGACCAGCCAATGGGATGGGACCTGCGAGACGCACAAGAGCCTGCGCTGTTTATCGTCCATATTACCCAAACAGCTAGGAACCCAAGTCAGGTACCCAGGAGTGAACCCTCCCGAGCTGCACATAATGCCAAAACTGACAGCCCAGCCGTCAGTCAGGCTGCCTGGCTTTCAGCTCGGCTCTGACAGACAAGTCATTCTAGCTTCTCTGTATCTTAATTTCTATCTCTGTGAAATAAAATACAAATTCTGAAAAAGTTAGGTAGGGTGACTCAAGTTTGTCCTGGCAGCACTCTGGGAGGTTGAAGCAGGAGGACTGCCATGAGTTTGAGCCAGTCTGAGCTGCACAAGAGCTTAAGGCCAGCCATGGCTATACACCACCACCACCACACACACTCGCTCACACACAAAACAATCTAAAGGGCCGGAGAGATGGCTCAGCAGTTAAGAGCACTGACTGCTCTTCCAGAGGTCCTGAGTTCAATTCCCAGCAACCACATGTGGCACACACCCATCTGTAATGGGACCTAATGCCCTCTTCTGGTGTGTCTGAAGAGAGCAATGGTGCATTCATATACGTAAGAAAAATAAATAAATAAATATTACAAAAAAATCTAAAAAGTTAAATTTTGTTTTGTTTTGTTTTTTGAGACAGGGTTTCTCTATGTAGCCCTAGTTAACCAGATGTCCGGCAACTCACTATGTAGACCAGACTAGTCCTGAACTCAAAGATCTACCTGTTTCTAGCTTCAAGTGCTGGGATTAGAAGTGTGTGCCACCACCACCCAGATTAAAATTCTTTTAACTGAAGGTTAACTGTTCCTACAAGAGTTGAGAGGCTTATCTAATATTTTTTAGTATGTTTAAACTGCTTAGCAAGTGAACCTTCATTTTTGAATGAAGAAAAGAGGACTATCAATTGGCCAGATGCATGGCTCAGTGTGTGGAACATGCAGGCACAGCCCATAGCCCAACACCAAAGGGTCTTAATGAAAAGAGACTAGCTGAGCCAGAGAGATGGCTCAGCAGGTAGGGACACTGGCTGCTCTTCCAGAAGACCTGAGTTCAATTCCCAGCACCCACACACGGTGGCTCACATCCATTCACAACCTTAGCCCCATGGAATCCGATGCCCTCCTCTGGTGTGCATACGCACAGGAAAAGTACTCATATAGTCATAATATAGAAATCTTTCAAGAAAAGAGAACATCGAAAATTAGAGTGGATCCCAGAGGCGGCGTCAGAAGCATCAGACGTGCAGCGGCCATGTTGCAGAGTCCGAAGCAAGCCAGCCGTGGCTGTCGGGATGTCAGAATTTCAAACATTACTTTTGAGTTCATCAGCCCAGTACTAAGATCAAGAAGCCTCAGAGGATATAGAAGGAGGGGAAAATACCATCATCTGTCTTTCTGGGGACTCAGGTGCAGTCATAAGATACAGTCTGGAAAACAATACACCCCGAAGCGTGGTCAATGCAAGCAGCCCCTCACTGGCTACTGAGAAGCAAGAAGAGAGTTCCGGAGCTTGTCCCAGCGGGGCCAGCTGAAAGAGTGGGTCTGCCTGGAGCAGCGACACCACAGCCCACACTGTGCCACTCAGAAGCTGCACTCCAGCATCTGATAAAGTGCTTTGTAAGAACCGGACCACTGCCACGGCTGACCCATCTCTTTCAAAAGTGGCAGAGGCAGTTGTAGGCACAGACGTAAAGGATCCTCACCTTTTTTAAGACTGGAGGCACCCACAATGAAACTTTCCTACCAGTCCTGGAAGAAAACAGGTCCAACCTGAGAAAGGCCTGCCAAGCTACTTGGGATGACTCCTAGAGGGGATCGAGGGACTTCCCCCTGGTGGGTGAGGGGGACGGCTAGGTTTTCTCCCAACTGGTTATCTGTACCCTCACCTCTTCTAGGGTTTGGCAGAGTCTCTTGCTTCTACGGGCCTGCCAGAAATGATTCTAAGGGACCAGAGCACAGTCTAAAAAAAAAAGATACCAAGATAGCCTTCTCCATGAACATACTCAAAACAAGAGACACCAAGCCACAGGCACCCCCACTGTGGAACATGCACCTCATCCTACAGCACAGCCACCGAACCCGTGGACTACAGCCCTGCTTCATGCATCACCACTACAGATACCTTCCAGGATCAAGAGGACAGACAGACTTGGATGATGCAGGCAATCCACCCGTGGCCCATATAGGGAGGCAGGGACTGAACAACCCAAGGGGCGGAAGCTTCAAACAGAAGATGAGACACGGTCCAACCACCAGACAGGAAGTGCAGGTCCCAAGCTAGTGACCTCGGGTGAAGAATCAGAGCTCTGCTACAAATGCAGCTCCCGCTCACCCGGGAAGGTTTCTTAGCACGGTTTTCCCCTGCTTTTTTCTAAAGGTCTTTTGATTTTTTGAGGATTCTCTAGAGTAGGAAGAAAATTTTCGACACAAGGTTCCTGGGACCCAGAACTAAATAAGAGAGCAGGAAGGGAGATGATGAGACCAGTAGGTGTTTTCCTGGAGGAAACGCTAAAATAAACTCCTCAGAGGTCAGACCTCCCTGGTGGACAGCTCATGCGGATAGTGGAACGGGTGGACGGAAGCTAGGAAACACCTTCCTCTTCCTCTGCATAGCTGATTCTCCCCTAGGAACTGTCAGCGACAGGCAGGACACGTGAGGGGACTAAGGCAGATCTGGTTTGTAGGAAGACTCCAGCCCACTATTACCCTGACAGTTTTCTTCTCATCTCGGGACATGTGGATCCTCATTTCCCTTTGGATTTTACACAGAGAGGCAGATAGCCAGCCTGAAGTAGGGATGTCAAAAGGGGTCTCCCTCCTGGTATCCTAGATAGAGTGGGTGGGACCCGGCTGCCAGTCAGGCAAGCAGTCATTGTAATAGACTGGAAAGAAGACGTCTGTTGAATATTAAACTGGCTTAGGCATGCCCTGGACAATATAATACAATGCAATTCATAAAATGCCCCCACGACTGCAGGTAATTTACTGCAGATCCATTCACCAGAGGACAAGACCCAAAAATGGACAGCGCTGTGGGATTCTGGTTGTGCTGTGTCCTGAGTTACTGACACCATGGCGTCCTGAAAACGCACCTGTTGTCTGTTCTCAGAACAGAGCATCAACTTCTTTAGAGAGTGCAAATGACCCATCCCTTTCCAAAATCTTAAAAGGCCACTTCTCAGAGTCTCTGAAGCAACCTGTGGGTTCCAGTGCAAAAGCTCCATCAGAAGACATTTCCCTGGGGTCTCCTTCCCTTCAAATGAACCCTAAGACCCACCATTTCTCTCCCCATACCTCCTGGTGTCTTAAAGACTACAGAAGAGAACGCACTAACCTGTCTCCACGGTTCCCCCAGCTGCTGGAGGAAACCACCTGGTACAGAAGTTTGAGGTTGCAGGGATTCCCCTCTTCAGAGGCAGGTGACAGGTGGCATCCTCAGCGACTCTTCCAGTGCCCGGCGGAGCCTCCCAGGCTGGAGCAGGGAACTGAGTCCCCTGAGGAAGAGGAGCCGAAGGAGGAGGAGGGGGAGAGGGAGGACCTACCTGGGGAAGATGGCACACCCCCCACACCCTGCCTGCTACCCTAGGGAGGAGGGGAGGAGCCTCTCCCAGCCAGGAGTTGTCTCCTCCCCTTTGGGGGAATCCCCCTCCCCCCCAAACTGGATCTTTCAGGGGCCGAGGGCTCTTTCTGTCAGTTGGAGATCCGAGCGGAGGGGCTCTGCCCCGGTCCACTGTCTAGGTGCACGGAAGTTGAGGGGCGAGGTCTTCTACTCTCCAGCAAACTGGAGCCAATTCCTGGCGGTCCCCTGGAGGGTCCTGGCTTGTGCGTGTCAGGACGCCTCTCCGCGGTGAGTCCCGGGTGGGATGCGGGGTGCCTACTCCACAGGCATGGCTCCCTTTCTCTCTGCCTCAAAAGTCCCAAACTGTCTGGAGTGCGTTGAGGCGTGAGGGAGGTCTCACTCCGGGTCCTTCGGGTCTCACTACCCTTCCCGACTTCTGGGGGTCTCCTCTAGAGCCACCGTGGGAGGGACAGCAGCGTGCCCTGCGGCGATCTCTTCTGGCTGTCCCGGGAGTGGGGAGGGTCCTCCCTCCCAAGGGAGAGGGAGCAGGTCCAGGCACTGGGTGCCCCGAGGGTGGGGTCCTCGCACTCCCGCTCCCGCCCGGCCGGCCGGCCTGGGCAGCAGGGTCCCGGAGGCCGCGGTCCCGGCTCCCCGTCACCCGCTGCCGGGAGGCAGCGCCTCCCGGGTCGGGTCCCCGGTCCGCCGCGCTCCCCGGCGCGTGGGGCTTCCTGCGCTGCCACCTCTGAGGCTCCGGCCGATCGGGGCTCCCGGGAGCCGGCAGGCGGACGAAGCGCGTCGGGGCTCGGCTCGGGCTCGGCTCGGCTCCGCTGCAGGCCCCGGCTCCTCCCCGGCCTCGGCGCCGCGCTCCGCGCCCCTCCCCCTCCCGCCGCCGCGGCCGCCGCCTCCCGGCGCGGGTTAAGGAGGAGCGCGGAGCCCCGCAGCCCGCGGGTCGCCGGCCCTCCGTCCCGGGCACTGGCGGTGCCAAGCGTCCACGCTAACTGCCTCGCACACCCCTCATTGTGCTGTGGTCTACGCCTAAGACTAGTATTCCCAGTTTTCACAGAAACGCATTTGATGGCTCCTCTCTTTCTCTTCCAGACTGCTTAGAAAGGGTTATAGAGCTGGGCGTGAAGTTAAAGTTTACTCTTATCCTGGAGGTCAGTGAAAGATTGGATCGTCGATGTATAAAAAGATAGATGAGTCTGTTATAGAGAAATGAGCATCGGCAGATGGGGTCTTGTGTTAGTTCCGGCTCTGCAAACTTGTGCAAGGCCCTCTTTCTGGAAGCGTAGTCTCTGAAGAAGGGACTATGATACTCTGGCCTGCCTACTAATATGGATGTCTCAGTCACCAAAAGAAATGATTTGCGAGATGCTTTTTTAAACGGTACAGTATACCAAGGGATGCAAAGCATGATATTCATTCCCCTCGACACGCCTGTAAAAATCTGTCATTTTCTTACCTTTGTGCTAAAGTCAAGCGACATTTCTTTAGAATATGTTATCCTGAGAGCGACTGGGAGATAGAATGGTCTCTCAGGACATCCCTCTACTTCTTTCAGAATCATCTCCATCCCGGGACAGGAAATAGAACCGGAGTAGCCCATCTCCTACCTCTCCGGCCACACTACTCCAGTACGAACTCTTAGGTATATCACCCTCTGGCTTACTTTGTGTTCTATTATAAAATAAGGCAAAAGAAATGGTTCACTTGATATTTGAGTTGCTCAAAAAGATTACAGTTTAATGACTCTCCCTTGAGAGAGCAATGTCATGTGTCTTCTGGCTGAACATGTATGCTAATGCCATTTACTGAAGTTGTATGCACACCTAACTACATTGTACACACAGTGCAGGCATTAAGGCTCGCACTCTTCCTGTGTTATCACACTTAATTCTGGTCGTTTCCATGCAGCACTACCATGCCTTTTAGAGTGTAACTACCGCTTGAAGGTATTGTCTGTGTCTGAGTTCATGTAATTCACACTAATTCACACTAATTACTATGTAATTAGTAGTGTTACCTTGTGTCAGGTGTTGCACCCAAATGGCCTTCGAACCAGGTTCTAAAGCTCTAGTACCTCATTGGCTTGAACTGGAAAAACATGATATTCTCAAATTGCCAGTCAGGGAGCCCACCCCCACGCCCACTCCTCTCCGCCAACAAAGCTCTCTCCCACACTTCCAGGGTCCTTGTGGAAAGATCCATTTCCTCCAGCCCGGAGGCACCCACTGGTAATTTATAGAGGAAGATCTTGAGTTCAAGGCTAACTAGACTGTATCATGAGACCCTGTCTTTAAAAAAGAAAAGACAAGCAGGGCGGTGGTGGCCCACGCCTTTAATCCTAGCACTCTGGGAGGCAGAGGCAGGCGGATTTCTGAGTTTGGGGCCAGCCTGGTCTACAGAGTGAGTTCCAGGACAGCCGGAACTACAACAGGTTTTGAAACCCTGTCTTCAAAATACTATGAAAAAAAAGAAAGAAAGAAAGAAAGAAAGAAAGAAAGAAAGAAAAGAAAAGAAAAGAAAAGAAAAGAAAAGAAAAGAAAAGGCAGGGCTAGGCTTATAACTCAACTGTTAGAGCGCTTGCCTTGCAAGCCTGAGGTCCCTGCCTCCACCCCTAGCACCACAAAGCACAAACCCTACACAATGACAAGCATTTAGGGCTCCAACACTGGGGAGGAGGAACCAGGAAGATCAGGAGTTCAAGGCCAGCCTGCACTACAGGGAAGGGGGGGAAGGGGGGCATTGTTATAAAATAGGTTTTATAGCCCAGACTAGCCTCAAACTCTCTTTGTAGCAAAGGATGACTTTAAACTTCTGATACTGGGGTGAAACATTGGCTTGAAATTCAGAGCACCTGTTCTGCCAGAAGACCCAGGTTCGATTTCCAGCACCAGCATGCAAGTTCACAACCATCTGTAACAGTCTCGGGGGAACCAATACCCTCTAGTTACCTCCTCAGGCACACAGGTGAGATGTGTGTGTGTGTGTGTGTGTGTGTGTGTGTGTAGGTGAGGGTGAGCGTGTGTGTGAGTGTGTGTGTGGGTGTGAGTATGTGTGTGCATGAGTGTATGTGTGTGAATGTGTATATGTAATTATATATATATATATATATATATATATAGTCTCTATATGTATATATATATATATATGGGCCATAAATTTGAAACAGATGAGGGAGGGGTGCATGGGAGCCTCTGAAGGGTGGAAAGGGAAGATAAAAATGATGTAATTATATAATCTCAAAATAATGTTAATATGCAATATTTATTTGTGTGTGCATCTATATATACATATATACATATGTGTATACGTATATACATATACATACACCTGGATAGAAATGCACTAAATAATTTAGAAATCATTTCAGTTTTCAGTTTTTGCTGTTGTCTATAGTTGGTGTTCATGTGGGTTTCTCCTAAGTCATTATTTGTAGTTTGGGGGCCAGTGAGATGGCTCAACAAGTAAAGGCACTTACCCATAAGTCCATTGGCCAGAGTTGTCTCCCGGAACCCGTATGTAGAAGAGAACCAGCTCCCGCAGATTGCCCTCAGACCTCCACACACACTGAGGCCTGTGCTTCGACACACTTGCCCACTGAATGAAAGCATGTAAGAAGGAAGAGGATGAGGAGAAAATAACACTAAGCCTGGCTTAGTTTGGTTTGGTTTGACCTAAAACAAGAGGCGGTCCTTGCATTCATCCTTCCCTTACTCTCTGGTAAGGGAGATGTTAATTAAAAGAGAAAATGAGAAGCCTTTGAGATTGCATTAGTCAGGGTTCTCTAGAGTCACAGAACATATAGGTAGTCTCTATATAGTAAGGGACTTTGTTAATGACTTACAGTCTGTAGTCCAATTCCCCAACAATGGTCAGCAGCAGCTGTGAATGGAAGTCCAAGGATCTAGCAGTTACTCAGTCCCACGAGGCAAGCAGGCAAACAAGAGTTTGCCTTCCTTCTCCAAAGACCTTATCTCCAGCAAGGGTGTGACCCAAATTAAAGGTGTGTGCACCACGCCTTTAATCCCAGATGTCAGAGGACCTTAAACTCAGAGATCTCCTTGTCTTTTTTTTGTTTTGTTTTGTTTTTCGAGACTGGGTTTCTCTGTGTGGTCCTGGCTGTCCTGCAACTCACTCTGTAGACCAGGCTGGCCTCAAACTCAGAAATCCTCCTGCCTCTGCCTCCCAAGTGCTGGGATTACAGGCGTTCACCACCACACCCGGCTTGAGATCTCCTTGTCTTAATCTTCTGGAATTCATAGCCACTATGCTTCAAGATCTCCCTGGGAAGATCAGGTCAGAAACTTGTATCTCTGAGCCTCCAGATTAGGATCATAAGTGAGCCTTCCAATTCTGGATTGTAGTTCATTCCAGATATAATCAAGCTGACAACTAGGAATAGCCACTACAATATGGCTCAGAGAGTAAAGGCATTTGCCACAAAAATCTGGTGATCTAAATTTTGATCCCTGGAAAGAACAGATTCCACAAAGTTATCCCCTAACCTCCACATATGTGGCACCCATGCCCCTCTGCAGACAATAATTCTTTTCTTTTCCTTTCCTTTCTTTTCTTTTCTTTTTTTAAAATTGGACTGGCAAGATTGCTCAGTAGTTAAGAGCATTGACTGTTCTTCCAGAGGTCCAGGGTTCAATTCCCAGCAGCCACATAACAGCTTACAACTCTCTGTAACTCCGAGGTCTGACAACCTCATGCAGACATACATGCAGGGAAAACACCAATGCACATAAAATCAAAATGAATAAATTTTTAAAAATTAAAATGTGGGAATTCATCCTCTATGATAAGGCATGTGTCATTGTTTCTTAACATTTATTTCCAGTTTTTATTATGTGTATGTATGTGGGTCTGTGTACTTGTGTCTACATCTGCAGGTGCAGAAGAGAGCACTGGATTCCCTGGCGCTGGAGTTACAGAAGGCTTTGAGCCTCCCTGGATGCTGCAAAGTAAACCCTGGTCTTCTGGAAGAGCAGTACTTCCTCCTAACCACAGAGCCATCTCTCCAGGCCTTGCAAATCTTCCTATGTAATTAACATATCACAGACACATTTTACAAGCCTTTTCTTTTTCTTCTTTTTGAAGATTTACTTTTTATTATATGTAAGTACACTGCAGCTGTCTTCAGACACTCCAGAAGAGGGAATCAGATCTCACTACGGATGGTTGTGAGCCACCATGTGGTTGCTGGGGATTTGAACTCAGGACCTTTGGAAGAGCAGTCAGTGCTCTTAACTGCTGAGCCTTCTCTTTTTGAAAAGAATTTTCCTGTAGCCTAAATTGGCCTTGAACTTATTATATAGCAGAGAATGACTTTGAACTCCTGATAAAATAATCACTTTTAAAGACAATATATTCCGTGAAATATGATAAGTAATGTTTGCATCCTCAAATATCAACTTTGAAGTGTGTTAACTAAACTTAGTACCGAGTTTGTAACTACTTTCCTATGCAGTTTCCTCATCAGAGATAGAGGGTTAATATGTATTTCACAGTTTTCGGAAGACTTGCGTGACTTCATCTAGGTAATGCCCTTAGGCTGGAGGAGCGGGATGGAGAGTAAAGGGGTTTAAAAGACTTGACAGCCAATTGGAACACTGTGGACCAAGAGATATGTCTATAAAATACAGGATGTAAACCTTGAGGGGGAATCCTGATTGGAAGGAGCAATTGGAAAAAATACTATGAGGCAAATGGTAAAGTTTCAGTATTGACTTGGTAACATCAAGAATTCAAATTTCGAGCTGGGCAGGGGTGGTGCACACCTTTAATCTCAGCATTTGGGAGGCAGAGGCAGGCAGATTTCTGAGTTCGAGGGCAGCCTGGTCTACAGAGTGAGTTCCAGGACAGCCAGGGCTACACAGAGAAACCCTGTCTCGAAAAACCAAAAAGAAAAAAGAAAAAAAAAAAGCAAGAATTCAAGAATTCAAATTTCTTTTGAGTCTCACTTTGTAGCCCTGGCTGGCCTTAAACCCACAGGTGTCTGCCTGCCTCTGCCTCCCAGAGGCAGTCAGTAGAGAGATGTGTACCACCGCACGCTGCTTAGTATCAAGATTTCTTACAGTGTTAGATATGTAAGGGAGCCAAGCACTGTAACATGCACTTGTAACCCCAGCACTCAGGAGGGACAACAAGAGGACCCGTAGCTTAAGATGATTCTCAGCTATGTGGGTAGCAAGTTGGAGACCAGCCTGCCTCAAAAAACAAGACAAACAAGCCGGGCAGTGGTGGCGAACGTCTGTAATCCCAGCACTCTGGGAGGCAGAGGCAGGTGGATTTCTGAGTTCGAAGCCAGCCTGGTCTACAGAGTGAGTTCCAGGATAGCCAGGGCTACACAGAGAAGCCCTGTCTTGAAAAAGCCAAATCCAAAAAACAAAAATAAATAAATAAATAAATAAATATTAATAAGGTAAAAATGTAAGACGCCATTGTCATTCTCTCTACTTTTGTATTTGAAATTTTACAACAGAGCTTTAAAATAATTTTAAAAAATAAAGTTTTTGCTATCATGTTTTGTGTATAAACTGTTGCCCAGTATCTGTATCTTTCATTTACACTACATCCTTTTTTATTATTGTTATTAAATTATTTTATTTACATTCCAAATGTTGCTCCCCCCCTCCCCCGTCCTGGTCCCTCTTCCCAGAGTTCTTCACCCCCTCCCACTTCGAAACCCTTTGCCTCTGAGAGGGTGCTCCCCCCCCCCTCACACACTCATAGCATCCCCCTTCCTGGGGGCACCAAGTCTCTACAGGATTCGGTGCATCCTCTCCCTCTGAGCCCAGACAAGGCAGTCGGTCCTGTGTTACATATGTGCCGGCGCCCGGGACCAGTCCATGTATGCTTTTTGCTTGGTGGCTTAGTCTCTAGGAGCTCCCAGGAGTCCCCGTTAGTTAATACTGTTGGTCTTCCTATAGGGCTGCCATCCCCTTCCGCTCCTTCATGCCTTTCCCTTACTCTTCCATAGGGATCCCGACCTCAGTCCAATGGTTGGCTGTAAGTATCTGCTTCTGTCTCAGTCAGCTGCTGGTAGAACCTTTCAGAGGACGGCCATGCTAGGCGCTGTCTGCAAGCACAACACCGCATCAGTAATAGTATCCCGATTTTTTCCCCCTACATTTCCTTTAGACAGGAACAATTCTGGGTCAAACCAAGTCCGGAAAGCAGCAGTTTTTCATCCATTTTACAAAGGCCTTAAGATAGCATCAACTCTACTCTTTAGCTCCCCCTAGGAACCCTTGGCCAACTATAAGGGGCAGCCTAAGTCACCAGACTCCAGGTGTCTGCTTCCTTAGTATGTTTGTCGTCCATGTTGGGGGTGAGAGGCGGTGTCACTAAACCAACATACAAATGATTCAGGTGTATGTCCATCAGGCAAAATGTGAGTTCTTATTTGAACATTCGAAAGAGGAAGAAAAAAAAAATAACTGCTACTTAAAGACTGTATTCCCTGTAATAAAGAAGACAAAAAAATTAAATAATAAAAGTTCTCCGAGTGGTTTGCATCTTCTCGACATGACTTTTTTTTTTCTTTTTCAGTTTATGTGTTCATTTTTACATCCTGGTTAATTTCTAAACTATGTGAAGGACAGAGGCTCGTAGGGGAGCGTTTGGAGCGAGGCTGGGGAGGCAATCGCACAGCCAGGGAGGCCCAGCGATGGGTCTGTTCCACCTTAAGAGGCGCCAGCCTCTCCCCGCTCGGAGCAAGCTCTCGGCTCCGCCCACCCCGGTGTCAGCCCGGCCCGGAACGCGGAGGAGAGGAGGGAGGAGAGCGGTGGCGGACGGAAAGATCCGCGCCCCCGGCTGCTGGCCGAGCCGCCCGGGCTGGGAGCGCAGCGCGGGCTCGGAGATAGACCCGCGAGCCACTGCAAAGGCGGCTGAGACGGGGACCGCGGGGCCATCCCGGGTGGGCGCCAGGGGACCAAACTGGATCCGAGACAGACCCGGAGGCTGGCAGCACGGACTGAACAAAGTTGTAACTTCCCTGGCGTCCGGACACCTGGCGCCAAGGCATTTCCAAAAAGGGGGGGAATTGAGATGAGGGTCCCCCCACCCCATGCCTCTCCTTTGTCCTGACTGGTGGAGCTGAGCATGGGCTGGGCCCTGGAGTGCTCGAGGATTGGCCACCCGGGTAGTCCATCAAAGTATGACGCGTGAACGGTGGCCATTTGGGGAGGAAGCAAAGATTATTTTGGTACCGCCTCCCCCAGTTACTGATTGGTGGAGATTTGCCGTGATGTAAAACAGGGCATAAAAATGTCCGTAAAGGTACGGGGCCTATTGGCCGGTCTCAAAGGGAGGAATTGTAGGGTGGACTGCGAAGAGCCAGCCGACGCTGTTTGTGTAGGGGAGGACCAAAAGGGTTGACACCCGGAAGTGAGTTCGGAAGGAACTCAGGGAAAGCGAGGGAAACCGGCTCACCTACTTTGCCCTCACAAAGGTCACTTCCTGCATGGGATCGATCGCTTCCTGTTTACTTACTCCTCGGGAGGGAGCGTGTACGGATCGCTTCCTGGAGTATACCCGATATTCACACTTACCTTGTGAGCCCAGGCTTCCCTTTTAGTCATGGCACCAACGAGAATGAATGAGAGGGTGAAAAGGAAACGCTTGGGCTTTATCTCCACGTAGAGAACGAAACTGGACTGGGGCTGGAGACTGTCTTCCTGAACGCAGGATGGCCAAAACTAGGCGTGGTAGCATAAACCTGTGCATTTGAGGAAATGAAAGCAGGTGTTCAGAAGCTCCAAGACGTCCTCGACAACATAGAGTTAGAAGCAAGTCTGGATTGACGACGGAGGGAGGGTGTGTTGATGGTTGAAAGTGAAAAGAACTGAAAATACCCTCGCTTGGTGACTTTTGGACCTTTAATCCTGGAGTTTGGGAGGCTGTCGGGCTAATCTCTGAATTTGAGGCCAGCTTGCTCTAACACAGGGAGATCCAGGACAGCCCAGTTAGACGCAAATAAATAAATAAATAAATAAATAAATAAATAAATAATTTTTTTTAAAGTCTGAAAAAAGCGTTACTCTAAACTTTTCTGCATAGGCAGGCCCTTTACCCTCTTGTGTCCCGGGACAGGCAGTGAATACACAGGTGGTGACCCTCTGCTGAAGGAAGAAGACAAAGTATGAGGAGGAAAATATTATTTTCAAAGGTGCTATTGCATATCTTATGAGCCCTCCCCACTTTCTAAATTCTCACTTAAACACTTGGGTTAATTCAGCCATAACTCCAGAAATGGGGCTCTTCCCAAGTCTTCCAGGAAAACGCTAGGGGGAAAAATGCTTTTTTTTTTTTTTTTTCATGGAAACAGTATCACCATAGCCCACGGGTCTGATCTCACTGTGTAAGGGAGGCTGTATTTCAAGGTGCCACCCTCCCCACCTTGTCCTACGATTACAGGCTTATACCACAGTGCCTCTTTTATAAAGAGCTGGGGATGAAACTCAAGGCTTCGAGCATGCTAGGCAAGCATTTTACCAATCCAGTCTCTACCGGTTTGGTTTTTTGTTTTTGTTTGTTTGTTTGTTTGTTTGTTTGTTTTTTATTATATGTAAGTACACTGTAACTGTCTTCACTCCAGAAAAAGATGTCAGTTCTCAATAAGGATGGTTGTGAGCCACCATGTGGTTGCTGGGATTTGAACTCAAACGACCTTTGGAAGAGCAGTCACTGCTCTTAACCACTGAGCCATCTCTCCAGCCCCAGTTTGGGTTTTGATTTTCCTTAATACTCAGAGGCCTTTAAACTTTAAAGCAAGTGCCTGTAATCCCAGCACTTGGGAGGCAGAGGCAGGCAGATTTCTAAGTTCGAGGCCAGCCTGGTCTACAGAGTGAATTCCAGGACAGCCAGGGTTACACAGAGAAACCCTGTCTGGGGGAAAAAAAATCTTTAAAGCAAGATTGTCCCTCAAGCTACTTTTCTGGAAAAAAAATGGAAGGCACAAAGTTATGAAAAAGTTGTCTTCTACAGTCAGTAAGCAAATAAAAATATGTTTAACCTGGGTGAGGATAGAAGCTAGAAAAAATTTAAGAATTTACAGATCTGAGAAAAAGATCCATGCTGTGTTAACAGGTACCTGCCTGTTAGTTTATCTGAGTTCAAACTTAGGTTCTCTAAAATGGAGTCTGAATTTAAAGACTCAGTCTCTCATCTGTACTTAGCAATGAAGAGCCATGCCTCAGTTCTAGAAAATGTGAGACAGTCCATCATCCTAATCCCTGCCTGCAAGAACCACACGGGAGAGCCACATGATGGCGCACAGCTAGTTCTTGGGATGCAGAGGCAAGGATGACCCAGGACTCCTGGCTTCCCTGTCTCTTCCTCACTAGGGCTAGGATCATGGGTGTATTCCACCACACCTCCCCTTAGGTTTCTTCTATCTCAGAAATGCTACAACATTCATGTTTTCCCTAACTTCCTTTCAGATAAAATATTCTGAACTTTCCCCCAACTAATTGCCCTATCATGGGCTGGAGAGGTGGTTTGAAGGGTAAGAGCACTTACTGCTCTTGAAGAAGACCCTGATTTGGTTCTCGGCACCCATGAAGCCATTCACAATCTTCTTCTCCTGTAACTCCGGTTCCAGGGGACTCTTCTGATGTCCTCAGATTTCTGCATGCATGTGGTCCACATAAGTACACTCAGGCACATACACATATGTAAAAATATTTATTTTAATTAGCCATATCAGACTGCTCCCAAGCAATGACTCTTGTATTTAGATCACCTCCTAATCTATGCATTCTGCAAAGTCAGAGAGATATCTCAAAGTACCCTTAGTATTTACTAGTGTCTTTTTTTTTTTTTAGATTTATTTATTTATTTATTTATCATATATAAGTACACTGTAGCTGTCTTCGGACACCAGAAGAAGGGCATCAGATCTCTTTACAGATGGCTGTGAGCAACCATGTGGGTGCTGAGATTTGAACTCATGACCTTTAGAAGAGCAGTTGATGCTCTTACCCACTAAGCCATCTCTCCAGCCCCTTACAGTAGTGATTCTAAAATGAGTACTCAGCCGGGAGGTGGTGGCACATGCCTGTAATCCAAGCATTCTGGGAGGCAGAGGCAGGCGGATTTCTGAGTTCAAGGCCAGCCTGGTCTACAGAGTGAGTTCCAGGACAGCCAGGGCTATACAGAGAAACACTATCTCAAAAAAACTAAATCCAAAAAACCAAAAAATAAAAAAATAAAATAGAGTATTCATTGAACTGAAATTGAGAGAAATGTCACTAATGATTCAGCCTTTTCTCATCTTGATTTTAAAAAAGTTTTTTTTATTTATTATTTATTTTGAAACAGGGTCTCACCGTGCAGCCCTGGTTGGCCTGGGGCTTGCTATATAGACCAGGCTGGCCTTGAATTCATGGAGATCTGCCTGTCTCTACCTCCAAAGTATGCATGAGTACAGGTGCCTATGGAGACTAGAGTCTATTGAAGCTATCAGAACTTTCTGGAGCTGGAGTTAAACATAGGTTAGAGCCACACAACGTGGGTGTTTTGGAATCAAACCTGGGTCCTGAACCATCTCTCCAATTCCCCTAAAACACTTTTGAAGCACAAGGGACCAGTAGGAAGGAGACCAAAGAAAGTGGGAGGTGGCCCAAGGAAGGATAAATGAGGAGTGGGACTATAAGCAAAACACAATATATATGTTTGAAAATACCGTAAGGTTCCCCAACCAATGACTGGCCCAACTCGAGATCCATCCCATGGGCAAGAACCAGTCCCTGACACTATTAATGATATCCTGTTAGGCTTGTAGACAGGAGCCTAGCATAACCACCCTCTGAAAGGCTCCACCCAGCAGCCAATGAAAACAGATGCAGAGACCCAAAGCCAAACATTAGACAGAGCTTTGGAAACCTTGAGGAAGAGTTAGGAAAGTGTTTGGAGGACATAGGGACTCTACAAGAAGACCAACATAGTCAATTAAGCTGGACCCTTGGGGGCTTCCAAAGACTGAACAGGAACCAAAGGGAGCATGCAAGAGTTGGACCTAAACCCCCTGCACATACATAGCAGATGTACAACATGATAGTCATGTGAGTCTCCCAACAACTGTGACTTACTCTGACTCTGTTACCTGCCTGTGGTTCCCTTAATTGGGTTGTCTTATCTGACCTCAGTGGGAAAGGCTGTACCTTGTCCTGCTGTGGCTTGAAGTGCCAGGGTCTGGTTGGTACCCAGTGGGGACCTTCCCCTTCTCTGAGGCGAAGGGGAGGGGCAGTTAGGGGAGGGGCTGTGTGAGGGAGGACTAGGAGGAGAACAGAGCTGGAATTGAGATGTAAAGTGAATAAATTAATGAAAAAAATCCTAAAGAAACCCATAGTTTCACATACTAATTAAAAAATAAACAATAACAGGGCTCCTTATGTGAAGGTGCTTGCCACTAAAGCTGACAATCTGGGTTGTGATGGGAAAGAAGTGACTCTTGCAAATTGTCCTCTGACCTCCATACCCATCTTATAAGACCTGTGCACTCATGCACTCACACGCGTATAAATGTAATTTTTTAAAAGGAAAAATTAGGGGAACCAGATGTAGTGGCACATACTTTTAATCTCAGTATTCAAGAGGCAGAGGGGGGCAGATCTCTGAGTTTAAGGCCAGCCTGGTCTACAGAGCAAGTTCTGGGACAGCCAGGGCTACACGGAGAAACCCTGTCTAGAAAAAAAGAAGGGCTGGAGAGAATGCTCAGCATTTAAGAGCACTGTAAATATAATTCTTGAGGGAGGGAGTTGTCTTATGCCCTCTTTGTTCCCAAATAATTGCAGCGTGTTTCTATGCCCACTCTAGCCTGTTTTAGCTCCCAAATAAAGACATAGAAACCTGGTTTGGTTTTTTGTTTGTTTGTTTGTTTTGTTTTGTTTTTTGTTTTTGTTTTGTTTTGTTTTGTTTTTGAGACAGGGTTTCTCTGTGTAGCCCTGGCTGTCCTGGAATTCACTTTGTAGACCAGGCTGGCCTCGAACTCAGAAATCCACCTGCCTCTGCCTCCCAAGTGCTGGGATTAAAGGCGTGCCCCACCACGCCTGACTCGAACCTGGTATTTTTTAATATTATTTATTATATCTAAGTACACCGTAGCTGTCTTCAGACACTCCAGAAGAGGGGGTCAGATCTCATTACGGATGGTTGTGAGCCACCATGTGGTTGCTGGGGTTTCAACTCAGGACCTTTGGAAGAGCAGTCAGTGCTCTAAACCTCTGAGCCGTCGCTCCAGCCCCGAAACCTGGTATTTTTTATTAACAAGCTGCAAGCCTAAGCTGAGCTATTCTAACCCAACTAGGCTACGACGACCCAGCCAGACGCCCTGGTGCTTACCTTCTGGTCTTGCCTTGGCTCGATCTAGTCCATGTGTGTCCTTATGGCTGCTCTGTCATTGAGACTTCATGGTGAGTCTCTCTGGTCCATCCACATGGTCTCTCCTCCTCCATTCTATTCTCTCTGGTCTCCCTGGGACCCCCTGACTGGAATGGGAAATCATACCTTATCTACTCTGCCCAGCTATTAACCAATCCGAGGGATGGAAAACAATTTTTATGTAACACTGAGATTGGAGATGCTTGACCAGACATTGCCCATCTGTCTGGGCATGGAAATCAGAATCTAAGCACGCGGCGCCTGGAACCCTCAACAGAGCACTTCCTGCTCTTCCAGGGGACCTGAATGTAGCTCCAGCACCCAGGTATGTCAGCTCACAACTGGTTTTGGGGTCCAGCTCCATGAGAATCTGATGACACCTCTCTCCTCTGAAGGCACCTATACCCACGCAGACACACACATACACATGATTAAAAATAACTATAAAGCATAAACTTCAAAATGCTAGCCCCAGTTTTCTTTATTTTTAAATGGATTTTTGTTTGTTTTGGATTTGGTTTTTTCGAGACAGGGTTTCTCTGTATAGCCCTGGCTGTCCTGGAACTCACTCTGTACACCAGGCTGGCCTCAAAATTCGCCTGCCTTTGCCTCCCAGAGTGCTGGGATTACAGGTGTGCACCACTATCGCCCGGCATCTTTTTTTTTTTTTTAAAGATTTTATTTATATGAGTAAACTGTAGCTGTTTTCAGACGCACCAGAAGAGAGCTTCAGATTCCATTACAGGTGGTTGTGAGCCCCCATGCAGTTGCTGGGAATTGAACTCAGGATCTCTGGAAGAGCAGCCGATGCTCTTAACCGCTGAGCCATCTCTCCAGTCCTAGCCCCAGTTTTCATGATTAATGTTCAATTAAAACAAAAAAACAAAAAAACTGCCAGCCGGGCGTGGTGGCACACGCCTGTAATCCCAGCACTTGGGAGGCAGAGGCAGGCGGATTTCTGAGTTCGAGGCCAGCCTGGTCTCCAGAGTGAGTTCCAGGACAGCCAGGGCTACACAGAGAAACCCTGTCTTGGAAAAAGAAAAAAAACCACAAGTACTTTGTCATGTTGGTTAAAGAAGGAGGATATCGGGCAGTGGTGGCGCACGCCTTTAATCCCAGCACTTGGGAGGCAGAGGCAGGTGCATGTCTGAGTTCGAGGCCAGCCTGGTCTACAGAGTGAGTTCCAGGACAGCCAGGACTACAGAGAAACCCTGTCTCAAAAAAACAACAACAACAAAAAAAACAAAAAACAAAAAAAACTGCCGGGCGGTGGTGGTGCACACCTTTATCCCAGCACTTGGGAGGCAGAGACAGGCGGATTTCTGAGTTCAAGGCCAGCCTGGTCTACAGAGTGAGTTCCAGGACAGCCAGGACTACACAGAGAAACCCTGTCCTCGAAAAACCAAAAAAATTAAAACAAACAAACAAAACAAAACAAAACAAAACAAAAAAAAAAAAAAAAAAACCAACCAAACCGACAAACAAAAAAAGAAAGGCCAGGTGTGGTGGCACATGCCTTTGATCCCATCACTCAAGAGACAGAGGCAGGTGGATCTCCGTTAGAGGCCAGCCTGTCTACAGAGCAGAGTTCCAGGACAGCCAGGGCTTGCTTCAGAGAAACCACATCTCGAAATAATACTACTTAATAATACTCAGGAGAATGCCTCAAATGACAAAGCATCATAAGATCAATCATGGATGGACCCTGAGAAGTCTCAAAAAGGAGTGACACATGAGGTGAGCAATAGAGCCTCGGCCGTATCCTGGAAGCTGTGTCCCTGCTCGGCTGTATCCTGGAAGCTGTGTCCCCGACGATCACAGCGCCCCTCTGTGGTTGACTCTCAGGCTGCAGATGGAATGTCCGTCAGAGCATCTTCCACAAAAGAAGTCCTGATGCAGTACCCGCCATGTTGCAGTAAGCACCACGATACCTCCAGTTCTCCAGTCTCTTCAGCGGTTCCTAGTGGCAGCCCACCCCATCTCCCATCGGAGTGCCAGCCTGCTTTGCTAGTGGACTTCTGCTTGAAGTGTATATATCTCTTAACTCAGTTCTTTTAAGAACACAAGAACCAAGGCTGTGAGATGACTCAGACCAATACCCAAAACCCACATGGTGAGAGGAGAAAACCAACTCCCACAAAATGTCTTCCAACTTCCACACATACCTCCTCATAAATGTATTAATAAATAAGAGTCAAAGGCTGATCAGGGGTCGTACATGTCTTTAATCCCAACATAAGGGAGGTAGAGGCGGGCAGATCTCTGAGTTTGAGACCAGCCTGGTCTAAGGATACACAGAGAAACCATTTCTCCAAAGCTCCTCCTCCCCCCCCCAATAGAACAAATATTCTAAAACCTATATTTTGAATTGTATGATTTCTGTTGAATAGACACATGAAACAGAATCACTGAGAGATATAGTGTAGCCCTATGTTGTCTCGATAAATATTGCCAGTTTTCCAAACATTTCAGGGGGCCATGGCGGGGTCTCATTGACCCATTTACATACCCATTAACAATGTATGAACTACATGTGGTGGTTCTGAATTTGAGGCCAGCACTTGAGACTGAGACAGGAGAATTGCTACTAGTTCAAGATTAGTCTGTGGCACAGAGTGAGACTCTGTTCAAAAGAGGCCAAAACCAGAGCTGGAGACACATGGTTCAGCTGTTCAAAGCACTTGGTGCTCTTCCAGAGCAAGGCGGCTGGGGGTGGGGTTGGGGGAGGGGGTAGAATAAATCTTTAAAAAGAAAAACGAAGGCAAAACCAAAGCCAAGTGTGGTGGGCCACACTTGTTACCTGGTCTTCAGGAAGTGTTGCAGCTCTAAAGGGAAAGGCTTCTCCTATAGAAGTATTTACAGCTCTGCTCCTGTGCTGGGGGAAGGTTTCCCCCAAACAAGTGTTACATCTCTGCTCTGAGTTTCTCCCAGCAAAAAGTGTTATACTCTGCTCTGAAAGGTATCCTGGAGATTGGGAGCCAAGGAATACCACAAAGTTACTCTGCACAACAGACCTCACACAAGAGATGTATTGGGAGGGGATAATCCTGGCGGGTGGATGGCTGCCTCTGCTCAGGAGTGAAGTTACAGGGCAGTGGGCAGAGAAAAGGGTTTATATAGGGGTGGGGGCGGGGCTCTCTAAGGTGGAGACTGATGGGATTTCAATTCCTGAGCTTGGAATCGCTGAGTTTTCCTGTTCAGAGATTGGTGGGTTTCTTTTTCTTGGCCCTGGCTTGGGCTTGGGTCAAGTCAGGGTCTTTTCCCCTTTGGCCCTTTTTACCCTACAGGATGATCAGGAATTTAAGGCCAGGCTCAACGACACAGCGAGTTTGGGGCCACCCTAAGCTATATAAAGACCCCCATTTTTTTTTTTTAAATAATGCATGACAGTCCTCTTCCTCTCTGCTCCTTGGCATTCCTTTCTTTCCTCTCCTTTTCTTTCTTGTCCTAGCCTTCTAGTGTGTGCCTACTGGCATACAGAGCTTTACTTTGAAGTTCCCTAACACACCTTTACACACGCATGTTCGTTCTCTGCGATACCCTTTTTGGGAGGTGCAATTCTGATCTTTATAAAAACCCTGTCATCCCCTGCTCCTCCACACGCTTCTCAAAAGCAAGCCACGTTATCTTGCCAACTTGGCCCGCAGTCACTGCAAGACTGGTCTTCCGCCTCCCAACCCTAGCCGGGTTGTCTGCTTGAGTACTCTCCCCACACGCCAATGGGGTAGCAGACCTTTAGGATACCGAAGCGCCAAACCCGCGCCGGAGTCCTTTTGGAGACGAAGGGGACCACAGGGGCTGTGAAGGGACTCCCCAGCTCCTTCCACGGAGCCCTCAGTGCGCCGTCCTGGGGGGCATAGAGGCGCGAGGCGCATCCGTATCTCTTAAAGCAGCAATGTCAACACCCTCTTAAGGGAGGCGCGGAGGATGGCGGGGCCCAGGACGTGAAGCCTCGGGGCGCTGACACGTTCGGGGACCCCTGAGTGCGGCTGGTCGGTTGGTGGCCAGGTGAGGATCTGGACGCGGGCGGCCGGCCGCCCTGGAAGGGACCCTTGCCTCCGGGGTAAGTGGAGCGTGCAGGGTGGACGCAGCGAGCAAGCGGGCGCCGGGCACGTTTTCCTCCGTCAACGGACCCTTCGGAACGGAAAGCGGGCTGGCGACGGCGCGGGGCTAACGGCTGCGACGGTGGCGGTGGCGGCGGCGGCAGCGGCGCTGTCACTCCGGCGCGGCGCCCCGCTGCGAAGCGGGCGGTTGGGCGGAGCTCGGCACCGGGCAGCTGCGGGGATGGTGGGTGAGAGGCGGGAAGTCGAGGTGGGTGGAGGGTGTTCGGAGTCGCCCCTGTTGGTGTTCACTGAGCACCTTACAGGGTCCCGGGGCCCTCGGCCAAGCACATGGCCAAAAGCCCCGCCCTCCCGGACCTCACATCCCTGATAAACGAGAACAGCGTAGATCATAGCGGGGAAGTCTTTGTAAGTGAGGATGGAAACTACCGGCTTGGCCACGCCAGGAAGGAGCTACACCGCTGAGCTACAACATCCCCTGCCTTGTTACTTTTTGAGACAGGGGCTCTCTCTGGCCTTGAACTCCCCCTTGTAACCCAGGCTGGACTGGAACTGTAGATCCTCTTGCATCCGGGAAATGTACTGGGTGAAGGAATATCAGGACAGAACTGTGTGTTCCGCCAAGTGCAAGAGAGGGATAGAGAAACTGGTTTGTCTGAGGACCTTTCTGAGAATAACTTCACGGAGAGTGAGTGAGCCTCGAGTGAGTCCAAACAGAGGGAACTGGACCGTGGAGAGGAAGAAACTGTGTTAGCCATGAAAGACATCTGCTAGGGTCTTAAGCCAGAGGGACATTTTTTTCTTAGCAAATTTGTGGGTAATTCAGTAAGTAAGTGACTTAGTCCCTCCGTGTTTGAGAAAAGATGAAAGGCTAACCGGCCTGGGCAAAATGGTCTTAGTTTCTCCCAGTTTGTTTATTTTATTTATTTTATTTAAAAGCTTATTTCATTTATATAAGTACAATTATAGCTGTCTTCAGACACACCAGAAGAGGGCGTCAGATCCCATTACAGATGGTTGTGAGCCACCTTGTGGTTCCTGGGAATTCTCTGAAGGGCAGTCAGTGCTTTTAACTGCTGCGCCATCTCTCCAGCCCTCCCAGTTTAATAATGACCTCCCCCTCCCCCTCCCCCCGTGGGGGGGGGTGTCTCCCTGTAACTTGTAGGATTTGGTTCCTTCTTTCACTATTGGGTTCCAGGGAGCAAATAATTCAGGTTTTCGGGTTTAGCGGCAAGCACCCTTACCCACTGAACTATCCTGCCCGTCCCAGAACCTCATTTTTAAAGAGAAGCATATTTATTTGAAGGGAAAGGGCACGGTGGGGCTGTTATGTGTTTTGCTTTTCCAAAATGAGACACAGAAGATAAGAGGGAGTTCTCCGGAGAAAGAGATGAGGACGGGATCAAAAGATGAGAAAAGGCAGAGAGATGTTTGTCACTGACCGTGGCAGATTGCCCTCAGTGCCAGCACCTGGGAAGCTGAAGTCAGACAGGCTGTATAACCAGCCATTCACACCAGCTCAGCCAAGGAAGGAGGAGGAGGAGGTATGGAGAGGGCGAGACAGCGTGGCCAACGTCTCCAACCAAGCTAGCATTTTTCTTACTTCAAGGCCACCTGTCCATGTCAGGAGAAGGAGGGTAGAGAGAGCAGACATGGTTATGTTGACAGCTGGCTAAGCAGAACCACAATTTCTGACTTGCCACTCACTGAAATGGTCTGAAGGAAGGTGAGGGTAAAAAGAGGCAGATGCTTTCAGTGTTCTGTTTTGTCATTTTAGATACAGTCTCACTGTGTAGTCCTGGCTGTCCTGAAACACTCTATGTAGACCAGGCTGGCCTCGAACTTGCCTTTCTCAGTGGCAGGATTAAAGGAGTGTGACACTGGCTATTTCAGATAATTTAAACCTATTGTTGTTGTTCATAAATTTATTTGCAGTCATTGAGAACTGGAAGCAAGGCATATGTTCATCAACAAAAAGTAAATGGATCAATAGCATATTACAGATATGTGATAGAATACTATAGGATTATTCTGTACTGTAGAAGCATCTGCACAAGGAAAGAGGCTATTGAAGCAGAACCAGGTTTACTTGGTTTGTTAAAAGATTTCGGTATGACTTTTATGCAGCAGGGTTAAGAGACGGAAAAAAAAAAAAAAAAAAAGATGCACTAAGAGTGAGTGTGGGCTTCTCAAGGGAGCGAAGCCAACCACAGACTATTGGTTGTATCACGGCATAGCCAAATCTCCTAAGTATGCTGAGGGATTCCATTGTAGCTCTTCAAATACTGTAACTCTTACATGACGAAATAAGCTGTATAAAATTACAGCATTTGTGATGGTGGAGAGATGGTTCGAGGTTAGGAGCACTTGCTGCTCTTGCAGACGACCAGGGTTCATCTTTTGATCCCCAGCACCACATGGTGGTTCACAACCATCGGTGATAACTCCAGTTCTAGATCTGACAGCTTTGAACCTTCTTGTGATCTCCCTGGGCACAGAGCATGCATACAGCAAACATACTTACATGCAGGCAAGACTCTCATACACATAAAAAGTAACATAAAACTTTTTTTTTTGTTTTTTTTGTTTTTTTGAGACAGGGTTTCTCTGTGTAGCCCTGGCTGTCCTGGAACTCACTCTGTAGACCAGGCTGGCCTCGAACTCAGAAATACGCCTGCCTCTGCCTCCCAAGTGCTGGGGTTAAAGGCATGCGCCACCACTGCCTGGCACATAAAACTTTTTTAAAAAAGAAAGGAAGGAAGGAAGGAAGGAAGGAAGGAAGGAAGAAAGAAAGAAAGAAAGAAAGAAAGAAAGAAAGAAAGAAAATCACAGAATTGTTGCCAGCAAGGTCACCTAACTCACTTCCTAGCCATTTTACAGATGGAGAAACTGACAGTGTCATGTAACAACTCAAAATCTGGAGTTTGTGTTTGTTTTTGTTTTTTTGTTTTTTGTTTTTTAGCATATTCAACCGTCATTTTCTTTCCTCCACCCAGGACCCTTCCCTTGTTAGCCCTCCCTCATGTCCGGCTATTGAACAAGGATCCCAGAATTGAGTTCGTCTAACGTATCGTTAGAATGTATGAGAACTCCTCTCCGGGATCCCAGTGCCCATTTGTCCAGGTGACAGCTCGCAGGCTCTTCTGTCAGGAAACTTAATTAGATAGAATGAATAAATAACTAATGACCAATTGCAATTTACAGGAAGCTGTGCCTTGAAAAGAAATTTGAAGAAGGGTCAAGTCTTGCTACAATAGAGAGATGGAGAGCAGCAAACAAAATGTGAGTATTGAGATTAATGTAAGATTGCATCAAACTGGTGTGCTACTGTTGATCATCTCCGTGTTTATCGCCTTCCTGAACTTTTATTTTGTCTTGATAATTAAAGACATATAAATAGATAATTAAAGACATATAAATGATGACAGGAGAGACCATTACTGGTTCGGCCTATAGGAGAGACTACTACAGCCAATAGACAACATGTTTCCACATTTTTTCTTTTCGAAGTTTTGGAGATCAAGGTCTCTTTATGTAGTCATGGCTAACCTAGAACTTCCCTATGTAGACCAGGCTGACCTCAAACTCACAACTGCCTCTGCTTCTCAAATGCTGGGATTAAAGGTATGCACCACCATGTCCAGCCTTTCTTTGTTTCTTTTTTTTTTCCTTCTTCCTTCCTTTCATTTTTATCTGTCTGTCTGTCTGTCTGTCTGTCTAAGGCAGAGTCTTGTGTATTCATGGTATGCCCCAAAGTTGCTAGGTAGTCAAAATTGACCTTGAACTTTTTCTGGTCCTCCAGCCTCCACACCCAGGACTAGGCCACCGCGCCTATTTGTAGGCTGGAGGTGCTAGCAATTGGACCCAGGGCTTTTTGCTACTGGGCAATCACTCCACCATTACATTTGCTACTCATGGTGGTTTTACTTTTTTTGTTTGTTTGTTTGTTTTTTTGTTTGTTTTGTTTTTGTTTTGTTTTGTTTTGTTTTTGAGACAGGGTTTCTCTGTGTAGTCCTGGCTGTCCTGGAACTCACTCTGTAGACCAGGCTGGCCTCGAACTCAGAAATCCGCCTGCCTCTGCCTCCCAAGTGCTGGGATTACAGGCATGCGCCACCATGCCCGGCTGCGGTTTTACTTTTTAAAGTTACATTACTGTGTGTGTCTGTTTCTGTACACACCCACGTGTGGGTACCAAGGTGCCAGTGTGGAGGCTGGAGGAGGAATCACCTGGCATAGTGGCAGGCCCCTTTACCTTCTGAGCCACCTTGCTGGTCCACTTTGTAGTTTCAGTATGTGTTATTCAGAGTAACAAGCATGATAAAATACCCGAGTTCAGCACTGTAAGAGCATCGTGACCTCGTTAGGTGTTATACGCTGTGTTCTTGAGCCTCCGTGGGTGCTGTAGGTGTGAAAAGCAGTGGAGAGCCTTATGAATTCGTACAACCACCACCGTCCTTTCCGGAGCATCTCTGGCGTGCGGCCTAGGCGTGTTACTTGCAAAGCACGGTGATAAAATGTCCACGAAAGGTAATGCATAAGGCTCCGTCTCTTGGAATGGGTTAGGTCAGGGCAGACACCCTCTGGTGGTTGGTGCATGTTACCGAAAGGCAGGGACCACATGGTTATTCCTGGAAAGGACGGGGAATTTGCTGGTATGTTTGTTTGTTTGTACACAGGGCTTTCTCCTTAGCCCTGGCAGTCCTGGAACTCACTCTGTAGACCAGGCTGGCCTCAGACTCACCAACATCCCCTTGCCTCTGCCTCCTGAGTGCTGGGATTGAAGGCTCATGGCACCCTGCTGAGCATTTTTCTGGTATCTTGTTTTGACTCTCATCCAAGAGCCTCAGATTCCCCCCTCCCCCCCACCCCACCCCCCACTTTAATGGTCGTCCTTAGAGAAACAGTTGTCTCCTTTGGCATGCTTTTCAAACTGAGGAAACCAGTCAGCCATTCTTTTTGTATCATTGCTAGCATGTACAATCTGCAATATATGTTTATGTTTCCATATGTGTATGTACTGTTCTTTTTTTTTTTTTTTGGTTTTTCAAGACAGGGTTTCTCTGTATAGCCCTGGCTGTCCTAGAACTCACTCTGTAGACCAGGCTGGTCTCGAACTCAGAATCCACCTGCCTCTGCCTCCCAAATTGTATGTACTGTTCATAAATCATTTGATAATATTCCCCTTATCCTTTGCCTTTCTCTGTCCCTCCAAGTCTCCCTTTTATTTTAGTATCATTTTTGATATTCGGTTCTTCACAGATTTGCATGTTGTCCTTGCATAGGGCCTAATCTCAGTCAAGTAAGTATATAAACTACAGAAGTGAGATACGTGATCCTTTTTCTTTCCTTCCACACATTTATTAAATATATTGTATGTCTTTTCTTTGGAAGACATGAACACCCATTTATTCACCCCAGAAGAGGGCACTGATGACAGACCAAAGAATTGACCCCAGTCTGCTCTAACTGTAGCTTAGCCGGAGTGTGGCGAGGGAATGACTTTTCTGCCCACGGGTGACTCAACGGCAGCAGCTTCGTCATCAAAAGCAGCTCACGGGGATGGGTGAGGTTGTCATTGGATTCCCTCCACAACCTGCCGGCAGCTCCCGCACTCAGCTCCCCACCCCCACCCTCACCCCAAGCCCCACCCTCCACCCTCAGCTCAACCCTGCCAGCCAAAGCTTGACCTTGCCTCAGGGAGGCTCCTCTGAGATTTAAGATTCAGGAGCTTCCTTAGCCTCCTATGGGCAAGCCCCCTCCCTCCTCCCAGAAAGGAATGCCCAAGCTGGGAGAAACACCTGCACCGCACGCACATAGCCAGGGGAATTTACCCTACGACCAGCGCTCCCGGATGATCAGACAGTGCTCATTGACAGGATTTGAGAGGCAAAAACTAAATCGAGTCACAGAAACTGAGAAGCCAAGGGCTGGAGGAAAAATCAGTGCCTGGAATTTACGATACAGACAGTAAATCAATCCTCCTGGCAAGAGAAAGCACGTTTGTCTGTTCCCGTGAGATCCAGAAGAGCTTGCAGGGCACGTGGTGATGATTAAGTCCGGGTTCTACAGCAAGCTGGGGTTGGTGCCAGGGGGGAGGAGTGCTTTGTGGACTGGTCAGGCAGCGCCACAGAAAAGAGTGGGTGTTCGGTGACCATTAGCTGCTTGTACTAGAGAGGACAGGCCAGGAAGGCAGTGCTGTGAGATTGACTTTCAGTATGCCATCCCCTTTTTAGTGTGTTTGTTTTCTTCACCAACCAAAAGCGTAGCTGCTCTGCACCCTGCCCGCCCCACTGAGCTCCCCCCACTGCAGACCCTGGGCGTGGCTCTCCCTTGCCCTGTTTGTTGAATAATTGAGCCTTACTATTTGAGACAAGGGGTTACTCTGTTTTCCATTTCGAAAATTTTAGGCTACCATGGGTAAAAAGCAAGTCCAAGGCTAGCTTATGCTACCTGATCTCAAAAAGAAAAAGAAACTATAGGCTTCCTGATTATACCAACCTTATTGTATAAGGGTAGCATACATCATTCATGTTTGTTTGTGCCAGGATCTCATTATATAGCTCAGCCTGGCCTCAACTAACTATCCTCCTGCCTCAGTCCACAATGTTGAGATTAGTGTGGGCCACCATGCCCTCCAAATACTTAGGTTTTTTTTCCAGCCTCTTTTTTTGTTTGTTTGCTTAAAGATTTATTTATTTAATGTATATGAGTACACTATAGCTGTCTTCAGACATACAAGAAGAGGGCAATGGATTCCCATTACAGAGGTTGTGAGTCACCATGTGGTTGCTTGGAATTAAACTCAGGACCTCTAGAAGAGCAATCAGTGCTCTTAACCATTGAGCCATCTCTCCAGCCTCCAATTCTTGTTTTATTTGAAAAGAAATACACATCTATCAAATTTATGGTAATACAAATGTTAACAAAAATGTCCTCTGAAATTTGGTATGAATTAAGGTTAAAATGTTTATTGGCAGTATTATTAGTAATTAAAAGCAGGTTTAGTAACAGGCACCTTTATCAGATGAGCTGTAGTCAGAATTTAGGAATTTTAGTGTCTTTGAAAAACACAGAAATAGGGGCTGGAGAGATGGCTCAGAGGTTAAGAGCATTGACTGCTGTTTCAGAGGTCCTGAGTTCAATTCCCAGAAACCACATGGTGGCTCACAAACCATCTATAGTGAGATCTGGTGCCCTCTTCTGGTACACCAGCATACATGCACTGTAAATAAATACATTTTTAAAAGAGAGAGAAAAAGAAAGAAATACAGAAGGACACAGAAATATTATAGAGCATGTTTCCATCATTTGATCCCAGGTGTGGGATGTGGAACTGCTTCAGACTGTCCACAGCAGCTGACTGTGATTTGCCTCGTGCTCTAGCAGGGGTGTGGTTTTGCCAAAAGCAAATACTTTCTTCCATTATGTGACAGTTGGAATTCTGGGGACTTTTCAGAAGGTATATAGATGCTAGGACCCAAAGACAGAGGGGAGCTGGTTGTTGAGTTGGTTGTTGGTTGTTGGAGTGGGTTGTTGATTGGTGCTTAGTTGTTATTTGTTGATGTGATCGATGTTTGTTAAGTACTCACGCACAAAGAGGAAACAAGAAAAAATTAGATATCCTGACATCGAAGATCAAATTTGCTCCAAGAAACTGAACACTCCTAATCAGCAGGAAATAATGTAATGATAAAGCCGCCCCCTTTCCTTTCTATCCTTTTTTCCCTCCTATTTAATGTTGAGGGTTGAAGGGTGGAGGAGAGTGAAAGGAAGAAGAGCCCACAGAGTAACAGACGCTGCCTACAATGAGCACCTCACTCGCCCTTGTTTTACTTTTTGACAAGGCCATTTTGACAATGCCCAATAGCAGCTGAAATTGTATCTAGTATCATACTAGCATAAAGGGCAAAAACTCGGAGTTCAAGATGAATCAAGAGAAAAGGGTTAAATTCATAGTGAGGAAAAAACCTGAAATCCACAGATTAGATTTTCAGTTCACAAAGAAATACTAATTTAGAAAAACTAAGAATAAACATTCTTGGCTCTCAAACCTCTATAACTCCTTATGTCGGCCAACAACATGGAGGTACAGTCACTCAGAAACGTCGCTTGCATAAACCATGTACGAATCAGACCCACTGTTTGGTTTTGGGTTAATTTTCTATTTGTGTATTTAATTGTGTGCGTAGGCGCGTGTGTCATGGCGCCTTAGTGGCGGTCTGACGACAGCTGTGGAAATATGTTCTCTCCTTCTACCACCGGGTCCCGGGGATGGAGCTCGGCTGGCGCACACCGTAGCAAGCCAGTGCTTTAACCTAATGAGCCATCTTGTGGGCCTGTTCTTTATTGTTTTATTTTGTTTTATTTTACTTTAAGATAAGGTTTCATGTATCTCATACTGGCCTCAAACTCTCTATATAGCTGGGGATGACTTTGAACTTCTGATCCTTCTGCCTCTACCGCTCCCCAGTGCTGGAATCGCAGATGTGAGCCCCCACATCCCATTCACGTGGAGGTGGGGATTCAACCACAGGCAGCTTTCTCTCAGAGCAAGCACTCTGCACCCCGAGCCACTTCCTCCTCCTCCTCCTCCTCCTCCTCCTCCAGCACTCTGCAACCCAAGCATTTCCCTCTCCTCCTTTTTTGTTTTCTTTTTTTTGAGGCAGGGTTTTCCTGTGTAGCCCTGGCTGTCCTGAAACTGCTCTGTAGGCCAGCTTGGCCTTGAACTCAGAGATCTGCCTGCCTCTGCCTTCCAGGTCAAGCTCTGGTTCTAAAGGCATGTGCCACCACCCCTGAACCGTACTTTTCTTTTATTAGGCATGTTCCCTCTAGTAAAACCACTGAGAGGACACTAAGTAAGTTTTTCTCTAGACTCAGTTCTTTCAAGGGCTCATTTGTTATTCACCGAGCTCTTTTCATGGTGGCTTTTTGTTTGTTTTTATGGTTTGGTTTTGTTTTCTTTTTTTTCTTTTTCATTTTCTTTTCTTTTCTTTTTTTTTTTTTTCATTCATTTGTGTGACAGGCACTGCACTACTAATGCCTGGAACTGCCCTCACAGTTCCCAGTGTAGGGTATGAGAACTTCTAACAAAGAAAATAAGTCAAGATCACAATATAGCAAATTGGAGGAAAGGAGGGAGGAGCTCATTCAGATACTGTGGTCTGGTTGGGGGAAGCCTCTTCAGGAAGAAGTTGAACAGAAATAGAATGTCCAGGAGTCAGTCACAAACCACTCTGGAATTATTCATACAAAAAAGAGCAGTATGTAAAGGTCCTGGAGTATAAATGCTTCTCAGACTCCAGCCCAGTCATGAAACTCTAATGTATATAGACCTGAGAGCAGGAGTGGCTCTGCTCTGCTCTGTGGGCCATCCAGCCTCAAAAGCAGTCAGACCATTGTGTAGTGAATGATGGTGGCTATGGTACACCGAAACAGGTGAGAGAAGTCAAGCAACCAGCCTAGTCAGGGCTACAGA
Organism: Apodemus agrarius; assembly: GCA_964023405.1. Lineage (NCBI taxonomy): Eukaryota > Metazoa > Chordata > Mammalia > Rodentia > Muridae > Apodemus > Apodemus agrarius. The sequence goes on along the minus strand of OZ030006.1, from coordinate 152,756,326 downwards.
GTGAGACACTGTCTTAAAAAAAAAAAAAAGAGTAAAATAAAGGTTGTGCTCCAAGATGGCTTAGCAGGTAGGTCACTTGCCACGGATCCCCAGAACCCACATGGCAGAAGAGAACCATTTTCAAAAAGCAACCCTCGCCGGGTGGTGGTGGCGCACACCTGTAATCCCAGCACTCTGGGAGGCAGAGGCAGGTGGATTTCTGAGTTCGAGGCCAGCCTGGTCTACAGAGTGAGTTCCAGGACAGCCAGGACTACACAGAGAAACCCTGGGGGGGTTGGGGAGGGAGAGAGACTCTCTGACCTCCACCTTGTGAGCTGTGGCTCTTAAGCACAGAATACAAACAAATGTTTAGAAAATCAGAAAGGTGGTCGCACCGCTCTGAATATACTAAAAACCACTGTGCTGGGCACTTTGTTTGCTGCATCTCAATGGAGCTACGACTCACTTAAGATTCACTTTACTTATTTAGGTGTATGTGTGCATGTACATATATGTCATGTATATGCAGGTGCTCTCAGAGTTCAGAAGAGATCACTGGATGCCCTGGAGAGTATTTTTCTGCTCACATTCTTTCTGAAGAGATTTTTCCCCAACTGGATACAGTATCAGAATGAGCAATCGCCCTCCCTTGCATCCCATTTTCCATATTGTTATCTTGACTTAATCACCTTCTTAGGCATTCTCATGTCCTGCACATGACCCTGTGTCAGGCCGAAAGTCAAAGGAGGACTAGGACTGGCTCAGAATGCTTGTCTGCCTTATGTGAGGCCCTGGGCTAAAGAAACAGACACCAAGGAAGTGATGGTGCTGTGCAGAGGAGAGCTGTGGGAAATGGGGTGACCCTGAGCCAGATGACAGAGAGGGCCCACAGCCCGCCAAGATGCTATCTATGACAATGGGGGAAATGAGGTCAAATACACCTTTCTAAGGAGTCACTTTGACTGCTGTCTGGAGAATAGGTCATGTGAAGGCAAACCAGGAGACAGAGGTGAGTTCTACCCTAGGAACCACGGCTTAGAGTGAAGGTGACTTGTGCCGGGGCGACTGGACTAGCGGAAGTGGTAAGATCCCACAGGGAGGAGGGGCTGATGAACTGGACAAAGCAGCGAAGATTATGCAGAAGTTAGACTGCTTCCTCTGTTTGGGGGGGGGGGGCGACCACCCCTGGTGGAGAAATTGGAGAAAGAACCAGATAGAGTAGAACAGGGCACAGCACTTTCCCATCTGACTCCTGACAGATGCCCAGACCCACGACCCAGGTGTAAGGCCCAAATCAGAGATCCGGTCTGACTCAGATTCAAAACTCCAGGGAGTTGGGATAGAAGAGAACAGGTTTGAGTACTGAGCTTCAGAGATATGCCAGTGTTTAGTAATGCTGAGAATACAATTAAGACAATATAGAGCCCAGAGTGAGAGCTCTAAAGCCAAGTGCACCTGGCCATAACGCCTGTGATCTCAAGACGCAGGAGTCAGACACAGAAGGACCCCATGCATTTGAGACCTGCCTGGGTTGCAGAGTAAGTTCCAGGTTATCCTGGGCTACTGTGACACCTTGTTCCCACACCCCAAAATAAAATCCAAGCAGAGAAATTAAAAGGCCTTCCCGGCTTCCTGGTAGGTTAAATGTGTGCGTGGAGCTAAGGAAGGTTGGGGGAATGTAGCTTAAAAACTAATCAGAGCTGATCGTGATGGCACTTACCTTCAATCCCAGCACTCGGGAGGCAGAGATGGGCAGATTTCTTTGAGTTCAAGGACAGCCTGGTCATTTCCAGGACAGCCAGGGCTGCACAGAGAAACCCTGTCTCAAACAAGCAAACAAAAACAAACAAATCAGAGCAGGGGTGTAACCCAGGTGATAGGCCTAGCACAGCATTTGCCAAGTCCTGTCTTTGATCTCCAGTACCATATAAACCAAGGGTGGTAGTGAGCGGCCAAACATACTCCATCTTGGAACAGCCTCCATCTTTAAAAAAAAAAAAAAAAAAAAAAAAAAAAGCCTGAGATCTTGGCCAGCTGAGCCCAAGCTGCACCCATGTGCCAGGAAGGACCCCACGGCTTGTTTTTGGCCAGAATTACTCCCTAGCTACTTCCTAGCAACAGTTAATTAAAGATGAGTCTGATTGTTTCAGATGTGCTTTCAGACGGTTTGTGATTGTACACGGTCTTGCTTTCAGAGCACCCACCTGTGTGCTTATAATAGTCATTCAGTTATATGATTGCCAGGCTGGACTCTACCCCATTTACTTCTATTTTCTGTAAAACCTCACCAAAAACCATCTTGTGGGCCGGTGGTGAGTAAGCCCAAACTGTAATAAAGAGACCCTGATGTGATTACATCAGAAACAGCTCCTTAGGCAGAGGCAGGCGGATTTCTGAGTTCGAGGCCAGCCTGGTCTACAGAGCTAGTTCCAGGACAGCCAGGGCTATACAGGGAAACCCTGTCTCGAAAAACCAAAAAAAAAAAAAAAAAAAAAAAAAAAAAGAAAGAAAGAAACAGCTCCTTGGTGGTCTTTTGGGGTTCACGAATGCTTTGTGGCACAACAGTGGCACACTAGTCATCCCAGCACTTGGAAGGTGGAGGCAGGAAGATCAGAGGTTCTGTAAGATCCAAAAGAAAAAACGGGGATACTCCAGCACCCCATGCCTCGGAAACCGGCACCCCGAAACACTCAAAAGAGACAGATCTGATGCAATTTGCAAGAGGATTTTAATTTCCAGAGCTCTGGGGGGTTACAGTCTCCCCACGCAGGGTAAAAGAAGTAAGCCCGCGTGAGCTGGCTTGTATAGGCTTTTTATGGGCTTATAACAGAACCCGCCTACCACAAGCTTCTAAGCCAATCAGTTCAAACCATCCGAACCCGCGCTCTCTGAGAACCTATCAGCCTCTCACAGAGGCCGGAAGAACTAGTTAAGTCATTTCCGCTTAAGTGGCCGCCACGCACAGTGTTGCGCCCACCCTCCCCCACTGGCAATGGGGGGACCTAAGCGCCCCCACAGGCAGGAGTTCCGCAGCCCCCCACGGCGACTCTGCCAGCCCCCAGCCGTGCCCGTCCCTGCCACAGCCACTCCGCCGAGGGAGACGGGAAAAGGCACCAGGGACTCTCCCAGAGGTTCGTGGTCGGACTCTGCTCCTTTGGGGTCACCCTAGACTCAGGCACGGGGGATTCCTAGCTTACAACCTTATCCTTTCAGTTCAAGGTCATCCTTAACTATATAGCAAGTATGAGGCCAGCCCGGGCTACTTCAGCCCCTATCTCAAAGCAAAGCAAAACACAAGTAAGAGATGTGTTATGAGCGGCCATTTTTGGACCTGTTAAGGTGGAATGTGTTGGTGATCCTGTTAAAGTGGAGTGTTGGTGATCCTGTTAAGGTGGAGTGTTGGTGATCCTGTTAAGGTGGAGTGTGTTGGTGATCCTGTTAAGGTGGAGGTGATCCTGTTAAGGTGGAGTGTGTTGGTGATCCTGTTAATGTGGAGTGTTGGTGATCCTGTTATGGTGGAGTGTGTTGATCATACTGTTAATGTGGAGTGTGTTGGTGATCCCGTTAAGGTGGAGTGTTGGTGATCCCGGTAAGGTGGAGTGTTGGTGATCCTGTTAAGGTGGAGTATGTTGGTGATCCTGTTAAGGTGGAGTGTGTTGGTGATCCTGTTAAGGTGGGGTGTGTTGGTGATACTGTTAAGGTGGAGTGTTGGTGATCCTGTTTAGGTGGAGTGTGTTGGTGATCCTGTTAAGGTGGAGTGTGTTGGTGATCTTGTAAAGGTGGAGTGTGTTGGTGATCCTGTTAAGGTAGAATGTTGGTGATCCTGTTAAGGTGGAGTGTTGGTGATCCTGTTAAGGTGGAGTGTGTTGGTGATCCTGTTAAGGTGGAATGTGTTGGTGATCCTGTTAAGGTGGAGTGTTGGTGATCCTGTTTAGGTGGAGTATGTTGGTGATCCTGTTAAGGTGGAGTGTGTTGGTGATCTTGTTAAGGTGGAGTGTGTTGGTGATCCTGTTAAGGTAGAATGTTGGTGATCTTGTTAAGGTGGAGTGTTGGTGATCCTGTTAAGGTGGAGTGTTGGTGATCCTGTTAAGGTGGAATGTGTTGGTGATCCTGTTAAGGTGGAGTGTTGGTGATCCTGTTAAGGTGGAGTGTGTTGGTGATCCTGTTAATGTGGAGTGTTGGTGATCCTGTTAAGGTGGAATGTGTTGGTGATCTTGTTAAGGTGGAGTGTGTTGGTGATCCTGTTAAAGTGGAGTGTGTTGATGATACTGTTAAGGTGGAGTGTGTTGGTGATACTGTTAAGGTGGAGTGTGTCGGTGATACTGTTAAGGTGGAATGTGTTGGTGATCCTGTTAAGGTGGAGTGTGTCGGTGATACTGTTAAGGTGGAGTGTGTTGATGATCTTGTTAAGGTGGAGTGTTGGTGATCCTGTTAAGGTGGAGTGTTGGTGATCCTGTTAAGGTGGAATGTGTTGGTGATCCTGTTAAGGTGGAGTGTTGATCTTGTTAATGTGGAGTGTTGGTGATCCGGTTAAGGTGGAGTGTGTTGGTGATCCTGTTAAGGTGGAGTGTATTGGTGATACTGTTAAGGTGGAGTGTGTTGGTGATACTGTTAAGGTGGAGTGTTGATGATCTTGTTAAGGTGGAGTGTTGGTGATCCTGTTAAGGTGCAATATGTTGATGATCTTGTTAAGGTGGAGTGTTGGTGATCCTGTTAAGGTGGAGTGTGTTGGTAATCCTGTTAAGGTGGAGTGTGTTGGTGATCCTGTTAAGGTGGAGTGTGTCGTTGATCCTGTTAAGGTGGAGTGTTGATGATCTTGTTAAGGTGGAGTGTTGGTGATCCTGTTAAGGTGGAGTGTGTTGATGATCTTGTTAAGGTGGAATGTTGGTGATCCTGTTAAGGTGGACTGTTGGTGATCCTGTTAAGGTAGAGTGTGTTGGTGATACTGTTAAGGTGGAGTATGTTGATGATCTTGTTAAGGTGGAGTGTGTCGGTGATCCTGTTAAGGTGGAGTGTTGGTGATCCTATTAAGGTGGAGTGTGTTGATCTTGACAGAGGTGAAACGACAGAGGATGACTGAGGGAAAAGGAGCCATGCTTCAGAGCCTTGGTGGTGGAGCAATTGCCCAGCTCCTGGGAAGCTCAGGCTCCATTCCTGGCAATGAAAACTAATTAGACAAATAAAAAGGAACAGATAGAGGGCCAGCGGAAGAGGAGAATTCTTGCTTTGATCCTCAGGAAGGAGCTGTGTGTTGTAGGGCTTCTTTAATGCACCGTAGCGCTCAGCACCCCACTTGATCTTACAGGCTGTAAATTCCCTCTCCCGCTCTCACTACCACACAAATATCTGCTCTCCTGGATTCTGAGGTTCTCAAATGAGACCGTCTAAAGAAGTCTTAGAATATGGACTCATTAGAAAAAGAACTTTTGATTCCATAAAGGAGTTACTTTTCAGACGGGATTGTTGGTGGGAAAAAAAAAAAAGAGGTCAAAAAAAAAGAGAAGAGGTCCAGCCAATCTAGAAAAGGTGTGGCTTAGCTGGAGACTGACGGTGTATCTGTTTGACAAGAAGTTGAGAGTATGCCTAGATTGGAACCATATTTATTACTAAAGATGGACAATTTATTTTTTATTTTGCCTCTATTTTCTCAGTTGCAATAATAGGTTAGGGTATCAGCTGATAGTCACAAAGGAAAAAGAGATCTTGGAGATTTAGCAGAGAGAAGAGTGGCAGGTCTAGGGGTATTTGCTAAGCCCTTGCTTCGCACAGACAAGGCTCTAGGTTCAGTCCCCAGTGAAAGGAAGGAATTAAAGAACTCTAGAGGGTAAAAATAAAATAAAATCTTGTTAAGATAATTACAGGCAGAGGAAAAAAATGCTGGTTTGAAGACAGAGCTCTCCTGTTCTGCCCACGACCAGTGCTCTCCGTGTATCCGCCTCCGGGGTCTGTTGCTAGGATGCCAACCTCCGTAGAGATCCCAAACCTATTTGACTGCCGGCCACCAGGTGGCGGTGTAGATCCCTGCAGCTCCAAGTTCTCACTGCTTTTATGGCCCGGAATTCACTTAAGTGAGGTGAGGCCAGTGCGCGTTGAGAACTGTTTTTAGTTAGACCTAGAAGACAAAGTCCTGGGAAGACTATTTAGGGAATAGATGATAAAAGGAATAAAAGGAGAGATAGAAGCCTGAGAGTGGAGGAAGGAGGATTTGGGGAAGGGTATGGGCTTTAAAATTAGAAAGCAGAGAGGAACTATGGGAACTATGGTGGGTGGGAACTGGGAAAGGGGAAAGCCTTTGGAATGTAAACATAGAATATAGAAAATAAAATTAAAAAAAAAAATCTCAATAAATTTTAAAAAAGAAAAAAAAAAAAAAAAAAAAAGAAAGCAGAGTTCTATGGCCTTTTGACACTTGTGTGTTTAGTTGGGGGGGGGGGGTTAAAGACAAGGAAAGCAGAGGTGGCGGGTCACTGAAAACTAGGTTGACCTAATTGACTTCAACGTGGACCAGATCAGAGGCGGGACGGAGAAGGATCTCAGCTGAGTTCAGGTGCCCATGACAAACCACTAAGGGAGGACCTCAGGTGCGGCTCTGCTGATTGGGTGGCTTGCACATGGGTGGCTTGCACATGAGGGCCGACAAACGACCCGATAGGTGGTCCGTACCTTCCAAGACTGTTAAGCATTATATCTATCAGAACGGAAGCAGAGGCTGAGGCTGAAACCACACCACACAAGCTGGATTAGCGGCTCTTTTGTCATGACAAAGTATCTGAGAAAACTTAAGCAAGGAGGGTTTTATTCTCTCACAGTTCCAGGATTTCAGGCCATTACACTTGGTCCCATTGTCTGGAGGCCAAGGCGTGATGAGGCGGCTATCCGGGAGCCTGTGGGTGGAGGAAGGCGGCTCCTCTCACGGTAGAATGGTGCAGAGAGAAGACAGTCCCAGGGCTTAGATAGCCTTCTGAGGAATGGCAGCAGCTGGGCCTACATTCTCACTCCCCCGCACCCCAGGATCCCCATGGCTATCAAGCTATGAATCCCCTGAGCTGTGGATTCATCAGATCCCCTATGATTCTTCCCATAAGGCCTATTAGCTCTCAATCAAACCTTTTACCACATGAGCTTTGGTGGTGGGGGGGTGGGGCACTTCATATCCAAACTGCAACAAATGCAAAAATAAATTGTTTTGATGCAAATTGTTTGAAAAGAATCTAAAAAGGAGGACCCAAATGGAAAGAAAGCAAGAGACTTGCAGGTGCAGGGTGGGGAGCATGGACTGGGCATCAAGGAAGACAAAATGGGAAACTAGAACCGACACACCCCACCCTGAGACACACACACAACTTAGCATCTGTTTGTTTTTTTTTAAAGATTATTTATTTTATGTACGTGAGTACACTGTAGCTATCTTCAGACACTCCAGAAGAGGGCATCACATCTCATTACAGATGGTTGTGAGCCACCATGTGGTTGCTGGGGTTTGAACTCAGGACCTCTGGAAGAGCAGTCAGTGCTCTTAACCTCTGAGCCACCTCTGCAGCCCTCTGTTTTAAGTGTATAGGTGTTTTGACAGCTCGGATGTCTCTGTACCACCTGCGTGCATGTTGTCCCTAAGGCCAGAAGAGGGTGCAATGTCTTCGTGCAAAGTGGGAAAGGTGCTTCTCTGAGTAGGTGGGGGTGGGCGCAGTCCAGGAAGACCTCTTGTGCAAAGAAGCTTCTGGCCTAGGCTAAAAACACCACACAAGGCTCAAGCCTCTACTAATTTTCCAAACTAAACTATCATATGTAAGGGCCATCGTAGATTATAGTGGGGAAGTGGAGATTAAAAATCTTGGGATAGAGAAGGTATCTTCCGTTTTGTGGTGCTGTAAACAAACACAGAGCCGCTGTCCTGCTGTCCCTCTGTCCCTGGGCAAGCCCACGAGCCAAATTGGACTTCTGAGAAAAGCTGACTTCCATTTTTATTTCAAATACTAATGTTGACATACGTTTTCATGCTAACCGTCTTACTTTTGTTAGTTTATTTATATTGCATTTATCTTTGTAATTGTGTGTGCAGACCTCCGGGCACGTGATGGTTAGAGGAGAGCTTTATGGAGTCTGCTTTCTACTCCTGACGTCATGTGGGTTCTGGGAATCAAATTCAGGTTGGCATGCCTCCACACAAGCACCTTTTCCTCCTGACCATCTCTCCAGTCCCCAACCATTGTAAGTTTGACACAGACAGGAACCTCTCTGCCAGGTGATACTCCTGAGGTTTAGCATGCATAAGAATCACTTGTAAGGCTTATTGCAGGTTTTGGTAAAAAGTGAGAATTTGCATGTCTCACGGGTCACTGGAAGTGGTAATGTCACCTGTATTGGGAAGACGACATAGGGAATAGGGCAGCCACTTTGCTTGCGTCTACCAACACAGCACTGATGATCACCGCCACGCCCTTCCTATGGTAACTTAGAGATAAAACTCCCCTTTTCCCAAGTAAGCAAAGTAGTAAAAGGAAGTGAGACTGGAAAAAGCCAAACTGGTCTCCTCCTGCCCCCGCCTCCAGAGTGCATGTGGGGGCTAAAGGCGTGCACTACCACACCCAGCTACCAGGCACTTTCTTAAGAAAAACAATTTTTTTGGGGGGGGGGTTGGATTTGGTTTTTTTCGAGACATGATTTCTCTGTATAGCCTTGACTGTCCTGGAACTCACTCTGTAGACCAGGCTGGCCTCGAACTCAGAAATCCACCTGCCTCTGCCTCCCAGAGTGCAGAAAAACAATTTTAAGAAAGAAAGCGCTATAGAGATGTGCTTAAGAGCACTCGCTGTTCCTTCAGGGGACCTGCATCCAGGTCCCAGCACCCACTTCAGAGGTCTCACAAATGCCAGAGATCTGATGCTTCCTTCTGGCCTCTGCAGGCATCTGTACTCAGACACACACACACACACACACACACACACACACACACACACACGGACCTAAAAATAATACTAATCTTTAAAAAATTATAGTAGTAAGAGCTAAATTAGGAGCACTTGTTGCTCTTCCAGAGGACCCAGGTTCAATTCCCAGCATCCACATAGTGACTTAACAAGCATCTTTAACTTCAGTTCCAAGGAATCTGAAACCTTCTTCTGACTTCCAGGCACCAGCAATACATGTAGTGCACAGACATACACATAGGCAAAGCGTTCATTTGCATAAAATGAAATAAATTAAACAATAATAAGTCTTGTGCCTTCAATCTCAGCACTTGGGAGACAAATACAGGCAGGTCTATGAGTTCAAGGCCAGCCTGGTTTACAGAGTAAGTTCCAGGACAGCCGGGGGTAAGCAGAGAAATCCTGTCCCAAGCAAAACAACAACAACAACAACAACAACAACAACAATAATAATAATAATAATAAATCTTTTTTAAAAATCATAGGGCCAGCAGACGGCTCACAGTGGCTGCTGCTGTCCTGACAGCCTGATTTGATCCCGGAGACTCATCTTCTTTCAGGAGAACCAGCTCCTGAAGGTTGTCCCCTGACCTTCACACACACGTCATGCCGTGTGTACTTAAACAGGAAGGTTCCTGCATTTAAAAAAAAAAAAAAAAAAAAGTGACATAAGTAGTCAGAATTCTCCATGCCTGATTTCACGCTTAAAAGAATCAAGATAGAGGCTTGAGAGGTGGCAGGTAAGACCACTGAAGGTCCTGAGTTCAAATCCCAGCAACCACATGGTGGCTCACAACCATCCATAAGGAGATCGGATGCCCTCTTCTGGTGTGTCCAAAGACAGCTACAGTGTACTTACATATAATAATAAATAAATCTTTTTTTTAAATCAAGATAGTCTTTTTTTAACCAAAAAAAAAAAAAAAAAAAGTCCTGACGGGGGGCGGGGGGGATAGTATTTTTTGTGATTTGCTATGGCTAATTATAATTTGAGAGCGTATGAGTTCGTAACTTGCATGGCTGTTTTGAACTCCTCACCCCCACCTCCAGCCCCCACTTTGTACTGGGCTTTGTACTTGCCAGCTCGGCCTGCTACCACAGAAACGCAAGCTACCTTGCCTTGCCTGTTCTGCGGTAGGGCCTCCCTAAGTCGCCCAGACTAGCCTTGAACTCATCATGTAGCTTAGGTTAGCCTTAAGCTTGAGATTCTCTAGCCCCAGTCTCCCAAGAGGCGAGGATTGATTTTGGGTGTCTCCTCAGCCAGCACTGATGTCCTGGCTTAGCTCTCATTTTAAATTCCCAGTGTTGCTGATACAGCCTCGGAGGAAGCAAAAAAAGAGCAGCCATCAAGAAAACAAACCAAAACTGAAGTTGACATCAATATCTGCAGAGAGCATAGCGATGGATTGCCTAGTGTCTGGGCTGAGAGTCAAAGGGGCTCCCCTCAAAGTGGCACGGCTTCCTTACTAGTCAAATGATTTTCCGAGCTAGATCTGAAGAGAAATGTCTTGAGGGAAGTCTGCTGGTGGGCTGTGCTGTTTCAGGACCTCAGATTTCCTGTACTTGGTGAGATTCAGAACAATAACAACTTGGTACTTTACACTCTGCACAACACTTTAACGTGTAGCATTTAATCTTTCCATCAGTGCAGTTGCTTCCATCGCTTTAGGATGTCAATGTTAAGGACCGCTTGGCCAAAGTCATGCAGTTGGGAATAGAGCTTGCACTTCATAGGCAAATTCTTCTGGCGTTCGAAGCTGCTCCACGGAAAGCCTTTTGCTGGTAGGAGGGAACTATTGTGTAACTAACGCGCAATAAATTATCACTCTGAATATTACTAGTTCATTTCCTCTCCTGGCTGCGGTTCATCTGGTCCTCCTGCCTTCCCCTCCTCCTGCCTCTGCCCTGTCCTGGACAGGACACCCTGCTTGGAGTACACAGGCCTTCCAAATCTCTTTTAAGGTGTTATCTGTGGCTCCAACCTGGCTTGAGATAAAGGTCAGCACGAGGGGGAAAGCGATATGGAACAATCCAGCCAGCAGATCTGCCGAAGTGTTTTCCAGAGGCTTGTTCCTACAGGAAGGCCAGCAGCCCTCCGCCACCGTGTCTCCAGGAGCAGGCAGCACATTTTAGAGACGTAGCAGGACCTTAAGCCTTAGGAATATATGCGATATCTCTGTCTCCAATGCTGTCTCTCTCTGTCTTGCTTTTTAATTCCACAGTGAACATTGTCAGGAAAGTCCTTCCTCTAGTAGCTGATGGATAAATGTCTACTGAGCAAATACCCCGATGGCAGGTTCTCCGTTTCTCCTGCCCTGTCACCGCTGCACCTATCTGTGCCTTTCCCATCTCTCCTGTGGAAAATGAAACCATGCGATTTTCTCAGGAAAGCTGACTTGAAAGCAGATTTGCATTTTGTTTTCTTTTTTGAGGCACGGGCTTGCTGGCCAGGAACTCACTATGTAGACCAGAGTACCCTCACAGAGATCCTCCTGCCCTTTTCTTGAGAGTGCTTAAGGCATGCAATACCACGCCCATCACTAAGATGCACTTTTTAAAGATTTTGAGAGCTGATATTCTGAATTTCCCGTCCAATATTTAAGTCTATCATCACCATCTTAATAAGCATCTCCTTGGTGGTTTCTAGCACGTAGCTGTCAATTTTTCTTTTCTTGTCATCATCTTTGAGACTGGGTCTTGTGACGCAGCCCGGCCCGGCTTGGTGCTCACTCTAACCTCGCCTGCTGCTTTAGTCACCTTCCTGAGTCCTTGGCTTAAGAGCTGTGCCACCAGGCCTCACTAGTGATCTCTCCAAAGTCCAAATCCGGACACACCTTTGCTGTGTTAACCTGCCAGATATCGTATAATGCGGACAAAGCCCAAATGCTTGACCTGCTGAGCCCAGCTTGGTTAGCGATCTGTGATAAACGTCCCCTTATCTCTCAGCCTCCTTTGCTGCTGGATCAAAAAGCGCAGCATCCTGTGCTGTCCTGCAAACTCTTGCTCCTGCAGCCCCTGCAATCCAGAAAGCTGTTTTCTCCCACCCCAGCCTACCCCACCCACCGGCACCCCCTTTTGTCAGAGTAACTACCACCGAGCCTGCAGGGCTTTTGCAATGTGCCCACTGGGAAAACTGCTCTAGAAACACTGTGTCACCCGCAGCCAGACTCTCGGTGGGCTGTGCCTTCCTCTGCGGGATCTAACTGGTGTTCAGCTCCAAGGGGTTACCACCATCCCTGAGCTCGGCTGTATTCATACTCAGAGTCTGTAGCCCTATTCTGTGTCTTCAAATTCGTGTATACATCTTGTAGAACACCTATGTAAAGAAAAACCAAGCATCCTTAGTTTTATAGTGAGAATAACAGAGGGCTGTCAAGATGGCTCCCAGGTGAGGCCCTTGTGCTAACCCTACAACCTGAGCTGGAACGCCAAGAGCATAGTAAAGGGGACAAGCTGTCCTCTGACCTCTCGGCAGAAGCCATGGCATATCCGCACCTTCCGATAAACAAACAAAAGAAGGAAATAATATAGTTTGTCTTAATTCTCCTCCTTACTCAAGTCTATCTAATCTGGTAACACAAACTACCCCTGCGCTCTGTCTTACTTGTGTGACTGGTTTTCCCAGCTTGGGATGTTTTATTCTGGTTCTCTCTCCTTCCACCATATGGGTTCCGGGGATTGAACTCAGATTGTCCGACAGGAGGGAAAGCACCTTCACTCGCCGGCCTGTCTCTTCTTTTTGATACGGGTCTCCTGTAGCCCGGGCTGATCTCAAACTTGTCCTGAACTCTTTTTTTTTTTTTTTTTTTTTTTTTTTAGATTTATTTATTTATTTAATGTATATGAGTACACCATTGCTCTCTTCAGACACTCCAGAAGATCCCTTTACAGATGGTTGTGAGGCACCATGTGGTTGCTGGGAATTGAACTCAGGACTTCTGGAAGAACAGTCAGTGCTCGTGACTGCTGAGCCATCTCTCCAGCCCTCTGTCTTGACCTCTTGATTCTCCTGCCTCCACCTCCCCAGTACTAGGGAATACAGGCCTGTGCCGCCACACCTGACTGTTGTGTATGGTCTTTGCCTGTAAGGCACAACTCATCCATTCCTATGTTCTTGTTTTTTACAACTCTTAGGAACACCAACTCTGCGAGCATGACACCTTTTCTCCCTGACTATTAGCTCTGTGGTAGGTCTAACCATGATCCTCCTGTGGGGCATGTGTAAGTCATTTATATCCTCTTTATTCTCCTCCTGTGCTTAGCAGAGCACTGATACAGGAAGATGCATCACCTTTCTTTTCTTTTTCTTTTCTTTTTTTGGCTTTCAAGACAGGGTTTCTCTGTGTAGCCCTGGCTGTCCTGGAACTCACTCTGTAGACCAGGCTGGCCTCGAACTCAGAAATCCGCCTGCCTCTGCCTCCCAGAGTGCTGGGATTACAGGCGTGTGCCACCACCGCCCAGCCAATGCGTCACCTTTCTAACTACAAGTGTACATGAGCACATGTGTGAGCATGTGTGTGGAGGTCAGAGGTTGACAAATGGGGTGTTACCTCATATATTGACGCAGGGACCCTAGATGAACCCAGAGCTCACTGGTTCACCATGGAATATTAGTATATTATACTACACAATTGATAATGTCAATGCTATTTTAAAATGTATAGAGAATAGATTTTCAGCCTTCTGGTTGATATCTTGTGTCCTATCTGTTCTTATGCGTTTAAGACAACATACAGTGAAGAAATATGAGCTCGACATACTTTTATGTCATTATGTAGTTAAAGTCATTGCTTTAATGGATCCACTGTGTTCTGTACATGGCTGTCCATTGTGGGAGGCTGTTTTCTAACAGACACAATGCACAGTATTGAAGGAGACAGTAATCACTTTATATTAAATTAACAGAGACCTCCTAACATCACAAGTGGATGTTGTCCACACTCGCTCTACAGCTGGCTTTTAAAAAGAATATGCTAACCACAGGAAAGAAGGGGCTTTCTGGATGGAGGAAACATAAAGGACATCCTAGTACCCAAGAGCCTGAGAGCCTGAAAAATTGAAAAATGCCATTGTGTAAATATAGAGAAATAAACAGAGGTGAGGAAGTTCATGGTGAAATATAAATAACGCTTTTAAAACAAATCCCCCTTGGCAGGTTGTTTCCAGACCCTCATTGACATCATGGTGTCGGTGCCATCTTCGTACCTTTGAATGTGTGTATTATGGCAATATTTTATGGGAGTTGTGAAAAAATATGAAAATCCGAGCCATTTTTGGCATGAATATGTGTGAGTGGTGTGGATATATAGAGATTCACGTATGTTGGAATGTGTGCAGGTATGTGCGTACATTTGTGTGCAGGTACATGTGTGTGTGCCTATGTGTAAAGGTGAGAAATTGACAAAGGGGGTGCTTCTCGATTGCTTTTTACCTTATATGTTCAGGCAGGGTGCCTGGCTGAACCCAGAGCTCACTGATCCAGCTAGCCTAGCTAGCCGGCCTGCTCGAAGAATCTGCTGTCTCTGCCTAGGGAGCCGAGATTACAGGTCAAGATGGCCTGGAACTCTGAGATCCACCTGCCGCTCTGCCTCCCAGGTGCTGGGCTTAGAGGCACGCACCACCACATCTGGCTGAATATCTAAATCTTAACAGATATTATCAACTTCTCTTCTAAAAAGATTTACAGGTTCAGATTTACCCAACTATACATTTTGAAATATTTTAACTAGAACTGGGTCAATTTTTTAAAAAAAGATTTATTTTATGACTGTGGGTACATTGTGGTTCTCCTCAGACATACCAGAGGAGGGCATAGGATACCATTACAGATGGTTGTGAGTACCGTGTGGTTGCTGAGATTGAACTCAGGACCTCTGGAAGAAGAGTCAGTTCTCTTAACCACTGAGCCAGCCCTCCAGCCCAGCAGTGTCAATTTTTATTGACTTTGCAGGCAAAACAAACATCGCCTTTACCAAAAAAAAAAAAAAAAAAAAAAAAAAAAAAGCCATGAAAACAACTTTTACTTAATCCTTTGTAAATGTATTTGGACATCTCCCACTTTGGACTTTATTAGTGCTTCCTTTATGGATGGCTTTTTCTTGGAGTTGACCTTTTTTTTTTTGGCTTTTTTCGAGACAGGGTTTCTCTGTGTAGTCCTGGCTGTCCTGGAACTCACTCTGTAGACCAGGCTGGCCTCGAACTCAGAAATCCGCCTGCCTCTGCCTCCCAAGTGCTGGGATTACAGGCGTGCGCCACCACGCCCGGCTTTTTTTTTTTTTTTTTTTTTTTTTTTTTTTTTGAGACTGGATTGTACATGGTCCAGGCTTGAACGTCCAACCCTCCAGCTCCCACCTCCCTCCTGATGTTAAGATTGTGAGCATATCTAGTTTTCCTTTCTAAAACAATGTTTTTGTATGTGTGAGTACATGTTTATATGTACACATGTGAGTGCCTGTAGCATCCAGAAGAGAGTGTTGGGTACACGGTAAATGTGATGATTGAGTCTCCCTGATAAGGATGCTGAGAATGAAATCTGGTCCTCTACTGAGCCACCCCCAGCCTGGTTCTCATAATGTGTGTGTGTGTGTGTGTGTGTGTGTGTGTGTGTGCTTTTAAAATACATAGGCTGCCCTTGATGAGAGTTTCTATTCCTGAGTCCAATCAAAAAATGAAAAACAAGAGTAGCAAAAAAAAAAAAAAAAAGACAGGGCATTGAAAAAATAAAAAGAGACACCAAATAAGAGCAAAAGAGGGTGAGAGGCTCAGGAAGCGTAAGTGCTGAAGAATGAATCCTCGGTGAGAGTCACTGACGATGATTGACATCTTTTGATACTGAAACAGCCTCAGAAAGATTGACATGATCTGAGTGGGGGTGGGGGTGGGGGGTGGTACACACCTTTAATTCTAGCACTCAGGGGGCAGACGCTGGTGGTTTCTGTCAGTCTCAAGCCAACTTGGTCTACAGAATGAGTTCAGAGACCCTGTCTCAGAAAATAGATCAATCGATTGATAGGAAGATAGGTAGATAGTTAAGTAGGTAGGTAGGTAGATAGGTAGATAGATAAATAGATAGATAGATAGATAGATAGATAGATAGATAGATAGATAACCAAAAACAAAAAGATTGCAATGGAATGAGGTAGGGAATGCTTGAACCTGTAGGGGAAAAACAAAAACAAAAAACAAAACTGTTCCCTTTGGAAATGATTAAGACCCTAACTAGCACCTGGGTAGCCTGAGGCGTGGAGAGGAGAGGCCAGAGAGCCTCTCTCATCCCTTAATTGCTGCTCCCCAGGGTGCTGCTGAATGCAGTGAAGATAAGCTTGGAATGCAGTAAAGGCTTTGTTATCTCTCACTAGATGTTAAGAAGAAAATAGAGTTGGGACTTTAGAGAGAGCTGGTTCCCTTACAGGGCCCTCTCCCCAGCAGCTGCGGGCTGGGCTCCATTGTCAGAGACCAGCTTTGCCTCTGGGAAAGCCCTCAGCTCGTCAAGCTTGAAATACAAGGATCCA
Source organism: Apodemus agrarius (assembly GCA_964023405.1). Taxonomy (NCBI): domain Eukaryota; kingdom Metazoa; phylum Chordata; class Mammalia; order Rodentia; family Muridae; genus Apodemus; species Apodemus agrarius. The sequence goes on along the minus strand of OZ030006.1, from coordinate 152,739,909 downwards.
GGGCCAGTGTCATCCTTCTCCTTTGTGGTTCAATTGTTTCCTCCCAGGTGTGGAATGTCCACTTTTTTCTGAGAACCCTTCATACAAGGACAATGTCATAGGAGAACAACAGTCATTGCAACAAAAGAATTCTAACTACCGCAAACATTAATGTCTTATTAATTAAGATTAGTAGTGGTGGGCATGTAATTTACATGTAGAAACCAGATCTCTGCAGACTTCTGGCTGTTCTGAAAGGCGCTGGAGCAGAAGGGGAAGAGAATTGGAAAGCCAGAGTACAGCTCACCCTGAAGGACAGAAACCTGGTGGGACGAAGAGTAGACTTGGGGCAGTAGTGACGCACACCTTTAATCCCAGCTCTCGGGGCAGAGGCAGGCCACTCTCTGAGTTCAAGGTCTGCCTAGTCTACATAGCAAGTTCCAGAACAGCCAGGCCTGTTACACAGAGAAACTCTGAATAAAAATTTTAAAAGAAAGAGAGAGGGCTGGAGAGATGGCTCAGTAGTTAAGACACTGACTGCTCTACCAGAGGTCCTGATGTACCTCTTTCAATGGCTACCCTTTTGCCTTTACCTTTAGTGATGTGGGACCTTTTCCCAGTTGGCTTCTGAGAAGGAAGGAGAAAGATGATACAAAGAAGTAGCGTCTGGGAGAAAAAAAACCAAGACCTCATTGACAGCAAAGGAAAGATGATCCAAAATTGAGAAATTTAATGCAGAAATGGGAATCATGAACAGGATCTTATCCTGCATTGTGAGATAACAAGCCCAGAACACTGAAGTATAAAATGTGTAGGGAGACACCCAGGAGGAAGGTGATTTAAGTGGGAAGAAGTCACTGTGAAGCAAACCGAAGGGCTGGAGAGAAAGCTCAGTGACTAAGAGCTCAGGCTGTTCTTTAGAGGACACAGGTTCAATTCCCAGCACCCACATGAAGATTCACTGCTATCTGTACTCCAGTTCCACTGGATCCAGCGCCCTCTTCTGGCTTCCTTGGCACTGCACACACATGCCCATCAGACAGGCAGGTAAAACCCTTGTGCACATAAGAAAACCTAAGAGAGAAAAGCAAGAGTCTTGTGATGGTGTGTGCTGGCTCACTGGGCTCTAGGGCTTCAGTTGATCCAATGCTGGCCTTTTTTGCCACGTCTCTGATGCTTTTCCATCGCTGTAGCTTTTCTCTGTGGTAATGTAATAAATACAGTTTTCTTGTACAATGTTAAAGAACTATGAAAAATTAAAACAAGGTAATTTGCCAAACCGTGGGTAGAGGGGCAACATCAGATACCCTGGTCAAGGAGAATTCTCTGAGGAAGTAGCTTTTGAGCTCAGATTGAGTGACAAGAAGGAACAAGACACTGGAACTACTTTCCCCACATTTATGCGTGTGCATGTCTGTGCGCTGAAGTCGCCACACACCCGGGGACTGAACTCAGATGGCGAGGCGGCTTGCTGTCAAGCGTGTTTACCTGCTGGGCCGTCTCGGCAGCCCTGTTCTTGTAAGACCTCTCCAGGTGGTTTGAAAGGCAGGAGAGACTTGATTAGGGGCATGGCCATATCCTTCTGTTGGTCAGTCTTCGGACCTGTGCTGACCTGTATAATTGGCCTGTTTTCTCCTGTTCTCACCAGCGTGTCAGCCTCCCTGCCTGTAGCTTAGCCTATCTCCTTCATCTGTTTTTGGGTTCAAAAACCAATCAGCTTAAGCTGTGGCTCTGTTGTTAATGGTTTGGCTTGTATGTGTATTTTATAATAATTTATAAAGAGAGGGACCAAAGGCCGGGTGGTGGTGGTGCACGCCTTTAATCCCAGCACTTGGGAGGCAGAGACAGGTGGATTTCTGAGTTCAAGCCCAGCCTGGTATACAAAGTGAATTCCAGGACAGCCCGAACTACACAGAGAAACCCTGTCTCGAAAAAACTAAAGAGAGAGAGAGAGAGAGAGAGAGAGAGAGAGAGAGAGAGAGAGAGAGGAGAGAGACACCAAAGGATTAAACCTGGTAAAACGAGCCGGGCGTGGTGGCTCACGCCTGTAATCCCAGTACTTGGGAGGCAGAGGCAGGCGGATTTCTGAGTTCGAGGCCAGCCTGGTCTACAAAGTGAGTTCCAGGACAGCCAGAACTACACAGAGAAACCCTGTCTCAAAAAACAAAAAACAAAACAAAACAAAACAAAACAAAACAAAACAAAAAAACCTGGTAAAACTTGAACTCTATGAACTCTAGTAAGAAGTTTTTTTGTTCTTTGTTTTCTAAGCAGATCTCTGTATGCAATCCTTGCTAGCCTGGAACTTTCTATATAGCCAAGGCTGTCTTTAAACTCACCAGGATCTGTCTGCCCGGCCTCTCAAATGCTAGGATGAAAGGCAGTCACCACCAAGCCAGGCTCCCCACCTCCTTTTTTTCTAAACCTTATTGACAATGAGTTTTCTTGGGACCAGAGAATTGGTTCAGTGGTTAAAGGGGTGAAAAGCACTTGTTGCTCTTGCAGAGAACTGAGTTCAGTTCCCAGCACTCTTACAGCCACCTGTAAGTCTAGTTCCAGGGGTCCAGTGCCCTATGACCTCCTCAGGCACCCGTATGTACACGCTGCACATGACAGTCACACAAGCACAAATGGGTACACTACAGAGGGGTGTGTGTGTGTGTGTGTGTGTGTGTGTGAGAGAGAGAGATCGGCTTTGTGAGGCTGAGTCTATGTGATCCTGGCTGTCCTGAAACTTGCTCTGTAGACCAAGCTGGAATATATATGTGTGTGTGTGTGTGTGTGTGTGTGTGTGTGTGTGTGTGTGAGAGAGAGAGAGAGATATCAGCATTGTGAGGCTGAGTCTCTCTATGCGGTCCTGGCTGTCCTGAAACTTGCTCTGTAGACCAAGCTGGAATATATATATATATGTGTGTGTGTGTGTGTGTGTGTGTGTGTGTGTGTGTGTGTGTGAATACACTACAGCCGTCTTCAGACACCCCAGAAGAGGGCATCAGATCCCATATCCCATTACAGATGGTTGTGAGCCATCATGTGGTAGCTGGGATTTGAACTCAGGACCTTCTGAAGAACAGTCAGTGCTCTTAACCACTGAGCTATCTCTCCAGCCCAATAAATATATTTTTAAATTAGTTTTTTTTAAGATTTAGTTTTTATACATGTGAATGCACTGATGCTGTCTTCAGACACACCAGAAGAGGGCATCAGATCCCACTACAGATGGTTGTAAGCTACCATGTGGTTGCTGGGAATTGAACTCAAGACCTCTGGAAGAGCAGCCAGTGCTTTTAACTGCTGAGCTATCTCTCCAGCCCTCTATCTGGTATTATATTAGAGGTTTTCAAGATGTAATCAAGCAGTCAGGCAGTGGTGGTACACGCCTGTAATCCCAGCACTTGGGAGGCAGAGGAAGGTGAATTTCTGAGTTCAAGGCCAGCCTGGTCTACAGAGTGAGTTCCAGGACAGCCAGGGCTATACAGAGAAACCCTGTCTCAGAAAAACAAACAAACAAACAAAAACAAAAAACAAAACAAACAAACAAAAAAAAAACAAGCAAAAAAAGATGTAATCAAGCCAGTGTTGGTTTTTCCCACAGGACATTTGGTGGTTTCTCAGGATAGTCTTCTTGTCCTACCTATGCTGAAGAGAATGGAAAACAGTGGGTGGAGGGTGGGCAGCTCACTGGTGGAGCACTTGCCTACCATTCCTGAGGCCCTGGGTCTAATACACAGAACTCCCAGGAAGAAAACCAGAAGGATTCCAGTGAGTGGAGACCATACTCAAAACACTGCATAACTATCCAGCCCAAAGCATCAGCAGCATGTCATGTGGCATACTGGTCTCCAGTGTCCCCCTGACATCACTAACTCTGTAGGAAACAGTTTGTTATGCTTTAAGCTTCTTCATACATAATTCTACTTAATACTAATAAAGTCATTCTACTTCCTACCAATGACCCCTCTTCCCCCTTGGTGTATCCAATCATCCATCAGCAATCTTTCTAGACTGTAGTAGAAAGACGGTGACGTATTACTTTTCCACATCAAGTTTTCAAAGTCGGGCAGAGTGACACAGCAGTTGGTAAACTGAGTCAAGAGGATGTCAAGTCCCAGCAGCCTGGGTTATATGAGACTCTGTCTCAAACATAATGTTCTTTTTCGCCTGCTTGCCCTCTGACTTTTTAGAATATTAACAGTGCTGTGTCATTAAGTGTGGGTCAGTATCGTCACATGGCAGGATGGTATTATAGACAAACTAAGCTGTTACTCAGCTATCTCCTCGCCTTCCTGGCCTGTAGCTGCTTTTCTGTGCTCTCCTCGGTCCTTCCTGTGGAAAGGTTGTTTTTCTTAAGAAGGTAAATAATGCTCCTTTTCCTTTGTCTCCCTCTTAATACCGGGTAAACACAACTTAACCCCAGAGCTCTGATCTTATCTCGGAGAGCCCTGGTAAGCAAGGCACCGACCGGGCTGTTTTAGAATGTGGCTCTGTTACTGATGTTGACCGGTTAGTCATTGGTGAGATAGAGGGGACAGAAGTCACCACTTGCTCTTCATGACACAAAGGTAGAGCTTGGGAGGCCTGGAGGAATGCTGCTCCCAGGCGCACCGGCAAGCACGCACGCACACGCACGCACGTCCTCCAGGCTGAGGAATGTGTCTGCCTTTCCCTGGGGCTGCTGGGCTGCTTGGTATTGTCAGGATCAAAGAGTCACCAAGAGACAAGAAAATAGCTGTGGTCTAGGTACCTGGAAAAGTCAGGTCCTGGTGGAGATTAAAAGGGTGAACAAGATGAAAATTCTTTACAGTGTTACTCAGAAAACTAGGTAGGCCTCACCAAATTTCAACTGTGTTCTTACCCAAAATATAATGGGAGGGGAAGGAGTCTATCCTCGGTATCTTTAAACTTATAGCCAGAGAATCTTTTATTCATTCAAATATTTTTTAAGTATGTCTACAAGGACTGTACATATACGAGAACTAGAGAAAGCTTCTAACAATTTGGAAATTCCAATTGTGTTTTTGAAAGAATATGTGAATACCTATTTAGTAGTTGAAATGTACACAGAAAAACAAATTTTATTTATTATTTGTATGGGCTGGTTTTATGTGTCAACTTGACACAGGCTGGAGTTATCACAGAGAAAGGAGTTTCAGTTGGGGAAGTGCTTCCGTGAGATCCAGTTGTGGGGCATTTTCTCAATTAGTGATCAAGTGGAGAGGGCCCCTTGTGGGTGGTGCCATCTCTGGGCTGGTATTCATGGGTTCTATAAGAGAGCAGGCTAAGCCGGGGCGGGGGTGCACGCCTTTAATCCCAGCACTTGGGAGGCAAAGGCAGGCGGATTTCTGAGTTCAAGGCCAGTCTGGTCTATAGAGTGAGTTCCAGGGTCGGGGCTACACAGAGAAACCCTGGAGAGAGAGAGAGAGAGAGAGAGAGAGAGAGAGAGAGAGAGAGAGAGAGAGAGAGAAAGAGCAGGCTGAGCAAGCCAATAAGAAACATCCCTCCATGGCCTCTACATCAGCTCCTGCTTCCTGACCTGCTTGAGTTCCAGTCCTGACTTCCTTTAGTGATGAACAGCAGCATGGAAGTGTAAGCTGAATAAACCCTTTCCTCCCCAACTTGCTTCTTGGTCATGATGTTTGTGCAGGAATAGAAACCCTGACTAAGACAAATTGGTACCAGCATAGTGGGGTATTCCTGTGACAACCTGACCATGTTTTGGGGAGGACTGTGGAAGGGCTTTGGAACTTTGGGCTAGATGATCCATTCGGTGTTGAGACCTCTGTGGGATGTTGTGTAGTAACTTGGAAGATAATGTTGAGAATAGTGCAGAAGATGGAGGCCTGGCTTGTGAAATTTCAAAGGGAAGATTAAAGACTCTTATCAGGGCCATGTTTCAATTATGAATATTCTGTGGTTTTGGTTAGCTGGGGCTGAAGAATCATCTGTGATTAACAGGATACCAGAACCACTACCGTGAACCTTTGTGTTACTGGGACTATTGATGCTGGTTAGCTGGAGCTAAGAAATTCGAGGTGACTAAGAAGAAACCAACATCACTGAGGTGAAATCTTCTGGGAAGTGTTTTCTGAGAGCACAGAGGCTGTGTTCCAGAGATAGCCACAGTTGTACTTTGTGCTGTGACTGTACTTGGTACTATGTAAGAACCACCCAGATGGTACTGGTTTTGAAGGCATGAAGGGGTCATGAAGAGCAGCTGAGGCTCAGCACAGTGAGAGGCTGTGGAAGGTGTAAGCTGAATAAGCCCTTTCCTCCCCATCTTGCTTCTTGGTCATGATGTTTGTGCAGGAATAGAAACCCTGACTGAGACATTATTAATATATTTTGGTTTTTCAAGACAGGGCTTCCTCTGTGTAGCCCTGGCAGTCTTAGAACTCACTCTGGAGCCGGGGGTGGCGGTGCACGCCTGTAATCCCAGCATTTGGGAGGCAGAGGCAGGCGGATTTCTGAGTTCGAGACCAGCCTGGTCTACAGAGCAAGTTCCAGGATAGCCAGGACCACACAGAGAAACCCTGCCTCAAAAAACAAAAAAAACAAAAAAAAAAAAAAAAAAGAACTCACTCTGTAGACCAGGCTGGCCTTGGAACTATCAGAGATCCTCCTGCCTCTGCTTCCTGAGTGCTAGGATTGAAGGTGTGTGACCCCACTGCCTGTGGATAAATGGACAATTTATCTCCTGCCTTCCCAGGCTTTCCACTCCACGCATAAATTACTATTTGTATAAACTGTGTCTCTGCAAGGCCGTCAGATTGCATAGGAGAGCATAGTTGAAGTTATTTCCTATATTGAAGTTTATTTCCTGTGAACTCAAACTCTGTGTAGAACTGAGGCAGGCTATGTGTTTGTTCGTTTTGTTCAGCATAGTCTGCAGCATAGTAAGTCAATGTCGAGGCCACAGGAAAGGAAGCCTCGCTTGGCGACTCTCAACCTTATTTTTGTTCTAAGAGTAGAAATAAGAGATGCTCATTTGTAGCAAACAACCTGGTCTCTATCCAGAGAATCTTCTTACAGAAATAATGTATAGAATATGAAGTGAAACTTGGGGTTCGGGGTTGGGGTCAAGGAAGCCATGGGAAGGCGAATGGTGAGAGCATAGGATCGGTGTGGGGTGGGCAGCTCAGCGGCAAGGCGCCAAGCGCAGGGGGGGGGGGAGAGAGAGAGAGAGAGAGAGAGAGAGAGAGAGAGAGAGAGAGAGAGCTGGGATTGAAAGTGAGCGCCCAGCAGGAGAGATTTGAAATAGAGCAAAGCCCAGAAGATGAAGTGACCGGTAGACGTAGCAGGAGTGAGAAGTGTGCGGTGGGTGTGAAGAAGAGGAGAAAAGCAAGAAAATAGTACTGCGCTCTGCGCCTGAGCGTAGAGCTGGAATAAGCAGCACTCTGACTGGAGCTGGGGACGAGCGGGCTCAGGGAGAAGAGCCCTGGGAAAGACGGTGACAGAGGTCAGGATGTAGAGCCTGGGCCAAGGGTGAAGGGAGCCAAGAAAGACCTCGGGCAGCGAAGGCGCCGAGATTTAGACACTGAGGGGAGATCAAGGGTCTAAGGGCTTGCCCAGCACCCAGGAAAGGTGTAGGTCCTGTCCCCACTGTTACCCTGCCACTCAGGAGGCAGAGGCAGATGGATCTCTGTGAATTCAAGGTCAACCTGGTCCATATAGGGAGTTCAAAGCCCACCTACATAGTGATTCCTCCATCTCAAAATAAAACAACAAAAGACATAAGGGTGTGCCTAAGGGAAATATTCTCAGCCTGTCATTGTTTCAAGGACGTTTCCTTAAGTGTGTGTATGTGTCAAAAGGCCAGAGGCCAGAAAAGGGAAATGGAGGCGGATACAGAAATGAGACCCAGCGCCTAATCAGCAGCTGCCCTTTCCGTGGAAATGGGCAGAGCTCAGGAGTGGGGTGGGGTCACACACTTCCTAGGAACTGACTGGTTTTAGCCTGCATCTATCTTGAGCTGCTTTCCGCAGAGTCCAGCAGAATGGCGATCATCTTCTGTGTCCTGATGAATCCTGATCATCTCCTGTTCACTCCAGGCCCAGTCGGCCTTCTCTCCATTATGCTGTTCTGCTCTCACTGTGGGTGGTGTCTATATCCAGTTGTGCATGTTAATTTGTCGTGACGTCTTGTCACTTCTGAGTCTTAGCTCTCATCTGTGTCACAGCCCATTGCTGTCTTTCACTCCCTGCAGTCTTCCCCTGTTTGGCTTCTGGTTTTCTCTGCCAGCTGGTTTACAGTGACATCACTGTCTCCATGGCAACTCCTCTCTGGGGAAAAGAAGGGACCATGGAAAGAAGAGTGGGCTAGAATAGATGTCCAAGAGAAGCTGGTCTGGAGGTGACCATTTGGATGGAGTCCTGGAACGGAGGATGGAGTCCTAGAATGGAGTGAAAACTAAGTCTGTTGATTGCAGCCAATTTACACAAAACCCAGAGGACAGGCCCTGCTCAAAAACTCACTCAACGTTGGGCATGGTGGCACACGCCTGTAGTCCCAGCACTTGGGAGGCAGAGGCAGGCGGATTTCTGAGTTCGAGGCCAGCCTGGTCTACAGAGTGAGTTCCAGGACAGCCAGGATCACACAGAGAAACCCTGTCTCGAAAAAACCAAAACAAACAAACAAACAAACAAAAACCCCTCATGCAACAAGTCCTGTTTCTTTCTCAGTTTCTAGAGTTGTTCTTTTTGTACATTTTTTAGTCCTGTACATAATTTATTGTGTGTGTAAGCATGTGTGCAGCACATCTGTAGTATGAGTGTGAAGATCACTGGAGGGCTTGCGGAGTCCAGGTCTCTCCTTCCACCATGTGGGGCCCCCGAGGACCGAACTGGTGTCGTTAGGCTTGGCAGCAAGCGCCGCTCACCGTCTGAGCCATTTCTGGTATACCTTAAAGTAAGTGATTATCTCTTAAGATTTGTAAGGTTTTTCCTCTTGATATATGTTTTCTCTAATAATTTTAGACACTACAATTTAAGCAATACATGAAGCACATTTGAAATGACCTTAGAAAAGGAAAGAAAAAAGAAATTGGATTTAATCTCAAGCACTACAGAAAAAAGAAGCAAAAGCAGGCCAATCAAGATGGAGGCATGCCAATCAACCAGGAAGCATTTCCACTCCCACTTAGAACCAGAAAGAGATTTTAATAAGCGGAAAAAGCCTTTTTACCAAGAGTAAGATTTACTTCATGTGGGAGGAGTGCTTGGCTGAGGTCTTGTTTGTTTGATTTTGGTTTTCCCAGACAGGGTCTCTCTTGTGTAGCCCAGACTGCCCTGGAACTGTGTAGACTAGGTTAGTCTATAACTCATAGATCTGCCTGTCTCTGCTGGGACTAAAGGTATGCACCACTGTGCCTGGCTTCTGCCTAGAGATCTTTAAAGCCGTGCAAGGGCTGCACATCTGTAAGGGAAAAGCGCTAAGCCGTTTGTCCTCAGACTTGAGCTCCATTTCCCACTCCTTTCATTCCAACCTGGTAAGCTTGCCTGGCATGAACCATGGAATTGTACTGAATTTGACTTGGAAGTCAGGAGAATGTAGTGCTTGAATTTGCCTTTCTAATAGGCTCCCCAGAGAGGCTCGTCCCTAAAGCAGGATTTGAGGCACAGCAGGTGAGATGCCTTTATGAGTATCTCTATGAGTACTGACAATGCGTGCAGAGCATAAATGTGTGGATTAATAAATGAGTTCCATGAGCACAATCAGGTTTTCGGGGGTGTTTGCTTGGTTGGTTGGTTTGGTTTGGTTTGAGACAAAGTCTAACCTTGTAACTAGGCTGGCCTCAAACCCATGGCCCTCACCTTCAAGAGAAAGCACCGGCATTAAGGGCGTGCACCACCACACCCAGCTTCCCTTTGGGTTTTTACATTCAAGCTTTGCACTGTTCCTGTGTAGGGTGGCCAACTGTCCAGTTTTGCCCAATGTCTTTTAGTACTAAAATAGCATAGTCCTGTGCCAAGCAGATGGTTGCACTGGCACGAGGCCGGTGAGACAGAAAGGAAAGAACACAGATTTGAAAGGAACAAGAGTCTTGGGGGAGGGGCCGCAGAGAGAAGGCTGAGCACTGAGGAGCGCCGAGCAGGTCTAGTTCCCTGATGCTTTCCTCTGGCCTCCTTAGACAGCTCCATGCTATGCTCATGCTACACAAAACTCACCCGGCACAGGAAGGAAGGAAGGAAGGAAGGAAGGAAGGAAGGAAGGAAGGAAGGAAAGAAAGATGCGGGGCAGTGGTGGTGCATGCCTTTAAGCCCAGCACTTGGGAAGCAGAGGCAGTCCGATCGCTGAGGCGGCCAGCCTGGTCTATAGAGCAAGTTCCAGGACAGCCAGGGCTGCACAGAGAAACCCCTGTCTCAAAAAAAGTAATTTAGCCATATTACTTCTAGGAGAAAATATTTTACAGGTGACCGGAAAATACATGTTGTTCAAAAGAACCAGCAGTGTCTACCCTGGAGGCTGTGGGTATCACTCCATACTAGTGCTTGCCCAGAATACGTCTCTGCATTCAATTCCCGCACAAATCAGTAATAGTGATAATAGTGTGTATATCAGTGGAAGAATGAATACACTTAGGCATATCCATGAGTAGGATGCTAGGATCAATAAGCTATAGTCTGGACCTGGCCCAGGAAGGGAGGTGGGGTGTTGCCATGTTTTAGAATCCATGTCTTGATCTTTTTTTTTTTTTTAAGATCTATTTATTTATTATATGTAAGTACACTGTAGCTGTCTTCAGACACCAGAAGAGGGCTTCAGATCTCACTACGGATGCTTGTGAGCCACCATGTGGTTGCTGGGATTTGAACTCAGGACCTTTGGAAGAGCAGTCAGTGCTCTTAACCACTGAGCCATCTCGCCAGCCCCCATGTCTTGATCTTAGCAGTGGCTATACAGATGAGCACTGGAGAAGAGAGAAGCCAGGCAGCCACACTTAGAATGAGTGCGTTTTTACCTCCATCATTGCATGTGTAGTTCAGTAATCACCAGCAAAGTATCTGTCCTGAAAGTTGTAATTCCATCAGCTCCAGGACTATTAAAGACTTCTGCCTGGAGTGGGGTATACGGGGGTTTGCAGAGGAGAACCAGGAAGGGAAGATAACATTTGAAATGTAAATAAATAAAATAACCGGGGGTTGGGGGGGAGGACTTCTGTGACTGGCCTCCTAAGGAGAGGCTGCAAATCACCTCATTTGGAAGGTGATGAGCTCTCTCTACCTGTTGAGCAATGGGTCAGCAAGAGGAAGTGGAAACCCCTTTGTCACAGGTTCAGGAAAAGGGCCTGGTGCTTTGCAACAAAATTGCAACAAGTCTAGCATGTTGTTGTTCTCCTCTCTGTCTGTCTTACTGTAAAACTATGGCTATGGCTGCCCTGCCTGATACTCGTGTGCAGACCAGGCTGGCCTTGAACCTACAGCCTACAACACTCCTGTCTCTGCTTCCCAGGTGTTGATAGGCAAACTTCAACCAGCCTTTCCTACGTGTCATCGTGAGTCCTTCTCTTAGATTATTTTTCCTACACACACACCACACCAGACACACCACACCAGACACACACCACGCCCTTTGTGGGAGGACAGATGTACGGTTCTCAGCTCCCATCTTTCATTGGACTCAATGGTCCAAGTTGACATTTTCTTTTATGAGTCTATTGCAGGAACTCACATCCTGTCTATCCGGGCCCCCAGGCAGCCTTCCGGTCGCTTTTACAACCACACCATCAGACTTGGAGGGCCTGGTTTTTGAAACAGGGCCTTTAATGTCCCTCCACCCCCACCCTTGTCTCTCCTCTCCAAGACCTTAGGAAAATTCTTCAGTCCCACCTGGCTTTCTCCTCAGCTGCAATGGAGTCTTTAAGTGTTTCTTTTCCCTGCAGCTTTCCTCAGGAAGAAAGGGGGGTGGGGAGAGAAAGCAATTACCTCTCAGGAAGGATTAGTCAGTGAACCAGGTTGTCTTGGGGGGGGGGGGGAGTGTGGGGGAGGGGTGCATCCAAATACTGTGCAGAGATGAAAAATAAGTTTAAAATGGTTTGTACTCGTTTCCCGTTTTAACCGTGTTTGGTCCATAAGAAAGACTTCTTATCTGCTAGTATATGAAAAAATGTAACTGAGCTAAGTGTCACGGGAAGACATTTAGATCTTAAACCCGGTTCTTTATTTCCATGTTGTTCCAATTTTTCAAGGCAGGATCTCAAATGTGTAGCTTCGGCTGTCCTGTAATTCACCACATAGACCAATCTGGCCTATATCTAACTCGCAGATCCTCCTGCCTCTGTCTCCAGAGTGCTGGGATTAAATGCTCGTGTTACCCCGACCAACTTCCTGATACATCTTAAAAGATATTAGGAAGCAAAATTTAAGGAAATTGGATTTATGTACAATTTGCCCAAAAGAGAGAACGATGCCTAATTTCTCTCCTCCATTTCTGTAACAGGTGTAAATTTTACAGAAATGATGAAACAAAGGCCAGGAAATAAGGGTATGATAAATTTGTCAGAGCTTTCTTTCCCAGTAGGCAAGGTGGCCCATCCCAACCCCCACCCCGTGGCCCCACCCTCGTCCCTTAACCCTCCTCACCAGGGGATCAGCTCCCCACCTCCACCCTCAACCGCTTGGGAATCCTGGGGAAATTTTAATTCTTTGGCCCATTGTTTGAGTAGGTAGATAGCTGAGGGGAGGAGCTGGTGTCTCTCCCAGATTATCTCCTCCTGCTGGGGCCGTTACAAAGCCTAAAGTCGCTCGAATGCCACTGAACAATGACCGGGTAACTTCAGCGAGCAGCGTACTGCAGGAGAACGTTCTAAGAGTAAATGTGCAGGCTGATGCGGGCAGTGGGGGTGGGACGAGACCGGAGACTGCAAGCATCAAAAATGAGTCATCTCCCCCGAACAGCTGAACTAGATGAATGCTTTTGCACACCTAGTATATGTAAAGTTGACTGAAACAAAAAGAAGCAGGCAGCGTGGGAAACGTGAGCGACGTGGTGTGCACGACCAAGCCGAAGGGCCTGCGGGGCACGGTAGATGGACAGGTGGGGAGACAGTCTTGCCGGGAGCTGATAATGAGCAGGTGGCGGATTGGCCACCGCCCCCGAGGCAGACTCCGGTGTAACCTGCTGCTGCTCCCCTTGAGATGCCTCGGATTCCTGACAACAGCACTTTCTCAGCCCCGGTCCGGTGGGCGCTGGCCAGCCCCGCCCGGCGGAGGGGACGTGCGCGTTGGCACGGCGCCGAGCAGCCCCCGCGGTCCCTGAGTCGACTGGATCTGCCTGCCCAGCTCGCTGACTCATTCGCGCATCCCGCAGTGTTCAGCTTCTTCCCTTGGTCCTCACGTTCAGGCATTTTGGTTGAATTGTCTGGAAGAGACAGAAACGCACCGAGAAAGGCGGAGAGTGAATTTAGAAGTAAAAGGCAGGGTGGGCTGCAGAGCACCAGGAGGAACGAACGGGAAAGGGTGGGCCTGGGAAGGATCAGAGCATGCGCAGAGCGTCGGGTCACCCTGCACCATCCACAGCAGAACAGTTCCGGTCATATCGGTCATATCAGGGTTACTCGTTTTGTGCTGCTTGCTATTTAGGCGTGCGTCCGGGTCGAAATAATCAGAAGAAAGTAGAAACAAGGGCTTCCCGGTGCCTGCCTCGCCGTCCTAACCTCTGCCCGTAAATGTCTCACTATTTTTCTCTACGCCCCAAACCAAGCAAGCACATGAATGCAGCTTGCACGCAATTTAGCCCTTAATGCCATTTGAGGATTTTGGATAGACATGTTCCTCATAACACCAGTCGCGGGACGTAATCTGATATGTTGTAGGTGGCATTAGAAAATGGAAGCGAGCAGCCGGGTGGTGGTGGCGCACGCCTGTAATCCCAGCACTTGGGAGGCAGAGGCAGGCGGATTTCTGAGTTCGAGGCCAGCCTGGTCTACAGAGTGAGTTCCAGGACAGCCAGGACTACACAGAGAAACCCTGTTGAATCGTGTTAGCCTTTGAACACATCTTGAGCTGGGATGTTTAATCCCCAACCACATTAAACCAGGAGTCTGTGGCACACAAATGTAAGTAATCCCAGCACTTGGGAAATGAAAACAGCAGGATCAGAAGTCCGCAGTCAGCTTTGGTTAAGTACCAGCGTGGACTACTGTACTACACAAGACGCTATCAACAGAAACAATCCCAAAAGGCCCAAACCCCAGTTTAATGATGCAAGGGGTAATTTCCCTAGGTCTTTATTGATTTGCTAAAGGTCCACATCCCGTTTGCATCACTGAACGTCGTGAAGGATGATGATAACTTAGGTGCTTCAGTCTCTGCCCCTAACTTCTCCAGCCTGAAAAGGGCATATCACCCATTAGAAAATGAGGAACTCCCTTCCGAGTCCGTGCACCGTCCTCGGCCTTTGGTGGGCCTGTGCAGACTGCTCGCCACCTTGTAAGAGGGTCACAAAAAATGGCCGTGGAGCTAAGGTAGGTGGAGGGAAAACCTAATCAGCCAGTCTTCACCCACTTCTCATCCAGCCCCAGGTTTTCCTCTCCCTAATAACATGGACGACAGTGCGCTCCAAATGACTCCTTCTCTGTGCTTACTCCCAAGTAAAAACCAAGGCAGCCTGCAGGCCTGGGGGAACCTGGAAAACCAGCTTATAGGCCCAGTGCTCTTAAGTAGGGCACTCTCACGGTGGTAAGCCTCCTCTTGCTTCCTGTTACACGAAATGAAAGATATCTAGGGTGGAAGTGGGAGAGAGAGAGAGAGAGAGAGAGAGAGAGAGAGAGAGGCTTTCCTGATCAGTATTTTCAGTTGTCAGTCTTGGTTGGACCATTTTTTCATTTCTTCACAGGAAGTTCTCAGAGTCTCCCGCTCAGCCGCATGCTCTTTGTCTCTAGCCTCTGCCTCCACAGACGGTGCCCCCTTCCTTCCCCTGACCCCAGCCCGCGGCCCTGTGAGCTCACGGTTTTAAGATCCCATTTCATTTGACTCATCTACGGTAAAACTTGGGAGTTGGCAGCTTTTACTGCAAAGGGTCAGATTATGTAAGTGTTTTAGGGGTTGTGGACCACAGTGTCCTAAGAACAATGTTGCCTCACCGGCCTCGCTTTGTGGCCTCTCCATCTTCTCTGTCCTGAGAGGCTCTCCAAGCCGCCTGGACTAGGACCCTCCCTGAGGACCAGGAGGATGGCTCCTTTCCTAGAACTCGGCAGCAGCGGTTTATCTGCAGTCTCCAGATTCCTTGCATTGGACTGTGCTTCCTGTGGGAGTGGGAGGGGTCAAGAGAGGGTAGTGGTGAGTGAGCGTGATCAAACTACACTATATACATAGATAAGTGTCCTGGTGAAGCCTGCATAGCTGATTACTACTAATAATAATTGCATTCAGCCTGGCAGTAGTGGCACAGGCCTTTAATCCCAGTATTGGGGAAGCAGAGTCAGGCAGATCTCCAGGAGTTTGAGGCCAGCCTGGTCTACAGAGTTGTAGGACAGCCAAGGCTACACAGAGAAACCTTGTCTCAAAAACAAAAACATTAATAATAATAACAATCTAAAGTTAAAACCGTTGTGTGTGTGTGTGTGTGTGTGTGTGTGTGTGTTTGAAGGTGTGCTTGTCACATCACTGGAAGCACTTTTACCCACTGAGCCGGCTCATCAACCCAACATCATGGTTAGTTATTTATGTAGTTATTTATTTAATAGCACACACGCATGTACACACACACACACACACACACACACCACAATGCCATGCTAAAGGCATTGTATATGAGGTGGGATGACTGGAATAGGATCCCCAGGGCTCACTGGAAGCTGAAGGTTGTCCTCTGACCTCCACACTGTGTCTCACACACACACACACACACACACACACACACACACAGAGCTCTGTCTCTTAAAAAACAAAACAAAAAAGTTTAAAAGGCATGGTAGTTTTGGTTGTTTTTTTGTTTTTTGTTTTTTGTTTTGGTTTTTCGAGACAGGGTTTCTCTGTAGTCCTGGCTGTCCGGGAATTCACTCTGTAGACCAGGCTGGCCTCAAACTCAGAAATCTGCCTGCCTCTGCCTCCCAAGTGCTGGGATTAAAGGCGTGCGCCACTACCACCCGGCTGGCATGGTAGTTTTTAATCCCAGCACTCCGGATGCAGAGGCAGGCAGATCTCCGAGTTTGAGGCCAGCCTGGTCTAAACTGAGTTCCAGGACAGTCAAGGCTACACAGAGAAACTGTCTAAAAAAAAAAAAGTCTAGTCAGCAATGGGAGGCAGATGCAGACAGAGTGCTATGAATTCAGACTAGATTATGTGGAGCATGGAGCTCAGGCTAGCCAGAAATACAGAGAGAACCCTGTCTCAGAAAGAAAATAAAGGAGGAAGGCAAATGGAGAAGAAAGAAAAGGTTAAACAGTGCTGACCACTGTGGCGGTGGCAGCATCCCTGGGTCCACAGTTCACGGGGAGTGCAGGTGAGAAGGCCACACAGTAAGTTCCAGACTATCTGTAGGCAAAAAGTCCTGGGTTCAGCTCCCAGTGTATGTGTGTTGGGGGTGGGGAGAAAGATGGAATAGTAATAATAATATAAACCAAGAAAAAGTGTTCAACTGTGGCATCAGCACTGAGGTGCAAATGAGCCACAGAAGAGCAGCCCTAGCTAAGACACCTCTCTTGCCGTGATGTGTTAGCGTGTTAGTAAACAGGACTGAGTTAAACCGGTGTGATGTGCATCACACCTGTAAGGCCGGTGCTCTGGAGGCAGAACTAGGAGGATCAGAAGGAAGTTCAAGGCCGTCCTGAGCTACTTATCTAGTCCTAGGCCACTCTGGGCAATGTGAGAACCTTTAAAAACAACACAAGAAGCCTCCATGTGAAAGGCTGTTGACCAGGGAGGGAAGGTCTATCCAGGGAAGGGCTAAAGGGCCTTAGAGAGCCATTGGGATTGAACAGATCATTTCTTTCCTATGAACTTTGTAAAGAAAACACTGGTGGCCAAAGCTTTAATCCCACCCAGCCCTCGGGAGACAGAGACAAGCAGATCTCTGCAAGTTCGAGGCCAGCCTAGTTCCATAGTTCCAGACCTGTCTCGATAAAACAATAACAACAAGGGAAAACTAGATTGAAGCAACCACTTAGGTATAATTGGAATAGCACTGGAGTTAAAAGTTATTCTACAGCTGGCCTGTAATCCCAGCTGTAAGGAGACTGAGGCAAACAGCAGTTCAAAGCCTGCCTAGGCAACATAGTGGGGCCCCATCAAAAATAAGAAGTCTGGGAGTCTGGCATGGTGATGCACTTCTGTGATCCCAGCGTTCTGGAGGCTGAGCTGTGAAGATTAGGATGTTGTCATGAGCTTGGGGCTACCTTTGGCTACATAGTGAGTTCAAGGTCACCCTGAAGTACATGAGACCTTGTCTTAAACAAATTTTAAAAAGGTTGGTCGGGTGGTGCTGGTCCTTTATACCTGTGCCTTCGACCTTAGCACTTGGCCGGCAGAAGCAGGGGGATCTTTGGGGGTTCCAGGCTAGCCAGGGTTATATAGTGAGACCCTGTCTTAAACACACACCAAAAACATCAAAGAAAAAAGATCTTAGGAGATATATTGCTGTGGGAGATTTCCCAGTTATGTTCAAGACCCTGCTTTCAAGCCCATTACTAGGGAGAAAGAAAAAAAAAAAAAAAAAAAAAACCCTCCCTGAAAGCTAATTTAAAATGTGGTTGTTGGCAAAGGAATTTATCTGCATTTGAACATTTAAAGAATTGTAGGACCCATCAAAGGCAGGGACTATTCCACACAACAACACATTTCTTTTTACACACATCCAAAATCATTCCACAGGCATTCGGTAAGTCTGCATAGAAACCATTCCATTAAAGGCTCAGGATCTTTTTACACACCCATGACATTTTGCAGATTTGTGTCAAAAAAAGGGGGGTGGGTGGGTCAGAGAAACAGGATGAAGAAAACCAGGACAACGGGGAGATGATGGTTGCATCTCTGGGCAAATAACAAGAAAACAAATTCCATAGGAGGGGAGAAGTAGAGTGAGGGAGAGACAGGATTGAGTGATGGAGCGGGTCACTCTGGAGATTCAGGAACGGTCCTCTTCGCACGTCTGCATAACGCAGCCCACCCCCCAAAAAGAGAGACGTCAGCAGGCGGGGCTTAACCTACTGGGGAGAGAGAGAGAAGAGATACTTTGGTTTCTGAGCCCGCCTCATCCAAATATTTCTGTAACTGGCTCGGTCTATTGGAGGCAACAGATTGGGTCACTTGTGAGAAAGATGTATCCATTAAACAGGCTCATCTCCAACACAAAGTTCTTGGCACTTGTAATTGGAATCTATTCAGTAGGAAAGCATCAAATCATAGTGATTCCTAGCACATTGACTGCAGTATTGTCTGGCACGAAATCTATCAAAAAAAAAAAAAAAAAAAAAAAAAAAAAGGAAGGTTTTGTGTTTGTTTGTTTTTGGTTGTTTGTATTTTGAAACAAATTCTCACTTTGGAATCTTAGCTGGCCTGGTGCTTACTATATAGACCAAGCTGTTTCTGAATTATATAGAGATAAGACTTCCTCCGCTAGATTAAAGAAGGCATGTGCCACCACACCCAAGTCAAACTTGTTCAATGCACAGTGCACACACATCGTGGAAGGTTTTGGTGAGAAAAACACAGTAGCTTAGCTTAGGAGAACCTTGCCTCTGCTGCTTCCCAGCTCTTCCCGCTGAGCTGCTAAAGAGAACAGGAAAAGTCTAAGCCTTTTTTTTTTTTTTGGTTTTGTTTTGGGTTTTTTTGGTTTTTTTTTTGTTTTTTTTGAGACAGGGTTTCTCTGTGTAGTCCTGGCTGTCCTGGAACTCACTCTGTAGACCAGGCTGGCCTCGAACTCAGAAATCCGCCTGCCTCTGCCTCCCAAGTGCTGGGATTACAGGCGTGCACCACCACGCCCCGGCTTGTCTAAGCCCTTTCAAATTGACTTGTCCCTATGTATGTACTGCTGCTGCTGCTGCTGCTAGTTGTTATTATTATTATTATTATTATTATTATTATTTGCTTCAAGAAATTTTCTTGTTTTTTGAGACAGTCTCATTTGTAACTCTGATTATCCTGGAATTTACTGTGCAGACTTAACTGGCTTTGAACTCACAGAGATCCACCTGCCTTCTGCCCCCCAAATTCTGGGATCAAAGGGTTCTGTCACTATGCCTGGCTAAAGAATTATTTTTCTGTGTGTTCAGCTGAGAGGGATTGACCTTTGGCTCCCTGAAGCTGGAGTTGACATATGTTTGTGAGCTATCTAAAGAAGGTGTGGGGAAACTGGCGTTCTCAGCTAGACTAGTACTTACTCTTAACAGCTGAGCCATCTCTCTAGCCTGGTGTGCATCAGTGCCTTAGATCAAATACAAGGCCTTGCGCTCGCTAGGCAAGCATTCTGACGTGTAGACCTTATGAACTTTGTCTGGAATACCCATGTCAAAAGTTGCCATGGATAATACGTAAATGAGTAAAATCTGGGTGTGCTGGCATAGGCCTTTAAGCACTCAAAAAACAGAGGCAGGTGGATCTCAGAGTTTGAGGCCAGCCTGCTCTGTACAGAGAAACCCTGTCTCAAATATCTCCCCTCCCCCCACCCCCCCACCCCACCCCCCACCCCCAGCCCCCAACAAGGTTTCTCTGTGTAGCCCTAGCTGTCCTGGAGACCAGGCTGACCTCACTCACAGAGATCCACCTGCCTCTGCTTTCCAAGTGTGGGGATTAAAGGCATATATGCCACCACCACCAGCATGTCAATTTTTTTTTAATTTTTAAAAGCATAAAACATATAATGTGTATATGTGTGTGTGTGTGTGTGTGTGTGTGTGTGTGTAGGAGTGATTTGTGATGAAGTAAATTTTTTTTTTTTTTGGTTTTTCAAGACAGGGTTTTTCTGTATAGCTCCGGCTGTCCTGGAACTCACTCTGTAGACCTGAAGTAAATTTTTATTTCTGGAACAAATTTGTGTAGTTAATGAATCACTAGGTAGCCTAGACTGGCTACAGATTCAAAGGGGTCATCATGTCCAGAGTGCTGGGAATAGATGTACACCTCCAACCTATGAAAGGGTTTCTCTGAGTGTCCCCATGCGAGGACGGAATTAGCCGGAGCATCTGCTTTGCTCAGGGCTTATTCTTTGGGGTTCCAGCAGTTAGACGGTGACTTCAGTGTCTCCACTGTGGTCCCTGTGGCCCCAGGGAGATGGCCTTCCCCGCAGTCCTGCAGGTCTCAGCAGCCCCTCTAGCCTCTTTTGAAACTGTTACCCTCTCCCCTCTGAGACTATTCCCCAGTAAAGCATTTCACTTACTCTGGCAATTTGTGTCGTAGCCTAGCCCATCATAGAATTACTAATTCCACCCATATTTATAACAGTTTCTCGGAGCTTTGGGTGGTTTTATTTGTTTGTTTTTTGGTGTTTTTTTTTCCCCTTCTTTCTGAGAAGTTAGGCTCTGCCACCAAAATTAGGGAGGAAACTTGCTCAAAGGACACAGCCCTTCAATTATGACACATCTCATTGAAGAGTGGCCGCAGACTGGCATGTGGTTATGTTATTTGAAAGGGGGCATGAGTCAGCGTGAGCTGTTGCGGTCATCTTGCTGTTTTCTCGTAGCAAGGCAGGCAGGGATGACCTAGTGATAATGCCACTGGACAGCTACAGAGAGAAGCAAAGACACTCGTACCAGGAACAGCCGGACAGGCTGGCTACACCTGCAGAAGTCACCACCTTTAATCCAAGCAGAACTATCTGACTTCTAGGCCACCCTGTTCTTCACAGAGTTCCAAACCAGCCAGAGCTGCATAGTGAGACCTCATTTCCAAAACTAAAAAAGGGGGTTGGGAGGGTTAAGGAAGAGGCGGCTCAGCTTGAAAGAGCACTGGTTGCTTTTCCAGAGGACCCGTTCTGATTCCCAGCACCCAGGTTGCAACACAAAACCATCTGTAAAACCAAGCAATTTGGGACACCCTCTTCTGACCTCTGGGAACTAGGCATGCACAAAATGCAGGCAAATGCTAATGCATCTTAAAAAGAAAAAAGAAAGAAAGAAAGAAAGAAAGAAAGAAAGAAAGAAAGAAAGAAAGAAGAAAAGAAAGAAGAAGGTTAATGGTATGGTGCATAAGGGAGCCCCAAGTCTGACTCCTAGCACCAACCCAACTTGCTCTTGGAAGTTGGATATGGAGGATCAGATCAAGATTGACCTTGGACTATACAGGGAGCTGGAGCCCAGCCTTGCCAGCGAGCCTGTCTCAAATACTAATTAACCAATTATACACAAAAAAGATGCCCATAGCAATTCATTCATAATTTCTAAGATTGGAGGCAACCTAGATGTCCTGATGTAGGCAAATGGGTAAACTGAGGTACAGTGATATACTGTGATGTACTTCAGCCATAAAAAGAGTTGAGTGCTTGACTCAGCAGCCCCTACAGCAAGTGGTATAGGCCCTGCTCTGCAACAAGGCAGAGATTCACAATGTTCTGTCCGACATTCAAAGAAGGAATAAAGAAAGGACAGGGACTGGGGTGGGGGTGGGGGGACATGGCTAAGGGCACTTGCTGTGCAAGTGTGAAGACCTGAGTTCAAATCCTGGTACTTTTTTGAGTGAGCATGAGGCAAGGTTTCTCTGCATAGTCCTGCCTATTCTGAAACCACTACGTAGACCAGACTGGTTTTGAATTCAGTGATCTACTGCCTCTGCCTCCCAAGTGCTGGAATCAAAGGGCTGTCCACCACCACCCAGGCTGGCCTCTGATCTCGCCCACAGACACTCGCAGCCCTTTATGCTGGCATTATGGGCCCTTAGCACTTCTCCGGGTTTTTGCGGGACTGGGGACCAAACCCAAAGCCTTTTGAACTGGACTGGCTGAGCTATGCTCCTGGCCCCTTAAATGCCAGGTTTTAAAATCAAATATTCTACGTTAGTCCAACCCAAAGATTTGACTTGATATGTACTAAGTAAATAATGAAGGCAGAAAAAGCATTAAAAGTTTTGGGTTTCTGTAATTAAACCATTTATAAGACCAGAAAACTTTGTGTGTAAAAAACCCTGCATTGGTCTAACATAGTGGTCTCAGAGCTGAGATGTTCTGGGCTGAGTGTGTCGACATTCAGTGCTGTAGTAGCCGGCACAGGGCAACGCACTCAACATTGGGAAAACCCCGGGATACATAATACATAAGACCCTGTCTGGAAAATCAAAAGATCACAAGCAAACCTCGATGCAGTGGTAGGGTGTGCTCAGAAACACCCCAGAATCATCACACCAGGGGTTTGACTTTGATTTAATTTTTGATCATTGGATATTCTGAAACATCCTTGCCAAAATTTTCATAAAACCCACACTCACTTACGTAACACCATGTTGGACTGTGACCCACAGTTATGAAGCTGGGCCCAAGCTGGGCATAGTGGTCTGTACCTGTAATCCCAGCACTGAGAGGCCTAAAGGGAGTATCTCGGTGGGTGTGAAGGTCAGTGTGGGCTACAGAATAAGACCCTGTGTCAGTATACATATGTGGTGACTACCATACGCTGCTAGCCACCATGTACTACTATGCCTCAGTTCCAAAGACATCAGGGTCAAGCTCCGACAACCAAAACCCGTGAACATTCACTTAATTTTTCTTTTCACTTTGATGAAAAAAATGGGAGTGAGGCTGGGTCTCAGGTAGCCCAGGCTGGCCTGGGGTCTTGAGCTCCTTCTCTTCTCACGAGTTAAAATGAAATTTTTTCCCTGTACAGCTTGGCTATTTTAGACTCTTTGTTAGTGGTACAAAGTTGACTCGAGAAACAAACTGATCACTTTTAAGTTCAACTGTGTTAGGTATTTATACCATTATGAAACAGATCTCCAAAGTCTTTTCTTTTTAATGGGGGTGGTTTTTGAGACAGGGTTTCTCTGTAGCCCTGGCTGTCCCAGGAACTCGATCTGTAGACCAGGCTGGCCTTACACTCACAGAGATCTGTCCACCTGCCTCTGCCTCTAAGTCCCTAGGGCTGGGACTAAGGGCACAGGCAGGCCACCATCACCTGCCCTCCAAAGTTGATCTTGTACATCTGAAAGCTCTGTGCCCAACAAACCACTTCCCCCAGCCTCTAAAGCAGTGTCTGCCCGCTGTTCCTGTGAGTCTGACTTCCTCATGGGCCTGACCTGGGTGAAAACATGAAGGACCAGCATGCCCATGAAGGTGCTAGTTCACTTAGCAAAAAGTCCTCACCTTCCAGCCGTGTTATACAGATTTCCTCCTCCTCAAAATCACTTTGTTATCTACATGGGTGTGTGTGCCAGTGTGTATGCAACTCACCATGTAAACCAGGCTGGCCTCAAAGGCAGAGATCTGCCTGCCTCTGACTCTGCTTCCAGAGTGCTGGGATCGAAGAGGTGCCCCACCACGCCCAGCAGTTTGTGTGTATGTATGTATGTATGCATGTATGTATGCATGCATGTATGTATGTATGTGCTCAGTGTGCAGGCCTGGTGCCCCTGGAAGCCACAAGAGTGTCAGATCTTCTGGAACCGCAGTTATGAGGTGTCATGGTTCTGTAAGAGCCTAAGTGCTGAGCCACCTCCAGCCCCACCCCCCAACTTCCTTTTTTTTTTTTTTTTTTTTTTTTTTTTTGGTTTTGGTTTTTTTCGAGACAGGGTTTCTCTGTGCAGCCTTGGCTGTCCTGGAACTCACTCTGAAGACCAGGCTGGCCTCGAACTCAGAAATCCGCCTGCCTCTGCCTCCCAAGTGCTGGGATTAAAGGCGTGCGCTTCTTTTTCTTTTTTAAGACAGTCTTTTGTACCTCAAACTGCCTTGAACTTGGAATGTATCTCAGGCTGTCTTTGAACTAACTCCAGCTTCCATTTCCCAAGGGATTCTAGTTTTTGGCTGATATGTCTAACTTGAGCTCAGTGTGTGTGTGTGTGTGTGTGTGTGTGTGTGTGTGTGTGTGTGTGAATAGAAAATGAACACAAGCTACTAAACCCGGTGCTCTACCTGCCTATGGGTCTCTGAGGAACCAATTGGACTGCTAAATTCTTCAGTTTGCCCAGGAATATGATTAATACAATTAATGAAGATAAAACATAGCCAAAAAAGAAAAGGAAAGAAAAAACAGAAAGAAAAAAGAAATCTCTTCAGCCATATTTAGATAGTTTTTTTCTTTCTTTCTTTCTTTTTTTTTTTCTGAGACAGGGTTTCTCTGTGTAGCCTTGGCTGTCCTGGAACTCACTCTGTAGACCAGGTTGGCCTCGAACTCAGAAATCTGCCTGCCTCTGCCTCCCAAGTGCTGGGATTGAAGGCGAGCGACACCACTGCCCGGCTTTTTGTTGTTTATTTGTTGTTTTTCCTTTTTAAAACAAAGATCGCTTTCCTGTCCATTTCTAGTAAAGTGTTTCTACCTGAGAATTTGGAAGGGTCATCTTTTTAAAAATAGACAAAAGAATTAAATGTGTATACATTACTACTACTGCTACTGCTACAGCTACTGCTACAGCTACTGCTACAGCTACTGCTACTACCACTACCACTACCACTACCACTACCACTACCACTACCACTACCACTACCACTACCACTACCACTACTACTACTACTACTACATTTATCTGTTTATATGTGTGGGGCCTGAACAAGCCTTTGGAAGTCCCTTGTCTCCCTCCATGCATGTCCCAGGTGTCAGACTCAGGCCATCAAGCTCATCCACAGGAGCCCTAACCACTGAGCCATCTCTCCAGTCCCAGAATCACCTTAAACATCCATATTCCTGCCCACAGTCTTTTTAGGGCAATCTTGGCTCTAGCAGTATTATCACAGTTTTTTTCTTATCTCTCCCATTGCCCATTTGCAGGATTTTGTTGTTGTTGTTGTTTGTTTTGTTTTGCTTTTGAGATAGGGTCTCCCCATGTGAGCCTGGTTGTCCTTGAACTCACAGATTCATATAGGCCTCTACTATATCCTCACCTTACTTCTTGGAACTAGTTTACCATTCTCCAGACAGACCGATAGATTCTGCGAGTTGAAGACACTGTTCTAGGGGCTGGCCCACCTGCTGTGGCACAGTGCGTGGGCAGGCTGGAAACCAGCAGAAGACCCACGTCCAGGTTGGCTGGTACCGGTCTTTTTGCTCCAGAAAGACCAGTCAGTCTCTGATTCTCTTCAAGCCTGGTTGAATTTTGCATTGTGGAGAACAAACTGTTCTGTTCAAAGCCAGTGATTTAAATCAAATCTCATTCCAAACACTGTCACAGAAACAGCCAGAGTGATATTTGACCAAATACCCGTTCATTTGTTTTGATTTATTTATTTTTAACTTGCATTGTCAATCTTCCTTCTAGTGACTCTATGGAGATAGGCATTATAACCTTTAATAGAAATACCGACTCTACGGGCTGTGGGATACTCCACGGGTAGAAGGCACCTGCTGCCACGCCCAAGAGCCCGAGAGTCCAGTCTCCAAGACCTACATGAACATGCATACAAAGTGATTAAAGAAATACAATTGAATAAAGATTTTAAAAGATACTAAGTCTAGAAGCTATATTTGGCAGCAAACACCTGTAATGTCAGCAGTACAAAGGCAGAGCTGGAGGATGGCTTCAAGGCCAAACTCTTTCTGATATGCATAGTAAATTTCATGCTATCCAGGACTAGATAGCAAGACCCCTGTCCTTAAAAACTAGGTGCACTTGGGTTCCACCCTTAATGTGCTGTCTCGCAGAGGACCTGCTCAGTCCCCAGGACGCTCGTTCGGCGGCTCTCCAACATGTGTAACTCCAGGAGATTTGATGACCGTCTGTACTCACCTCCATAGATACAAACACACATTCACATACTTAAAAATCTTGAAAACAAAACATAGAGTGAGTCTTTAGATAGTCAACCCAAAGGTTTCTCTGCTGCTAACTTCCTGGACTTGGGGCACAGTAGGAAAGGGATCAGTACTGAAAGGGGTTAAAGAGCTGTTCTTTAAAGTAAGGATTTTGCATTTGCATTACCACTCCCCCCTGTCACCCAGCCTTTGTTTTCTCCCAGACCGCTCTTTCTCTCTTTGTATGTGTAATCTTTTTTTTTTTTTTTTTTTTTTTTTTTTTTTTTTTTTTTGAGATAGGGTTTCTCTGTGTAGTCCTGGAATTCATTCTGTAGACCGGGCTGGTCTACAACTCATAGAGATCCATTTGCCTCTGCATTCCAACTGCTGGCATTGAAGGCACATGCAATCTTATCTTTCTTTCTGGAGATGCTTAGGCTAGATGCTTAGGCACGTTTTAGTGAAGCAACAGTGTGATCGAATCAGTTTGGGTCTGCCAAGTATTAAAATGCATCCATAGTCCAGGAACAGCGCGATGGTTCAGTGGGCAGGGCTATTTGCTACTGAGACTGGACCTGATCTTGCATGGTGAAGGGAGAGAACAGACTCCCATAGTGTCCTCTGACCTCTGCACACATCCTGTAGCATGAGTGCTCCAACCCCTATTAGTTCATATGGAAAAAATTAGTCAGTGAGGACTGAGGATGTACCTCAGCTGTGAGCATGACTGCCTGGCATGATGGCGCCCCGAGTTTGCACTCCAACATCACATAGATCGAGCATGGTAGCATGCACCTGTAATCCCAGTACACAGGACATAACCACAGGAGGGTCGGTTCAAGGTCCCTTTCAGGAGAGGTCTCTCTTCTGCACCCGGCCAAGGCGGGGTCTCCTTTGCTTTGCTGCTCTACACACTTAGGGCTACCTTGTCTTTTGAGCTTCTGGGCAATTCTTCCCTTCTCCACCTCCCATCTCTCCTTAGGAGTGCTAGGATTGCAGCCGTGAACCGTTGCATTTGGCTTCATATTTTTAGATTTATTTTTATATATGTGTTTATCTGTGTCTACATGACACGCATGGGTTTATCTGTGTCTGCATGCACACAAGGGTGCCTGCAGAAGCCAGAAATAGCGTATGCTCAGGAGCTGTTGCTGCAGGCAGCTGTGAGGCATCTCATACTCGGGTTGGGATGGAACTGCAGTCTTCTGCAAGAGCGGCGAGCACTCTTATCGCAGAGCTACCTCTAGCATTTGGCGCTGTGCGGTTCGAGGAACGGGGTCATGTCATCAAGCTTGCATACTGAGGACTTTTGTCCATGGAGTTCTGCCCGCCTGGAACTGGATTTCAGCTTGAGAACGTGGCACAGGGATGACAAGGGCACTACTTAACAGGGTGTGTCCATTTTCTGTTGCTATGATAAAATACTCGAGTAGCCTGGAATTCTTGATCCTTGGTTCACCCAGAGCCAGGATTGAAAGCATATGCCTGCCTGTCTGCAAAGAGCCTGAAAAAGGGTTTAAGGAGCTTGTGAAATGGCTCAGAGAATAAGGCACTTGCTTCTAAGCTTGACAACAGAGTTCAATTCCTGGGGTCACGTCGTAGAAAGAGAAGAGAACTGACTCCCAAAAGTTGTCCTCTGACCCATGAATGATGTGTGTGCTGAGTGTGCACACACACACACACACACACACACACACATACACACAAAGTGTGCTGGCCTAGGCCTTTCTACTTAAAGGTTTTACTTCCCTTTAGCATGGCTACGCTGGTCCTGGCTTCTAGCACAGGAACCTTTGGAGAACACACGTATCCATCCTTGGCATACAGTAGCTAAATGTGCTGAATTCCAGGGAAGTCTTGATTGGTTTTTGGCGTTCTGTATAGGTTTCGCCTAGCATTATAATCACGTTGAATTATTTACCTGTGGGGTGGCACAGTCATGTGGGTGGTGTGTTTGTGTGTGTTCGAACTCAGGTCATTGGGTTCAAAACTACAATTTCATTCTAAAAGAGCCTTTCAGCCTACAGCTTAGTGGCAGAGTACATGCCTAGCGAGTATCTAAAAGGACCTGTGTTCAGTACCCAGTGTGGGAGGGAAAAACCGGAAAGAAAAAGGGTATTTCCTCTCAAGACCTGAGAACTGAGTGTTCTGTCTGCAGTGCACTGTAAGTATAAGATGCACATTGGATTCTGAAGGCCTGGGACAAAATCAACAAAATAGATTATTAATAATTTTTACGTTGGTTAGACATTAATATGAGAATTTGAGGCCTGAGACTGGTATGGCTCAGCCCCAGACTGAATCCCCAGCACTGCAAAGAGAAAGAGAGTGACGTGAAACAGAGTGTGGGACGCATCAGGCCAGACGGGATAGAGATTATATGATAAAATTAACGTGTGTGCTTTAGTTTTTTTTGTTAACGCTGCTGGAATGTTTTAAACTAGGGCCCAAGTGTCTGTAGCCAAAGGTGCTTTGAACCCAGGGCTTAAGAAGGCACCACTGAAGATCTTTGAGTAGATTGCTGTGCTTTGAATTTTAACTTAGGGTCAACACTACTTTGGAATTTGTTCCTGAAGACTTTGGAACAGGCAAGATCTGCCCCGGTTTTCTTCAAGACCCAAGACCGGCAGCACTAAGGAGTGGTTTCAAAGCAGTGTAAACAGGAGAAGCGGCATTTCTCAGATTTTTTCCTTTCTTCACCCCAGGGCTGCTGCTGCTGCTGCTGCCTTTTTTTTTTTTTTAACAGTGTTTTCGGACTCAGAGTGAATTATGGGGCTACCTTACCTGGTAGGGAAAGATTAAAATCAGATACAGGAAAACCATGCATGTTGCTGTCTGTGGGGACCTGGGCAGCCGTGACAGCAGTGGCTGTCTGTTTGGTGGAGCGTTCACTGTCTTGGGTGTCCTTTATACGCTCCTTTGTCCTTCTGCTTGGTTGTCACACTAGCAACTCTCAACCCAAGCTAGCGCCAGCCGCAGGAGGCCAGATCGCGGCTCCCACTGTGCGGGTGTGTGCACTGGGAACCGGTATCCCAGGCTATTGTTCTCCCGGCTCCGCCTCCCTCTCTCCTAAGCACACCTGCTTTGCCCTTAGCTCCCAACTGGGAACGTTTATTAAAAGCTTCCCCCTCCTTGATGGCCAGCAAAGACGAAGAGACACAGTAGATGGGTGTTGTTACTGCATCTCAGCCTCGAGGCCACACTGTTGAGTGCTTTGTCCCTCAGAGTTGGTCACCCTCATTGGGACTTGGACTTTTCAGTCAATTGGCATCCACTCCCATACATAGCACACCGAGGACCCTAGGGAAAACATCACAGGAATTCCTACAATGTACCGAGTTCCCCAGGGAACCAGTCACATCCATTCCCACAGTGCACGGCGGACCCCAGGCAATAGGTCATGTGCTTGCTTTCCCACAGTGCTCTGTGGACCCCGGGCAATAGAGTCCCATGCATTCTCACAGTGGGCCTCGGACCCCAGGCAACCTATAAATAACTGCTATTCAGCAGCTGATATGTGTCGCTCTCGGTGAGGGCTGTCTGTCTTGGACTCCACTGCTAGGACAGTAGCACGAGGCCTTGTGGCTTAAGCATCGGATGAGCTGCTGCTTCAAAGGGCATTTGTCTCAATTTGTTTGGCACATTTGAGATTCTTGGGACTCAGCTAAATTCCAGCTATAATCTTTAAAATACATACGTTGCTGCAAGCATGGCTTTCTCCGTTACCGCCTGGTAGGTTGCCTCTCTCAGAACTGATCTTCAGATCACGAGCCCACTTCCACCTTCCGGAGTGTCTTTAAAAAAGAAAAAAAAGAAAAAAAAACTTTTTTTTTTTTTTTTTTTTGCATCGTGGGTATTATGCCTACATGTATGTCTGTGCACCAAGTGTGTGCAGCACCCGGAAGGCTAGAAGTTCCAGGATGCCAGGGCCACACAGAGAAACCCTGTCTCAAACAAAACAAAAACAAACAAACAAACAAACAAAACAAAACAAAAAAAAAAAAAAACAAAGAGAGGACAACTTTGTGTACTTGGCTTTCTCCTGACACCATATGGGTCCTGGGGATGGAACTCAGGTTGCCAGACTTGGTAGCAAGTGCCTTTACCTGCTGAGCCATCTGGACCACCTTCGCTCTTTCTAATGTGGCTACTGTTGATGGAGTGTTGCACCAAGTGGCTTGGATTCTGTCTCTACTGGCTGGCACTGGCCTTTGGGCTTTGTTATTCCTTTGGCTGCTAAATCCAGTTGTTGTGGCAATTAAACGGGGTGTCGGAACTCAGTGCTTCTAGGAAAGAAAAATGAAGGTGCAACTTCAGGGGAGGTTTTTTAGGTTTCTTGCACAGTGTGGTAGTCAGGTACTTGTCTCAAGTTTGTCTTTCGAGAAACACACAATCCCCAGCTAACAGTATTTTAGCAAACATTTCTTACTTTAGAATCAGTTGCCCTAGACTGATTGCTCTGGGGGTTTAACCCAGAGCCATGGCAAATGCTATACCCATCACAGTGCTACATCTCCACCCGCCTCGCCTCTTAATCCCCGCCCCACCCCCAACGCTTGAGAGAGATGCACTCAGCAAATATCTGTAGGTTGAATTTGATATTTATTGTGTTTCTAGATGCTGTTAGCCTTAAAACAGAGGTGAGAGTGGCAGAATTCACAGTGGGTGGGGTGGGGTGTGCTGTGGTAAGGAATTGGGGCTCTGTACTTCCCTTGAGAGGTCAGGCTCAAGTCAACCAGGCTGCCTTCACACCTGGATCCCCCTTCTAGATGGGTACACCCGGGGATGGAGGGAATGGCTCAGCGGTTAAGAGCACTGACTGCTCTTCCAAAGGTCCTGAGTTCAAACCCCAGCTCACAACCATCCGTAACGATATCGGACGCCCTCTTGTGGTGTGTCTGAAAACAGCGACAGTGTACTTACATATAATAAATAAATCTTAAAAAAAAAAAAAAAAAAAGACGGGTACACTCAGCCTATAATGAAAACGCATTATAAATTCTCTGCTTCCTGCTCCTTGAATGGCTTTCAACTGAAAGCAGTCCTCACTCAACTCTGCCTTACTACATAAATTAGCTTTCAGCTTTCGGCTTATTCCACCCCGAGTGCCTTCAAATTTGCCCGCCCTCCAAACCGTTTTTAGTATTTTTTTTTTTCTGTGAAACAAAAAGGTTGTCGGCTCTTAAAAAAGGGAAGGAATTTGGAAGCGCTTTGAGGGGGGGGGGGAAGAACCACAGGATGTGGTAAAAAGCAGGGGGTGGGGTCTGGGGGTGGGGGTCTGGGTGGAAATCAGATAAGAGGTCAGTGAATTCCTGGGGTTATAGGTCAAGGATGGGGGTGGGGGATGTTGCAGGCTCCACCCCTTGCAGAGATTATAAATAGGTAGGCTGGGCTTTGGGCTGTGGTGCTTTTCGTGGTCTTCAAGCCATCTGAGAGCCGCCGCTGAAGACGCGGAGGAAAACTTGAGGCCGAGGACCTTTGCTGATACCTCTAGATCTACCTTAAGACTAGAGAACTGGGTTGGGACCATGGGGACAACGAAGGTAAGAGCTGGCTGTTTTGATTTGCTTGTTTGGGGTCCTCACGGAGGCAGGTCTTGGTGCGGATTGCCATGCTCCGTTTCTCCTAAGTCACCGAGCCATGCGGACGGAGGCCCTTCCGCATCAACTCCAGCAATTCGATACTAGTGTTAACGTTTCTAGGCATCTCATACCTGATGAGGATCCTCCCAGACACCTTTCTGTCACATGAAAGTCACCTAAGACGCTGTTTGCCTCTCGGGTGTGTTGGAGGTAGCTGCGATGAGAGCGGAGAGGTTAGGACTTGGCCGCGGGGGTGCCGAGTGGCTCTTGGAGCAGCTGGAAGGCTCAGAACGCGTTAGACCTTGAGAGGACCTGGGTTGGCTTGGGTTAGCTGTTGAGCACCCCGCCTTGGTCCTTGGGATCCCCGCTACAGTGGAGAGGGAAGTCGGAAGTCGAATGCCCTTACTATGGCTGTGAGTGCAGGATGTGTCTGTTCTCGTGTGGGCGGAGGAAGCAGTATTTTTAAGGGAGAGGGCATTTCCTCGAAGATTAACCTGAAAATAAAGTAATTTAAGAGACCGTGAAAAAAATCAGGATAAAAGAGGGAGGGGATGTTTGTAAAGAGGGCTTTACGACAAGGAAAGGGCTTTTAACAGACCGCCTGGAAGGGACAGCACCTTAAGGTTGCCGCTGTGAGGCTGCCGGGAAGGTCAGCTCCCTGGCAGACGCTCCCAGCCTGCCACCGGGAGTGACCTTAAGACGAGCGTAAGGACAGGTGAAGAGGTTGTGGCAGGCCAAAGAGGTCGGCCTCAGACTCCAGTTTTGAGTTGCCCCTGCCCACTTGAGTGAGGTGAGATGTCTGCCTGATGCCTCTCTGCTAAAAATGGCTCCTAATATTGTGTTCAAAATGAGCTGACGCTCTGCCCAGCTGGGTGGAGAGAGAACAGGAGGACTCTCGAGGGCCCAGGATGTTGCTGGTAAGTTGGATAGTCTAGAGATAAAGAAAATTAAAAAATATGGGCATAGCAGCTCACACCTATGATCCCACATTTGAGAGGCTGAGGCAGGAGGATTGAGGAGTTGAGTTTGAGGTTAACTTGGGATACAGAGTGTGGAACCTTGTCTCAAAGAAAACCATAAAGAAGGAAAGGGAAGACAACTGAAAGAAGTGGGTGGTGGGAGAGGAGAGAAAGCAGGAATTCACACGGTTCGTCCCGCTGCTCGGGGGATTAAGATCCCAGTTGCCCGCCATGCTGATGTGACTGCTCCTCCTCTGGCCTCCGGAGTCTGAGATGTGCTTTAACACATGGAGTCTGGCTCTGCCCTCTATGCTCTGAGGGGTTTGGATCTGTTATGTTTTATGTTTTTGAGACAAGGTCTCACTGTAGCCCCAGGCTGGTCATGAACTCATGGCCATCCTCCTGCCTCAGCCTGGTATTGCCGGCATGAGCCACCACAGCTCTGCATTCACGGTTCCCTAGTGCAGTCAGGAACGTGTCTCTATCTGGCGAAGTTTTTGGTTGCCTTTTCTTTTTGAGAAATTTAGTTCAGACGGACTTTGAATTCAAGATCCTATGGTGTTGGTCTCTGGAGTGCGGGGATTACAGCTGTGCACTACCCTGATCCGGCTGGCGAAATGGTTTGGTTTGGTTTGGTTTTGAGACAGGATCTCACTATGTTGCCTGGCTGGCCTGGTACTAGCTATGAAGACCAGACCAAGCGAACTGACTCAAATACCTCTTTAGGTCTTTCTCTCCAAGTGCGCCTGAAGTCCTGGCCTTCTGAGCAAAGGCAGGAGAAATGCCTTAAGATGGACCCCAGCCAGGCCTCACTGGAAAGGGGAAGAGTGTCCTTAGTGAACGTGTTTAAGCATCTCCCCTCGCCTTCTCTCCAGGTGACCCCGGCTCTGGTGTTCGCCGTGAGTGTTGCGGCAATCGGCTCTTTCCAGTTTGGCTACAACACCGGAGTCATCAATGCACCTGAGACAGTGAGTGTTGTGTCGGGGGAGGGGAGGTACTAAATGAAAAGGAATAACAAACTCATTCTTAAGTGGGATTGCGAATTTAAGCCGCCTGGCTCAGGTGGGGCAGGGCTCAGTCTACTGTTGAGAAGCTGAGGCAGGCTCTTTGCTCTCCCAGCGCTGCCCTCTCACCGAGTTGTGGGCCATTTCCTATATTATTCCTTAGGGGTTACTAAGAACGTGGGAAGAAGTCGTGACTGGGTGGGGTGCCCCTTTGAGGGTCTGTGCTGCCACCTACTGGATGTTGAGGGTGATGCCCTTTTCAAAGCACGTGCCTTTCTTCCCTCCTATTCCTGTCCTCTGGAAGCCACCCTTCTCATCCAGATGTAATGGTCTGTCCTCACGCTGTGCATTTTCCCATGCAGCTCCTGAAGGACTTCCTTAACTACACTTTGGAAGAGCGGTTAGAAGACCTCCCAAGCGAGGGGCTGCTGACCACCCTCTGGTCCCTATGTGTGGCCATCTTCTCTGTTGGTGGCATGATTGGCTCTCTTTCTGTTGGACTCTTTGTCAACCGCTTTGGCAGGTACCGATCAGACACTGGGCAGGGAATCTGCTTGTACTGGTTACATGGAGGACGGCAGAACACATCGGGTCAGGGAGAGAATGCTGCGTGAGAACGTGTTGATTTATACTTGGGGAAAGTTAGTCCACCTGGCCTAGAGACCTGCCGTGTGAGACCTTGGTCTCTGAAGTTCCCATTGTAGTTCCCAGGCTAGTTTAATTTTGCTAGAGCGGTGTCAGCTATGGAGTTCTTTAAGGTCAAAGGTTGCTTCTTTTCCCGCTCTGAGGCAGCCACTGGCTAACTGTGTAGACCAGGCTGGCCTCTAGAGCCTCTTCTTCCTGGGTGCCATGACACTGAGCCAGAAGTTATTTTCATTTCTGAATATTTTTGGAGATTTCTCGGAAGTCTTTTCATTATTTGATAAAATAAATACTTTTTGTAATCCTTGACCATATGGAAAATGTGAATGTTGAGTAAATAACTTGATTTCCCTCCCAAAAGAGAAATTGATCGAGATAATAAAATGTCTTAAGGATCATATACTTTCAGAAATGACTGTTAATGGAATCAAAATCAAGTAAGATACCCAGCTGGGCGTGGCAGCACAAGCACACAGTCCTAGCACCCTAGAGATTCAGGCACAGGGATTATGGGTTGGGGCCAGCTTGGAATCCATACATGGTGGAAGGAATGAACCTACTTCCATGATTTGAACTCTGACCTCCACAAACACTATAGCACATGCTCTCTGTGGTATATACATCTTGCCACTAAAGTTAAGTTAAAAACTTAGTTATCGCCGGGCAGTGGTGGCGCACGCCTTTAATCCCAGTACTTGGGAGGCAGAGGCAGGCGGATTTCTGAGTTCGAGGCCAGCCTGATCTACAGAGTGAGTTCCAGGACAGCCAGAGCTACACAGAGAAACCCTGTCTCGAAAAACAAACAAACAAACAAACGAAAAAAAAAAAAACTTAGTTATCTTTAAGTTAAAATTTATATATTCTAGTTATGTAAATTGAAATCATGGTAATTAGTAAAGCAAACCTATTGTTAGATAATGTTTATCTGTTATTTTGATTTTATGTTTTTTAATTTATTTACTTTATGAGTACACTGTAGCTATCTTCAGACACCCCAGAAGAGGGCATCAGATCCCATTACAGATGGTTGTGAGCCACCATGTGGTTGCTGGGATTTGAACTCAGGACCGCTGGAAGAGCAGTCAGTGCTCTTAACCTGAGCCATCTTCTCCTGCCCACTATTTTGGTTTTCTAATGGTGTCTTGTGGCTCAGACTTACTGTGACCTTTTCCCTTTAGACAAAGAACCTCATCAAAGAAAAACGTGGAGGAGGAGGGGTTTGGGGTTATTTTGTTTGTTTTGTTTTGGGGGGTTTGGTTTGGTTTGGTTTTTGTGACAAGGTTTTTCTGTGTAGCCATGGCTGTCCTTAGGCCAGGTTGTCCTTGAACTCAGAGATCAATCTGCCTCTGCCTCCCAAGCTGTTGCTGTTGCTTTGGTGTGTTTTGTTTTGTTTTGTTTTTAAACTTAAGATTTTTAATTTTTCCCCCCTCTTAATGGTATTTGTGCACCTTGGCTGCACACTTAGGATTCCCTGCGGGACTTTTAGGAATCCCAGTGATGCATCCTGCTATAAGACAATTAAGTGCGCCTGTGGGGACGGGAACCATGTTCCCTTCACATTTTGTCGGTCTATTTGAGTAAAGAATCTCACAGGTCCGCTGGGCGTGGTGCTAAAGCAGCTCAGGAGGCCAAGCAGGTGAATCTGAGTTTTGGGCTAACCTGGACTACATAGTGGGACCTTTTCTTTCCCGAGGCGCCCCCTCAGCCACCGAATAGTGTCAGGGCTCATCCTTTCTGTCTCTTAGCTGTGTGTCCGTGGCCCTGCTGCCAGCTAGATTGTAAAGCATTAGTCACACCAGCTTCAGTACTAATTAGTACTAATTAGCCCTTAGGTACTTGACACAGAGCTGATGTTGCCTACCTTTTGGGTATTCAGGAAAATAGAAAAAAAATTGTCCTAAATACCCCACCATCTTTGCTCTGTGAGGTTTTTTTGGTTTTTCGAGACAGGGTTTCTCTGTGTAGCTCCAGCTGTCCTGGAACTCACTCTGCAGACCAGGCTGGCCTCGAACTCAGAAATCCGCCTGCCTCTGCCTCCCACTCTGTGAGTTTTATAATGGCATGCCAGCATGGTGGCTCAATACCTAGAAGCATGTGTCACGAAGCTGGGTGACCTGACCTAAGTCCTTGGAATCCACATGAAGTTGGAAAGAGAGATCCAACTCCAGCCAGCCGTAAAGTTGTCCTCTGAGCCTCACGTGTGTGTACTGGCTCCTGGACATACACACACACACACACACACACACACACACACACAGTACAGAACAAAAAGAAGCCCTGAGGCGCCTCACAGTCTTGAGGAGCTTCCCTCAAATTCACAAGCCCACAGCAACAAAAGGGAAAGAGATTTAAATTTACTGAGGCTTCGGAAGCAGAGGAATGAGAACCGACAGGCGGGGACTCCTCCGCGTCACTAACTGCTTTGTCTAACCCTGCAGGCGCAACTCCATGCTTCTCGTCAACCTACTGGCCATTATCGCGGGCTGCCTTATGGGATTCGCCAAGATAGCGGAGTCTGTTGAAATGCTGATCCTGGGCCGCCTAATTATCGGCATCTTCTGTGGACTGTGCACAGGCTTCGTGCCTATGTACATTGGAGAGGTGTCTCCCACTGCCCTTCGGGGTGCATTTGGCACGCTAAACCAGCTGGGCATCGTTGTTGGGATTCTGGTGGCTCAGGTACCCTACAGTTTTGCATATTTAATGGGTGCCAGCTCTGTGCTCCACGAGCCAGCTGATAGACGTGAAGCACTCTATCTAGATCTGGCATGTGTTCAATTGTGTGTTTATGTGTATACATTTCAGATATTACTGTAGTTCATACAGTACCTAATGATGCAGGCAGGACCCAAAAAGGAATAGAAACAATTTATTTACTCTTTCCTGTTTATGGTAAAAGGATAAGTGGTTTTTTTTTTAAATATTGTATTTATGGCATAGAAGTATGATTGGGGTTAAGCATTCTCTTTGTCTGGATTCAAGGTCTTTGGTTTGGACTTTATCCTGGGCTCTGAAGACCTGTGGCCTGGGCTACTGGGCTTGACCATCATTCCGGCTATCCTGCAAAGTGCAGCTCTTCCATTTTGCCCCGAGAGTCCGAGATTCTTGCTCATTAACAGGAAGGAGGAAGAGCAAGCTACGGAGAGTAAGTGCTGTGTGTGTGTGTCGCCTCAGAGCTTGGTTTGGGGCAAGGTTGAGGGTGACGGTATTGGATGTGTTTGTCACCTCCCCTTCCTGGATCTCCGTGGACGTGAGGAGTTTTCTGATTGCGAACCTGTGCTGACCTGGGCAAAAAGAATGTGTGAACTAGAGTCTAATGTTGTGGACAACCCCTTACTTCAGTGTCAGTGTACTCATACACAGATGTGACAAAGAGGGCTGTCTGAGTTCAGACAAACGTGTACATAAACGCCAGTAAGCACATATTAAATATTAGAAGCGCAGCCCTTTCCCAGATCTTCTCAGGACAGACCAATTTAAACACAATTTGCTGGCACATGCTGTAGATTATATCTGGGAAAGCGTGAAAGCGAGGCAGGAGGCCATGTCCAGATTCAGGGCACACTGACCAGACTGGGTTCCAGAGCTGTGTTCTGACTTCCAACAAAAGTGAACATGCCTTATAAAGTGAATGTAAATGCTTGTCATGGGAGGCACAAAATCACATCCAAGAACAATCCAGGGAACAAAATCACTTGAGGTCAAAGGCCCTCCCCACCGCCCCCAAGCCTCTCTCAGTTCCCCAAGGCATTGACGACCTTGGTCATTCTTCTGACCGTGTTTTGACACTGACGTCTGAGTCAGAACCCGAGAAGGAAGCAGGAAGACAAGCAAAGATGGGTGCTCTGGGTGCCTGCTGACTGGCAGGAAACAGTTTGGTGGCAGGGGCTGGGGGGGACACACACAGTGTCTTCATTCCTTTTGCCTCTTTTCCCCAGTCCTCCAGCGGCTGTGGGGCACCCAGGATGTGGTCCAGGAGATCCAGGAGATGAAAGATGAGAGCGTCAGGATGTCCCAGGAGAAGCAGATCACCGTGCTGGAGCTCTTCCGGTCGCCCAGCTACTTCCAGCCCCTCCTCATCTCTGTAGTCCTTCAGCTGTCTCAGCAGTTCTCTGGGATCAATGCTGTGAGTAGTCGCCTCGGGCCCGGTCCGGAGGCGCCCGGCAATGCCCTGCAATCACTCGCTCTTGTCGGCAGGTTGGCATGTGTCTGTGGAGTGTAGTTGCTCCAGAAGCTGGCACAAGAGGGTCATTGATTAGTGCCCAGGAAGGTGAGGTCAGTGGCAGGAGTAACGATACAGTAGTAGCAACAGCAGTAGTAAGAACCCCACGGCAATAGAAAAAACCGGAAGTGTATTCGACCATGTCTATAATTTCAGAGCTCAGGACAGGAAGATCACCCAAATTTGAGGTCACCCAGGGCTAAAAAAAAAAAAAAAAAAAAAAAAATGATGTAGAGAAGTTGGCAGGGTGCTTTCCCCTGCGTGCATGAAGCCCTTTGGTTTGATTGTCAGCACCATGTAAATCTGGTGTGGTGAGTCCCGGCCCCATGGCTGCAATCCTAGCACTCAGGAGGTAGGGACAGGAAGATGAATTCAAGATCACTCTGATATATATTGAGTTGAGGAGAACTTCTCAAAGGCAAATGGGGGGTGGGGGGACCTGGACCTGAATCTGTTAGTGTGGAAAGCTTCCTGAAGGACTCCTCCTTACCTGCACTCTCCCAAGGAATTTTGACAGAACCCACTCAGATTTCCTTATTTACAAATGATAATATAGTCATATATGAAAAGGAGTAATACTGGGCTCAGCCTGGGGACTGTAGAGCCCGGGATGGGCATGAAGTCAAGGTTGCACATAGCCTCGGGAGTGCACACCAAACACGGCTCCTGGCTGCCTGGCCCCAGTCCTACACAACAGGACCCAAAACACTACAAACACATAGTGCAAGCTGCCCCTGCCCCATCTCGCTGAATTCATAACTGGACTGACTCCCATGTTATTCGATGAGCAGAGTTTGGCCTGCATATACTCTACCCCAAAGCTGTAGGGTGGTATTTTCCTGAGTCTCTTATGAAAGTGGCCTGGACTTATTTCTTAAAAGATAAAACCCAGCTGGCCATGGTGGCTCACACCTTTAATCCCAGCATGGGAAGTCTACAGAGTGAGCTCTAGAAAAACAGAGCACACAGAGAAGCCTTGTCTCAAAAGCAACAACAACAAAAAGGGAAATCCAGTGTCCACTACCCTTAGAAATTACTCCAGTTGTGAGAAGTGATGTTTCCCTCGTTTTGCTTCTTGCCTTACAGGGTTAAGGGTTAAAGCCAGACCCATGCCACTAGTGCTTTATTATTGAGCCACGGGGTTTGTCAGTGTGTGATGGTTTTTTCTTTTTCCTTTCTCTTTTGTGCTGATGTTTGGG
The DNA here is from genome assembly GCA_964023405.1 of Apodemus agrarius. Taxonomy (NCBI): domain Eukaryota; kingdom Metazoa; phylum Chordata; class Mammalia; order Rodentia; family Muridae; genus Apodemus; species Apodemus agrarius. Next base: position 152,700,524 of record OZ030006.1, on the reverse strand, counting down.
ATGGGGTCTCACTCTATAGACCAGTCTGGCTTGAACTCAGATTCTCTAGCCTCTACCTCCTGGGTGTTGGGATTGAAGGTGTGTGCCACCATGCCATGCATAATTATTTTAAAAAGGACCTAAAGGCAAAGGTGCCAGTGGTGACACACATCTGTAATCTTAACTAGGGAGGGCAGAACAGGAGGATTGGGAGCTAAAGGACATCTTGGAGCCGGGCGTTAGTGGCGCACGCCTTTATTCCCAGGACTTGGGAGGCAGAGGCAGGTGGATTTCTGAGTTCCAGGACAGCCAGGGCTACACAGAGAAACCCTGTCTCGAAAAACCAAAAAAAAAAAAAAAAAAAAAAAAAGACAAAACAAAAGGACATCTTGGGCTAGGTAGTGAAACAGAAAGAGAAAGACTAAGACTTAGATGTCTAATTACCAAAGTAGACATAAGAAAGTGATGGAGCTGGGCAGGTGTGGTGACACCAGAGGCTACAAAGTAACCCTTGTCATACCCCTACTCCTACCTACCCCACCCATCGCCCCAAAAGAAGAAAGTTTATTAAAGAGTGGGACTGAACCTTAGAAGGAAACAGCTGATCAATGGGAGGTAGAGGGTGCCGAGGTCATGTGCTCGCCAAGGACGCCAGGATGCAGTTGCTGATGCTCTTCTGTTTCCTTCTAGGTATTCTATTACTCCACAGGAATCTTCACGGATGCCGGTGTTCAGGAGCCGATCTATGCCACGATTGGAGCGGGTGTGGTTAATACTATCTTCACTGTAGTTTCTGTAAGTTGGGTAGTTTGGATGGGGGATGGGGAGGAGAGAAAAACAAGAATTCTTCCTTCAAGTGTTCCAACATAGACTGTCTATCTTTCAGCTTCTTGCATCTAGCTAAAACCATTTTATTGCTTTCCCCTGGGAGAAATAATATTGGTTGATGAGTATAAGTAATCTTCACTCATCCAGCAAATATAGAAGGGGTGGGAAAGGGGAAGTGTGGACAGACTGGGTGTGCCTGGAGATGGGGTAAGTAAGGCAGTAGTGACGTGTTCACGGAATCAGAGATGTCTTGCCTTCTAGCTGTTCCTGGTGGAGAGGGCAGGCAGGAGAACCCTGCACATGATCGGCCTGGGAGGCATGGCCGTCTGCTCCATCTTCATGACGATTTCCTTGTTACTAAAGGTGAGTGCTCTTTGAGTAGAGGAACGGACGGGGTTGGTGAGGTTATAGTTTATGCTCTGTGGCAGGGGCTAGGCTATTGACCATTAAGGACCTCAATAAAGTCAAAGTTGAGAGTGCCAAAAGTTTTACTGAAGGTATGTATACCTTTAGAGATAAATGGGTACCACTGCGACACATGGAATCTCGATTGTAAGATTGCATCATTGAATTCAGTTCTAAGGTAAGGACTTAAGTAGCCTAGGATGGCCCTGAATTCCTAATCTTCTGGCTGCTTTGTACCTACTGAGGCACCTGAGCAGTGTCTTCTGGATTGATGACAAGCGCCTTTATCTGCAGAGGCATTTTGTAAGCCCTGTCTAATTTAATTCCTAACAGTCATCTGGAAGGCCAGGCATTGGCAGTAACAGAAATCACTGTGAGGTAGTTCCACTTTTACAGCTGTTGACATGGTCTTGGTACAGAGTGAGAAGAGTGAGGTCCTATAGCTTGGATTCAGAAGCACTGGACCTTTTACTCACAGGCTGAGTGACGGTTGTAGACAGTTGCTACGTTGAGCTGCATTTAAACGTTGAGCTGCATTTAAACGGACTTCGCTTTCCTTCTTTCCTTGCAGGATGAATATGAAGCCATGAGCTTTGTCTGTATTGTGGCTATCTTGGTCTATGTAGCCTTCTTTGAGATCGGCCCTGGCCCCATTCCCTGGTTTATTGTGGCTGAGCTCTTCAGCCAGGGCCCCCGCCCAGCCGCCATCGCAGTGGCTGGCTGTTGCAACTGGACCTCCAACTTTTTGGTTGGAATGTTCTTCCCCTCAGCTGCAGTAAGTAGATTTAAAACCAAATGTGGGCTCTCACAAACCAGCTGACCTAGATTCACCTTAGGAGTGGCCATGCTCTGGGGGAAATCGCTGTGTTGAACACCATAAGTCAGACTTGCTGCTTCGTTCTCAAGTAAGCAGGTGGGAGGAGCCAGGCACGGGGCTCGTGGCTGCAATCCCAGCTGTGGCCAGAGGGTTGGCCAGCCTGGGCTACAATTGAGACCCTGTATCAAAACAACAAAAAGTTAAGAGGAATCTCGATTGTAAGATTGCATCATTGAATTCAGTTCTAAGGTAAGGACTTAAGTAGCCTAGGATGGCCTTGAATTCCTAATCTTCAAGCACCCGAGAAGGTGTAAGAACAGAAGGACTATGTACCCACATTTCTCAGACCAATATTGAAATCATCATTTCAGTCAGCGCTGAGAACCAAGTGCTCCTTAGTGCTCCTAAGTGCTAGGTAGTCGTCAGGATTTCCTGTTGGAAAATGACCTGGAGCTGATCAGTTATATAAACCATTTCCTATTCTCATGAGTCTTCCTACACATCTGTATTTTTAAACATTGTGGATCAGATATCTTAATATCAAAAATCCCTGCATGGACCAGAAGTGGTGACACACCTTTTTTAAAAAAAAAAAAAAAATGATTATTATCTTATGTGTTTTGTATGTCTGTGTACCACTTGTGTGGCTGGGTTACAGGCCATTATGAATGAGCTGCCTTATGGATGCAGGGCATAACAGAGCCTGCTTGGGTCCTCTGGAAGAGCAAGCCAGTTTTCTTGACCACTGAGACATCTCTCCAGCCCCAGTATTTGCCTTTAATCCCAGCACTCAGGAAGCAGAGGCAGATGGATCTCTTGAGTTCAAGGGCAGTGAGTTCCAGGACAGTCAGAGCTATAACGTGAGGCCCTGTCTCAAAAACCAGAAACAAAGCCAAACAGAAATCCGCAGCACGTGTTTGGAAGCAGCTGATTTTGGTGTGAGTAGATAAAAGAATGACGGGCTGGAGCCGGGCGTGGTGGCGCACACCTGTAATCCCAGCACTTGGGAGGCAGAGGCAGGCGGATTTCTGAGTTCGAGGCTAGCCTGGTCTACAGAGTGAGTTCCAGGACAGCCAGGACTACACAGAGAAACCCTGTCTCGAAAAACCAAAAAAAAAAAAAAAAAAAAAAAAAAAAAAGAATGACGGGCTGGAGAGAAGATGGCTCAGTGGTTAAGAGCACTGACTGCTCTTCTGAAGGTCCTGAGTTCAAATTTCAGCAACCACATGGTGGCTCACAACCATCTGTAATGAGATCTGATGCCCTATTCTGGTGTGTCTGAAGACAGCTACAGCATTACTTATTTATAATAATACGTAAATCTTAAAAAAAAAAAAAAAAAAAAGAAAAGAAAAAAAAGAAAAAGAAAAAAAAAAGAAAGAAAGGAAAGGAAAAGAGAGGCTCGCTCACATTTATGATCACTTACATCAGTACATTTGTGTGAAATAGTCAACCACTAATGAGCAGTCTTCTTTTTCCTGTCTCCTAGGCCTACTTGGGAGCCTACGTCTTTATCATCTTCGCTGCCTTCCTGGTCTTCTTCCTGATCTTCACCTTCTTCAAAGTCCCAGAGACCAAAGGCAGGACTTTCGAGGATATTGCCCGGGCCTTCGAGGGGCAGGCGCAGTCTGGGAAGAGCTCTGCCGGTGTGGAGCTGAACAGCATGCAGCCTGTCAAGGAGACCCCTGGCGATGCCTGAGCCGTGCCTCCTCCTCACCTCCCTCCACTGTGGAAAGCAACCTCCCCAGAATTGGGGAGACCTCATCAGGATGAACCAGGACTGCTTCTGAGCGCTGCTATTCTCACCCACACACTCCATGAAAACTCTGCTGCACCCAGTGCTGGGGTCGGGCGGATCACCAATGGCTTTTCAGTGTTTGATTTGTAATCAGGAAAGACCAAGCAAGCCTATGTTTATATCGGGAGGGAAGAGGCCGCAGCTCCTCTTCGGTTCTAAAAGCCACTCACTAGGACAACTAGGGAGTAGGAGTGGGGTGCAGCCCCCCCACACACACACCTTAGCTTGCCAGAAAACAGATCTTCTTACCCAGTGAGGAGGGCCCTGGGGATTGAACAAGAGAGCCCTCCTCACTTGATACAGCTCTGCACAGCAAAGTAACTTGAGTTTTATTTATTTTATCTTCAGGTTGAATTGCATAAATATTTATTTTTTTAAGTGAATTTTACCAAATAATGAGACAGTAACGAAATTGAGGTTGGAGGGAGGTGTTTAAAGAGAGGTTCTGGAGGAAAGAAAGTTTGGTGCTGGAGAGAGAGAGAGAGAGAGAGAGGGAACAGCAGGGAGGATGGATGTTACTGGTGGCCTGTGGGTCACCTCCTTTGTAGATGGAGGGACACTGTCCCTTGTTATTTCTCAGAAGAGCGAGTGCCTGTACTGAAAGGCTCATGGCTGTCTGTGGGCCTTTTCTTTTAAGATTATAGTTTTTATGTAGTGTTACTAAAAATCTAGACTTGTTACTAAACTAAAGTGGGCTTTGAAGTAGTATTGATGGATTTTATGTTACATGGAGTCCAGAAAAGGGCGGGCTCGCCGCAAGCCTCACCTTTCCCTGGACCAGACACCCTCTTGGTCCTGTGAGCTCGCTTTTTCTTTTCCCACAGGTCACTCCCGTTACCAAACCGGCGAGCAAGCCAGACGGTTGAGAGACACATTCTTGAGAGGCATTTTTTTTTTCAACTTGGTTTTTTGAAGAGATTTTACATGTTGGGTTTGTTTTATTTCGGTTTAAAGGGATTCGTAGCTAACTTGGATTTTGTTACCTCAGCTCTGGGAGAGGGTTTTTTTACTGAATGACTATTAATTACCCGAGTACGTTGTTGCTTTGGAGCCGTGGCATGCTAGCCTATGCCTGTTACAGGAAACATGGCTGCCCTTGTTCCCACATTCCTGTGCTGTTGTGCTACATGCCCCGGGGGCCTTGACTCTGCTGCACATATTAAAGACAATGTGAGTGGCCGTGCAGTGTGGTCCACGCAGGAGAACATGAATGTCTGTGCACTGTCACTTTGCTCTGGGTGTGAAGTCCCTGGTTCCCTGGCTCCTGTAGCTTTCTTTCTTTTTTGATCAACTGTTACAACTCAACCCTGTGTACAGAAGCAGCACTGCCTCTGCTGGATGAAGTTTTCTCCCAGGATTAGATGCCACTTGTTGGGGTCCCTGTCCCTGCCCCTGTCGAAGAGGGGTGCTTCCTTGAGGTCTGAGGGTGGAAGGCTCAGCCTCACTCTAGCTAGGAGGCACAATGGGAAGGTGTGAGGTCAGGGCTGTGGCTCCTGAAGACCAGTTGCGGGCAGAGAGACTTTATTTAAAGGGAGTTAGGAAACATGGTGAGAGCATTGGCAAGGTCCCCTCCTGCCATAGGCCACAGACCCCTCCCAAGCAGCCCCTCCTCCTCTTCCATAGATGGAGACAGCCCTGATGGCCGTCACCCTTTCTCCATAGGTCACTGGATCCCACTGTCTTCCTTGGTGCTTACACGTTTCAGACCCTTTTAGGCAAACCCTTGCATAGAGCGGCGGTATCTCACTCACCACTCCCTGTGGCCATTGAGAGTTTGGGTTTAAAAACTTACATTGTCTGGAAGGGGCTTTGCTGGGAAAGGGGACTCCTAACTTAATCTTCCGCTCCTCTGTGAGTTGGCAGTAATGCTGGGTGGAGTTTTTACATTTGCCAGTGGCCATCTTATGAATATCTTCATATATACTTTCTATTAATGTTACTGTAGTTTGTGTTTTGAAATAAAACTTCTGAATGTATGTGTCATGTCACAAGCTTATTTCACCCCCTCTTGTTCTTTCCCATTGGGCTTTAAAAAAAAGAAAAGGAGAGCCGGGCGGTGGTGGCGCACGCCTGCAATCCCAGCACTTGGGAGGCAGAGGCAGGCGGATTTCTGAGTTCGAGGCCAGCCTGGTCTACGTGAGTTCCAGGACAGCCAGGGCTATACAGAGAAAACCCTGTCTTGAAAAAACCAAATCCAAAAATTAAAAAAAAAAATAAAAGGAAAAAAAAAAAAACAAAAACCTAAGTCCTGGCTGTGGGGCTAGGAACAAAATAGCTCAGTTGGTAGAGTATCCTTTGGGCCCAGGGCCATGGGTTCAACCCCCACACCCTCAGCACTGCACAAAACAGGTTGCAGAGCATACTTGTAACCCAAAGCACTCCTGGGGCAGAGACAGGAACATAAGCACAGACGGTGTGACCACCACTCGCCGAGAGATGCACAGGCTGCTCTCCTCCCAGTGGACCAGATCCCTTCCAGGGCAGAGCTGCTGCCTTTGGGTTGGTTTGCCTTTGTTTCCAGCCCTTGTTCCTAGAAAATCCCACCTGATGCACGTGTTCCCACCACACACCCTCATCTGTTAGTGCTGACTGAGCTACAAATACTGACTGGGTCTCCCCCTGACTTGGAGCCCCTCGGAGTAAGTAATTTTTGGAGGGGTCATACTGGTCTAAGTTCATTATGTAGACTGAGCTGGCCGCCTGGAACCTGGCAATCCTGCCTCTGCCTTTTCAGGGCTGGAATTAGAGGAGTGTGCCCCCACACTTGGCTTTCAGCTTTACAAATAGACTTCCTGATTCCAGAACTTCCCTTGCATTGTGGTTCTGTGGGTGAGAGGATGATGGGTCCCTCCCTGCCTGTCGGAAAAGCTTAGTTGTGCAGCTGGGAGCTGGTGCATGACTTTAATCCCAGCACTCAGAGGCAAGCAGATCTCTGAATCTGAGTCCAGTCTCCAGTCTGGTCTACAGAGTGTTCCAAGACAGCCAGGGCTACTCAGAGAAACCCTGTCTCAAAATAAACAAATTAATGAATAGTATTCTGTGTCCTACCATCCTTATTCAAACCCACTACATATATGAGAATTGCAATGTATTAGGGTCCTCTGAAGAAACAACCTATAGAATGCATCACTATATATAGAAAGGGGATTTATTAGAATGACTTAAAGGTTGCAGGCCAACTAATCCAAAATGGCTGGCTGTGAACACAAAGTGCAAAACTCCAGTAGTTGCTTATAGACTAAACAAGGCTGGATGTCTCTCCGGATCTTCTGTATATGCTGAACTCCCTAAGATCTAGGTTGTAATGCCAGTAAAGGGACGGATGTATGTGCTGGCAAGGTGAGGATAAGCAGGCGATAAGCAAAAGCTTCCTTCCTCCCTGTCCTTACATAGGTTTCTAGCAGACGGTGTGGCCCAGATTGATTTTGTAACTTCCTGCCTCAAGATGAGGGTGTAGGCTGGGCAGTGGTGGCACATGCCTTTCATCACAGCACTCAGGAGGCAGAGGGCAGGTGGATCTTTGCAAGTTCAAGGCCAGCCTGGTCTACAGAGTGAATTCCATAACAACCAGAGCTATACAAGAGAAACCTTACTTTGAAAATAAAATTGTGGTGGGGCTTATGAAATGTCTCAGATGTTAAGACCACTGGCTGCTCTTCTAGAGACCTAAGTTTTAATTCTCAGCACCCACGTAATAGCTCACAACTGTAACCCCAGTTCCAGGAGAACTGACACCCTCAAACAGACATACGTGCAGGCAAAACACCAAGGCATACAAAATAGGAATAAATAAATCATTAAAAAACGTTTTAAAAGCTGGGCATGATGATACAAGGCATTAACCACATACTTGGGTTAAAGAGGGCAGTCATAAAATAATTAAAAAAAAAAAAAAAGATCTGTAAGCCGGGCGTGGTGGTGCACGCCTGTAATCCCAGCACTTGGGAGGCAGAGGCAGGTGGATTTCTGAGTTCGAGGCCAGCCTGGTTGGTCTACAGAGTGAATTCTAGGACAGTCAGGGCTATACAGAGAAACCCTGTCTTGAAAAAAAAAATCCAAAAAACCAAAAAAAAAAAAAAAAAAAAAAAAAAAGATCTGTAAAAGTAATGTGCCCTCCATTTCTGGATTCTGGTTCATTCCATATGTAACCAAGTTGACCACCAGGAATAACCATCACAACATGCAATGTAGCACAATGTTTGAGTGTTGGGGCCTCGGGCAGTTCTCCAGTCCTTTAAATGAAAGTAAAGATTGTTCCCATGCGGGAACATACAGGGACTAAGATGGATGGTCGCGAGAGAAGGAGGGCTTCCGGACACGCAGTGTGGGAGTTTAGCCTTCTGGTGCTTAGCAGAAATGTGGGCCTTCTCATAAGCGCCAACAGTAGAAAGGTTACCAAGAAATCTAATATCCTCGTAAATCCAGAAGCAGGAGCCTTCAGAAGAACAGAGGCACACAAACATCTATAAAGAGGTGATGTTTGCCCATGGGAGTTAAACATTAACCATCTTTGCTGCTGCTAATTGAATTTTTATCTTAACGTCTGAATCAGAACTGTTTTCATTACAGAGTGACTGATTTCCTCACAGTGAAAAGATTTGCCACTGGACTCAGCTGTGTGCAGATAATGAGTGATTTTGTCTTATTAGTGATTATTCTTGTCTTTTCCTTTGTGTGTGTGTATTTTATGTATCTCTAGCTGACCTCAAATTAGATATGCAGCAAAGAATACCTTTGAACCCTTGCCTTTTCTGCTTCTATCTCTCAAATGGTTTTCCAGGTAACAGGATCGGTATTTGATGTATCATATGTGTGTGTATATGTACCTAGTATATGCACATATATGTATATGTATATGCATATGCATATATATATTTTACACACATATTTATGTATGTACATTTATACATACATACATACATGCATGCATGAAGGCATGCAAGCAAAATGCTGATACACAGAAAATAAAAATGATTTCTTATTTAAGAATTTTTTTCCTCTTAAGCTTTTCATTCCTTTCTCCCCTTTGAGCTCTCTATTTGACTCTTGAGGAGGTCCTTTAGTTCACCAAGTATGTCTGTCTAGCCCACCCTTGTTACTGATTGCCACCTGACATGTAGTTGAAGAATATGTGGGTATCTCTCCTTTTGTTATCCATGAAGTTAAAGCTGGAAGACAATTGAGACTGGTGAGGCCAACGCAACAGGGGACCAGTAGGGGGAGCTGCGATCCTCCAGTAAGTTTAAGATTCCTTCTGGGGCTTGGTCCAAGGCCAGACAGTTTAGTCTGGTTCGGGACACAGGTTATTTCAGGATTGGACATATAGTTTCAGGGACGAGGGAGCAGGTGTGGGGCCCTGGGTTCCAGACCCAATTCTGCAATAAGAACTTAAGCTAATTTCACCTTTGAGAGTGTCCGTGGAAGGCAAGGGCAGGGGCTAACACCTGTAGTCTGGCTACTGGAAGGACTGAGTCAGGAGGCTCCCTTGAGCTCAGACATAAAGGCCCAATGAAGGCAATAAAATGAGACCCCATAACTTCTCTTATTCTATCCACGGTTGATTTAGCAGACACTGTGGCCTTAGTGGCACAGGCCTTTAATTCCAGCACTAGAGAGGCAGAGGCCAGCCAATCTCTGTGAGTTCCGGGCCACAGTGAGTTCCAGGACAGCCAAAAGCAACAAAAATAACAAGGGAAAGAGGAAATCCAGGTAGCTGAGCAGAACACTGACTAAAGATGGTTGCTGTGTTTGAGGAGTTACTGTTACCCGTGATGACATTTATTTACTTTGGGAAGTCAGGGAGAGGCCTCTGCTACTGCCTGTGTGCAGAGGGCAGAGGGCGGCTCTGTGGAACAGAACGTCTCCTCTTTCCACCTCGTGGACCCAAGAGATTGGACTCAAGTCAACCAGCTCGGCTTGTGGCACTGAGGCATCGCGTAGGCCCAGTCTCGGGGTTTTGTTGTTGTTTTGAGGCAGGGTCTCACTGTGCAGCCCAGGTTAGCCCGAAACTCACTGTAGAGAGCAAAAAGGCCTTGAACGCCCTGCGGTTCACTGCTTTCCTGCGTCTGTCTCCTTAGCACTGGGACTACAGATGCTGCTACGGTGCCTGCCCAAAGATTAGGGTTTTCTTTCTTTCTTTCTCTTTTTTTCTTTTTTTCTGTTCTTCTCAGCTTAAAGCAACAAAAGCCATAAAATACTACAGAAAATTAAAAGAGACAATCAGGCCTGGAGAGATAACTCAGCGGTTAAGAGCACAGACTGCTCTTCCAGAGGTCCTGAGTTCAGTTCCCAGCAATCACATGGGGGGCTCACAACCATCTGTAATGGGATCCAATGCCCTCTTCTGGTGTGTGTCTGAAGACAGCTACAGTGTACTCATATAAATAAAAATAAATAAATCTTAGAGAGAGAGAGAGAATCACTCGTGTATTCTGTGACTATCTCCTCCTAAACCCCAGATGTCCTTTTTAGTGATACAGATGGAGTTGGTTTATTAGGAAAATAAAAATGGCTACTAAGCTTCAAAGACACTCAGAGGCATCTGTGTTGTCTTTACCACCATTTTTTGTAGGTAGTTTTTCCTGTAATTTATGTTGTTTAACAATTAATTGTGTGTATGCGCATGCTGGTGTGAGTATTGACTGTATGCAGACATGCACAGGGGCCTAAGCAAGCCAATGGCACAGAGCTACAGTGGGGTGCAGCCAGCTGCCCTGACTGCAGGGAACTGAGCTCAGTCCTCTGGGAGAGCAGAGTGCTTTTAACTGCTGAGCCATTCCTCCAGCCCCTAAATAACGTATTTATTTATTTAATTTATAATAATAATAATAATAATAATAATAATAATAATATTGGTTTCTTTCTTTCTTTTTCTTTCTTTCTTTCTTTCTTTCTTTCTTTCTTTCTTTCTTTTTTTGGTTTTTTGAGACAGGGTTTCTCTGTGTAGCCCTGGCTGTTCTGGAACTCACTCTGTAGACCAGGCTGGCCTCGAACTCAGAAATCCACCTGCTTCTGCCTCCCAGAGTGCTGGGATTGCAGGCGTGCGCCACCACCGCCTGGCAACTTATTTATTTTTAATGTACCGTAATAAGTCACCTCAAGAGCTTGAAACAGTCAAAAAAATTAGGAAAGATGTGACTCCAACTGGAAGATTTCCCTCCCCCCATAGACTCTCAGAGCATACAAGTTAACTTGATAAGAGAGAAAGTGGTAAGAAAACTAATCCACAGGTCAGCCTGCCTTTCCCCACTTTTCTTTCTTTAGAACCTCTTGCTTTCTCTGTCTCCCCTCTCAAAATAAAGGTGTTACTTAAGTTTATGTCTAAGTGTAAAAGTTAAATCTACCTTGATTTTCTGGTTTTTTATTGTCCTTTCTTTTTGAACCCAAGGGAGCAACTGTCAACCCCAAAGATGGGAGAAGGAATACCACTAACACAAACACAAACCATTGTGGCTAGATTTTTTTAAAAAGAATTTCATATATATATATATATATATATATATATATATATATATGAATTTTATATATTCATTTATATTATATTGTATTATATTGTATTGGGTTTTTTTTGGTTGTTTTTGTTTTTGTTTTTTTGGTTTTTCGAGACAGGGTTCTCTGTGTAGCCCTGGCTGTCCTGGAACTCACTCTGTAGACCAGGCTGTCCTGGAACTCAGAAATCCGCCTGCCTCTGCCTCCCAAGTGCTGGGATTACAGGTGTGCGCCACCACGCCCGGCTGTATTGTATTATATTATATTATATTATATTATATTATATTATATTATATTAATGAGAGTACACTGTTGCTGTCTTCAGACACACCAGAAGAAGACATACAGATGGTTGTGAACCACAGTGTGGTTGCTGGGAATTGAACTCGGGACCTCTGGAAGAAAAGTCAGTGCTCTTAACCACTGAGCTATCTCTCCAGCCCCGGCCAAATTAATCTAATCAAGCTTGTTTTACTCATGTACATGGGCTGGTCAGTTCCTAGTGTTCCTCTAAATAAAGCTTGCTTTAATCCGGCAGTTCTTGGAATTGATTTTTTTCTTCAGGTCTAACACCCTGGATCGAATTTGCCTTGGTCTTCGGAATTGAACAGTACAAACCACAAGCTCAGAAGCACAGGCCTTGCTATGCCATGGAACTCCAAGCGCTTGCTTCTTTGGGTAAAGGAAAAGGTTAATTCTGCTGTGAATAAACCCTGACTTCAGAAAACCGGGTGACAGGTCCAGGTGGTGAACTACAAAGAGATTGCAGACAGTTGCCAGACAGAGGAGGGAGAGGATCCCTAGCAGGAGAAAAAGGGAATTTGTTAAATAAAGAAGTCAGCTGGGGTCCTGCAGCAGCTCTGGGCTCAGGGGGCAGTTGACTGAGGCATTTGAATAGGTCCCTTGGTGGGAGCCTGAAGCAAAAAGTTCTGGAAAGCCGCAGCTGGGGAGGCCTCTCGACCTATCCCCCTACTCCCTGGTGACTGGTGCGATCTTTTAGACTCTGAAAAAGGTAAAATCAAAGATAAGATTCTCACACCAAGGACTGTGAGAGTTGTTCAATAGTAAAGCATTTACCCGGAGGTCTAAGAGTCCCTGGATCTGATCCCCGAGACCACACACACATTCTAAAATCCTATCAATGAAAGCCCTAAGACTTGATGCGGAGTGGTCTCTGTGCAAGGGTAGTTAGGGTTTGTGGAGGTGGTGATGACCCCTCTCCATCTCAGACACATCAGCCATCTCCTCTGATGCCAAAGGACAGAAATCAGATGAGAATTCTAGATGGAATTAGTCTGGACTTGGGGGAGGAACATGTCTTAGCCTTTGTGATAATGTGCCCTCTGTGGCACAATGAGGGACAATTTTTCTGAGAGCCCTTTCCTTAGTTCAGCAGCAGCTACAGAATTGATTCTGGAATGGGTCCCCCTGTGAGCAGTCACAGGTTACTGATATGATTGACAGGTACAGCACTATTTACTCTCGGAGAATACTAGGTGTCGCTTGTTTCTTCTGTGTTTTTCTGTATTATGCTTTAGCTAAATCTAATAAAACTGACCATCAACTACTAACATCTAATTTCTTTACCCATATACACACAACTACATGATAATATATATATATATATTGCTGAAAAGACAAGATTATATATATCTTTATATATATATATATATCATATATATATATATATATAAAATCTTTTGTCTTTTCAGCAAATTTAAATCTTCTCCAACTCACTCTGTAGACCAGGCTGGCCTCGAACTCAGAAATCCACCTGCCTCTGCCCCCAAGTGCTGGGATTAAAGACATGCGCCACCATGCCCAGCTCTCCAACTCAAATTTGTTTTTTGTTTGGTTTTTCGAGACAGGGTTTCTCTGTGTAGCCCTGGCTGTCCTGGAACTCAGAAATCCACCTGCCTCTACCTCCCAAGTGCTGGGATTACAGGCATGTGTCACCACCGCCCGGCTCTCCAGCTCACTCTTAAACCCCAAACTCACTTCTGAGTCCACACATCCTTTCAGTCTCCTGTGGTAACGCTTGACATCTCCCCACCACCACTACCACTGAGTGGGTTAGCTCAGGAGATCCTCGGTCTGGAATCAGGAAGTCCCAGACTCCTCTCCAGTGTGACACAAGAACAGAGACTGTGGTGTGACCTCAAGGGCTCTCTCCACAAGTTCTATTTCACAGGAATAGAAAACACTCTCCCAGCTTATTTGTTCTTCCAGAGAACTGGAGCGTATTTCCTGGCAGCCACTTGCATCTCCAGGGGATCTAATGCTTCTGGCTTCCTCAGGGCTCACACCCGTACCAAAACACTTCTTATTCATTGCTGTCCAATTCTTGACTATGGATGCAGTGTGAGCAGCTGACCTCCTGCTCTGGTTACCACAGCATTCCAACTGTTGTGGTATAACCCTCCCATACTGTAAGCCCAAAGAAGCCCATTTTCCTTTAAGATTAGCCTGAACTGAATTAGACCCTCCCCCTCACATTGACCCCACTGGACAAAAGATAAGACCACCAAAGGTAAAATTAGTGTTTTATTTTACTTAAACTCGTCCGGCTGGCATTGGTTCATCATGGTACATTTGAATATAAACATCTTTCTACAGATATTAACATAGAAGTCACTCTTGGTAGAACTCCAAAGACATAGAGGAAATCAAAGCACCTTAACAGGTGAAATCTTTTGTTGAGACTTTAGTTTTATTATTTGGTTGAGATGCCGTCTTACTATTTAAACACAGTGCAGGCTGGTCTTGAACTTACTGTCTATCTGAGCTACCCCTCAGACTCCCGATTCTTCTGTCTCATCCTTGAGAGCAGCCACCATATTTGAATGAATCTTTATGCTTTGTATCCTTTTAAACCTCACCTCTCAAAAGACACAGTGTACACCAAGACCCAAACTTCTAAAAAAAAAAAAACTAGTGTGGGTAAGAGTGTGGGAGTACTTGGGGGAGGAGAGGAGGAGAGAGGTTCACTGTCTCCAAAGCCCATAGTTAACACTAAAAAGGGACAAGTTCAGAACTAAGATAAATACACCAACCTGGAGTCGTAAAGAGAGCTCAGTGGTTGAGCTGGTGCCCAGCATGTTCAAAGTCCTGGGTTTGCTCTCTGGCACCAAAAGAATAAAAATAAAAGCAATCTGTCAGGTGGTAGTGCTATATGTTTTCAGTCCCTGCATTCAGGAGGCAAAGTTAAGTAGGCGGATCTCTGAGTTCTGAGGTCAGGCTGGTCAACAGAGTTAGTTTTAGGGCAACCAGAGCTACACAGAAAAACCCTGTCTTGATAAACAGAAAAACAAATAATAATTTAAAAAAACAATATGGCTGGAGAGATGGCTCAGCGGTTGAGAGCACTGACTGCTCTTCCAGGTCCTGAGTTCCATTCCCAGCAACCACATGGTGGCTTACAACCATCTGTGATGGGATCTGACGCCCTCTTCTGGTGTGTCTGAAGACAGCTACAGTGTACTCATAAATAAAAATGAATAAATCGCTGGGCGGTGGTGGTGCATGCCTTTAATCCTAGCACTGCGGGTGGATTTCTGAGTTCGAGGCCAGCCAGGTCTACAGAGTGCGTTCCAGGATAGCCAGGGAAACAAAGTCTTGGAAAACAAAGCAAAGCAAAACAAAACAAAACAAAACAAAACAAAACAAAACAAAAGAAAAAGAAAGAGAATAAACCTTAAAAAAAAAAAAACAGAAAAATAAACAATTGGAAAATCTTTAGTCCCAGCATTCAGGAGGCCAAGTAGGCAGATCTCTGAGTTTGAGGCCAGCCTGGTCTACAGAGCCTAATAGTTCCAGGACAGCCAGAGCTATACAGAGATACCCTGTCTTGATAAACAAATAACACAAAAAACAAACAAAAAAAAAAACCCAAATAATAATTAAAAAATAAAAACAATGTAAAAAAATTGGAGGAAGGAAGGAACCTGGCCTTGCCCCGACTTTAAGCCCAGTTGTTGAGTAAGCCTCATATTTCTCTTGGTGGCTTCACAGAGCAGCTCAAGAATAATTCCAAGGCTTGTTGTGGGGTGCTAAAATGCGCCTGGCTTTCCCCAGTGGCTTCCAAATTTGCCTCCAAATCACCGGCAGAGTAGTTTTGCTGCAACTGCAGGTAAGGCTGCAGAGAGTCGTCCCCGAAGCCGTGGAGCGGAGCAGCGTTCCAAGTCTGGCTGTTGCAGGCTTGAGGACACCAGGACTGGGTGGTCCAGGTCTGGCTGCTCCAAGTCGGGTTGGTCCAGGTCTGGCTGCTCCAAGTCGGGTTGGTCCAGGTCTGGCTGCTCCAAACCGGGTTGGTCCAGGTCTGGCTGCCCCACGTTGGAAGGTTTCCAGATGTGTTCACGAGATAGCCCTGGGGATAGCTGGGATCCGCTGAACCCATCTGAAAGAGGTGATTAACGCGATGAGTGAAAAGGGAAATCTACTTTTGTTTTTTTGGGTTTTTTTTTTCCGAGACAGGGTTTCTCTGTGTAGCCCTGGCTGTCCTGGAACTCAGTGAACTCAGAAATTCGCCTGCCTTTGCCTCCCAAATACTGGGATTAAAAACAAGCACCACCGCATGGCTGAAACGAGAAATCTAAAGTTGTAAACTGCAAAGCTATGAAAAGATTAGCACGGAGGCGCACAGGCCAAAAATCCCAGCACTCTGACTGCCAGGGCTACATAGAGAGACCCTGCCTCGAAGAACAAAAGATCACAACAAAGAGTTCACGGACACGCCGGGTAGTGGTGGTACACACCGCCTTTAATCCCAGCACTTGGGAAGCAGAGGCAGGCAGATTTCTGAGTTCGAGACCAGTATGGTCTACAGAATGAGTTCCAGCATAGCCAGGGCTACACAGAGACACCCTGACTGGGGTGGGGGCTGGGGGTGGGGTAAGAGTGCATGGGGGAAGAGGAAGGGATGGGAAAGGGACAGGACTGATAGACACAGATGGATCAGGATGGCACTGAGAAGCAAAGTCAGAGCCACTGCCTGCTCTTATTTATAGGAAATGTGGGATGCATACCTAACAGCCATAGGCCAGGCACACACGCATGGGGCAGACACAGACACAGATGGAGGGGGGAAACGGAATGCATGGAAAATGTATGTCTTCTTACCTGAGTCAGACCGTTGCTAGTCTTCAACCACTGGTTCTTCTGCCCCCGCTTGCACTTCATTCTTTGGTTTTGGAACCAGGTCTTAACCTGCAGAGTGAGTGACAGGTCATTCGAACAAGCTAAGACATACAGAACGCAGGCAGGAGTGCTGGCTGCTCCTCCGGAGGACCTGGGTTCAATTCCCCGCACCTACATGGTAGCCCCTAACCATTTACAATTCTCATCCCAGGAGGCCTCTCCCCCCCCACCCCCCACCCCCCCACCCCGGAGCACTGCGCACACATGATACATGGACATGCAGGCATAAAAATAGACAGGCCGGCCGGGCGGTGGTGGCGCACGCCTTTAATCCCAGCACTTGGGAGGCAGAGGCAGGCGGATTTCTGAGTTCGAGGCCAGCCTGGTCTACCAAGTGAGTTCCAGGACAGCCAGAGCTACACAGAGAAAACCTGTCTCGAAAAACCAAAAAAAAAAAAAAAAAAAAAAAAGACAGGCCGGTGAGCCCAGCTTTGAAAATGTTTAAAAAATATTTTTTATTTATTAACAATGGAGGAGGGGTTGGGCTGGAGAGATGGCTCAGCAGTTAAGAGCACTGACTGCTCTTCCAAAGGTCCTGAGTTCAAATCCCAGCAACCACATGGTGGCTGGCTCACAGCCATCCATAACGAGATCTGACACCCTCTTCTGGAATGTCTGAAGACAGCTACAGTGTATTTACATAAATAAATCTTAAAAAAAAGCACAATGGGGGGGGCACATGGAGATTAGATTAGAGGACAAATTTCAAGCTGTTTGGGGGCTGTTGTGGGGGTTGGGGGGAGTAACACTAGGTATTGACCCCAGGGCCTAGTATATGCTACTGACAAGTGAGGTGTATACAAGCCCCATTTCTGTGTTTGTTGTGCTGAGTTCCAAGCTGGTCTGGACTCTTGATCTTCCTGTCTCTGTCTCAGGTGCTAAGAGTTTGGCTACACACCGTGGAACACAGGGCACCACCTTTCAGTCCAGAATTTTACTATTGAAGAATGGACAGCCAGAAAGTTAAACCGGGCAGCTATAGAATACACTATGTGCATTTAATAGCTATTTTATATATTGTGGTGTTCAACATTTTTAAATTAAATGTTTTACATAAAAATAAAAAACTAAAAAAAAAGATAGCCGGGCGGTGGTGGTGCACGCCTTTAATCCCAGCACTTGGGAGGCACAGGCAGGCGGATTTCTGAGTTCAAGGCCAGCCTGGTCTACAGAGTGAGTTCCAGGACAGCTGGAAGCTGGAACTACACAGAGAAACCCTGTCTTGAAAAACCAAAAAAAAAAAAAGATAGCCAGAGCCCAACATGGTGGGCCTTTATGTTACAGGCCCTTTATCCCAGCACTTGGGAGGTCCAGTCAGGCAGATCTGAGTTTAAGGTCAGCTGGATCTACAGTGTGACCTCCACGACACCCAGGTCTGTAAAGTGAAAACTCTTTCTCAGAAAAAGACAAAAGCAGGATGCTGGGAGAGATGGCTCATCTGCTAGAGTGGCTGCTCTTCCAGAGGACCTGGGTTCAATTCCCCGCATCCACATGGCAGCTCGCGTCTGTCTGTAACTCTACTTCCAGGGGATCTGATTCTCTCACAAAGACAAGCATGCAGGCAAAACACCAATGGACAAAAGAAAATTAAAAATAAACAAGTTGGGCTGGAGAGATGGCTCAGCAGTTAAGAGCACTGACTGCTCTTCTGAAGGTCCTGAGTTCAAATCCCAGCAACCACATGGTGGCTCACAGCTATTCATAAAGAGATCTGACGACCTCTTCTGGTGTGTCTGAGGACAGTTACAGTGTACTTATATATAATAATAAACAAATCTTTAAAATAAATAAATAAATAAATAAATAAATAAATAAATAAAGTTGTTTAAGAAAAAGAAGAGAAAAGAAAAAAGCCGGGCAAACCTTTATTCCAGCCCTCAGGAGACAGAGACAGGTGGACCTCTTGAGTTTGAGGCTAGCCTGGTCTACAGAGACCAGTCAGGGCTACAGTCAGACCCCTGATTTGGGGATGGGGGTAGACAGGCATCCAGATGTTAGCTGGACTCATTAGCAAATCCGTTTCATTCTGTTACATTATAGCAACAACTAAACAACCCTACCTGCTTATAGCTAAGGTTCAGAATGGAGGAGAGTTCTTGCATCTGCTGGAGGCTGAGGTACCTCTGCCTCTGAAACCTGTCCTTGAGCGCACACAGCTGGGCCTGAGAGAACACAGTCCGTGTCTTCTGCTTCTTGGTGAGGACCCTGTTCTCTTCCTTCTTCTCGGGACTCTCGTCTGCCTCAGGACTAGACAGGCTTAATTTGGAATTGGTAGAAGAATCAGGGCTGTCTTGAAGAGGTAGGTCCACAGAGGAAGGGGGAGGAGAGGCTGTTAGGGATAAACAGATAACTTGTTAATAAATAAGACATTATCAGCCCGGCACAGTGGCACATGCCTTTAGTCCCAGCACTTGGGAGGCTCAGGCAGGCAGATTAACAGGTTTAAGGCCAGTCTGTTCTACAGAGTGGATTCCAGGATGGCCAGGGCTGCAGAGAGAAACCCTGCCTAAAAAAAAAAAAAAAAAAAAAAAAAACCTCAACCCCAAATAAACCATTTTCCAGATACTTAAATATTATGTTTAATATATTTACTTTCAAAGCAGTTCTCTTCATAGCTGTAGCTCTATAAATAACAAGCAAAACCTAATGCTTTAGTTATAATCAACCCGGAATACTTTGTCACCGCTGGGTAACAACACCACTGATACCATTTTGCACAGATCTCCCTTTTACATACGTGTTTTAAGTTTTGTTACTTATTTAAATTATACAATTAGACCCTGGGAATCCTTTTTTTTTT
Source organism: Apodemus agrarius (assembly GCA_964023405.1). Lineage (NCBI taxonomy): Eukaryota > Metazoa > Chordata > Mammalia > Rodentia > Muridae > Apodemus > Apodemus agrarius. The sequence goes on along the minus strand of OZ030006.1, from coordinate 152,681,213 downwards.
TTTAATAAAAAGATAACTAACAAAAAAAATACTCAGTTCAATAGCAGGATGGAGAGAACATATGAGTTTGTAGTCTGCTCTTTCCAATCCCTTGCCCCGCCCCTTATTGGTTAGAACTGTGACCACGAGCCGGGTGGTGGTGGCACACGCCTGTAATCCCAGCACTCTGGGAGGCAGTGAGTTCCAGGACAGCCAGGGCTATACAGAGAAACCCTGTTACAAAAAAAAAAAAAAACACCAAAAAACAAAAAGAAAAGAAAAGAAAAGAAAAGAAAAGAAAAGAAAAGAAAAGAAAAGAAAAGAAAAGAACTGTGACCTGTGACCGCACTGTAAACTTCTGGCTGGGCAGTGGTGGCCCACACCTTTAATCCCAGCACTTGGGAGGCAGAGGCAGGCGGATTTCTGAGTTCAAGGCCAGCCTGGTCTACAGAGTGAATTCCAGGACAGACAGAACTATACAGACAGACCCTGTCTCTAAAAAACCAAAAACAAAAAACTTCTGGTCGTAACAGGAGGCGGGTAGCACAAATCTGAATGAAGCCTCCATGCTCCAGGAGCTGAAGTGGGAGTTTGAGACCAGCCTGCCTCAACAAGGAGAGAGACAGACAGACAGACAGACAAACAGCAAAAAAAAAGTGCTTAGGCAGCAGAGGACCTAACCTAAGTAGGTGGTTTTTCTTTTCTTTCTGAGAGATAGGGTCTTAGGTAGCCAAGGCTGGCCTGCCCTCTGGGTCCTACCTGTCCCCCTTCTAAGAGCAGGTTTATCCCAGGACTCAGGTTTTGGGGACTTCTATCTCTCCTAGTTTTTTGCATGGTGCTGGGAGAATTGAACCCTATTGGGACCTTTCATACTCTACCACTGAGTCACCCATATCCCAGTCATATAACAACAAATATACATATTAACATTTAGGGGCCGGTAGTGGTGGCATACGCCAGTAGGATTTGCTGAAGGAGGCAGAGGCAGGAGGATCACGAGTTCGAGGCCAGCCTGGTCTACAGAGTGAGTTCCAGGACAGCCACGGCTATACAGAGAAACCCTGTCTCGGGAAAAATAAATAAATAAATAAATACATACATACATACATACATACATACATACATAAAATAAAGTATTAGTTCATCCTTACATTTTTTCCCCCATGAGACAGGGTTTCTCTGTGTAGCCCTGGCTGTTCTGGAACTCACTCTGTAGACCAGGCTGGCCTAGAACTCAAGAAATCCACCTGCCTCTGCCTCCCAAGTGCTGGGATTATAGGCGCGCCTCACCACTGTCCAGCATGAACTAAGACTTATGAATGCAAATGTCATGATGAAATCCATTGTACTGAATGTTACCTAAGGAAAAGTCCGGGTTAAGTCACTTGTCAGCCATGTAAAGCCCTGAGTTTAGAAACCCCCCTCCCATTTTTTTTTTAATAAAGGGTATATTTCAAAGATGTGTCACAGTCTTTTCTGCTGTTACAAGAGCAGCCAGTCAGAGGGTCAGTTAATTATTACTAAAGTTCCAATTAACCAAATTTGTTTCTCTTATCCTTGACCCTCTGACTCTGTCATTAGCTCTTTTTTCCCGGAAGACAAGGTGTTCCATCCATATCTCCTGCCTCAGTGTTAGATTTATGTGTACCTCGTTTTGCTGTTCTGAGACACTAAGGGTTGAACCAAGGGGCTTGGGCAAGGAAGAGCAAGAGCCCCGAGCCCCACCACCACGCTTTGCTCCAACGTTTGTTTCCTAGAAAAACTTCTCCTTCACCGAAGGAGTGGGGACCCGCCACGCTGATGGCAATGCTGATGATGTTAGCCTGCAGTCTGGCAATAAGTAGACAGCCCTTAGACGCAGCTTCTAAATGAAAAGTGATGCCATCTGCGGGCACTAGGGGCATGCACTAGAAACACAACTGCATTTCCCTTGTAAAGGCTATCCCATCTCCACCCGTTCACTCCCAATCCAGCACTTTTTCCCACCTAAAAAAAAAAAAAAAAAAATCAAAAATCGAAACCACAAATCAGAAAAATCAAAAATGACAGACATCAAGCCAAAGGTCAGAAAAGACAGTGACACACACTTCCTAGCGCGGCACACACAGGAGCACGGCACATACACCCGAGCACATCATTGCACACACCCAAGCACGCCAGCGCCAGCAGCAGACCCGGTGATGACAGCAGACCTGGCAACGGGGGCACACCCGGCGACGGCAGCGCATCTGGGGACCGCCGCACAGCCGGCCACCGCAGCACATCTGGGGACCGCCGCACACCCGGCCACAGCAGCACATCTGGGGACCGCCGCACACCCGGCCACAGCAGCACATCTGGGGAACACCGCACACCCGGCGACCACAGCACACCCGGCGACACAGCACAAACCCCAGTATATCAGCACACACACCCGAGCATCGCTGGACTCACAACCTGGCTTGTTCTACTTGGTTCTACCATTTACAAGCCTGACTCTGACTCCGACTGTACAGACAGAATGAGTTTCAGGCCTCGGCTCCAGCAGTTAGCTCTAAGAACTACCTTTACTGTGCACTTGGTTTGGGGTTTAGGAGACGCACTCAGCTCACAAACCCAGAACTGCCAAGTGACACCCGCATTCCCAAAGGCTGAGAGAGAAAATCCATCCGCTTCTGCTGGAGGAAAAAAAAAGGCTATTTTGGATAAATTGCAAACCAACTGTATAACCTCATCAAAAATGGGGTGGTCATCCCAAGCTAGGACGTTCCAAATACTGTAAGGTCTCCCTGCTACTGAGAAGGCCATTCACTCCCCCTGGACATTTAAGTACAGTAACATATTCCAAAGGGCCCAAATATCTAGGTTCTCAGATACACACAACAGCTCCATCCTGTGTCCCTGACCTCTATCCCAGTCAAACTCAGATAGATATCCAGTAGGCGGATGCTTATGTTAGTGACTACAATTCATAAAGAGGCAATAACCCAGGCTGGGCGTGGTAATCCCAGCACTTGGGAGGCAGAGGCAGGCGGTTTCTGAGTTTGAGGCCAGCCTGGTCTACAGAGTGAGTTCCAGGACAGCCGGGACTACACAGAGAAACCCTTCACCGGTTTCCCTACTCTTACCCTAATTAATTTGGTTCTCTGGGGACTGAATTCCTTACCAGTCTCTGTGCATAGCGTCTCAGTCGCAGACACTCGCAAGCAAGAATAGTTTTCCTCAGGACGAAGAACCGCAGGCATTGGCGAGGAGTCCCCAGAATTCGGTGCTTCCTCAGAAGTAGGCGGGCTGTGGGGACCAAGAAGACCCATGCTCATGTCTTTAAGACTCAGTGTCTATCTAGAGGGAAAGATTTAGAAAGTTTAGAGAGTTAAACGTCCCAGAATGAAGTGAGCCTCAGTCGTCCCAAGGAAGAGCAAGACACTACTAAATCAGCCTATCTGAAGGCCAACAGCTCAAGGCGATCCATTTAAAGGGTAGGTCCCAGCGCCCAGGCTCACTCCTCCCCTTCAACCCTCCTTCACTCCTACCCCTACCCACCCCCTTTTCTCCCCTCCACCCCGGTGGCACCCATTCTCCACCAGCCCCTTGAATTCACAGTCGATCCCACCTGCCGGGCCCACCACGGACATTGTGATGCAAAAGGGGCTGTAAAGTGGCCCAGACTGAGGGGGATGGAGGGCCGAGGGGGCCTCTGATCTAAAGACCAAAAAAAAAAAAAAAAAAAAAAAAAAAAAAAAAAGTGTTCTTTTCTTCACCGGATTTCGTATTTTAACCCTGGAGGTCTCCAGTGGGCAGTATTCCCCTTACTCTTTCCTACAGACATAATAAAATAGTCAGACCTTGTTGCCAAAGTCTCTGTTTAAACATGACTTTCTTTTCAGAACTCGCCTTTCCTTGTTTGCTTTTCGTTTTGGGGAACACAGAGAAATCTAGCCTCTTTTTTTTTTTTTTTTTTTTTTTTTTTTTTGGTTTTTTAGAGACAAGGTTTCTCTGTGTAGCCCTGGCTGTCCTGGAACTCACTCTGTAGAGTGTAGCCACCATGCCCGGCAACGAGACTTTTTTTTTTTTTTTTTTTTTTGGTTTTTCGAGACAGGGTTTCTCTGTGTAGTCCTGGCTGTCCTGGAACTCACTCTGTAGACCAGGCTGGCCTCGAACTCAGAAATCCGCCTGCCTCTGCCTCCCAAGTGCTGGGATTACAGGTGTGCGCCACCACGCCCGGCTCGAGACTTTTTAACGAAAGTCTAAAGGAAGTGCATGGGCGGTGGTGGCGCACGCCTTTAATCCCAGCACTTGGGAGGCAGAGGCAGGCGGATTTGTGAGTTCGAGGCCAGCCTGGTCTACAGAGTGAGTTCCAGGACAGCCAGAGCTACACAGAGAAACCCTGTCTCAAAAAACCAAAAGAACCAAAAAAAAAAAAACAAACCTAAGGGAAGTGCATATGACCTGCTACATCACCTTAGTAAGCAGGTCTGTCCCTTTAACCCCTTTAACGTGTCAAAGTCGGATCATGTTTTATTTTGATTTTGCAATAGGTTTTCTCTATGTTGCCTGAGTGGCCTGAACTCAGTATGTATACCAGGCTGGCCTACCACTGTACCTAGTTTAAGGAGTGTTTAAATTAATGTAGAGGCCTTCTGTTTTTTATTTTGTTTTGAGGCAAGTTCTTACTGTAACCTAGGCTGGCTTCACACTTCCTGCAATCCTCCTGTCTCAGCCACCTAAGCAATGGAAGAAGAAATTTATTGTATTTTAAGTTTGGTTTTGGGAGTTTCTTTGAGATAAGGTTTCATGTCCCCCAGGCTGGCTTCACAGTATACCGCTGAAGCTGGCCCCAAACTCTTGATCTTCCTGCTCCCCCCTCCCAAGTTCGAGGTTTGCCAATCAGTCCGCGTGCTCACAGAGAGGTGAGCGAAATAATTCTAACCTAGCTCAAGTCTGCTTCAGTATGTAAGCAGAGAAGGAAGTGCCACCCTGTCATACCGTCTCCCACCCACGTGGACTCTGCCACAGTGAATACCGGCCAAAGAAGTACTTCTTCCTGGGTTTTGTACTACAAAAGACTAATTTGAACCCTTTTTGGATTGGGTTTTTAGGGTGTTTTTGTTTGTTGGTTGGTTGGTTTTTGTTATTCTAAATTTTATTTTTTTTAATATTTATTTATTATATGTGAGCACACTGTCGCTGTCTTCAGACACACCAGAAGAGGGCATCAGATCTCATGACAGATGATTGTGAGCCACCATGTGGTTGCTGGGATTTGAACTCAGGACCTTTGGAAGAGCAGTCAATGCTCTTAACCACTGAGCCATCTCTCCAGCCCTTGTGTTTGTTATTCTAGACAGGGTCTCCTTATGTATCTATATATATATATATTGATATATAGATATAGATATAGATATATAGATATATGTGTATATAATATATTCTATAGAACACATATAATTTGTGATATATTAAGTAATAATATAAATATATCATTTACTTACTTACTTACTTACTTACTTATTTTGAGACAGAGTTTCCCTGTGTAGCCCTGGTTATTCTGGAACTCAATCTGTAGGCCAGGCTGGCCTTGAACTCACACACACCTGCCTCTGTCTCCCAGAATTCTGGGATTAAAGACATGGCCACCATTACTTGGTGAGATATGAATATTTTAAAAAATAAACAGATGGACTATAAGCTCCTAAGTAGAAATCGTAGAACAAAAGACTAACTGTCCTACCTTCTGCTTACCTGCTGGACTAATACAAATATGTTCCTGATTTGATTCTTGCCATTAGTCAAAGAATGAACAGCAAGTTCGAAATATCAAGGTTTACACAGCGCTTAGTAAAAAAGAAAATATTCTTTGTAGGTCTGCTCCAGAGTGTAGACATTATAGGCAGGCATCACCAAAGTCAGTTTAAGACTTCCAATCTTCAGTGAAAAGTCTTTCATGTTGTTTGTTTAAAGAAAGAATGATATGTTGCCTTAAGTGCAAGAAGCCACCAGACTGACCCATGGCTTCAGTTATATTAGTAATCAATTTTATCTATCTATCTATCTATCTATCTATCTATCTATTTATTTTTGGTTTTTCAAGACAGAGTTTCTCTGTATAGCCCTGGCTGTCCTGGAACTCACACTGTAGACCAGGCTTGCTTTGAACTCAGAAATCGGCCCACCTCTGCCTACCAAGTGCTGGGATTAAAGGCATGCGCCACTACTGCCCGGCACAGTAGCCACTTTTTAATTTTGAATCAGGACTTCACTATGTCAGTCCTGGTTAGCCTGGTCTGCACACCGAGTTCCAGGAGAGAGTCCCCAGCGAGAGCCTGGAAGTCGCTGTGTAGACCAGGCTGGCTAGTATGTTTCTTCTCCTGTCTCCCAAGTGCTGGGATAGAGGAAAGTGTCTTCACACTTTTTTTTTTTTTTTTTTTTAAAGACAGAGTCTCAGGAATGTGTATTCCTGGCTGGCTTTGAACTCCCAGGAATTCCTCTGCTTCTGTCTGCCTTACAGGGATCAAAGATGTGGCACCTTGACACAGAGAGAGAGAGAGAGAGAGAGGGAGGGAGGGAGGGAGGGAGGGAGGGAGGGAGGGAGGGAGGGAGGGAGGGAGGGAGGTGCCTGAGGTAGTCAGAGGACAATCTTTGGAACTTGGTTCTCTCTGCACCGCAGGGTCAAACCTTGTACTTATACAAGTGGTTTTTAATCTGCTGAGCATTCTGCCAATCACACCTCCAGAGAGGCAGGGGGATTCACAGGGAGTTGAAAGCCAGCCTGGTCTTCAGACTGCCTAAAGAAACAGAAACAGAAACAAAACAAACAAAAAAATGTAACTTCTAAAGTACCCAGCTCTTCGCTACATTCTGTGCCGGCCCTTTGCCTATTCCTAGAGCCAATAGTCAGGACTCGAAGGTCCTTCCCCGCCCCCTTTCCAACCTCACTAAGGAAGGAAATGTTTTTTGTTTTGTTTTTTTTTTTCTCGAGACAGGGTTTCTCTGTGTAGCCCTGGATGTCCTGGAACTCACTCTGTAGACCAGGCTGGCCTTGAACTCAGAAATCCGCCTGCCTCTACTTCCCAAGTGCTGGAATTACAGGCGTGCACCACCACGCCCAGCTGGAAAGAAATGTTTAATAGTCCCAGTTACATACTTTTGCATCACTCAAATTTTTTAAATAAATCACGTAGTAGTTTGTTTGTTTATTTCTTTCTACTGGGGGGGGGGCTGGGGGAGGGCTTCTCCAATTGGACCAAAGGGATCCTCTCCCTCAGCTGCGGGCTCTGCCCCGTACAAAAACTTACTCCTGTTTGTAATGCAAAAAGAGAAGTCGGCCGGGGAGCCCTAGGCGTGTCCCAAGGGCGACGCAATTTTGGTTAAGTACGCCTTTGTCTTCTACAAACCTTCCCGGAGGGGAAGTGCCAGAGAGAGGAGCTGGGAGGAGTCCAGAGAACTGAATGATTCGAGCTCAAAGCGGTTCTCTTTTCCAATTAGAAACAAAATGCGAGTCCTCTAAGAGGACCCCTTTGACCCCTGCCTCCGGATCCACCGAGTCAAGGCCACCCCAGCCTCGAGTTTACCCCATGTCCTGCAAAGGTTTGGTACAGGGGGCACAGCTCCCGGTCAAAGGAATCTGCTTAGGAGACTGCGACGAACCCCCTCCCCAACCCCCATTCCTGCCCTGCCTCTAAGTGGCTTCGGTGAGAGTCTCTGGGGGTGAGATCGAAGCGAAGAGGAGGCTGGTAGGCAGCAGGCTGGCTCGCGACATTCCTTACCCAGGGAAGGAATTTGAAGGGTGGAGAATGTCTTGAAGCCTCAGACCTGGTTGGAACTAGCTGTGTGGGTGGAGTAGTAGTAGCACTTCAAAGACAAAAGTAAAAGATCAACGTGAAGTTGTCTGATGGTTAGGACTGAAAAGGACGGGAACTAGAGAAGGGTGGGGGAGGGGAGGGAATCCCCAGTCTTGGAGTCCTCCCGGCGAGCCCAGCCGCAGAGAAACGCTGGAAGACAAACCTGGGAAGGAAATTCCCGCAAGTTAACAACTTGAGAGAATTACAGACCCCATCACCTCTGGGGTTTTGTCTTTGTATGTTCGCTTGTTTTCGAGACAAGGCTTCTCTATGCCCTGGCTGTCCTGGAACTCTGTAGACCAGGCTGCCCTCGAACTCCAGGAGATCCGCCTGCCTCTGACTCTGGAGTGCTGGGAGTAAAGGCTTTGTGCCGCTTTGGCCAATTACACCTTTTTTTTTGGTTTTTCGAGACAGGGTTTCTCTGTGTGGTCCTGGGTCCTGGCTGTCCTGGAACTCACTCTGTAGACCAGGCTGGCCTCAAACTCAGAAATCTGCCTGCCTCTGCCTCCCAAGTGCTGGGATTACAAGCGTGTGCCACCACGCCCGGCTACACTTTTGTTTTTAAAAACTCAGAAAAGCGTATCATGAACCTGGGGGGGTGTAGTTCAATTGGTAGAGTGCTTGCTTTGCGTGAGTAAGGATCCGGGCTCAATCCCCAGCACTACAGAGAACATAGTACCAGGTCTGAAATATCAGCACTCCCAGGAGACAAGGAAATGAAGTCTCCAATGAGAGTTCAGGCAGCAAAGCAGTTTGAGCTTCTCCGTTCCTCAGAGGACATATCCCCGCCCGCCCTCCACCCTCTTCCCCCGCCCCCTGCCCCGCCTCCCTTAGTCTCTTAGGGAAGAAGAAAAATGTATTCCCACAAGTTGGGCTCCGAGTACACCCCCACACAGCCACAGGATAACAAACAGATCTCCTCCTCCTCCTCCTCCTCCTCCTCCTCCTCCTCCTCCTCCTCCTCCTCCTCCTCCTCCTCCTCCTCCCCCTCCCCCTCCCTCCCTTTTCCTCCCCCTCCCCCTTCCCCTCCCCTCCCCCTTCCCCCTCCCCCTCCTCCTCCTCCTCCACAGGGTTTCTCTGTGTAGTCCTGGCTGTCCTGGAACTCACTCTGTAGATCAGGCTGGCCTCGAACTAAGAAACCCACCTGCCTCTGCCTCCCAAGTGCTGGGATTAAAGGCGTGCATCACCACCACCAGGCAACAAATAGGTTTTTAATAAAAAGCATACCTAGGGTATACCGCCTTTTTTTTTTTTTTTTTTTTTTTTTTTTTTTTTGGTTTTTCGAGACAGGGTTTCTCTGTTTAGCCCTGGCTGTCCTGGCACTCTGTAGATCAGGCTGGCCTCGAACTCAGAAATCTGCCTGCCTCTGCCTCCCAAGTGCTGGGATTACAGGTGTGCGCCACCATGCCCGGCGATGGTATACCGCTTCTTTATGTCTTTCCCTCTAAATGTTTCCCTCTTGTTTTCGTTGTTGGATAAACTTCATTTTAGTTTTGTTTTTAGGACAGAATCTTCCTATATGACTCAGGCTAGCCTGGCACTTTGGATTATCCATATCTTAAACACTCTATTGCCCCTGTCTTTACTTCTTATCCTGCTAATGCTGTATCTTTTTATCATTTGTCTATTATCTGTCTGTGTGTATTATACCTCCATCTGTTATCCACCCGTCCTGTATCTGCTCACTCATCCTCCCTGACAGCAGAATATCAGCTCAGTGGTGGCCATCTTGCTTCTGCCTGTGCTGTCTAATGTAATGACACTAGACTAGCTTCTTAAGCCAGCATCCTCAGTATCAGAAGCAGCTTCTATATTAGGGAGAGAAGCAGTGAGCGTCTACTACTGCTGCTTGCTAGTAGTCGGGACCACGAATCTGTATTTCGTAATCTTTCTTAAAGCAGGAGGCGGTGGTTCAGACCAGTAATCTTAGCCCTTGAAAGAGAATCACCAGCCTGGGTATGTGGGGAGAGATTGTCTTATCAAAACAAGTTTTCCTTGATTAGACTCCTGGTTACCTTGAGGAGGCCCTTGGTTCTATCTTTATGCTGAACACACACACACACACCACAGGCTATCTTTACTTGGTATTGTTTGAGAACTGTTATTCTAGAACAAAACTAAGTATAAAGGTTAACACTTAAGCTGGATGGTGGTGGCGCACGCCTTTAATCCCAGTACTTGGGAGGCAGAGGCAGGTGGATTTCTGAGTTCGAGGCCAGCCTGGTCTACAGAGTGAGTTCCAGGACAGCCAGAGCTATACAGAGAAACCCTGTCTCGAAAAACCAAAAAAAAAAAAAAAAAAAAAAAAAAAAAGGTTAACACTTGTTGCTAACAGAGGAGCCATAACCAAGGCTTTGTATGCAAATGGAAGGTAGGAACCATTCTTTCACACTTTTTGTATTAAACCCTTTTTATTAGGGGCTGGAGAGATGGCTCAATGGTTAAGAGCACTGACTGCTCTTCTAGAGGTCCTGAGTTCAATTCTCAGCAAACCACATATTGGCTCACAACCATTTATAATGGGATCCGATGCCCTCTTTTAGTATGCAGGTGTAAGTGAAGATAAACCTCTCATATACATAAAATATATAAATATACGTTGGGACTGGAGAGATGGCGCAGCGGTTAAGAGCGCTGACTGCTCTTCCAGAGGTCCTGAGTTCAATTCTCAGGAACCACATGGTGGCCCACAACCATCTGTAATGAGATCCGATGCCCTCTTCTGGTGTGACTGACAGCTACAGTGTACTCAAATAAAATAAAATACACACATATACATACATACATACAGACATACACACATACATACATACATACATATATAAATACATATTGAAAGAAAGAGAAGACAACAAAGCCAATAAGCCGTAAATCTTGGCAGCTACTGAGAGGTGGGAGGTATTGGGGGTGGGAAAGTCAAAGAAGTGTTATTAAGACTTTAGATGAAAAGGAAAACATAGGTTTTTTAGGCTATTTGAATATACACACCAGAAAAGGGCATCAGATCCCAAAACTTTACTCTTGTTTGTGAACCACCATTGCTGGGAATTGAACTCAGGACCTTTGGAAGAGCCATGCTCTTAACCACTGAGCCATCTCTCCAGCGCCTGAGGGTGTGTAGATGAGGTTGGTCTTGAACTCATAGAGATCTACCTGCCTCTGTCTTCCGAGTGCGGGGCTTAAAAGGTATGCCTACCATGCCCAACCATCTGTCAGCTCCTGCCCAGCTCTCAGGAGAGTCTACAGGCTCTTCTGTGGATTAGATAGATGGCTGTGCACCACGGTGAACTAGCTACCTCCCTGTATTGTGCTGCCCTTTCGACTCTTCTTAGGTAACCTTAGATCTCACAGAGTGGTACAGAGGGCATCCTGTGGTCTGCTCTCCATTCGACTGCTCCTCCTTCTCCCAACTCCCTTCCCTCTCACCCTTTCTGCCCACCCCTCCCCACCGCCAGAAGGCTTGCTTATCCTACTATCACAGAACTCTATCTGTAGACCAGGCTGACCTTGAACTCACAGAGATCAGCCTCCCTGGCCTCTGGACTGTTGGGATCAAAGGTGTGTACCACTGCACCCTCCTGTCTTTTTAAATTTGAAATACAGCCTCAAGGACTCCAGCCTATCCTTGGACTCGGGACTCTGGAGATTGCAAAGAATGACCTTGTACCATTGGTTCTCCTGCCTCTACCTCCAGAGTGCTAGAACTATAGCCATCCACCACCGTGTTTGATTGTGGTGCTGGGCACTGACCACAGGGCTTTAGGCATACTAAGCAAAAAGTCTACCAAAGGAACTACATTTCCTGCTCACTTATAATTTTTTTTTTTTTTTTTTTTTTTTTGGTGTTTTGAGACAGGGTTTCTCTGTGTAGTCCTTGCTGTCCTGGACTCACTCTGTAGTTCAGGCTGGCCTCGAACTCAGAAATCCGACTGCCTCTGCCTCCCAAGTGCTGGGATTAAAGGCGTGCACCACCACCACCGCCCGGCCCACTTATAAAAATTTATATCCATATACATGGGTACACATTTTGAATTTATATTATATGTATGTCCACATATAGGGATGTTTTGCTTGCATGCATGTCTGTACATCACTCTGTACAGTGTCTGGTGCCTTCGGAGGAACTCAGACACCTGGGACTAGAATTACCTTCTGAAGCCGGGCGTGGTGGCGCACGCCTTTAATCCCAGCACTTGGGAGGCAGAGGCAGGCGGATTTCTGAGTTCGAGGCCAGCCTGGTCTACAGAGTGAGTTCCAGGACAGCCAGGGCTACACAGAGAAACCCTGTCTCCAAAAACCAAAAAAAAAAAAAAAAAAAAGATTTACCTTCTGAGCCAACACCAAGTGGGTGCTTGGAAAAAGCCCAGGACCTCTGGAAGAGAGTCCGTGCTCTTAACCTCTGAGCAGTTCCTCCAGGTCCAAGCCATTCTCTGTTTCTTTTCTCTCGATGTATCTCTGGCTGTGCTAGAATTTGTGGAGCATCCTGATTCTGCCTCCAATGTGCTGGGATTATAAATGTCTCACAGTGGAGGGTTCCCTTTTCCAACCCCTCGAGGGGCAGTGAACCCTCCCAGCTGCTGAGTCAGAAAATGCTTTCCTCTTGAATATTTTCATTTTCAAGACACAGTCTGGGCTTTGATTCTGCCCCACAACTTCTCAATTTCTTAAACAGGATCTCTTAAAGCCCAGGGTGGTCTTGAACTCATGATCCTCCTCCCTCCACTTCTCAAATACAGGGATTACAGGCATCACAACCAGCTCAGGTTTCTAAAGTCTCCTCTCCCAGGGAATTAGGTGCCCCTCTTCCTCCAGTCCCGTAGCACTCACAGGCCATTCACATTTAGTTTTAGTAACATGTGAATATAACAGCCCAGGGAAGCTCTAGCTAGAGCTAAGCTCTTTAAAGAACACCTCAGAGAGACGGGCGTGGTGGCGCACGCCTTTAATCCCAGCACTTGGGAGGCAGAGGCAGGTGGATTTCTGAGTTCGAGGCCAGCCTGGTCTACAGAGTGAGTTCCAGGACAGCCAGGGCTACACAGAGAAACCCTGTCTCGAAAAACCAAAAAAAAAAAAAAAAAAAAAAAAAAAAGAACACCTCAGAAGTGCAGATTGTTGGAGAGGTGTTAGTTACCTCAGACCCACTAATCACTGTCTGGGGTTGGAGTCAAGGGATTAGACTAGTTCAAACCCCCGAGGGAGTAGAGCCTAGACATTTGTCTTTCACGAATTTCTCGCTTTGTGTAGTAGTCCTGCAGGCTCGCAATCTGAGCATTTTGATGGCCGAGGCAAAAGGATCAGGAGTTCAAGGTTAACCTCTGCCAAATGTGGAGTTTAGAGGGCAGCCTGTACTATGTATGAGACCCTGTTTTAAAGATAAAATGAAACAAAAACCAAAGAAACAGTTGGAGAGATGGCTCAGTGGGTAAGAGCACTGACTGCTCTTCCAGAGGTCCTGAGTTCAATTCCCAGGAACCACATGGTGACTCACAACCATCTGTAATGGGATCTGATGTCCTCTTCTGGGGTGTTTGAAGACAGCTACAGTACACTCACATGCATTAAAGAAATAAATTAATTTTTAAAAAAATCAAAGAAACTACAACAATAACCAAAAAAGAAAAAGGAAAGAGGAGAAAAGAAAAGAGACAAGGGTAAGAGGATGAGAAGAAAGCAAGAAGAAAGAAAGGAAAATGTAACGGTGGCCCTAACGTGAGGTCGCAGACAGTCCCAGTGAGGGACAAGAAGCAGGAAGCACTGAGTCTCACAGGGGACAGCAGACTCATCTGGACAGGGCTGGGTGGGGGTGGGGTGAGCGAGCGGGTGAGGAGTGGGGGAAGGGCGTGAGGAAGCAGAAGGATGCAGGGGTGTTGGGGTGTCGGGATGGGAGGGTGTGTGCCAGGAAATGGAGGGATTTCGTGGGGCTTATTCAGACGTACCAACTCTTCGCATCCCTGATCCAGAGGACTGGGGACAACAGCACAAAGGTACCCGCAGTGGCCGGAATAGAGAGTAATTTGACCACAGGTGCATGTAAGCCCATAGATAATGGTGTTCAAACTGCCCTTGAATCAAGGGATACCATCCTCCACATGCTGGTCTGAAGCATTGGACAGAGGCCTATCAGTCCCCAGCCACCAGCTGGTTTTATTTTTAACTTAAAAAATATATTTATGTTATATAATAATGATATGTTATATGTAATTATAATATAAATGTATATTATATATTGTATAATTATAATATATTGTATAGTGTATAATACTATAAAATAATTTAATATATTAACTAAAACATCACATATAAGTAGATGAAATTATATAAATATATATAATATATATTATAAAGGTATGGGCTAGAGAGATGCTTCAGCTTTTTTTTTTTTAAAGATTTATTTATTATTATATATAAGTACACTGTAACTGTCTTCAGACACACCAGAAGAGGGCATCAGATCTCATTACAGATGGTTGCAAGCCACCATGTGGTTGCTGGGAATTGAACTCAGGACCCCTGGAAGAGCAGTCAGTGCTTTTAACAGCTGAGCCATCTCTCCATCCCGATGCCTCACTGTTCTTTTTTTTTTTTTTTTTTTTTTTTTTTTTTTTTTTTTTTCGAGACAGGGTTTCTCTGTGTAGTCCTGGCTGTCCTGGAACTCACTCTGTAGACCAGGCTGGCCTCGAACTCAGAAATCCGCCTGCCTCTGTCTCGCAAGTGCAGGGATTACAGGCGTGCACCACCACGCCCGGCTAAGAGCACTGCTCTTTCAGGAGACTGGGGTTCAATTCCATTCCGACTATCCATGTGGCGGTCTACAATTGTATGTAATTCCAGTTCCAAGGAATATGACACCCTTCTCTGAGGACAGAAGGCATCAGGCATCCTCCTGGGTAAGCAGATACACGTAGACAAAATACTCATACATAAAAATAAGGAAGTAAACCTTTTAAAGCTTTGTATGATGTGTGTGTATGTGTGTGTGAGGAGAGAGCTCTCTGCTCGCTCTCTGTCTCTCTCTGTCTCTGTCTCTGTCTCTCTCTGTCTCTCTGTCTCTCTCTCCCTACCACATGAATTGCAGGGATTGAACTCAGGTCATCGGGCTTCTTGGGAAGCACCTTTACTCTGTGAGCACCACCTTGCTGGTCTGTCATTGGTTTTCTTGATGATAGCCATTCTGAGATGACATGTAAAACTGGTTGTAGTTGTATTTCTCTGAGGGCTACAAATGTTGAACATTTTAAAAAATATTTATTGGCCATTTGTATTTCTCTTGAGGACTGTTGGTTCTGTTCATTGACTTTTTTTGTTGTTGTTGTTTTTGCTTTTGCTTTTTTTTTGTTGTTGTTTTTTTGTTTTTGTTTTTGTTTTTGTTTTTGTTTTTGTTTTTTTTTGAGACAGGGTTTCTCTATGTAGCCCTGGCTGTCCTGGAACTCACTCTGTAGACCAGGCTGGCCTCGAACTCAGAAATCCCCCTGCCTCTGCCTCCCAAGTGCTGGGATTACAGGCGTGCGCAACCACCGCCCGGCTTGTTCATTGACTCTTTACTGACCGACAGGTCTGTGCATGTGGTTTTAATAGTTACAGTTCTCTATGTTCTAGACAGCAATGCTCTTTCTCAAGTACAGCTGGTAGTAAGGAGTTTCTCCCTTTGTATCCGCTGTTCCTTCTCTCTGATGATAGCTTCTCTTGGCATACATGGAAGACTTCCATTTTATGTAACCCATTTGTCAATTTTAGAGCATACACTGTCATTTTTCCTGTGTGTGGGTGGTTTGCCTCTATGTATATCGTCGTACCATTTTGTGCATGGTGTCCTCAGGGGCCAGAAGGTGTCATCAGATGCCCTGGAATTGGAGTTATAACTAGCTATGTGCTCCCATGTGCCTCCTGGAAACTGAACAAAAGTCCTCTGGAAGAGAGGCCAGGGGTTACTTACTTACTTTGTTTTTTGCTGTGTCTATTTTTTGTTTGTTTTGTTTTGTTTTTGAGGCAGGTTATCTCTACACAGCGCTGGCTGTCTTGGTACACAGCGCTGGCTGTATTGTGTACACAGCCCTGGCTGTATTGTGTACACAGCGCTGGCTGTCTTGGTACACGGCCCTGGCTGTCTTGGTACACAGCGCTGGCTGTATTGTGTAGAGCAGGCTGGCCTGGAGCTCAAAGACCCACCTGCCCCTGACTTGTAAGTGCTGGAATTAAAGATGTGCACCTCTGCTCTGGCTCCTTTCTTTTCTCTCTTTCTGGTTTTCTCTTTTTCATTTTTCTTCTTGGTTTTTCTTTTCTTTCTTTCTTTCTTTTATTGGATATATTCTACCTTTCTTTTTTTTGTTTTGTTTTGTTTTGTTTTGTTTGTTTGTCTTTTGAGACAGGGTTTCTCTGCATAGCCCTGGCTGTCCTGGAACTCACTCTGTAGACCAGGCTGGCCTCGAACTCAGAAATCCACCTGCCTCTGCCTCCCAAGTGCTGGGATTACAGGCGTGCGCCACCACGCCCGGTTCTCTTTTTGTTTTTGTTTTTGTTGTTGTTGTTTTGTTGTTTTTTTCGAGACAGGGTTTCCCTGTGTAGCCCTGGCTGGCCTGGAACTCACTCTGTAGACCAGGCTGGCCTTGAACTCAGAAATCCACCTGCCTCTGCCTCCCAAGTGCTGGGATTACAGGCGTGCGCCACCACGCCCGGCTCCTCTTTTTGTTTTTTTAAGACAGGGTTTTTCTGTGTAGCCCTGGCTGACCAGGAACTCTAGATCAGAATGGTCTGGAACTCAGAGATCTGCCTGCCTCTGTCACCCCAAGTGTGGAAATTGAAGATATATATACCTCCAAGCCTGCAGCCACAGCCACTACTGCTGCTGTTTCTTCTCTTCCTCTTCTTTTTCTTGAAGTAATCACTAATCCTGTGTAAATAGGTGTAGCGGTCAAAAGACGACTTATGGAATTCGTTGTCTTAGATACCTTTACATAGGTCTAGGGAACTGAGCTCAAGCCAGCAAGCATCTTTATTGAGTCATTTGGCCAGCCCATTTTTTTTTAAGTTTTTTTTAAAAAAAGATTTATTTATTTATTATATGTAAGCACACTGTAGCTGTCTTCAGACATACCAGAAGAGGTCATCAGATCTCATTACAGATGGTTGTGAGCCACCATGCAGTTGCTGGGATTTGAACTCAGGACCTCTGGAAGAGCAGTCAGTGCTCTCAACCGCTGAGCCATCTCTCCAACCCCTTAAAAAAAGTTTTGTTTTGTTTTTTTGTTTTTGTTTTGTTTTGTTTGTTTTTTTCCAGATAGGGTTCTTCTGTGTAACCCTGGCTATCCTGGAACTCACTCTAGAGACCAGGGTGACCTTGAACTCAGGAATCCGCCTGCCTCTGCCTCCCAAGTGCTGAGATTAAAGGCGTGCACCACCACTGCCCAGCTAAAAAATGTTTTTATTCATTTTGCTTATGGTCATTTTCTTATACTTAAGATCTTGTTTCAAACAAACAAAACAACAAAAACCACAACAAAACCCAATTCCCGCCGGGGCGGTGGTGGCGCACGCCTTTAATCCCAGCACTTGGGAGGCAGAGGCAGGCGGATCTCTGAGTTCAAGGCCAGCCTGGTCTACAGAGTGAGTTCCAGGACAGTCAGGGCTACACAGAGAAACCCTGTCTCAAAAAAAAAAAACAAAAAAACAAAAAAAACAAAAAACAAAAAAAAAAAAAACAAACAAACAAAAAAAAAAAATTCAACTCCCAACAGCTCAAAAGGAAGTCCTCCAGGCCCAAGGTAACACCTTTCTTTCTGGAGTATTAGTCCCACCTTGCCTTCAGGGTATCTTTGTCCTTAGGTAAAAATGGATGTTTTTCTGGTGGGTGTAGCTTCCAGGTCTGGGAGGACTACCAAGAAGGACATACCAAACTTGAGGAAGCATCGGATCATTCTGGAATAGTCTAGAAGAGTAAGTAAGCTCCTTACTTATTCTGTAGTATTAGGGCAGTAGTTCTCTCTCTTCTCTTCCTATGTGGTCTTCTTCCTATGTGGTGTCCCTTTAAGACAGTTCCTCCTGTTGTAGTGACCCTCCCTCAACCATAAAATTATTCTGTCCCTACCTCATAACTGTAATTTTGCTACCATTAAGAATTATAAGAACCGGGTGGTGGTGGCACATACCTGTAATTCCAGCACTCGGAAGGCAGAGGCAGGCAGATTTCTGAGTTCGAGGCCAGCCTGGTCTACAGAGTGAGTTCCAGGACAACCAGGGCTACACAGAAACCCTGTCTTGAAACAAACAAACAAACAAACATAAGGTAAATATGCAGGATATGCAGGATTCTGACTCACAGGCTGAGATTTACTTATTTATTATGTATATAGCAGGCCAGAAGAAGGCACCAGATCTGATTATAGGTGGTTGTGAGCCACACTGTGGTTGTAGGAATTGAACTCAGGACCTCTGGAAGAGCAGCCAGTGCTCTTAACCTTTGAGCCATCTCTCCAGCCCTGAAGAACACAGTCACATTTAGGAGCTGAGTGATAAGGAAGGGGTGCGGGTGGGGTCATGGAAAAAAAACCCTAATACCTGTGTTAATTTTTTTTCTTTCTGGACCCAATTAGGCAGGATCGAGTAAAAGATGCTGAGTCTGATGACATTGAATTTAAATACACACAGGGGCTGGAGCAGAACTCAGATTGAGGGGTTCTCAACAAGCATGGGTGAGGTCCTAGATCTGATCCTTAGCGATGCTAACATATTATATTCAAAGTATTTCAGGGCACTCCAGTCTTGGTGGAAGCATTTGGGTTTGTGTGCCGCTCAGCGGGTGCTTGCGGCACACAGCCTAAGGACCCGAGTTTGCTCATCGGGTCCCACGTGGCGGAAGGCGAGAACTAACTCCTGCAACCTCCCCACACAGCACACCACCACCTCACCGAGAAGTGAATAGATATAATTTTTAGGAAGAGAGAGAGAAAGAAAGTGTTCAAGGCAAAGACTCAGAGCTGCAAAAGGGACTTCCGGCTCTGTATCTGTGACGTCAGATCCACGGGGAGGTAAGACCAGAGAATCCGCCGAGCCTGGGAATTCAAGTCAGTCTGTGCAAAACGGTGCAGGTATCTGTTCTCTCCTCCTACCCTGTGGGTCCTGGTAGTTTTTCTATTCTAACACTACCGAAGATATTGGGCGTTCTGCACAGCTCCTTGTGAGTCTGTTATGGAGCTGAAGAAGACAGAATGAAACAGCCTGAGAGCCGAGACAGAGACCTGGGAGTCTTGAGAATGCTAAATACCAAGAGGTACATTTTGATTGTAAGGGGTTGAAGGACAGTGAGTTCCGGATCTATTCAGCTTGGCTCGAGGGCTACATGAGCTATGAAAATAACACAACCCGGCTGGGAAGAACGTGGCTGGCTGCCTTATCAGAGGACCCAGGTTCGGTTCCTAGAGTTCACAGAGCAGCTTAAAACTGTAACTCATCCCAGAGGATCCAGTGCCCTCTTTCGGCCTCCACAGGCACTGCATGCATGTGGTTCACAGCTGAGCATACAGGCAAAACTCCCCGTATGCATAAAGATGTTTGTTTGCTTTTTACAGAAATCACAGTAGAATACTTTGCTCGGTATATTAGATAATATCAAGTCTCCCGTTGGGAGCTTTACGAAGTATATAGAGGATGAAGCAGAACTGGCTGTCTACAGACGCACGGGCAAGCTGCCTCCCGAATAAAACAGCCATCGCCCCTCAACTTGGTCATTTCTTTATTGGTTTTCCTTACATAAAAATCAACGATTTTGCATCATGAAAACTTCTCATTCACACAAAGGTAAAAAAAAAAAATAGAAGTTTCTTTGTACCCTTAGATTCAGTTTCGTTTTAAAGTATAACTTTCATTTTATTTTTCCAAGGTGTTTTTCCTTCCGCCTTCTAGAAGTCTACTCAGACATAAACAGTGTCAAATAGAACATTTTACAATGCTGTTTCATATTTAACACCTACTGAGATGCACTCAATCAGCCGGGCCTGGTGGTACAGCTCAAGCATTTGGAAGCAGGGAAATGCACAGTTCAAAGCCAGTCTGAGCTACACCAGACCCTGGATCAAAGAACAAAAGCTACGTTAAAAAACCTGGAAGAGCCAGGGTGGTGGTGGTACACACCTCAATCCCAGCACTAGGGAGGCAGAGGAAGGTGAATCTTCTGAGTTCAAGGATAACCTTGGTCTAAAGGGTGGGTTCTGAGACAGCCAAGACTACAGAGAGAATTCCTATCTTGAGAGGAAAAAAAATCTGGAAAAGAATTTCTATTGGAGAAAAGAGTTTTAGGTAGGGTTTCTATTGTGTGATGAAACATGATGACCAATACAACTGGGGGGTGGGGAGGGTTTATTTCAGTTTACAGTTCCAGGTAATAGATAGTCCATCACTGAGGGAAGTCAAAGCAGGAACGCTAACAGGGCAAGAACCTGGAGGCAGGAGCTGATGCAGAGGCCATGGAGAAAGATCAATTACTAACTTTTACTAACTTGCTCAGCCTGCTTATAGAACCCAGGACCACCAGCCCTGAGATGGCCCCACCCACAATGGGCTGGACTCTTCCCTGTCAATCACTAACTAAGAACTGCTTGAGAAAATGCTAAGGAATGGGCTTGGAGGGAAAGGCAGGGTCAGAACTGAGCACAGGAAACTCTGAGAAAAATATAAGTGATATTAAGACTTGGAGAGACCCAGGGCTGGAGAGATGGCTCAGTGGTTAACAGCACTGAGTGCTCTTCCAAAGGTCCTGATTTCAAATCCCAGCAACCACGCATGGTGGCTCACAACCATCTGTGATGAGATCTGACCCCCTCTTCTGAAGTGTCTGAAGACAGCTACAGTGTACCTACATGTAATAAATAAACAAATCTTAAAAAAAAAAAAAAAGACTTGGAGAGACTCTACAGAACTAATGTCTTCACTGGTTTTACGTTATCAATTATGCAGTAGGACTGCCTTTTGAATTATAAAGAAAAAATTGATTTGGCTCACACTTCTGGATGTCAAAGGTCAGAAGGCCCCCAAAGGATGATGACTTTGTCTCTGGAGAGGCCTGAAGCTGGGCCAGTCTGTCTCAGTGCTCTCTGCTCTCGATCTATATACTCTCGATCTACTTATAGAAGCCACCACCAAGGTTCAGAGGCTACACCCTAATGATGCTTCCTATCCTATCACTCTCCGAAGACCCTAGCCACAAGCACCCATCCTCCGAATTTTTGTTGTTTGCTCAAGACCCACCCTAGAAGTTGTTCAAGTTGGCTTTAGACTGGGCTCAAGTGACGTTTCAGCTTCAGTGTCTTGGGGCCTTGGACAACTGGTTTATGCCACCACTCCTAAAACAGCAACCCCCTTAGGGGTACAGTGACCCTTTCACAGGGGTCACATATCAGATTTCTGCACATCCAATATTTAAGTAACAATCCAAAACAGTAGCAAAATTACAGTTATAAAGTAACAAGGAAATAATTTTATGTTTGGGGATCATCACAACACAAGGAATTGTATTAAAGGATAACAGCAGGGTCTGTGCCCCTAGCTGATCCTGAGCCACAGCCCTCCGTATCCAAATACTGCCAGGAGAGAGCTGGTCTCCTAGGAGTGCAGGCACACCAGTAAGCACAGGTAAGACAACCACTTCTTGTCTAAGGGACACGCTGGGAGATCTTAGGACACAGGAACTGAGGAGCAGCCTGGGATAGGATCCTTCCAGTGTCCCTGTCTGCACCTGGAGTTGATCCTGTGCCACAGGGCCTGGAGCTGATCCTGTGCCACAGGTCTCCATGCCCAAATTCATCCCAGAGAGAACTGGTCTCCCAGTAGTCCTGACACACAGGCTTGTAGGAGGGACAAGCCACAGTCAGAGACAGCAAGACCAGCTAACACCAGAGATATCCAGATGGTGAGAGGCAAGCACAAGAACAAAAGCAAGAGAAACCAAGGCTATATGGCATCATCAGAACACAATTCTCCCACCACAGCAAGTCCTGGATACCCCAACACACCAGAAAACCAGACTCTGATTTAAAGTCACATCTCATGATGATAGAGGACTTCAAGAAGGACATAAATAACTTCATTAAAGAAATACAGGAGAGCCGGGCGTTGGTGGCACACGCCTGTAATCCCAGCACTCTGGGAGGCAAAGGCAGGTGGATTTCAGGATAGCCAGGGCTATATAGAGAAACCCTATCTCAAAAAAAAAAAATCCCCCCCCCAAAAAAAAAGAAAGGAAAGAAAAGACAAAGAAATACAGGAGAACACGGGTAAACAGGTAGAAGCCCTTAAAGAGGAAACACAAAAGCCCCTTAAAGAATTACAGGAAAACAGGTGAAGGAATTGAACAAAACCATCCAGGATCTAAAAATGGAAATAGAAACAATAAAGAAATCACAAAGGGAGAAAAGTCTGGAGATAGAAAACTTAGGAAAGAAATCAGGAGTCACAGATGCAAGCATCAACAACAGAATACAAGAGATAGCCGGGCATTGGTAGCACACGCCTTTAATCCCAGCACTTGGGAGGCAGAGGCAGGCAGATTTCTGAGTTCGACCAGCCTGGTCTACAGAGTGAGTTCCAGGACAGCCAGGGCTACACAGAGAAACCCTGTCAAAAAAAAAAAAAAAAAAAAAAAAAAAAAAAAAAAGAGATAGAAGAGAGAATCTCAGGTGCAGAAGAAACCACAGAAAACACTGAAGCAACAAAGAAAATGCAAAAAGCTCCTAACACCAAACGTCCAGGAAATCCAAGACACAATGAGAAGACCAAACCTAAGAATAATAGGTATAAAAGAGAGTGAAGATTCCCAACTTAAAGAGCCAGTAAATATCTTCAACAAAATCATAGAAGAAAACTTTTCTAGCCTAAAGAAAGATATTCCCATCAACATACAAGAAGCCTACAGAACTCCAAATAGACTGGACCAGAAAAGAAGTTCCTCTCATCACATAATAATCAAAACACTAAATGCACAAAACAAAGAAAGAATAGTAAAAACAGTAAGGGGGAAAGGTCAAGGAACTTATAAAGGCAAGCCTATCAGAATTACACCTGACTTTTCAACAGACTCTAAAAGCCAAAAGATCCTGGGCAGACCTCATACAGACCCTAAGAGAACACAAATGCCAGCCCAGGCTCCTATACCCAACAAAACTCTCAATTACCATAGATGGAGAAACCAATATATTCCATGACAAAACCAAATTTATACAATATAAATCCAGCCCTACAAAGGATAATAGATGGAAAACTCCAACACAAGGAGGGAAACTACACCCTAGAAAAAGCAAGAAAGTGATCTTTTGACAAACCCAAAAGAAGATAACCATACAAACATAATTCCACCTCTAACAACAAAAATAACAGGAAGCAATAATCACTGGTCCTTAATATCTCTTAACATCAATGGACTCAATTCTCCAATAAAAAGACACAGAATAAACAGACTGGATACATAAATAAGACCCAGCATTTTGCTGCATACAGAAAACACACTCCAGTGACAAAGACAGACATTACCTCAGAGTAAAAGGTTGGAAAACAATTTTCCAAGCAAATGGTTCCAAGAAACAAGCTGGAGTAGACATTCTAATATTGAATAAAATCAACTTTCAACCAAAAGTTATCAAAAAGGATAAGGAAGGACATTTGATACTCATCAAAGGAAAAATCTTCCAAGGTGAACTCTCAGTTCTGAACATCTATGCTCCAAATGCAAAAGTACTCACATTCATCAAAGAAACTTTGCTAAAGCTCAAAGCACACATTGCACCTCACACAATGATAGTGGGGGACTTCAATACCCTACTCTCATCAATGGACAGATCATGAAAACAAACTAAATAGAGACACAATAAAACTAACAGAAGTGATGGACCAAATGGATTTTAACAGATAGCTATAGAACATTTCATCCTAAAACAGAAAAATATACCTTCTTCTCAGCACTTCATAGTACCTTCTCCAAAACTGACCATCTAATTAATCATAAAAACCATCCTCAACTGATACAAGTAGATTGAAATAATCCCATGTATCCTATCAGATCACCACGGACTAAGGCTAGTCTTCAATAACATCAAAAACAGCTGAAAGCCCACATACACATGGAAGCTGAACAATGCTCTACTCAATGATGACTTGGTCAAAGAAGAAATAAAGAAAGATAGTAAAGACATTTTAGAATTTAATGAAAATGAAGCCACAACATACCCAAACTTATGGGACATAATAAAGCAGTGCTAAGAGGAAAACTCATAGCTCTGAATACCCCCAAAAAGAAACTGGAGAGAGCATATACTAGCAGCTTAACAGAACACCTAAAAGTTCTAGAACAAAAAGAAGCAAATGCACCCAAGAGGAGTAGAGGGCAGGAAATAATCAAACTCAGGGCTGAAAACAACCAAGTAGAAACAAAAGGAACTATACAAAGAATCAACAAAAATCAGGAGCTGGTTCAGAAGAGGGAGTCAGATTCCATTACAGATAGTTGTGAGCCATCATGTGGTTGCTGGGAATTGAACTCAGAACCTCTGAAAGAGCAGTCAGTCCTTTTAACTACTAAGCAATTTCTCCAGCCCCTCCTTACTTCCCCCTCCCCCTCACTCTCCCCTCCCCCTCCCGGTCTTGATATAGCTTTGAACTCCTTGTATAGAAGAGCACTGCCACACCTGTTTTATACAGTGTCGGGGATACTGTGCCTGTTTTGTACAGTCCCAGAGTTCTCTGCACCCTACAAGCTGGGCTACAGCCCCAGCTTGAACTAAAATTCACCATGCAATGGAATAGCACGAGACTAGCCCTGGCTGTCCTGGAACTCACTCTGTAGTGAGGCTGGCCTCGAACTCAGAAATCTGCCTGCCTCTCCCTCCCAAGTGCTGGGATTATAGGTGTGCGCCACCACTGCCGGGCACGAGACACAGTTTTAAACTGGAGTAGCTGCGCCCACTCCATCTGCATTTGGATAGGGTTCCTAGGCAGTTTACAGACATCTAAAAGGCACCCATCTTGCTGTTTCCCTGCTGTCCTGGGGGCCGAGGCTCTGGTGCACACAGTAGTCATTCAGGATTTGGCTTCATGGTAACTAACTTATATTATAGTCCTGGCCCTGAAAAGTTCTGCTGCTGGAAATAGGCTGTGAACACTGCTTTATAATTCCTGTTCCCACCCACAGAGGCCTGGCAGCGGGCATTCTGCGAGCTGCCAAGCCTGAGACAAGTGTGTTTCACTCTCAGTGCTGTGGGTGTGGGAGCCAGAACAAAATGACAGCCTACAGATGAAGTCGTGAGGTTGGTTGATGTTTCCATAGGAGTCCTGGCTAGCACACCAAGCGCAGTGGCCCAAACCTGTAAAAGGCCGCCATTAGGGAGTCAGAGGCAGGCAGAGCTCTGTGAGTTTAAGGCCAGCCTGGTCTACAGAACAAGTTCCAGGACAACCAAGGCTACACAGAGAAAACCTGTCTCAGAAAACAACAAAAGAGAACATCAAAACACCCCCCAAACGCTCCACCAACTCCCCAAAGTAAAACATTTCCGAGCGGTGTTCATTTAACATGAAGCCTAATATGTCACTAAACAAAAAACAAAATAATGTGGGACCAGGTGGAACAGATGACCTTCTGTACCTCTTCCTCCCCAGAGACCAGCAGGACACTAGGCAGGGGGCTGGCAGCATTAAGATCCGGACTTTCAGGCCTGCCTTCCACCGTGATAGTTCTTACACAAGGGTTTTCTGCAGCTGATCCTATAAAGAATGCAACAAAGCACAAATCCACTAATATTTTGTTTACAAATATGTCTGGAAACTGTATTTCTGGGGCCCAGGAAAGAACTGTCCTGACTCTGTGAAATGGGCCGCCTTAGCAGTTACCGTGAAGGGCTCATGGCCAGCACCACTTCCTCGGCTAACAAAGGCTGCAAACCAACGGGATGCGAGCTGCACAAACTGAATGCTGGGATTGAAGAGTGAACAGGAGCATCCAGAGGAAGCATAAGGACACCCATAGCAATGATGCACAGTCACGGTGGAGAAGAGTGTTAGGCTGGGGCTGGAGAGATGGCTCAGCGGTTAAGAGCACCGACTGCTCTTCCAGAGGTCCTGAGTTCAAATCTCAGCAACCACATTCATGGTGGCTCACAACCATCTGTAATGAGATCTGATGCCGTCTTCTGCTGTGTCTGAAGACAGTGACAGTGTACTCACATATTTGAGATAAATAAGGCCAGAGTGAGCGGGGCTGGGGCTGGGGGCGGGGGTTGGGGGGCAAGTGTTAGGTTGGTGTGCAGTAACACCTCCAGCTCTCTAGGCTGACATAATAGTTGTTATTGAAGAGATTCAAGTGGGCCAGCGTGGTGGTCCACACATTTAATCCTGGTACCTTAGAGACTGAGGCAGTCTGAAAGTTTAAAGCCAGGTTGGTCTATATATGGAATCCTGAGACAGCTAGGGCTTTGTAATATAGACAGACCCTGTCTGGATGAGCTGGGATAAGGCTGTAACTTGATCAAAGATCAAAGGGATTGTCTGAGAACTCCTTGAGATGGAGCTGAAGAGATGGCTCAGTGGTTAAGGGCACAGACTGCTCTCCCAGGTGGACCTGGGTTCAAATTCCAGCACCCACATGGTAAGCATCTCACTACATAATTCCAAGATCTGTCTGACACTCTGACACAGAATACATGCAGGCAAAATGCCAATGCACATAAAATAAAGGTAAATAAATAAAAAACAAAAAAAAAAGCCGGGCGTGGTGGTGGAGGCCTTTAATCCCAGCACTTGGGAGGCAGAGGCAGGCGGATTTCTGAGTTCGAGGCCAGCCTGGTCTACAGAGTGAGTTCCAGGACAGCCAGGGCTACACAGAGAAACCCTGTCTCAAAAATCAAAAAACAAACAAACAAACAAACAAACAAACTTCCCCCCCAAAAAAACAGCCTGCGATGACTAAGTAGTAAAAGGATGAGGGCTACAGGCTGGGATGGTCCCTAGCATCCTTTCCCGTCTCGCCTCCTGCGGAGAAGCTGAGACAAGGGCGGACGCCGCTGGGCCAGCAAGGTCACTTCGGCAGATGCGCTGGCCCCATAATGGAAATTACGTATGTGATGCTGTGCATAACCCTGGCATGACCCTGTGCGTGGCGGCCACGTAAGCGGAAATGACTTAACTAGTTTATCCGGCCTCTATAGGAAACTGATTGGTTCTCAGAGAGCGTGGGCTCGGATAATTTAAATTGATTGGCTTGGAAGCTATGGAGTGGCTTGTGTAGGCGGGTTTTGCTGTAAATCTATAAAAGCAGTCCTGTTTCTACAACCAGGGTTCACTGTCATCTACCCTGTGTGGGGGAATGGCTGTGACCCCAGAGCTCTGGAATAAAAATCCTCCTGCTATTTGCATCAAGACTGTTTCTCATGAGTGAATGGGGTGACGGCTTCCATCATGGGGCTCTGGGGTGCCTCCGTTTTCTTTCGGGTCTTACAGTAGGAGGGGCTTGTATTCATGTGAGTGATGGACCAGTCTGACTCCATGTTAAGATTAAAAACTGTGGCCAGAGCCGGCGGTGGCTCACACCTTTAATCCCAGCACTTGGGAGGCAAAGGCAGGCAGATTTCTGAGTTCGAGGCTAGCCTGGTCTACAGAGTGAGTTCCAGGACAGCCAGGGCTGCACAGAGAAACCCTGTCTCTAAACAAAACAAAACAAAAAGCCGGGTGGTGGTGGTGCACACCTGTAATCCCAGCACTCTGGGAGGCAGAGGCAGGCGGATTTCTGAGTTTGAGGCCAGCCTGGTCTACAGATTGGGTTCCAGGACAGCCAGGGCTATACAGAGAAACCCTGTCTCAAAAAAACCAAATCCCAAAACAAAAACAAAAACAAAAACAAAACAAAAACAAAAACAAAAGCTGTGGCCAGGCAGTGGTGGCGCATGCTTGTAATCCCAGCACTTGGGAGGCAGAGGCAGGCAGATTTCTGATTTCGAGGCCAGCCTGGTCTACAGATTGAGTTCCAGGATAGCCACGGCTACACAGAGAAACCCTGTCTTGGAAAAAAAAAAAGCCTACTTCTCCTCCTCCTCCTCCTCCTCCTCCTCCTTCTTCTTCTTTTTCTTCTTTTTCCTGTTTTGTTGTTGTTGGTTTTTTGTTTTTTGTGTTTTTGTTTTTGTTTTTGTTTTTTCGAGACAGGGTTTTTTTTTCTCTGTGTAGTTTGGGCTGTCCTGGAATTCACTTTGTAGACCAGGCTGGCCTCGAATTCAGAAATCTGCCTGCCTCTGCCTCCCAAGTGCTGGGATTAAAGGCGTGTGCTACCACTGCCCAGCAGGGGTTTTGGTTTTTTTTTTTTAAAGATTTATTTATTATTATATCTAAGTACACTGTAGCTGTCTTCGGACACACCAAAGGAGGGAGTCAGATCCCATTCAGATGATTGTAAGGCACTATGTGGTTGTTGGGAATTTAACTCAGGACCTTTGGAAGAGCAGTTAATGCTCTCAACCTCTGAGCCATCTCTCCAGTCCTGGTTTTTTTGTTTGTTTGTTTGTTTGTTTTGTTTTGTTTTGTTTGTTTGTTTTTGGTTTTTTGAGATAGGGTTTCTCTGTTCAGCCCTGGATGTCCTGGAACTCACTCTGTAGACCAGGCTGGCCTTGAACTCAGAAATCCACCTGCCTCTGCCTCCCAAGTTCTGGGATTAAAGACGTGCGCCACCATGGCCCGGCTTGTTTTTTTTTTTTTTGTTTTTTGTTTTTGTTTTTTGTTTTTTTGTTTTGTTTTTTTAAATGTATATGAGTACACTGTCACTCTCTGCAGACATACCAGACAAGAACGGTAACCATTAACTGATGGTTGTGAGCCACCATATATATGGTTGCTGGGAATTGAACTCAGGACGTCTGGAAGAGCAGTAAGTGCTCTTAACCTCCAAGCCATCTCTCCGGCCCCTTAAGATATATTCTTAAAGCTACTGAGACACTGGAATGCTCCCCTGGCTGTGGACCTCCCGGTATCCACACAGTTGCCCTGGGCTGTGAACTATAATTTCTTTCTTTTGTGGGATGGGCAGGATTTAGGCTTATTTGGTAAATCAAAGTTCAAAGCAATTATATCTTGCTTGGGTTTGCCAGGAAATACTGGCACAGGAGTGGGAAGCCTGTGTTCGTTGGTTGTGTGAAAACCTACCTGGCCTGGATAGCTTACATGGGACTTTTAAATCAGGGAGAAACCTCTGCTGAGGAGTCTACTACAAAGAGAACAACAGATGTGTGTTTGGTAGTGAGAATTTTTGTTTTGTTTTGTTTTCTCCAGACAGGGTTTCTCTGTGTAGCCCTGGCTGTCCTGGAACTCATTCTGTAGACCAGGCTGGCCTCGGACTCACAGAGATAAACCTGCGTCTACCTCCCTAGTGCTGGAACTAAAAGTGTGCACCACTAGTACCAGGCTCCTGAGAGTGATTTCAAGGGAAGATTTATTTAGAATGAGAAGCATTAGAGCAGTTTTGAGGCTGATGGGAAGAGTCTGTAAAAGAGGAGGGAAGTGCTATTTATGCAGAGGCTGCTGGAGACTTGATAATGTTCACTGCTGGGCTTGGCATTTGGGTCTAAGAGAGGTCACCGTCTGTTGTGGGCCATCGGGTGGTTCTAAGCTGGAGAAAAATATCAGCACGAATACTTCTTAATTAGAAAAAACACTGCTAGAGGCTGGAGAGATGGCTTAATAGTTAAAAAGCACTGGCTGCTCTTCGAGAGGACCCTGGTTCAATTCCCAGAACCCACATGGCAACTCACAACTATATGTAACTCCAGTGCAGGGGATCCAACACTCTCATACAGACATGCATGCATGCAGAACACCAATGCACAAAAATTAAAAAGAAATTATAAAAAAATCATTAATTTTAAGTCAGCACACAAAGGGAGATGGGTGTCGTGAAATTTTCGTACAAATGAGTTGTTGCCTTTGTATTTTTTGCCTTAAGATAAAGTTTCATATAGTCCATGCTGACCTCAAACTTGCTGGTAGCCAAAGGTAACCCTTAACTCTTGATTTTTCTGCTTACATGTGCACGTGTGTCTGCGCACTGTAGCTTTACAGATGGTTGTGAGCCACCATGCAGTTGCTGGGATTTGACCTCAGGACCTTCAGAAGAACGGTCAGTGTTCTTAACTGCTGCGACATCTCTCCAGCCCAAATTCTCACTGTCTTAAGGATTCACACTAATCTCCTACTGCTTCTGGGAAATTCTAAAAGCCCACCATAGGAGAGTTACATCGACATATCTATAAAAACTCTGAACAAAAGCCAGGCGTGGTGGCGCACACCTGTAATCCCAGCACTTGGGAGGCAGAGGCAGGCAGATTTCTGAGTTCGAGGCCAGCCTGGTCTACAGAGTGAGTTCCAGGACAGCCAGGACTACACAGAAAAACCCTGTCTCGGAAAACAAAAAAACAAAAACAAACAAACAAACAAAAAACCCAAAAAAAACAAAAAAAACAAAAAACAAACAAACAAACAAAAAAAAAAACTCTGAACAATCATGAAAAATTGCTGTGGGCAAATGTCTGACGTCAGAGGGCTTTTGAGTCCCCGGACATAGCTGTTGCTAAGTAACCCTAGGCAACAAATGCTCAGGGGTTTGAGCCCAGCGTCCCTTACCTCTCGAACCCTTCCAAGAAGGGCGCCACACACCCCCTCGACTTCTGGCTCCCCTTTGTGTGCTTTATCTCTGCCCCCTTCCTTCTCCTCTCCCACAGTGCCGCTCAGATTGGCCCTAAGAAACTGTGATCCGCCCGGCGGTGGTGGCGCACGCCTTTAATCCCAGCACTTGGGAGGCAGAGGCAGGCAGATTTCTGAGTTCGAGGCCAGCCTGGTGTACAAAGTGAGTTTCAGGACAGCCCGAACTATACAGAGAAACCCTGTCTCGAAAAAACCAAAAGAAAAAAAAAAAGAAACTGTGATCCTCCTGCCTCAGTCTCCAGAATGCTGAAATTACAAGTATCTCTGCCCACTATACCCAGTTCCTCGAGTCTTTCTAATTCAGATCTTTTTGTTTGTTTGTTTGTTTGTTTGTTTGTTTTTTCGAGACAGAGTTTCTCTGTGTAGCCCTGGCTGTCCTGGAACTCACTCTGTAGACCAGCCTGGCCTCGAACTCAGAAATCTGCCTGCCTCTGCCTCCCAAGTGCTGGGATTAAAGGCCTCCACCACCACAGCCCGGCTAGGGTAAGGGTCTTAAGCCCACACCCACAGTGACAAACCTACTCCAACAAGGCCACACCTCCTAATAGGGTCACTCCTTGGGCCAATCATATATGAACCATCACAGTGTGTGTGTGTGTGTGTGTGTGTGTGTGTGTGTGTGATGTGCGGGAGACACACCTGCCAGAAGACGATTAGGAAGTCACTTCTCTCCTTCTACCATGCAGGTTGCCTAGATTGGACTCAGACTGTCAGCCTTGGTGGCCCGTCTCTTTACCCACTGAACCAGCTGTCTCATCGGCTCACATACAATATGAGTTTTTTATTTTATCTTTCAGTACTAGTATTGGGTTATAGCTTTTAGTTTGGTTGTAATTTATTTTTGTTGTTATTGTCAAGTTAAAGAGATTTTTTTTTTTTTTTTTTTTGGTTTTTTTGAGACAGGGTTTCTCTGTGTAGCTCTGGCTGTCCTGGAACTCTCTTTGTAGACCAGGCTGGCCTCAATCTCAGAGATCCACCTGCCTCTGCCTCCCAAGTGCTGGGATTAAAGGCATGCACCACCACTGCCCGGCAGTTAAAGAGATTTTTAAAAAAGATTTCTTTATTATTATATCTAAGTACACTGTAGCTGTCTTCAGACACACCAGAAAAGGGCATCAGATCTCATTACAGATAGTTGTGAGCCACCATGTGGTTGCTGGGTTTGAACTCAGAAGAGCAGTCAGTGCTCTTAACCGCTGAGCCATCTCTCCAGCCCAAGTTGAAGAGATTTATTGTCATTTTAACATGTATATATATATACATATATATATGTTAAATATATATATACATACATATATATATTCACCACACACACACACACACACACACACACACACACACACACACACACTGTAGCTGTCTTCAGACATCATCAGATCCCATTATAGATGATTGTGAGCCACCATGTGGTTGCTGGGATTTGAACTCAGGACCTCGGAGAGCAGCCAGTGCTCTTAACCACTGAGCCATCTCTCCAGCTCCCATTTTAACGTTTATATGAACCCAGAATGTAGGGCTGGCCCATCATCGAGGAAGCCCTTGAAGCTTGGTAAGGGGGCGGACAAGTTCGGGCAGCCTGACATCCTGACCAGGCTCCGTTTCACGGACCCTCGCCTGCAAAGCAGCCACAGGGAAAGCCGTCTCTTGAGCCTTGCTCCATTTACTGTGATAAAGCTGCAAGGCTGGGCAGGGAGCCTCGTGGTCCAAAACCTTACAGCTCCGGGAGGCTGCCAGAACCACTCCTAATGCTGCAAGAGCCTTCTCGAGGCTGGGAACCGCGGATTGGGTCCTGAGAGAGACAAATGGTGCCAGAGAGGTTGTCTTAGGTCTGAAAGGGACATGGGCGGCCAGGGAGACGGAGACAATGAGGTACCAGTTTGGCTTGCCTGCGCAGGGCCTTCTCTGGACACAGGGCGCGTGGCATTCTGTCATTGTATTCTGCAGGGCTCCGCAGGGCACTCCGAGATCTTGATGTTCCAGCACCATTTCATTATCAGTTTGCCTCCCCTCTGGACAGTAACTTTCGCTTTTGTTTCAGTAAATGGATTCTGTCTGTCTAAGTTAGTCTGCTTTTGAATTCTTTCGGTGGTGAGAACAATTACTCTTGGGTCTACTGAGTTCATTCTGGGCAGTGCGCAGGTGCGTTCTTTGAAGAGATACAGGCAGCAAAGACTGTAGGTTTTAAGACTGTAGGTTTGCCGGGCGGTGGTGGCGCACGCCTTTAATCCTAGCACTTGGGAGGCAGAGGCAGGAGGATTTCTGAGTTCGAGGCCAGCCTGGTCTACAGAGTGAGTTCCAGGACAGCCAGGGCTACACAGAGAAACCCTGTCTCGAAAAACAAAAACAAAAACAAAAAAAAAAAAAACAAAAACAAACAAAAAAAAAGACTGTAGGTTTAAGACTGTAGGTTTTGGGGAGTTTTCACAGGAGAAATGAAAGTGTTAAATATTGTCAAAAGAATAGGTACAGCTGACGTCCCCAGTTGGATATTCTCTCTCTCTCTCTCTCTCTCTCTCTCTCTCTCTCTCTCTCATTTTTGAGAAGGAGCCTAGCTGTGCTGCCCAGGATGGCCTTGAATTCCTAGACTGAACTCATCCTCCTGTCTCAGGCTCCCCAGCGCGTGCCTGCCACCATATTGGCTCATCCCTATGGGTTTTCAGCCCCTTCCATCTCCGTTATCTCAGGAAAAGCTGGTGCTTCAGGCAGACACTCGCAGGGGACTCAAGGAAGTCAAGTAAGCCCCTTGGCCTTCAGTAAGTAAGCCCCAAGGGTTCCTGGCTAGTAGTCTGCATGGTGGGAGGGAGCAGGGAAGGCGATATATCTCAAAGGGGGAGTCAGCATAGAGTCTACTTCCTCTGAACAAACATTTATCTCCGTGGTTATGACTTTGAGCATTTTAGTTACTTATACGTAGTTTAGATCTGAGCCTGGATTTATTTATTTATTTATTTATTTATTTATTTATTTAGGGCTAGCCTCTAATTCATTATGCAGCCGAGTCTGACCTTAAACTTTCCATCCCGCACCAGTCTCTGGGGCACCAGCATGGGCCACCATGCCTAGTCTGTATCGTGCCGTAGAAGGGAGCCCAGGGCTTCACGACTGCTCGGCAGACCTCTACTAACTGAGCCTCGTCCTCAGCTCCCAGCCTGGATTTATTGTGTTTTCTGTTTTACTATTATTATGTTTTGCATTTATTTGTTCGTGTGTATGGGTGTGGGTGTACATATGACATAGCACACATATGGAGGCCAAGGGATGATTTGGGGAGTTGGTTCTTTCCAGTGTGGGTTTTCTGGGATCAAATTCAGCTAATCAAGGGCCTTTCTTTACCCACTGAGCTATTGCTGGACCCAGGTCCTAGCTTGTTACAGTCTAATTATTGTCAGTTGAATACCAGATATACATAAATAAAAATAATAAATGAATCTTTAAAAAGCTAAGCATACTTGGGAGGCAGAGGCAGGCAGATTTCTGAGTTCGAGGCCAGCCTGGTCTACAGAGTGAGTTCCAGGACAGCCAGCGCTACACGGAGAAACCCTGTCTCGAAAGAAAAAAAAAAAACCAACAACAACAAAAAAACTAAACATAAAAATTCCTGATGGGCAGTTGTGTGTGTGCGAAGGCTTTGTTTGCCTCAAACAAGACTACAGAGACGTTAATACCAAGGTCCAGGGACTGGGGCACTGGAAACAGCAGTAAGCACACTCATGACATCTCTGTCCCCTTGTAAAGACGTGATAAAAATAGCACTTTATGCCTCTGGTTTTTCTCCCCAAACTCAAAGGCCAATTTATCATGAGAAAAACATCAGACAAATATCCAAAGAGAGGTATTCATATACATCCATCCATCCATACATATATACATGAATACATAACCAGTAATTCATATATATATACACCCAGTAATCATATACTCATACATATTTATATAACTAGTAATTCATACATCCATCCATACATAACCAGTCATCCATCCATATATCCATATATAAACAGTAATTCATACACATAGCTATATATAACCAGGTGTCCTCTTTCAAGATTATTACACATAAAGAACAGCTCAGTCTGTGGACGTCTAAGGAAATTTGACCTCTAAGTGCAGTGAGGAATCTTGCATAAATGCTGCAACAGAAAAGAACATTAGGTTAAAAACCCAGGACTATTAAATAAAGTATTGACTTTCTGCAATGTTAGCTTATTTGTTCCTTAACTGTGACAATGTGTGGTGTTATAACATGGGAAACTGAGCATGTGATATACAGAGACTCTCCATTGCTTTATCCAAAGCCATTCTAAAACAAACATATTTACTTTTGGCCTAGAGAAACAGCTCAGTGGTTAAGAGCATTTGTTCCTTTTCCACAGGATCTGGGTTCAATTCCTTGCACCCGAAAGGCAGCTCACAACCGTCTCTAACTCCGGTTCTAGGGTGTCTGATACCTTCTTCTGGCCTCCTCAGATACCAGGCATGCACGTGGTATACGAATACACATGTAGGTAAAATACTCAAGCACATAAAACAAAATAAGAATTTGGGTGTGTATAGTGACACAGCTCGGTGGTTAAGAGGCTGTTTGTTTATTTGTTCGTTTGGTTTGTTTGAGACAGGGTTTCATTATGTAGCCTCGGGTAGCCTAGAACTCACTTTGAAGCCCAGACTGGCCTCAAATTTGCAAAGAACAATAGCATATAAGTGTTATATTAATTAACATTTGTTGAGTTTTGCTTTTGTTTGTTTGTTTGTTTGTTTTTTGCTGTTTTTTTGTTTTTGTTTTTAATGTGCCCGACACCCCAGAAGAGGGGGTCAGATCCCATTACAGATGGTTGTGAGTCACCATGTGGTCGCTGGGATTTGAACTCAGGACCTTCGGAAGAGCAGTCAATGCTCTTAACCGCTGAGCCATCTCACCAGCCCAAAGCATTTGTATCTTAGCTGGAAGGAGGCAAGAGTGTGTTAGCTTTTCCAAGTGCACATAGCATTTTCTGGATATTGGTTTTGTCAGATTGCAGCTCCTTCCCCAGTCAACACTGACCACTGCACTGAAAAATATATGCAGTCTAGCTGGGCGTGCTGGCACAGGCTTGTAAGCATACTACGTGGGAGGCAGGGGAAGAGGATTATAAACCAGCCCGGGCTACACAAGACTTGTCAAGCAAAATAAAACAATGGGGGTCTAGTATACCTGCTACTCAAGACATACCTGTGTGTCCTGGAGGGGTCTGCAGTGCTGACTAAACCAGGGCCTCAAGAGTGCTGGGCAAGATCTCTGTCACCAGACCCGGCCCCAAGCACAGTGCCCTAGAGAGCTGAGGCAGGAGATGTGGGTTTTTGCTTTTCTTCCCATGGTTCCAATTATCTTACCAGAAAAACCTCCGGCCCGTGTACTTCCCATCAGAAGCATTAAGACATTATTAATTAATCCTCACTAGGCCTGAGATAATAATCATTGCTGTCACATGTCCCTGTAAAACTAATGCTGCCTTGCTATAAAATTCCATTTTCACTAAGACGACCTAAAAAGCTTTGTCCTCAGGCATATTTTGGAAACTGCAGAGATCTGTCTGCCCTAGTTTTGTTTTTTTTTTTTTTTTTTTTTTTTTAGTTTGTAACACACAAACTATTTAGTATAACCACATAAATGAGAAAAGTTTACTCATTGAAAAGCCTTGCTATAAGATGGCCACCTTACAAGTATATGGGTTTTTTGGGGGAGGGGGAGGGGAGGGTTGTTGTTATTGTTGTTTGTTTTTTGAGACAGATCCTCACTATATAACCCTGGCTGGCCTGGAACTCTCTGTGTAGACCAAGCTGGTTTTGAACTTACAGAGAACCACTTGCCTCTGCCTCCCAAGTGCTCGGATTAAAGTGGTATACTAGCACACCCCATCTCTTTGCTTTTTTTTTTTTTTTTTTTTTTTTTTAACAGACTCTCACTAAGTTGCCCAGGTTAGTTTGAACTTGGGTTCATCCTGCTTCATCGTCCCAAGTACTAAGGTTTCAGGTTTTCCTGTTTAGCTTCTGTGACACTTGTGGTTGGAATATCTGATCGTTCTCAAAACTCATCTGATGAAACCCTCCCCTTGGAGGCGATGGTGTCCTGAGTGACCTTAAGAGGGCTCCACCCTCACAGCTGGGATCAATGCCCCAACTAGAAAAGCCCGGGCCTGGATTGTGACACTCTTCTGTGATCTCAGGCGCCAGAGGTAAAGGAAGGCTGGAGGACCAAAGTGAGTTTGGCTCCAGCCTCACACACAGACTTCCAAGTGTCAACACGGCACTACATGGACATGTAAGTTTCTGTACAGCAAAGGAAGCCATCAGCAGAATTAACAGGCAGCCCACAGAACGGTTCGAAGTCTGCCAGCAGCACTTCAGACAAGGGGCTGATAGCCAAGGTGTATAAACGATTGCAAAAATTAAATACCAAGGGAATGAAACTATTTATGAAAAGTCTTCAGCCGGGCAGTGGTGGCGCACGCCTTTAATCCCAGCACTTGGGAGGCAGAGGCAGGCGGATTTCTGAGTTCGAGGCCAGCCTGGTCTACAGAGTGAGTTCCAGGATAGCCAGGACTACACAGAGAAACCCTGTCTCGAAAAACCAAACCAAACCAAACCAAAAAAAAAAAAAAAAAAAAAAAAAAAAGTCTTCAATATTGGACTGGAGCAAGAGGGGCCGGAGTGGGTGGGCTGGGGGGGGGTCTTCAATATTGATGATAGTCAGATTAAAGGTGTTTTCAGATACCTCCTCACACCCCTCAGAATGGCTCTCAACAAATCTGACAAAAACAAAAAACAAACAAACACTGGAGGCATGCAAAGAAGAAAGAGCACTAAGCTAAGAGTGGGGCGCACTTCTTTAGTCCCAGCATTTGGGAGGCAGAGGCAGGCGGGTCTCTGTGAGGTCAGCCTGGTCTACAGTCAGAATTGTGGAGAGTCTGTGTCTCAAACAAACAAACAAACAATAAATAAATATAATGAATACAGCCATTGGGAAATCGATTTGGAGATTTCTCAAAAAATAAAGAATAGAATTACACATGATCTAGCTGTTTCCTTCCTGTTTCCTTTCTATCCAGAGAACTTCATGCTCTGCCATAGAGATATTTACATGCATGTTTATTGAACTTTAGTCTCTATATATCAAAGAACTAAAATCAACCTAGCCCATCAAAAAATAAAATAAATTAAACCCTGGGAACACTTAAGTCATGCAGTTTCAATATTTATTGTAGACTTTCAAAAAATTGTGTCTTAGGGAATAGAGACAAACAGAGGGGCTATCCTGGGCTACATTTGGAGTTCAAGGCAGGCCAGTTTGGGCTACAAAGTGAGGCCTTGCGTCAAAACAAAAACAAACAAACAAACAAACAAAAACCTTTGAAACGTTTTTTTTTTTAATGACTTTCTAAAGATTTATTTTGTTATTTTATGTGTAATCGTGTTTTATCAGCATGTTACGTGTGCGCACCGCGTGCACGCCTGGTGATGGTGGGGGCTGGAAGAGGATGTTGGATCCTCCGGGACCGGAGTTACAGATGGTTGTGAGCTGCCACGTCCTGTGCAGGAGAACCACCGAGGCGTAGCTCCAGCCAGTGCGCTAAGCTCACGCAGTAGGAGGTTTCCAGTGCTGCTCCCTCACCCCCCCCCCCCAGCGGCTTCACCTCCCCCGCTTCCTTCCCAGGCCACACGGATGCCACTCGCCTCCATCAACAAAGGCAGAATGCGCCCAGGGAAGCTGCCTGGCTGCGAGCCACCGCTAGGGTTGACTGGTCCTTTCTCAGCTCAGCTCACCTGTCTGCCACTCTGGTTCCCACAATGTCCCTTTATGGGGCTAGGGTTAGAAGAGAAACAGATTTGCGGTGACAAAAAATGGAAAGTTGTTTTTTGTTTGTTTGTTTTTAAATTTTATTTATGTGGCTTTTTTGGGGGGGGGAGTGAGGTGGGGGCGGGGAACCATTCGGTAGCTCGGGTTGGTAGAGATTCTCCTAAGTAATGAGATTATGAGATTATGTGCGTGAGCCACCATGCCTGCCCCCCCCCCTTTTTAATTTCTGAGAGAGAAAATTAAGCAGACTAGTAACTTCAGCAACAGATGAGATGGCGGCTGGGAAGGCGTCATGTTTCCTATAGAGCCCCCCCCCTTCTTCTTTTCTCTCTTCTTCCAAAATAGGACCTTGATTTGTAACACTGGCTGTCCCGGAACTCGCTATGTAGATCAGGCTAGCCTCACATTCACAGTGTCCTATAATCATCTTTTCCATCAATAAGAAAAATGTGACCGACCAAGATGCACTTCGGCTTCTTCCGCTTCGTCGCCCGCACCCCCTTCCTCCCCTCGTCTAGGAACTCGTTCTCGCCCCTATGGCTCCATCTGCTGCCAAGACAAGGAATAGCACATCCTCACCCTTCTCACCAGGACACTTCAAAGCTTCATGCGGGCTGGGAAATCGCGCCCCCCTCTTGGTGTACTGTCTGACCAGAATCCTCTAGGGTTGAAGAAAAGTAGCGTTTGCTGCTCCCGGTTCTGTTAAGGACACTCCCCGCTTTCCTTCACCTTATTATTCACATATTTTAATCGACAACACATACACAGCGTTACAGATGCCTTCTTTAAGGGCATTGAAGTGTAACGTTCTGGGAAGGATTTTTATGTTTAAGTGCCAAACCTAGGCGCTTGAATTCTATCCCTACAACCTGTGCGGTGGAAGGAGGGAGCAGACTCCCACCCAAGCTGTTCTGACCTGCACATGTGCACCGAGGCACACATGCCCCTACCCCACACACAATTTAAAAGATTTAAACCATGTAAAAGTCCGAATCGATGAGCCAGCTTGTCCCTGTGACAAATGCGAGAAAAATAATCGGAAAGAGGGAGTGACTTGGCTCATGGTTTTAGGTGGATGAATTATTACCTTGCACCTGAGCTGAGACAGAGTATCATGGCAACAGGAGTGCGTGGGTGGCACCCCATTCTCCAGACTGGGATCCCATTCACCTGATCCCCTGGGCCCGAGGAAACCCTAGTTTCTCAGTTCTAACACATCCACCCTGATTCATTCCTACCTTGACCCAGACCTCCCAGTCAGCGCTCACCTCCTGCCTTAGACCTACTCTATCAGAGGCATAGAATCCATCCTAGCGGGGTGGGGTGGGGGTGGGGCACGGCAGCAAGCCACCGGCTTGGCAGCCTGGGCCGGAAGCGGAGGCTTCACATCTTCGACTGCAAAAACACGAAGCAGAGAGGGTGAACTGGAAATAGGGTGCGGCTGTGTGTAACAGGCCTTAGCACAACTGACTCCATGATGGAAAAACCGTTCAGGCCTTAAAACTCAGCACATGGACAGCACCACCAGCCAAAACTAAAACAAAACCTAATCCATCAAAGTCTGTAGTTCTGGGAACGTCTCTAAAAGCATTAACCCTGTTTTTTGTTGTTGTTGTTTTTGTTTTTTTGTTTTTTGTTTTGTTTTTTGCTTCTGTCGTTCTGCTTTTGGCTAACTGAAGTATGTTAACCCAGAACATGTTTTTTTGTTTTGTTTTCTTTGTTTGTTTGTTTGTTTGTTTTTTGAGGCAGGGTTTCTCTGTGTAGCCCTGGCTGTCCTGGAACTCACTTTGTAGACCAGGCTGGTTTCGAACTCAGAAATCTACCTGCCTCTGCCTCCCAAGTGCTGGGACTAAAGGTGTGCGCCACCACTGCCTGGCTCAGAACATGGTTTTGAGCTTAAAAGCTCACCCTGAGAGAGACTTGAGGATACAGTGGGGTATAGAACACCCAGTATAGTAGCCTGAGGCTACTAAAGACTTTCTATTGGCTTAAACCTATGACCCAATAGTCTTGTATGAAGTCCCAAAATTCACCAGAGTGCTGTTTCCAAAGCGGTGGATGCACCTGAAGGCTGGAGACAGAGGATAGAGTGGCCCACGGCATAAGGCTGGGTCTTCTTCGATATGTCGGCCTTCTTGGATGATCCAAAGCCGGGAAAGCACTTCGGCTCCTGCTGCCCATCTTGGGAGCAGCCTGAGGTTGAGGCTTCATCTTAACGCAGACAGGCACTAGGGACTTGGAATGTGTCTTGCTGCGGGGGACGGTCGCAGAGATCTCTCCTTGTCTCAGCTTTTGTTTTGGCAGCTGTGGTGAAGGAAAGAGGCAGGAGGCTAGCCAGCTCTGTTGCTGCAAAGTCTGTTGCTATAGGCAACCACAGGCGGCTTCTCCATCCGGTGCCTAGTCCTGCTGTGCTCCAAGAGGTCCTGAGTGCTCCCAGGAGTTCAGCAGGCACCTTGGCATGTGTGCGCTCTTCTGGAGCCAGTTATGGGCAGGGGAGGCGGGCGTGATGGTCTTCAGGGGCACCCACCGTTGCAGGCTCGACTTCCTCAGCGGACTCGCTTGGGAGCCTCTTCCGTATGAAGCCAGCCAGCAGATGTTGCACTCTGGCAGCTGCCCTCTTCTGCCCCAGCGCCCGTCAGCTGCGGGTGAAGGGCGAGCATATTTTCAGGAGCTCTGCCTTCCAGCTCTTGTGGGAATCAGGAAGGGAGAGGCGATTTGAATGTTCAGCCCGTGTGGAGGAACTGGACGAGCGTTTGGGATGGGGCGACAGCCAAAGGTTCCATCCCGGGGCCCAGGCAGAGTGACAGGCGTGGGAATTTCCTGTTCGAAGGCGTGGCTTCCAGCCGCTGTTCCGTTGCGTTCGCACTGAGCAAGACCACAGTTCACAGGGTTCATGGGGCAGTCACCTGAGAACTGTGTGGGCTGGAAAGAGCACCTCCGACGGCGTCCCTTTGTGTGGAGAACATTCAGAGCATTGCTAGCCAGGGCAGACTCCTTCAGAAGGCTGTCTTGCGGACAAAGGAAGCCATACTGGTCAGTGGGGAGCAGATCACTGTCCAGAAGTCATGTGAGCCTTGGAAGTCAGGCAGTTTTAGTGAGGCAGTTTAGATACAATTCCCTCATTTTGTACAGATCTGCCATCTTTCTGGGGGGACAAAAACGTCTGGCTGTGTAGCCCAGCCTGGCTTGGGTCTCACTCTGCAAACCAGATTAGCTTCCATCTCTCAGAGATCTGCCTGCTTCCACCTCCCTGAAGCCAGCATCAAGGGATTAAGCCACCGCCCTGAGCACTGCCTGCTCTCTCTCTCTCTCTCTCTCTCTCTCTCTCTCTCTTTTTTTCCTGAGACATGGTTTCTCTGTATAGTCCTGGCTGTCCTGGAACTCACTCTGTAGACCAGGCTGGCCTCGAACTCAGAAATCCGCCTGCCTCTGCCTCCCAAGTGCTGGGATTACAGGCGTGCGCCACCACGCCCGGCTGCTCTTTTGGTTAGTTGTAAACCTGTTTGGTTTTCTCAGTTTTGCTGCGTCCTATAATGAAGTGAGAAGCATCACACCTTACAGCATAACACAGAGCAGAGGAATGGAAGGGAGAGAGAGATCCAATGGGCTGGGCTAGAGGGGTGTCAGGGGACTCATGGGAGAGAAGCAGGGTACTGAGTAGGACTTGCCTTGGCATGTGTGAAGCCTGGAAAGAGATCTTTTCTATTGCTCTGATTCCTCACACACACGTCAGTCAGTGGATGGCTTCAACAGTGGCCCTTTCCCCATTACATCTCATTTGGTTTTGTTGACGTTGGTGGTGGTGGTGGTGGTGGTGGTGGTGGTGGTGGTGATGGTGGTGGTTGTGGTGTGTGTGTGTGTGTGTGTGTGTTGGGGATGGAACTCAGGACTTCAAACCTGCCAGGTCAGTGATGCACCACTGAGCTAACTGCCCCAGCCCAGGTAGGGTAGAAGAGCAGAACCCCAGGCTACTTATCTCCCAGATTGTTCTCCTCCTCTCATTCTTCAACCTGAACACCTGAGGGATCCGCGGAGGCTCTATCAGGCTCTGTCTAGTTAAGATGTAACTCGGAACACATCTTGCTGTCAGCAGTTAGTAGAGGGAAAAGGTCTAGAGTCTGGAGACGGTGTGTCTGGAAGAATCCTCAAACGTCTGATAAGCAGGAAGCCTCCCTTGACACCCAGTCCCGTGACACTCTGTGATCTGGACCCTCGCTCACCCAGGAGGACAGTAGAATGCCTCTGGCCGAAACCCAAGCCACGCAGACAAATTTGGGCGCTTTCCACCTGGCAGTGTGTGACTGTGGGTGTTCACCCTCCCCATCCTTGATGCTATCAGATGTTTTGTTATCTTCCTATGCTCAGATACTCTGTCTTCTAAATAAATATAATTATTAAATTCAAGGATGATATTTTACAAGGAGTCTAACAAAAAATAAACCAAGGAGCAGAAAATTGGCTTAGAGCCTCTGGGTTTCTCAGTTCAGATGAAAATCCACTGCGTGTTTCATTGCACAGAAATCTAATAGAAAAGAAATCACATGAAAAACTAATCCCTAAAGTCTCACCAACATGGCGGCCTAAGCATGAACTGAACACAGAGACACAAACACACATGCCAAAGTGTCATTAATCCTAAAGAACTGCAGGCGACTGAAGAAATCTGAGAGCAGGCGAGGTGGTTCTCTCCAGGGAAGAACACTGTCCAGTACCAAGTGGTCAGTGGGTGTGGTGACACACACGCCTTTAATCTCAGTGCTTGGGAGGCAGTGACAGATGAATCTATGTGAGTTCCAGGTTTATCCAGGTCTTCTCAGAGAGTTCCAGGCAGCCAGGGAGACATAGCGAGACTGTCTCAAACACATGTGAGACTGGAGAGACGGCTCAGTGTTGAGCACTGATTGCTTTTGCAGAGGACCGAGGCTCAGTTCCAAGCACCCACATGGCGACATGGTAGCTTACAACCATTCTAACTCCAGTTTTTGAGATACACTGCTCTCCTCTGCGGTACCAGGCACTTTTTTGGAGGCGCTTACATGCATTCAAGCAAGCACTCATAGACATAAAATAAAAAAAGCAAATAAATCTTAAAAGAAAATAGACCCATTGCTACACACTTTAAAAAAAATTTTTTATTCCTTTTTCATACCTGAGGATAAATGGATAAGCTGAGAGAATTTGGTAGAGGGTAGGGAAGTGTGAAAGTGGGCCCAGGGGATGGATGACTAGGAGAAGAGGAAGACTATTCCCAGAAGAATTGTGAAGTCAGCATGGAAGTTCAGAAAAGCTACGTTACCCCAGACAAAGGGTCAGGGGAAGCTGAGAGGGGAAACTGAACCCAAACCAGCCCAGGCCTGGAAACCCCCAAAAGGTTCAGACCCAGAGAGAAGTGAGAAGCCCAAGACCACAGGACTGCTCCCTAAGATGCTTGTGACGTCTCCTTCCTGCCTCAGGCTCTTCCTCCCTGTGTGCCTTGGGATGTGGTCCCCAGGCCTTCCGGCCATCCCAGCTCCCTGCCTCCTCCTCCTGCAATGGCTCCTGGCTGTCACATTTGCAAATGCATGGGAACAGAATTGGACACCACAGAAGAAGAAGGTTTCTGTAAGACACACCCGTCTGTCTGAGCGCTTACCTGGTCAGATGAGGACATCAGGCCTGTCTTCTAACCTGTCACCTGTGTCTATCCTGTTGCCACTCTGGGAAAATGGGAAGTCACTCTGCATGCAGTTCATTCCCGGTGATAGAATGGTTGCAAGCCTCAATTTTTTTTTTTTTAAGTATCTGGACAGTAAGACCCTTTAAGTGCCTGTCCCTTCAAGGCTGAGACGCTGTGGCTGGACTCAAGTTTATGAAATATTGACTGTTCTCAGGCCAGATGTTCACAGTGCAGGGGTGCAGGGGTGTGGGCGGTCGGGGGGGGGGCGTGTAGGCTGCACAGGGCAGTGGGGAGCATCGAGGCTGAGCTTGGAGACTGACCTGGGTTCAAGTTTACCCATGGCGAAAATGGCTACCCTTACTGAACGATCAGACTAGGTTCTCATGTGAGGTGACCTAAGATCAGGGGAGGCCTCCCCGGCAGCACCTTCCCAGACAAACAAACAAACAAACAAAAAACAAAAAAAAAAAAAAACAAAAAAAAAAACAAAAAACCAAAGAGAGCCCAGAAAAAAGGTTAAAGGGGCTTTTAGTGAAATCACTCCAACAGCAGAAGGGAATGTCTCTCCAGAAAGCCCAGGGCTGCTG
Organism: Apodemus agrarius; assembly: GCA_964023405.1. Taxonomy (NCBI): domain Eukaryota; kingdom Metazoa; phylum Chordata; class Mammalia; order Rodentia; family Muridae; genus Apodemus; species Apodemus agrarius. The sequence goes on along the minus strand of OZ030006.1, from coordinate 152,636,627 downwards.
AAAAGATGGAAAACCAGTTTCCTCCGGTCTCTGCATTGAAGCTTTTGCTGAGGAGAATGTGACACCTGTCCCGCTGGGGCTCACGTGAGCCTGGGGGCTCGGGGTGGGGGTAGGGGGTCAAAAAACATGCTCCATCTCCTCGAGCCAACTCAGGAAGAAATAATTAACCGCATTCTAGTGCTGCGGGCTTAACTTTGCTGGAGTTAAGACTGGCCCCGACTCAGGAAGGGCCTTTGAGATAGCAGATAGCTGGCGGACTTTATTCCCTTTAAGTTTGTGTTAGCTTTGGGCCAGGAAGGCTCAGCTAATTATGTTTACTGTCATCAGTTTGCCCTTTAGCTTTGTGGCCACTTTAAGGCCTCAGCTGCCCTTTGGGTTCATTTTTAACTAACTAGCGACTCACAGCTGAAGGGTGGCTTGCGGAAAGGACTCCTTTGAAAGGCTGACCTGCCTCTTTCTAATCCACCTCGGAGGTCTCACATCTCCCCAACTCCTTGTCTGCCCCAACACTGCCACGCCAGCCAGCTGTAGTTCCAAATCTGTGGAAGGTAAATTTAGTCACTAACAAGGTCACAGGTATTGGGGAGTGGGGGGGTGTCACAGCGGATCCCTGGTATATGTGGAGCACCTGTTTTTGCAAGACCCAGAGGTGCCTGGGAAAAAGGCAAGCAGAAGGGACCTCGGAGAGCCCAGTCGCCCATCTGTGTAAGGTTCCCCACAACTTTTAAGGAACCCAGCAATCCACAGCAAATGCCCCGTGATTCCCAGCCTTAACACTCCCACCCAGGGCCAGACTGGTTTACTTGGGCTGCTTTAGGGCTTAGAATGAACCGTGAATAAAGACAATTTGGACCTCGTGGGGAAAGCTCCGTTGTCCCTAGCGAGTGGATTGTTCCCGGAAGCTGGATTCAGGAGGCCGTGAGGTGCACCGGTAACCGCCCGTGATAGACTCTCAGCGGCATCAGACAGGACCAGCTGCAAGGGAGGGTGGAGGGCGTGGGGGGGAGAGCAGGGACGGGGCGAGGCACAAGGCCCCTTGCCCACTTCATCTTGGGAGTAGCACTTTGGTCTCAGTCTGCAGCCCCCCCCCCCCTTCCCAGACCCGAGGCTGAAGGGATCTTCGCTACCTGGGGGGGTGACCAACTAGGTCTGCAAATACATGAACCTGTGGGGGGCATTTCACGTGCAAACCACAGTAGAAACCTTTGTTCAAAAGAATTGAGGCAGATTGAGGGTGCTGAGCGGGAAAACACAGGGCAGTGCTAAGTTGCCCGGAGACCACTGCAAGTGAATGGGCCTCCATTGCTTAGTTACTGGGCTGGCGCCTGTCCTTGGCCACAGTAGGCAGAACTGTTTCTTCCAGATCCACAAGCATTGGGAAGCCTTGGACAGCAAGAGAGAGAACCTGTTCCATCCAGTTTAGAGCCCACGACAGGAGTTTTACAGGTTAAAAAAAAATGATGATGATGATGATGATGATGATGATGATGATGATGATGATGATTATTTTGGGTGTGTCTGTGTGTCCAGGTGCACATGTTGCGGTCAGAGAACAACGTCCCGGAGTCAGTCCCTCCTTCCACCTCGCTGAGGCAGGGTCTCTCTGGTTTCTGAGATGCTGTGTGTTCGAGGCTGGCAGTTTGTGAGTTTCCACCTTCCACCTTCTGGGATTACAGACATCTACCACTGGATCTGAACTTTTACAGGCTGGGCTGGCTGGTTTTTAACTTGACAAGAGCTCGAGTCATCTAGGAAGGATTAGCCTGTAGGCAAGCCTGTGGGTCGTTTTCTTTATTGATGATTGGTGTGGAAGAGTCCAGACCACCATGTCAGTACTATTTCTTGGGTAGGTAGACGGTCCTGGAGTTTCTAAGAAATCAAACAGAGCACGCCAGCAAGGAGGAGTGTGTGAGCGCTGTTCCTCTGTGGGACAGCTTTTGCTCTGGTCTCCGGGTTCCCGCCTCAAGTTCCTACCCCGACTTACCTCCGTAATGGGGAGTAACCTGAGAGTTATAAAATGAAATAACCCTTCCCTATGTGAATGGCGTACTTGGTCACAGTGTCTGTCACAGCAGTAAAAACCTAACCAGGACACATAGGTTCTGATCATGGAACATAAAGGGTTGGAGAGATGGCTCTGTGGTTAAGAGCACCATCTGTTCTTCCAGAGGACCTGGGTTTAATCCCAGCAAACAACAGTCTATAACTCCAAAATCTGACACCCTCACATAGACATACATGCAGGCAAAACACTAATATACATAAAACAAAAATAAACAATTTTAAAAAATCTTTAAAGAGAGATTTGAACTTAGATGGTTGCGGCAAATGCTTTTACTCAGAGAATCTTTTGCTGGTATCTAAAACCAGGATGTGGGCTGGAGAGATGGCTCAGCGGTTGAGAACACTGACTGCTTTTCCCAGAGATCCTGAGTTTAATTCCCAGCAACCACATGATGGCTCACAACCATCTGTAATGAGATCTGATGCCCTTTTCTGGGGTGTGTCTGAAGAGAGCCATAGTGTACTCACATACATTAAAATGAATAAATAAATCTTTAAAACCAGGATGTTTGTGTCTCCTGTAAAGGGGGAGGGGGAGGGTGGAGCAACCCGAGACGGGGCTGGAACCCAGGCCCCCCTGCCCCTCCTTTCTCCTTGCCTTTGTGGAATGAGTCCCCTTTCTCCTAAGGACAGGGGGAGACCGCTGTGGGGTGTGTCCAGGCTCATACTCTCTCAGCTGCCAGTCAAGAGCTCCTACAGCGAGCACTGCCCACATGGGAACTTGAAGCTGAAGCCGTGTGGGCCTGGCTGGGTGAGCATGGCCAGTCTAAGCAAAGAGACCATCGGCTTCTTCAGCAGCAAAGTCAGGGCATCCTAGACAGCCAGCACACGGTTTCTGGCAGAGTTCCAAGGGGTGTGGTAAATTCTGAGGAGGATTAAACTTGAATAGTCCTTCCCAGATCCAGCGCAGACAAGAAAGGGCTATACGCGTTTTGTCCCATTCCCAAATGCACCGAGTGACCCAGCTGCAGAAGCCAGCCCTTGTGCCTCTTCACCCTGATGGGGGTGGGGTGGGGGTGGGCGGGGGAGAATGTCTAGAAGAAACGATCTGCCTGGGCACCTTGGGCAAACCTGTGGTGGCATGTGACTTGGGAGATGACTGGTAGGAGGATCACTTGGACAATCGGAGTTCAAGTCTAGCTCGGGCGCCATGAGACTCTATCTCAAAACGGTTGCTTGTGGCTGCAGCTCTGTGAGAGTGCGTCCCCAGCATGCATGAAATCGGGTGTGATCCCCAGCACTATAAATCAGTGTTAACACATGACGAAAACATGAAACGTAGCCTTTGTTTCCATGACCCCAAGATTCTGTGTCCTTCCAAGATCCTGACAAAATCCAGCTAGGAATTTGTTGATGCTACACAGATGTGAGGTACTCTGTTCTATCAGTTTTTGTGTTTTTTGTTGTTTTTCTTTTTTTCTTTTTTTTTTGTTTTGTTTTTGATTTCCAGACAGGGTTTCTCTGTATAGCCCTGGCTGTCCTGGAACTCACTCTGTAGACCAGGCTGGCCTCGAACTCAGAAATCCACCTGCCTCTGCCTCCCAAGTGCTGGGATTAAAGGCATGCGCTTAAACCACTGCCCGGTTTAAGAGTTTTTTTTTTTTTTTTTTGATTTTTTTTTTTTTGAGTTTTTGAGACAGGGTTTCTCTGTGTAGCCCTGGCTGTCCTGGAACTCACTCTGTAGACCAGGCTGGCCTCGAACTCAGAAATCCGCCTGCCTCTGCCTCGAGTATTTTTTTTTTTTAAATATATATGAGTACACTGTAGCTGTTCTGATGGTTGTGAGCCATCATGTGGTTGCTGGGAATTTTGAATTCAGGACCTCTGCTCGCTCTGGTCAGCCCCACTCACTCCAGCCCTGCTCCCTTCGACCTAAAGATTTATTTAATCTAAGTACACTGCAGCTGTCTTCAAACGCGCCACAAGAGGGTGTCCGATCTCTTTACGGATAGTTGTGTCTATCAGTCTTTGAACCGTGGATATGTGGGCTTCTGCCCTTGAGCTGTGTGGTGTCTCTGAACATGATGGTCCTAAAAAGCCACTGGGAACTGTGCTGCTCCCTGGTCACCCTCCTCTTCTGGTACCTCCTCCGTTATCAAAGCTGCATTCAGCTCCTTAGGGTTCTAATGCCTGGGTCATGTCCTGTTCACGTCATCCTTTGAGCCTCCTGAGCCACAGGCTGGGACTGTCACTCCCAATAGCAGGCCTTTTGACCCACCTTGCACTCCTGCTAACACCTGTCCTTTCCGGGCAGTGTTGTGGACTGTAGAGAGCACAGGAGTGTTGGGACAAGCCCCAGAAGATGTGATTATCACAATCTGGCAACATCGAGGCAGGAAAGCCCTTTGCCATTGCCAAGGAATAGGACCCCAGAGACCGCATCTCTGTTGCCTTTACAAAGGTGAAGTTGGGGTGGACACATGTTCTCACATTCCACAGGCCCAGTTTTATATCAAGCTCCTACTAGGATAAAACAACCATAAAGTAATGATTTGTGTGGGGGCCACGTTTGGGGACGTTTGTAGCACCTTTTCTGAGTTTGCATCCGAATACCTAGGGCTCTCCTGTGGGGGTGGAAGCAAGCCCTTCCGCTTACAAATCCGAAGGCAGAGGCTTTCAGCGGGCCATTGTGCTCGCTCAGCCTTGATCTCTCCTGCCACCTGCTGGACGATGCTAGAAAATACACCCGGATCTTCGCAGCCTGTCGTATTCCTCATCTTGTTGGCTTTGCCTTGGGCCCCGGAACCCTGAGATCCTGGGGTCTATCGGCCACAGCTGTCAGTTCAAGTCAAGTTCAAAGCCTTGAGTCAGGTTAGGCAAGATGAGTCTTGGCTCGTTGAATACTGACACGTGCCCGGTGGAAGGACTCGGTTCCTTAAATGGCACGCCTATGACTGAGTGACAAGGTCCTGCCAGGTGGTCTTGTTGTACAGCAGTTTTTCTGTAACTGAAACACCCCTGGGGGCTGTCGTGAGACTCAGGAGGTAAACAGAAGGTCACAAGTCTGAGAAAGCAGACATTTGCAAGATTCTCAAAGGCCCTTCACCCGTTTATGAAAGGAATGAGCAACTCTGATCAGACAAACTGAGATGTTGGACTGTGAGGAGAGATTCTTGGACTGTCCGGCTGCCTGAAAGCTGTGCAGAGAACTCCGAGGCGACAGGGTTTGTGAGTCATTACTGGTATCAGGGTGGGCTTTTCCACGACGTGGCTGCTTTTGAATCATCCATGCTCCTGTATGAAATCCTCTCATCCATACTCCTGTTTGTAATCTCAATTAAAAAAAAAAGAAGTTGGCTCATCAAGTTGGACTTTGGTGCAAGACTTACTTTAAACTTATTGTGGGTTCCTTTGCTGGGGTGAGCGTGTGTGTGTGTGTGTGTGTGTGTGTGTGTGTTGTGTCTCCCCACCTCAGAAAGTGTGTCATACAACACCCACAGTGCTCATATAAGCCGTTCTGCAATCCCAGTTTATCTCTCAAGGCTAATTCTCTAGCCCTCCAACAGCAGCTCGAGCAGGAGAGTGGGCCAGCCCGAACTGCCGCTATCCAAGGTGCTGATTCTTTCATCACAGTGCTTAATTAAGGGATTCTTGACCAAGGGAGAGGAACCGGTGGAGTGACAAGACATCTGTCTCATTTAGTTTTCACAACTGAAAGGTCACGTTATGACCCTTTCCACATTACTTGTGGGTCTGTGGAATGAGTTTCCGCTGGACATTTCATTTCAACCTCTCAAGAGCTCCACAGACATATTATTTGTTTCTGTTTCAGGAGGGAGGAAAGGAACATGGACAGATCAAGCAAAATATTCAGGGTCATGAGAACATGCCTAAAACGACCTTCCATTAAAATCACCCAATGGTGCTCACAGTATGCCTTGTCTTCAGTGTGTGTGACTGGCACCTCCTTCCATCCAAGCCAAAAGTACATTTTCTTTTCTTTTCTTTCTTTTTTTATTTTTTCAGATTTATTTATTTATACGTAAGTACATTGTAGCTGTCTTCAGACACTCCAGAAGCGGGCATCAGATCTCGTTATGGATGGTTGTGAGCCACCATGTGGCTGCTGGGATTTGAACTCAGGGCCTTCAGAAGAGCAGTCGGTGCTCTTAACCACTGAGCCATCTCTCCAGTCCCAAAAGTACATTTTCTCTCCGGTGGTTTACACTCTCCTCATGCTCAACTTCTATGACCCATGTCCACACTGCCACTAGCTCCTCTGTGGCCTCTGCCACGCATTAAGCCCACACCTATGCTGCTATATTGAATGGCCCCATAACATGTCATGCAACTTAAACTGAAGCCAATAAAAATTACTACGGAGCTTTAAAGCTGTATAATCCAAGACAATGGTGGAATCACAATTGTTGGAGACACCCCCCATTAAGCTCGAGATGCCAGGGAATCCTGATGACAAGAAGGAAAAACCTGCCAGGGGCACCCTGTGTCAGAGCGCGAGGCTGTGGCCTCTGGTGGGCCCCAGGATGAGCACTGAGAGTCCCCAAGGCCTGCTTCTTTGGCGCAAGCGCCTCATGACGTCATTTCTGCAACTATTCCTAGGACTTATCCTTCTCCTCATCTATTTACTGTTTCTTCTCTTTCCCCCTTCCCTGATTAAACTCGTATTTGGTGACCTGGCAAGACCTAGTAGGAGCCGGCTTGATATCCAGGAACTAGATGTTACCAATAATATTAAAATGAAAGCTGTTCATTAATTCAAGAGAAATGTATGTTACGGTCACTTGCCCGAGCTGGAAATGAAGGTAGCCAAGAGCTGCGGGCAGAGATGAGCAAATCTACAGCTGTCCCCCAGTCTCGGTCTCAGTTCTGTGTAATTAAAACACTACCTTCTTATTACAAAACAGGCTGGAATGACATACAGATATCTCCCAGAAGGTCAGCAGTGGGTTCCTTGGGTCCAGGGACAATGGTGACAGCCCCCTGGGAATTCTCCATACGGGTTAAGTGAGGATGGTTTTGTAGACAGAGAGATGGGGTCCTGGGTGTTTGACAGGGATTGGAGATCCAAAGACTGCAGGGTCAGCAGTGTGACCTCATGTTTGCCCTTTTATGAATCCAGACTGTCTCACACATGACTGAAAGATACCGACTTTGTAACCGCAACACTGCTGCCCCCAACCTCACCGGAGACTGGCGGCCGGGAGATATAAAAAAAATTGTGCTTGCTACAAAATTTTATGTTTGAGATTGTATGGTTCCCCCCTCCCCCCTTTTTTTTCTGTTCTAAATCTGTACTAACTCTGTATCACAAGAAAATGTTGGCACAGTCAAATAGAGAAGCATTTAGCCAACCTCCTATGACCCTTGTAACCCAACTTCCTTGTATGATTTCAATTAAAGACTGAGGCTGAGTCAAGTCTACATGAGCATTTCTGACTCCCAAGTTTAGAAAGCTCTCACGGCAAAAAAGAAAAAGCCTGCCAGCGTGAATCTCAAGTGGGTGCTTTTTTTTTTTTTTTTCAAGACAGGGTTTCTCTGTGTAGCCCTGGCTGTCCTGGAACTCACTCTGTAGACCAGGCTGTCCTCGAACTCAGAAATCTGCCTGCCTCTGCCTCCCAAGTGCTGGGATTACAGGCTAGTGTGTGCTTTCTTATTCACCTACCAGGTATCCCTTAGTACATGACGACCCCCGACTGGTGTCAAGGCCAGATGCTGGCACACAATAAACATTTCAGGTTGGTAAGATGGTTGAGAAGGCAGGAGCACCTTCTACAGAGCCTGGTGACCTGACTGAGGCTCTCCAGGACTCACATGGTGGAAGGGCTGACGCCTGGAAGTTATGCTCTGACTTCCACATGCACAAAGGGGCGCATGCACACACCACCTCTACCCAACACAAGTAAGGTAAATATAATAATAAAGATCTTAAATCAATAAACTGGTCTAAATTCAGCTTACTAGTCAGGTAATAGCATGCAAGTTTCTTAATCTCTGTAGGTTTTGTGCTAGGAGTCACCAAGGAGAAGCTAAAAACCAGTTGGTGATCTTCCTGAGATGGTTCTGCCTTGAACTATAAAGTTAATGATAGATTTGGATCTTCAGGCAAGGCCAAGGAAATTTCATTTTAGGAAAGATTCCTGCTATTAATATGCTTTTCCTGTTATTATTAAATATATATAACAATCACTAGGTATTAGCCCACCCTTTTAAGCAGAGCTCTGTACAGCAAAGATGTACTGTCTTGTCGTGTGTTGTGGGAAATATTTAAAAAGATCCCCCCATCTCTTCTGCCTCACCAGGCCGCAACACCATGTCCTGGCGGAGTCCCGGCTCTTGGAGTGTTCTTTCTGCCACGCTATTCTCTCCCAGCTAGCTCCCACAGCATCCCAGCTGTGTTTTCTCTCCACCATGAACCCCTTTAATCGGCAGACCCACATTTCAGTAACCAAGTAAGTCAAAACTCCTAAGGCTTAATTAACCAATCAGATTTATGTATAAATAATATCACAATTTACAAGATGTCAATACAATAATTTTAGAGCCAGTTGATAGTGATAAAGGCCTTATCCCAGTATTTCTAACCTTATAAAAATATAGCTATTTGTGGCTAGTAAATGTCACACAGGTCCATGTCCAAAGCCATCTCGATTGCCTTCCCGTCTCCTGCAACCTCTCTCTCCCACCAACTCCTAGCTCTGCCTCCCTTTTCCTGTCCAATCACTGGCCTTCCACTGCCCTAATGTGATTGAACAGGGGAAGTCCTGCAACAGCAGTGATGCTATATAGACAAATAGATGATTTCTTAATTCTCCCCCCCCCCCCCCCCCGCCGAGACAGGGTTTCTTTGTGTAGAACTGGCTGTCCTGGAACTCACTCTGTAGACCAGGCTGGCCTTAAACTCAGAAATCCACCTGCCTCTGCCTCCCAAGTGCTGGGATTACAGGTGTGCGCCACCACGCCCGGTGATTTCTTAATTCTTTTTTTTTTTTTTTTTTGAGACAGGGTTTCTCTGTGTAGCTGTGGCTGTCCTGGAGCTCACTCTGTAGACCAGGCTGGCCTCGAACTCAGAAATCCGCCTGCCTCTGCCTCCCAAGTGTGATTTCTTAATTCTTAATGATGATTCTATGAGAATTTCTTTTTTTCTTTTTTTTGGGGGGTGGTGGTTTTTTGAGACAGGGTTTCTCTGTGTAGTCCCAGCTGTCCTGGAACTCACTCTGTAGACCAGGCTGGCCTCGAATTCAGAAATTCGCCTGCCTCTGCCTCCCAAGTGCTGGGCTTAAAGGTGTGCGCCACCACCGCCCGGCGAGAATTTCTAAAATTATATTAGTAATTATTAAGCTGTTTTATAATGATTACTATTAAGTTCTTTCTGATGTCAAACTGTATTGAGAACTTTGCCAGTCCTTAAGTGTCGTGAGTTAATTGCTTCTGAGATAGCAAGCAGGCATTTACAATTTAGACCAAACTCCAAGAGGTTGTAAAAACAATTACCCAAATGTCATAAAAATGGAACTTTATTATTGGTGCACTGACAGAAGATAATACAAAACTTCAATGATAACTTAGTTATAGTCTTTAACTCTCCACGTCCTGTAGAGTTAGTGACAGATGATGAATGTTTAGCCAGATCATTACTCATATTACATATGCATGTAAACATTCTCCGTTGTAAACTTATTCAGTTTATAATTTGAATTTATGTTTGGACTTCTAGTAAACTTTTGGAGAGAGAGAGAGAGAGAGAGAGAGAGAGAGAGAGAGAGAGAAGAGGAGGGAATGCCTAGGAAGACCTGCTATGGTATGGGTGTTCCTGGGATGAGGGTTCTTGAAGTCCAGGTAGGTAAGGATTTGGCGGTGATGAACAGAAACAAACACAGAGGCAGTTTGAATCTGAGTGTATTTTGCAGCTCTCAAGCAGGGGATTTTATACATTAAACCAAACATGACACAACTCTTAGACACCATATCCAGTGAAACAATCATGAATAGCAACAACAATCATTTGGCACAGTAAAATACAAAAATCATCTAAGCATTACAACTCTGAAACTACATGTTCAGTGAATCACAAACAGAACAGGTAATGCCATCATCAAAATATAATAATTCTAAAAGAATATGTTCCATAGGGCGATCATCCAAAGCTAGTGGTGTAAGACCCGAAAGAAAAACGGGGGGGGCACCCCAGCACCCCATGCCTTGGAAGGTGTCACCCCAATCACTCACGAGAAACAGTCTTGATGCAATAGCAGGAGGATTTTAATTCCAGAGCTCTGGGGTCACAGCCATTCCCCCACACGGGTAGGTGACTGTGAACCATGCATGCAGAATCGGGGCAGCTTTTATAGGCTTCTAACAGAACCCGCCTAACACAAGCCACTCCATAGCTTCTAAGCCAATCAGTTTAAATTATCTGAACCTGCGCTCTCTGAGAACCAATCAGTTTCCTATAGAGGCCAGATAAACTAGTTAAGTCATTTCCGCTTACATGGCCGCCACGCACAGGGTCACACAGGCATTTCCTGTTACGCATTTCCTATGGGGCCAGGGTCACATAGGTACGTTCGGCCTGGCGCATCCGCCACAGTGACTCTGCTGACTCAGCGGCGTCCACCCTTGCCTCAGCTTCACCGCAGGAGCCGAGGCAGGAAAGGATGCTAGGGACCTTCCCAGCCTGCAGCCTTCATCCTTTCAGTGGCATATTCCCAAGAGCAGGTTAATAAATCTTTATGGTCAGTGCTCTTAACTGCTGAGCTAACTTTCCAGCCCCTATGGTTAATTATTGCTTGTAGAGAGCCGTATTGGGGTGCTGTACCACTTGGCATGACTTGACACTGACCAAGGTGAACCTCTTCTCCCAGCCTTTGAGCAGGAATTCCTGTGCCAGCCATAATCCCCTCCACTTAGGGTAGAGCGCTCAGACCAAGGTGAAGCCCATTGTTCTCCAAGGATAGCCCCTTCCTGAGAGACATTAGCGGCTTCCTGCGGAGCAAACAGAACCAGTTCTGCAGACCTGTTTCTTTTGGAAGAAGGGTCTTCTCCCCTCCCCTGCCCCCTCTCTCCTCCCATATATATATTTGGAGACCTCCATTAAACTTTGAGCCTTGAGCAGGAAATCTTGTCTTGGTTCCATGTTTCTCCCATCACCCCGTTCCTATTCCCAGATTTCCTTCCAGGGAACCCGGTAACCCGTTTGAAAGTAGCTGCAGGCAGCTACGATTGCTTAACATATAATGCCTGATTTTTTTTTTTTTTTAATAAATCTTCAAAGCGCCGGGCGGTGGTGGCGCATGCCTTTAATCCCAGCACTTGGGAGGCAGAGGCAGGCAGATTTCTGAGTTTGAGGCCAGCCTGGTCTACCCAGTGAGTTCCAGGACAGCCGGAGCTACACAGAGAAACCCTGTCTCGAAAAACCAAAAAAAAAAAAAAAAAAAAAAAAAAAAAAAAATCTTCAAAGCATAAATTTAAACTATTTAAACTATTTTAATTCTTTTTTAATTAAGGCCTTCTTTACCGTATACCAAAACCCACCTCTGATGGCACACATGTAGCCATATGAAATTTTATTATTGGGAAAGTTTTTATCTATCATAATAATTTTGTAAACGATTTGAAAAGTAAAAGCGTTGGTTTCCCTAGAGATAAGGTCATGTTAGTGACGACATCTCAAGGGATGGTTTTGTACCCATTATTCTTGCTTAAGATCATTGTCTAGGCTACCAGGAACCTGTAGGTAAGAAAAGGAATGAAAGAAAACAAAAAAGAAAAAATGCCATGAGAACACGGCTCAATATGTTTTCTCCGGCCAAGAGTTCCACAATCTGTTCCAGGAGACCTCCTTCTTTTGAAATCTAATGCCTCAGTCTGTGGAACTTGTCACACAGATTCTACTGGGGTCAGTGTGGCAAAAACCATGTGATCTATTCTCCTAGAAAAGGTACAAAACGACTAGAAACAATTACATCGAGGGGCATAGCGTTGGGAGCAAGAGCATTGTTATATCAGAGCTGGAGGAGAGGCAAGATTAGAAGGAGAACGCAGAGTGGAATAGTTTAGAAATTATAAGGCAACTTAAAAAATTTAAGAGAAGCCGGGCATGGTGGCACATGCCTGTAATCCCAGCACTTGGGAGGCAGAGGCAGGTGGATTTCTGAGTTCGAGGCCAGGCTGGTCTACAGAGTGAGTTCCAGGACAGCCAGGACTACACAGAGAAACCCTGTCTTGGAAAAAAAAAAAAGAGAGAGAGAGCCAGGCAGTGGTGGTGCATGTCTTTAATACCAACACTCCAGCACTTATGAGGCAGAGGCAGGTGGATTTCTGAGTTTGAGGCTAGCCTGGTCTACAGAGTGAGTTCTAGGATATCCAGGGCTACACAGAGAAACCCTGTCTCATGCTCCCCCCCCCAAAAAAAAAGGGCTGGAGAGATGGCTCAGCAGTTAAGAACACTGACTGCTCTTCCAAAGGTCCTGAGTTCAAATCCCAGCAACCACGTGGTGGCTCACAACCATCTGTAATGGGATCCAATGCTCTCTTCTGGTGTATCTGAAGACAGCTACAGTGTACTTACATATAACAATAAATAAATCTTTAAAAAAAGAGAGTATTTTAAAAAAAAATTAATAGAGCAATATGCAGAATGCAGAGGGGAAGAGGAAAAAAGGAGGAGGAGGAGAAGAAGTTGCAAAGAGGCAGAAGGAGCAGGCAGGCTTCTCCTTACCATGGGATGGAACAGGTCTTATCTTAACAGCAAGGCAGGCTTAGTTTTATTAACGAGGACAAAGCTTTCTCCTTACAGACTTGTGCTTAATTTATTTAGCAGTAAAAGGATAGAAGCTGCTCTTCCGGTCCCAGGCACTGCGGGAGCCGCGGCTTACCGTGCAGACATGGCCAAGTCCAAGAACCACACCACACACAACCAGTCCCGCAAATGGCACAGAAATGGCATCAAGAAACCCCGGTCACAACGATACGAATCTCTTAAGGGGGTCGACCCCAAGTTCCTGAGGAACATGCGCTTTGCCAAGAAGCACAACAAGAAAGGCCTGAAGAAGATGCAGGCCAACAATGCAAAGGCAGTGAGCACGCGGGCAGAGGCCATCAGGTCCCTTGTGAAGCCTCAGGCCATCATGCCCAAGATGCCAAAGGGCCCCAGCCGCAAACTCAGCCGCCTGGCTTTCATCACTCACCCCAAGCTTGGGGAGCGGATTCGAAGCTACATGGCCAAGGGGCGTAGGCGCTTCCAGCCAAAGCTCAAGGCTCAAACCATGGTAGAGGCCAAAGCTCCAGCTAAGGCCCAGGCGTCAGCTCCAGCTCAGGCTTCCAAAGGTGCCCAGGCCCCTGTGACGGCCCCATAGAAAAGGCTCCTGTCAGTGTGAAGACAGACGGACTGCTGGGACACACCTACCCACACACTATTTGCAGATGACTAGTGTCCTATGCTTTTTTTACAAATAAATTTGAGGCTAGAAAAAACAAAAAACAACAACAACAAACAACAACAACAACAAAGGATAGAAGCTTTTCCCTCCTCTATACAATAAACACTAGAAATCATTTTTCATCTAGAATGAGTTCTTTCTGCACTGGCACTTGGTATTTTGTTCCACATACATATGTAAATATGGATGTGTGTGTGTGTGTGTGTGTGTGTGTGTGTGTGTGTGTAAATATGTAATTATGAGCAAAGTATGTAAACTGGGCCCAACTGGCTTGAATGGAAATCTATGAATATATAAGCATGAATCTGTATATGAATTTATGTGAGTTATCCATATTTGCTTGTGTTAAAGTTTTCCTTCTGCTAGCATGACTCTCTTGTCCAGTTCAATAGAAGTTTATTGCTCCAAACTTCCCCTAGCCTGACGATCAAGAGACATCTGGACAAAAGAGAAAAGGCTCTAGCAATTAATCCTTTACCCAATTCCCTGTTGTTTTACAGTGAGGTGCTAAACATCAAGACTGCTGTTTCTGGCCTCAGAGGAGCTCAGGAAGGCCAGCTACAGAAGCAAAGTGACTTAGACTTAAGATAGGTGGGCGTGGTGGCGCACGCCTGTAATCCTAGCACTTGGGAGGCAGAGGCAGACGGATCTCTGAGTTTGAGGCCAGCCTGGTCTACAGAGTGAGTTCCAGGACAGCCAGGACTACACAGAGAAACCCTGTCTCGGAAAAAAAAAATAGGTGAATGTTTTATTATTAAACAGCAACCCTAAATATCTCCCAGGACCAAGTCTTGTTACCACTGATGCTCTTCCCCATCCACTGCCTCAAGAGGAACCAAGAAAGAAGAGGTGCCGGGCTGACCTAGAACAGGTTTGATTTCTTCATCTTGAAAGAGTATAATAATAAACCCTATGGTTGCTCTCTGGTTACTCTCCACCTGTGTAGGGGGTTCCTGAAGTCCTAAGTCTATGTTAATAACAGAGGCTCCCAGCTCCTTCTCCACATGGACCCAGGAAAGTGATCGTCTGTCTCTGCACAGCAAGGCTAAGGGGAGATTGGAATTCCTCCAGGTAGAGATGCTGATAGGACCACCCACCTGAGCACCCTGGACATAAAACCCCATGATTTGTTTCTTCACACTACAGAGGAGAGAAGCAACAGATTGACATGACTTGAGCATTCACCCTTCCTTCCCCAGGAAGGAAGTCCAACTTAGCTACAAGCCATGATTATCCTTTTCTGAATATTACTTCTGTCTGTGTGGTGTATGGCTGTGAACCCCAGAGCCTCTGGAATAAAAATCCTCTTGCTGTTGCATCAAGACTGTTTCTTGAGAGTGATCTGGGGTGTCGCCTTCCGAGGTGTGGGGTGCTGGGAGCACCCTCATTTTTCTTTCGGGTCTTACACTTCCACATTAATTTGCTGCATTTTTAGACGAATAAGACGAGAACAATGATATTCTGAGATGCTATAACTCTGTACACAAAGCAACAGGACTCTCCAGCGCTCCAGGTGCAAACTTCCTCTGCCAAGCCCAGAAGCGCCACCCTTTGTCCACGGCAAATGGCCCAATGCTATAGAGCTGTTGTTTCTCAGACTGTTTACCTTTTATATCATGTCCCCTGTGGTCTGTGCTTGTATATGATGCTGAGGACTGGGATGGGGAGATGGCTCAGGGTTTAAGAGCACTGACTGCTCTTCTGAAGGTCCTGAGTTCAAGTCCCAGCAACCACATGTTGGCTCACAACCATCTGTAATGAAATCTGATGCCCTCTTCTGGTGTGTCTGAAGAGATCAACAGTGTACTTACATATAATAAATAAATAAATCTTTTTAAAAAAGCGATGCTGAGGACTAAACCCACAGCCCCTGTGTGCTGGGCAGGGAGGGGCCTTACCACGTGCCACCTTCTTTAAATGTAAGCTCTCTCAGCACTTGGGCAGAAAGACATTATTGTTCCCGTTTTGTGTCAGCGCACTTAGGAAAAAATATTCTGGTGAGAACCACTTAACAGGGTCTTCATGCTGGGAGGGAAGAGAAGCCATCTTCCCTGTCTCTTGGGGTTTTCACTGTCAACTCTCATGGACCCATATATTCACAAGCGCCACACTCCACAGGTCAGACTGTGGCTGCAGTCTGCCCTCTGCTGAGCACATTTTGGACATCACAGACTGAATGCACAGACACCCAATAAAGGTGACAATTGGGGTTGGAGAGACAGCTCAGGAGGTAGAGGGCCTGGGTTTGGTTCCCAGCACCCACAGAGTGGCTCACAACCATCTATATAACTCCAAGTCCAGGGGATCTGATGCCCTCTTCTGACCTCCTCAGGCACCAGGCACTCATGGTGCACATACATACATACATACATACATACATACTTAAATACAGGCAAAACACTCATTCACATAACATAAATCTTTTGAAAGATTAAATAATAAAAACTATTCTTTGAAGAAAAGCAACAGTCAGACTAACTATAAACAAATCTGAAAGGTTTTGTTTTGTTTTGTTTTGTTTTGTTATTTTTGTTTTTTTGTTTTTTGTTTTTTTCAAGATAGGGTTTCTCTGTATAGCCCTAGCTGTCCTGGAACTCATTCTGTAGACCAGGCTGGCCCCGGACTCAGAAATCTGCCTGCCTCTGCCTCCCATGTGCTGGGATTAAAGGCGTGCACCACCACTGCCTGGCTTGTTTTTGTTTTCTTTAAAAAATTATTTACTTTATTTTATTTTATGTATAGAAGTACACTGTAGCCAGGCGTGGTGGCGCAGGCCTTTAATCCCATCACTTGGGAGGCAGAGGCAGGCAGATTTCTGAGTTTGAGGCCAGCCTGGTCTACAGAGTTCCAGGACAGCCAGGACTACACAGACAAACCCTGTCTCGAAAAACCAGAAGAAGAAGAAGAAGAAGAAGGAGGAGGAGGAGGAGGAGGAGGAGGAGGAGGAGGAGGAGGAGGAGGAGGAGGAGGAGGAGGAGGAGGAGAACACTGTAGCTGCCTTCAGAAGAGGGCATTGGATCCCAGCACAGATGAGCCTCAAACTCAGAAATCCTCCTGCCTCTGCCTCCCAGAGTGCTGGGATTACAGGCGTGCGCCACCACTGCCCAGCTCCGTTTTTGTTTTTTTAATAAATCCCCGTGTGCTTCTTCTCTGGAGTCACTTCTTGGAGAGCCAGAGAAGATTCAAATGTCACCACAACACAGAAGATAACATTTTAAGTCACTTATTTACATTTTATACAAGGTACGATTTAACTAAGTGGGGGAAAACCTCCCCAAACACGTCCGTGCATCCCACAGATACCAATTCATGTCACTTTAATTCCCTTTTTCCTCTCTGTTCATAAATTTATTTTAAACTGTGATAAAATAAGTATATATGATATAACCATTAGGCCACTTAGACCAATTCAGTGGGACCAATAGCATCCCCAAAGTTGTATAAAAACTGCCACAGTCTTCTTCCAAAATGTCCTTGTCACCCTAACTCTCAGGCGCTCCAGTGGAAGATAGAGGTATATACTACCCACTCTACCCGGGGAGATGCCACCTGAGAGATGGCAGCTAAGCTGCCTTTAGGGAAAAGACTAGACACCAACCGCAGCAAACATGGCGTGCCGGGCCTTTGCTCCCCGCGTATAACAGCTCCAGGCACCTGTGTCCTCTGTCCTTCCTTATACCAATCCAGAGATGAGGATTCAGCTCTGAGCCCACTCTAAGTATCTGTGGGTGTCTGTGGACACCATGAGTGGTTGCCTGGAATCACTTTCTACTAGGACTGAGAAGGCTACTGAAGTGGCAAAGACAATCATAACAGAAAATATCCAAGGCTCCCCCTGTTCATCAGCCGTGGGCTAGAGTTTATACCCCAGGTGACAAGCTATTCCTAGGGCCTGGAAATCAAATTTTGCTTGGAGGCCATGGTCCTCGCTGGAAAGTTAAAAGAATTACTGTACAGAATGTAGCAACATTTTTTCCCCCAGGAAGCCTCTGAAAGACAGATAACCTGTTACCCATTGCCCTGTGAGGATTAGGCCAGCTCCCAAATCTAACACCAAGCTCAGACCCTGTGAGTTATCATATGGATGGCCCTTCCCCAGGACAGATCTGTTCTTAGACTCGGATGCCAATCAAGTGATCCAACTTATAGTAAACAGAGCACAAGCATAGCAAGTCCAACAGGAATTACAAACACAAAGTTATCCCCAGTCCCAAGGACGGAACCCCAAAGACTGTAAACTGGGGGACGGAGTCCTCCTTAAAACCTGGAGGAAAAGACCTACATAGTAGTTGGGTCCTTGATGGAAGGGTTTTAGCTCTGAGCACCCCTGCGGCTGTTACATGGTTCACATCTCTGAGGATTAAACCAGTGATCCTGACAGGAGGAACTCTGCCCAGGATTCAGAGATGCCCACACGATGCGCCAGCCCAAGGCCTTAAACTTCCCTTTAAAAGACAAAGATAAGTGACACTTGGTAACTATTAACTCAGATGTAATGAAACACCCCCCTGTTCTGGCTTCTCCTGTTTCTCCCTATTAGAAATCATAATCTGAAAGCAGGGCGTGTGAGCTCCCAGCACAATGGAGTCATCTGTCTGCCCAAACCAAAGAACCCTACAGCGTTATCTCCTCTCTTCCTCCAGTCCCACCTCTCATCCACTCTATTATTTATTTAAGATTTATTTTATTTTATTTTATTTTATTTTATTTTATTTTATTTTATTTTATTTTATTTTATTTTATTTTATTTTATTTTATTTTATTTTATTTTATTTATGTATGCAAGCACATTGCCACTCTTCAGACACACCAGAAGAGAGCATCCGATTCCATTACAAATGGTTGTGAGCCACCCTGTGGTTGCTGGGAATTGAACTCAGGACCTCAGGAAGAGCAGTCAGTGCTCTGGACCTCTGAGCCATCTCTCCAGTCCCCTTGTTATTTATTTTGAGATGCGCCCCCTCCCCAGTTCCTGTGTAGTGTCCTGACTTCATTTGCTGTTGCTGTTGTTGTCTTGAGATGGAGTCCTACTACATAGCCTGGGCTGGCCTGGAACTTGCTATGTAGACCAGGCTAGCCTTGAGCTCACAAGAGATTCACCTGCCTCTGTCTCTTGAGTTCTGAGACTGACGGTGTGTGCCACCATCATGACCTTGCCCTGACTTTTTAGTCACAGAAACAGATGAACACTGTCATGTTTGTCTCAGAGATTTGACTTTCTCCACAAAATTTCTTTTTCTCAAAGTACAGATTTTGTCTTCTGGCCACTGTGAATGCTTGGGAGTCCTCATCCGTATACCAAAGGCAGCAGCTGCAGTTGTGAGCACTTTGGCCTTGTCTCTGCACGCGGATATTGTTGTTGGGAGCAACAGCTAAGCAGGAGGTCTTGGGACGTGCTTTTGCCAGGTTTATTACAGGTAACACATTGGTAATCTTGGTCACGGAGACTCTCCTTACATTTTGGAGGAAGCAGATTGTTTTTTATCATATTTCTTTTCTTGTTCAGAAAAAGACAACAGATGTCTGTATTTGTGTGTACTTCCAGAATAGTTTGACTGGATAGTTTATAAATGCTTTTCTCTTTGGAGCAAGTCACTAACAGTTACAGTCAACAGTCTGAAACAGCGCATGCCTAGTTTAGTCTAGTTTTTATTTTATTTTATTTTTTTCTGACTGACCACAGCCTGACTAAACTTTCTGAAGGAGACTTTGGCTTCAAAAAGTTTCTGGCTTTCCCTGGTACTTTGTGACCTCCTAACCTCTCTCAGCAAAGGCCTTCAGGCAACAACCTGAAACTTAGGGCATCAGCCAGACAGGGCTGCAGCTGGGGAAGAGGCTGAATTCCCACGAAGGCTCTCAAAGGCCTTCTGCTTGCTAAAGGCAGCACCTCCCCCAGAGCTTAGGAATATTCCAAACATATTTGTGACTCCAAGTTTTGATTCTAATTGGAAGCAGGTGGAGAGCCACGGGGCACAAACTTTCGAAGGACTATAATTTTCATTTGCAGTCGGAAAGCAGAGAAAGTTGAGAGTAAGATAATAAAGCAATTAAAAGTTTTCTCAGTAACTGTGAGGAGGCAGGCCCTGAAGGCAGCTTGCATCAGTTTGCATCAACAGGGAAACTCCTCTGGGAGGCCCGGCCTGAGGCGCAGGTCTGAAGTCTGAGCTCTGCCTCAGCAGCTGACATCATGATGTCAAGTTCCACTTCTGTTTGTCAGAAGTTGAACTTCTTGCCCAGGGGGACTTTCTAAGTCTGCCCTCTGCCTTCCCACGCCTCATGAAAGTGCAGGCCCTACTTGGAGGGGCCTCATGAATGTGCAGGCCCTGCTGGGGGGTTGGAGGGCAGTGCTCATGTGTGTGTAGGCCCTGCTTTTGGGGGGGGACTCATGGATGTGCAGGCCCTGTTTTGGGGGGAACACTCCATACTCTAGTCCTCCACAGCACCACAGGAGCCTTTAAGCCAGAGTCTAGTGGTTGCACGTTGTGACCCTTCCAAGCCTGTGTACACTGCTGCATCTGAGGCAGCCTTCTCGGTTACATATGCACAAAGGTACATACACCCCACTTGGCAAAGGCCCCAAAAGGCAAATCCCAGAAGCTGTAAGAATGTCATACTAATTGATTGGTAGGAGATAAAATTTTTTGCTTTGGTATGCATTCACTTCTCTTGGTGAAAGTCTAGTCCTCTTATACAGTATTACATGTCTCCCCATAAGCCATGAACTATGGCTCACCCACACATGGCTCATACACAAATGACACACACATACATAAGTAAAAACAATCTGTAAAGGTTATCAAGTTGTAAACAGCGGCCATGCAAAAGGTGTCGTTACTTATTCTTTGTTCCCGTCACGGTGTGTAATTGTTCTGCCTGCCTTCCACACATGGCTGTTGGGGATCTGTGGTGATTTGAATAGGTAGGTATGCTGGATAGATTTGTGTGTTGAACGCTTGGCCATAGGGAGTGGTACTCTTAGGAGGTGTAGACTTATTGGAGGAAGGACGGTCTTGTTAAAGGATGTATGTCACTGTGGGGGCGGGGCTTCGAGGTCTTCTGTGCACAAGCTCCACCCAGTGTGGAATTCCAGGGTCCTCCTGGCTGGCTTCAGATCACCTCCTCATACACCATGTCCGCCTGGATGCTGCCATGCTTCCCATCGTGAGGAGAATGGACTGGGCCTCTGAAACTGTAAGCCAGCCCCAATTAAATGTTTCCTTTTCTAAGAGTTTCTATGGTTTTGGTCTCTTCACAGCAATAAAACCCAAACTAAGGCAGAAATTGGTACCAGGGACTCGGGTATGCTCCGATAGGCCTGATCATGCTTTTGTTTGAAGGGATGTGGATTTTGGAATTTTAAATTAGGAAAACAATAGAATGCTTTAAGTGGGGCTTAATAGGTCATCTTATATGAAAGACATTGGTGATCAGGGTTATTTGAACTGTGGGGACCCGACTCCAGAGGTTTCAAAGGGTAAGAATTTGAGTATGTTGCCTAAATTTTGTTCTTGTGTTATTTTGGTGAAGATTGTGTCTGCTTTTTGCCCTTGTCTGAAGACTCTGCCTGAGTCTAAGGTAAAGAGATTTAGATTAATTGCATTGACAAAGGAAATCTCCAAACAGCCTAATATAGATTCAGTCCTGTGGTTTACTCTTATGAGGAGTGTTTTACAAATGAAGCGAGCTGTACAAGAAAAAATACAAAACATATGATTCAAGGATTAAAGGGGCACCAGGAAGTGGAATGGAGCTAAATCCCATGTTCAAGGTGATAAACAGATAAAAGATAATACATGAAATTAAGGGAGTGGGATCTTGGTGCAAGACCCCACCCAGCTAAGCTTCCATCTTTTGAAAAGGGGACATTGCTACCCATTCTAAATTTATCCTGCATTTGCAGTAATATGTGGGATAGTTATATTAAGTGTTATTATAACGTGGTTATTGTTTTCATTTGGAAATAAGAAAATATGATTGTGTGACAAGGGATAGATTGTAATGGCTATTCCAGGTTATCAACTTGACTATGTCTGGAATGAGCTGCAATCCAGAATTGGAGGGCACACCTGTGATCCTGAGTTTGAGGCAGGAAGAGAACGTGCCTTTGATCCGAATCTTGAGTCTGGAAGACACAGGCTTTTGATCTGGATCGTTTTTTTGGGGGGGTGTGGATTTTTTCCCCCAAGACATGGTTTCTCTGTGTAGTCCTGGCTGTCCTGGAACTCACTCTGTAGAACAGGCTGGCCTCAAACTCAGAAATCTGCCTGCCTCTGCCTCCCAGGTGCTGGGATTAAAGGTGTGTGCCACCACCGCCCGGCTGATCTAGATCTTAAAGTGGGATGACACACACTTTTGATTCCAATTGGCACAAGTCTTTAATCAAGATCTTAAGGCATAGTAGCCATGTTTATAAAGATCTGTTAAAGATAAATTTAGGTCCAGACATTGTGGCACACACCCATAATCTCAGCACCTTGGAGACAGAAGCAAGTATATCTCTGAGTTCAAGGCTAGCCTGGTTTAGAGTGAGTTCCAGGACAGACAGGGTTATACAGAGAAGACCTGGCTTGAAAAATAATAAGTAAACAAACAAAATAAATAGCCCCTGTGGAATGAGCTTAGCAATAGTAGATAAACAACCCGACTTCTTTGATTTTTTTTTTTTTTGAGATTGTGTGGTGAGAGATGCAAAATCAATATTGAAGAGAGCTCAGTGTAGTCGTCTTTTGCTACTTTGTGGTATTTTTTCTTCCACCCTCTTTCCACATTTTGAACCCCCTAATACTAGATAGGAGAGAAAAAAGGATAGAAAGAAAAAGGGGTGACATTATCATTATAGACTACTTCCAGATTAGGGGAATAGAATTACTTGGGGCAAGTTTGATCTTCACCATCAGGATATCTAATGTCTTCTTTTTTCTTCTTTTTGTACAACTACTTAGCAAACTTTTAAGTACTACTTAACAGCAAACAGCAACTAATAACCTACAACACCTCTCAGGAGCCTAGCATCTATATATATCCTCTGAAAAATCTCCAGAATTACAAGCATCACACAATCGCAGAAACTATATGCTACTGGCAAAATCTCTCCCCTGCTAGGACAGGAAGCAAATCATAGTTAGCTATTGTGAACAATCTATAACAGCCTCACATCCCACACCTGGGATTAAAATGAAAACATATTCTTAAAATATTTCTGGTTTTTTTTTTTTTTTTAAAGAAGCCAAAATTCTCACTACAGCTCAGCATTTCCTTATAGCCATAGTTTAGACTGGAGAAGGTTTAAGACTACAGAGACGTTCTCTATATGTCAGGGTTTGAACGAGAATGGCCCCATAAGCTCATAGGCTCATGGTCTCTAGTTGGTGGAACTGTTTGGGAAGGATTAGGAGGTGTGGCCTTGTTGGAGGTGGTGTGTTATGGGGGCAGGGTGGGCTTTGAGGTTCCTGCTGCCATACCTTAGCTCTGCCCATAGAATCTAACCCTATGAAACTTCAAGGCCGGTTAAACACTTTTCCTTATAAGTTGCTTTTGGTCATCTGATTTATCACAGCAACAGAAACACTAACAAGTTACCAGGTAATTGAGATGTGGGTGATACAAACAGAATATGATTTAACTTTCCTTATTTATTTATTTATTTATTTATTTATTTATTTATTTATTTTTTCTGAGACAGGGTTTCTCTGTGTAGCCCTGGCTGTCCTGGAACTCACTCTGTAGACCAGGCTGGCCTTGAACTCAGAAATCCGCCTGCTCCTGCCTCCCAAGTGCTGGGATTACAGGTGTGCGCCACCATGCCCGTCGGGTTTAATTTTTCTTAATTTTTTTCTAAAACATTCCAAACATTATACTACAGTGCAAATCTACAGTTCTCAGAAATCACTCAGGGCAAAAACAAACAAAAAACCAAAAACCCCCAAAACAAAAAATAAAACCAAAAACCAAAAACTAAAAACCAAAAAACAAAAATTCATTCATGAGGAGTTGCCTTGTGAACCTTCTCCCCACCTTAACTTTTCAAATAAAGGCTTGAGCCAATGATTGGGCAGGAGGAAGTGGGAGGAGCTGAGAGTCTAGGGGAGGAGCTATGGGGTATAAAACAGGAAGAGGAGGAGCAGCGGCAGAGAGAAACGGAGAAGTGGCAGGGAGAGAAGCGTTGGGTGTCTTTTTGTTGCTACTTCGTTGCCTACCCAATTCCCCAGTAAAAGAAAGCTTTATTCAACAGTTAACAAAACAAGCTACAAGCCTAGATTGGGCAGGCCTCCCACCACACTACTCTGTTTCCATCTATATTATCCCATATAATTTGTGGACTCTCCAGGCCCCCAGCTTGCCTCCCTGCCGCTTCTCCCTTTCTCTCCACGGTTGCTGCTCCTCTTCCTGTTTTATACCCCATAGCTCCTCCCCTAGACTCTCAGCTCCTCCCACTTCCTCCTGCCCAATCATTGGCTCAAGCCTTTATTTGAAAAGTTAAGGTGGGGAGAAGGTTCACAAGGCAACTCCTCATCTGCAGCCCCTCTGAGGAGTGGAATTAGCATCAAAATACAAGCCTAGAGCTATCCACGACACATTCATCCTCAAATGGCAAAGGCACAGCATGACAGGTGTTTATACATTTCTACTGAGGAGTGCCGGGTGGTGGTGGCACACGCTTGTAATCCCAGCACTTGGGAGGCAGAGGCAGGCGGATTTCTGAGTTCGAGGCCAGCCTGGTCTACAGAGTGAGTTCCAGGACAGCCAGGGCTACACAGAGAAACTCTGTTTCAAAAATTTTTTTTCTACTGAGGAGATGTAATCTATACATTTCTATGAGGAGATGTGATCTACACGTTTCTACAGAGGAGATGTGATTTATACTTTTTTTGGGGGGGTGGTTTTTTTTGGGGGGGTGAGACAGGGTTTCTCTGTATAGCCCTGGCTGTCCTGGAACTCACTCTATAGACCAGGCTGGCCTCGAACTCAGAAATCCGCCTGCCTCTGCCTCCCAGAGTGCTGGGATTACAGGCGTGCACCACCACTGCCCGGCTGGATTTATACATTTCTACTGAGGAGATGTGATCTATACATTTCCAAATGGTGCTTAAATATGCCAGTTACCCAGAGGTGGCGCTCACAGATTTGATCCACTGACTTTAAACATAGTTCAAAGCCAGAGGTGCTGAAAGGGATTCTTTTTTTTTTTTTTTTTTTTTTTTTTTGGTTTTGTTTTGTTTTGTTTTTTGCTTTTTTTCAAGACAGGGTTTCTCTGTGTAGCCCTGGCTGCCCTGGAACTCACTCTGTAGACCAGGCTGGCCTTGAACTCAGAAATCCACCTGCCTCTGCCTCCCAAGTGCTGGGATTAAAGGCGTGTGCCACGACCGCCTGGCCACTGAAAGGGATTCTTGAGTCATGCTGCTACCACAAGTCAGTGGCCGATAAGCTCAGTACAAACATCCACACCAGGGGCTACTCAAGAGATGGCTCAGTAGATAAGAGCACCAGCCCAGGTTTGATTCCCAGCATCCACATGATGGTTCTCAACAGTATGTAACTCTAGTTCCGGGGATCCAATCCCCTCTTCTAGCCTCCTCAGGCACCAGGCTCATACATGGTGTGTATACATATAGAAAAACACTCATATACATAAAAACAAAAATCTCGGGCCTGGAGAGATGACTCAGTGGTTGAGAGCACCAACTGTTCTTCCAGAGGACAAGGATTCAATTTCCAGCACCCACATGGCAGCTCACGACTGTCTGTAACTCCAGGATCCAACACCCTCACACAGACATACATGGAGGCAAAACAAAAACACACATAATATAAAAATAAATACATTATTTTTTTTAAAGTTTCAATTAAATTTCAGTTAAAGCATGCTGCCTATACATGATTTTTAGTTCTATAAAAATAATAAATATTTTAAGAACTATCCACACCATCACCCAATTGCATATACTAAATTGCTGTCTCTTTTCTGATGTGCCCCTGTCACTCATGATGATAGGGTACTGCCTAAGCCCTGAACAGCTGAAGTTTCTTTAACAGTAAGGTCTTTGAGCTGGCTGTCATGGCACATAACTTTGATCCCGGCACGCAGGAGGCAGAGGCAGGTAGATCTCTGAGTTCAAGGCCAGCCTTGTCTATACAGCAAGTTCTAGGACAGCCAGGGCTACACAGAGAAACCCTGTCTCAGAAAACGAAACAACAAACAAACAAACAAAAACAAAATCTTTGGCTAACATAAAAACTTCAATTGTCCTATGGAAGATTTGCTTCTCAAATTTTAATAATTTCCACACTTGCTAAAAGTTGAAAGTCAGTCAGTCCAAGCACCAGCCTATGCTGTCTTTTCTGTTTCTTTCCTTCCCCTTTTGAATACTCTTGCATGCTGGAGTTGTCGCTGGCAAACTGTCTAACATGAAGCCCTACGGTGCACCCCAGTACTACTTAAAGGAGGCCTGGTGGTGCAGCGCTGTGGCTGAGGCAGAGGGTTGGAGGTCAAGGGGGCACAGGTTCAAGGTCATTCTTGGCTACAGTCTTAGGGTTTTACTGCTGTGAACAGACACCATGACTAAGGCAACTCTTATAAAAACAACATTTAGTTGGGGCTGGCTTATAGGTCCAGAGATTTAGTCCAGTATCATCAAGGCAGGAGCATGACAGTGTCCAGGCAGGCATGGTGCAGGCAGAGCTGAGAGTTCTGCATCTTCATCTGAAGGCTGCTATGAGGACACTCGCTTCCATGCAGCTAGGTTGAGAGTATTTAAGCCCATCCCCACAGTGACATACCTACTCCAACAAGGCCACCCACACCTCTTGATAGTGCCACTCCCTGGGTCAAGCATATACAAACCATCACAGATACATAAAATGTTGAAAGCCAGCCTGGATTATGTGAAACTGTTTAAACACACATACTACACACACACACACACACACACACACACACACACACACACACATGCACGCACGCACGCACACTCACACACTCACACACTCACTCACTCACTCACTCACTCACCCACTCACTTGTAGAAAAGACCAGCAAGATGGTTCAGTCAGTACACGTGCTTACAGCTAACCCTGAAGACCTGAGTTCCATCCCCAGGATTTACACAGAGGGAAGCACTGACCTCAGACCTCCACACAGGTGTGACATGAGTGTGATCAAACACACACACACATACACACAAAATAAATATAATACAAATAAAATATATGCAAGCTGAGTCTTTGAAACTCTGGGAACGTATTATTTTCCTGATTTCTTTTTTTTTTTTCTTAATTCATCCACCTTCTCGGCTTACACATTTGTTGATATCTTGAAAAAATATTTATGTATTTATATGTATGTGTGTGCACTTGCATAAGTGTATACTATGTGTGTGCTGGAATCTCTGGAGGACAGAAGAGGGCACTGGATCCTCTGGAACTGGAGATACAGGTGGTTGTTGGCCACCGTGTGGATGCTGGGAACCAAACTGATATCCTGTCCAAGGGCAGCCACCCATGCTCTCAGTCACCTCCCCAGCTCTCCTCCCGCTTTCGGATGGAGTCTCTTGTAGCTCAGGCTAGCTTCTAACTTGCTATGTAGTAGAGCTTCAGATTCTCCTTCCTCCACCTCCTAAATGTTAGGATTACAAGCACATGCCACCACACCCACGTTACTGATATTCCTTATAAAAATGTATTTGCTGGGCTAGAGAGATGTAGCAAGTGTTAGCGCTTGCTGCTGCTCTTGCAGAGGACCTGAGTTCAGTTCCCAGCATGCGGAGGATCTGTAGAGGACTGCGAAGTGCCGTGCCTTGAAGAGGTTGGGCGCAACAAGTGGTGGTGGCCCTTACGGGGTACTCTCTCCCCCGCTGATGGCAATCAGAACTTCTTGCAGGCAGGGCAGCGCTGGTAAGTAACCACGGTAAGTGGGACAAAAAGTCACGGGGATAAGCGACAAGCCGCAGGAATAAGCGGCAAAGGATCGTCACTGTGACAAATCAAAAGTGAAATTATTTCTCCGCTGACGAGCGGACAATTTTTATTTTTAAAAATGGGGACTTCGCAGTCTCATCCAATTTTTCCGGCTCTACAGGAGCTACTCTTAGCTAAAAATCTCAAGATGAAGAAAAGCACATTAGAGAAATTCCTTGAGGAATGCGATACCATTGCACCTTGGTTCGCAGTCTCAGGAAGTTTATTCCAAGTTGGGAAAAGTTAGGGAGGGACCTAGATCTTGCCTGGGAAAAGGGGCTATTGAAGTCAGGCGTCCGCCCCGTTTGAAGATTGGTTCGCGCCTGTTTAGATGATCAGAGCTGTTGTAAGCCGGTTTTAGAAAAGGGGCAGATTGCTCTGGAGATGCTACAAGAGGAGAGATCGGTAGGCAGAGAAAGTAAGGAAGACTCGTCTAGCACGGATTGGTCAGATACTGATGAGGAACTGCAGGCTCTGATAGAAAGGATAGAGCAAATTTCCATGAAAGAAAAACAGAATAAATATAAAAGAAAAAGGGCATAGGAGAAGGAAGGGAGACCTCAGACCACGCCTCCAGTCCCGGCGCCATCCCCGCTGCCACTGCCCTATAATTGCCCTGAAACTTGCGGCCGCGGAGGTAATTGGTCCTTTCACTTGGAGGTTTGGTGTGCTGTGTGCACCGAGCTCCAGCTCGAGTACCCTGTTTTTCAGGATGCGCAAGGCCAGAGATATCATGAGCTGCTTGATTTTAAGGTGATAAAATCCTTGGCGGAGTCAGTTAAGACATACGGCCTGAATGCTGCTTTCACTGTAGCCCAAGTAGAGGCACTGCACACGCACTGCATGACTCCACAGGACTGGGCCAATCTAGCAAGGGTTTGCCTTTCTCCTGGTCAGTATTTGGAGTGGAGAACCTTCTTTATTGAATATGCTAATGAACAGGAAGCTGCCAATCAAGCGGCGGGAGGAGGACAAGCTGCCTGGGATCGAGATATGCTTCTTGGTCAGGGGCGTTTTGCTAATAATCAGACAGGGTACCCCAACCAAGTGTATGATCAGATCAATAATATTGCTTCTAAAGCCTGGAAAGCAGTCCCTAAGAGAGGGGAAGTCAGTAGTAATCTTACTAAGATTATCCAAGGGCCTTTAGAGCCCTTCTCTGACTTTGTAGCCCGAATAGTTGAGGCTGCAGGTCGTATATTCGGAGATCCAGACACGGCTATGATCAAGCAGTTAGTCTTTGAACAATGTACAAAAGAATGCAGAGCGGCAATTACACCATATAAACATAGAGGAATTGAGGCCTGGATGAAACTGCCGAGAAATCGGAGGTCCATTGTCCAATTCAGGTCTTACAGCTGCAGTTATGCAATTATCTGGCAAAAAGAAAGGAAGTTCAGGAAACTTACAGATGTGGGCGATCTGGCCATCTAAAAAAGGAATGCCCTGAAGGGGGAGGAGCCGCAGGGACAGGCGTTGTCTCTCAATGTCGTCAGCCCCGCCTGTGCCTGAAGTGTAAAAGGGGGAAGCATTGGGCCAATGAGTGCAGTAAAGGACGTGAACAGATGCCCCCTAGAGCAAGGCTATGGAGGTCAAAAAAACGGGCAGCGGGGCCCTTGCCCTCAGGGCCCACAAATATATGGGGCAATAGAGAATCAGAGCTTGGAGGACATTCAGGAGGGGAGTCAGGGAGACTGGCCCTCCCTATGTCATCTGAGGGACCACGGAGAGCCCCTACTGGCTCCGCGGGCCTGGACCTCCATTCCACTACCAGACTCATTTTAACCCCTCAGATGGGGGTACAACTTATTTCCACTGACTTTACAGGACCCTTGCCTGAGAATACTGTGGGCCTATTATTGGGCCGGTCCTCTTCTGCTTTAAAAGGTCTTAGGATTCATCCAGGGGTTATTGATTCAGACTTTACTGGGGTTGTTAAAAATCATGGTGGAAACTCCAAAGGGAATTTCTGCTATTTCCCCAGGAGATAAAATAGCTCAACTCCTTCTATTGCCTAGTTTACATGACTATTTTCCAGCCCAACAGAAGTCTAGAGGAGAGAAAGGATTTGGGTCTTCTGGAGTAGATCACACCTTTTTGGCCTTGGGACTGGATCAGCGACCCATCCTGGAACTTAAGGTTGATAGGAAAGTGATTTTGGGACTTCTGGACATGGGGGCCAACAGGAGTATTATTGCCAAAAAGGACTGGCCTAAAGGCTGGCCCATTCAGGCTTCTTTACAAACATTGCAAGGATTGGGGTATGCTAAATCCCCGGACGTCAGTGCTAGGACATTGGCTTGGCAGGACCAGGAGGGGCACTCGGGTACTATACAATCCTATGTGTTGGAACTTCCTATTTCTTTGTGGGGAAGAGACCTTTTGAAAGAAATGGGATTTAAGTTAAGCAATGAATATTCTGTAACATCTCAAAAAATGATGAGAGACATGGGGTTCTTCCCTGGTAAAGGATTGGGAAAGTACCTCCAAGGGACGACCAGCCCTGTGCCTGTGTCTAAGAGAAAGGATGGGCAGGGGCTGGGTTTTTCCTAGGGGCCACTGAGGAAGCTATTCCCATTACGTGGAATTTGGAGGAACCAGTATGGGTTCCCCAGTGGCCACTCTCCTCCGAGAAGCTCACGGCAGCAAAAGAATTAGTTAATGAACAGCTCGTACCAGGACATATAAAATCTTCCGTCTCTCCATGGAATACTCCTATTTTCGTAATCAGAAAGAAGTCAGGAAAATGGAGGCTTCTGCATGATTTGAGAGCAATTAACCGACAAATGCAAATTATGGTGCCCGTCCAACGTGGCTTACCTCTTTTGTCTACTCTGCCCAGCCAATGGCCCATCATCACAATAGATATAAAGGATTGCTTTTTTTCCATTCCCCTTTGTCCTAAGGATAGCAAGTGCTTTGCTTTTACTGTCCCATCTTGCAATCATGAAGAACCATATCAGAGATATGAGTGGGTGGTACTGCCACAAGGAATGGCCAATAGTCCCACAATGTGTCAGCTTTTTGTGGGAGCTACAGTAGCCCCTCTGAGAAAAAAATTCCCTCATTTGCGCTGTGTCCATTACATGGATGACATTCTTTTGCTTGCAAAAAATGAGGAAATTCTGGATTTAGCCTATTGTGAATTAGATAAATTATTGAGGAATAAGGGTTTGTATATTGCCCCCGAAAAGGTACAAAAAGGAACTCTTACAAAGTTTTTAGGAGCTAAATTATTACCCACAACAATTCTTCCCCAAAAGATTGAATTAAGAAAGGATGATTTAAAGACGCTTAATGATTTTTCAGAAATTGCTGGGAGATATCAATTGGATCAGAGGATATTTGAAATTGCCTAATTATGTATTGAAACCTCTTTTTCGAATCTTAAATGGTGATTCTGCCTTAGATTCTCCTAGGCAGATGACGCAAGAAGCTAGGATGGCCTTGCAGCAAGTTGAGCAACAGTTACAAAAGGCAATGCTGCTTCGGTTTCAGGAGGGGATGCCATTCTCCCTCTGTATTTTACCCACCTTGTTACAGCCTACTGGAATTTTATGGCAAAATGGTCCTTTGTTGTGGGTGTATCCCGAGTCTTCCCCCCGCTAAGACCTTAGAGTATTATCCAACCGCTGTAGCTGATTTGGCATTGTTAGGGCTCCAGTAATCTTTGCAGTTTTTTGGGCAGCTCCCTTTTCAAATTATTGTGCCCTATACCAGCCAGCAAGTTAATGTTTTGTGTAATACTGTTAGTACATGGGCCATTTTGTGCTGTAGCTTTCAGGGAGAAATAGATAATCATTTCCCACAACATCCCATTCTTAATTTCTATAGGGAGCATCCTGTTATCTTTCCTAAAGTTACTGCTTCCGCTCCCATTCGAGGGGCGTCTAATGTCTTCACTGATGGATCCAAGATGGGATGTGGTGCCTTCTTGATTGAAGGATGTCAGCCTCAGTTGTTCCAATATCAGCCTGGCTCACCTCAGGTTGTAGAGCTTAAAATAGTGCTTGAAGTGTTCAGGATCATGCCTTCAGCCTTTAACCTGATATCTGATTCCCAGTATGTGGTTAATGCAATTAGAATGCTAGAAGCCACTGGGCCAATTAAAGAAGGCAGTACTGTCTATGAAATATTGAAGGAATTGCAATCTTTGATTTGGAAACGTGATTGCAAGTTCTATATTCAACATATCAGAGCTCATACGGGGCTCCCTGGTCCATTGAGTGAAGGTAATGAGATTGTAGATCGATGTACCAGAATGGAATATGTTTTTCTTGCCTCTTCTCTAGATCAAGCACGCAGGTTCCATCAGCAATATCATGTTCCTGCAAAGACGTTACAATTAAAATTTCATCTCTCAAGAGCGGATGCTCGTCAAATAGTCTTAGAATGTCAAAATTGTGTCACTTTTCATCATCCTCTCAGTCTTGGGGTTAATCCTCGAGGCCTTTTACTGTTAAAGGTTTGGCAGATGGATGTTACTCACATTTCTAGCTTTGGATCACTTAAATATGTGCATGTTTCAGTGGATACCTGTTCAGCCATTATTCATGCCACGCCCATGCCTGGTGAAAAGGCTCACAATGTTATAGGACATTGCCTTGAAGCCTGGGCTGCGTGAGGAAAGCCACTGTAGCTAAAAACTGATAATGGGTCAGCGTATACCGCTCAGTCTTTTATGTCCTTTTGCAAACAGATGGATCTTGTCCTCACACATGGCCTGCCCTATAATCCCCAAGGTCAAGGCCTAGTAAACACTCTTAAAGAGTGTTTAGAAAAACAAAAAGGGGGAATAGGCCATGGTAGAACATCCAGAGAACGATTGTCTTTGGCTCTTTTTACTCTTAATTTTTAAAATTTGGACAATGCTGGCCTTTCGGCAGCTGATAGACATTTTAGTCATCAGAATAAAGAAAAAGGCCATGTCAAATGGAAAGACATCCTTACTGGAACGTGGCATGGACCAGATTCGGTGTTGGCATGGGCGAGAGGTTCTGTTTGTGTGTTTCCGCAGGACCGCCAAGATCCAGTGTGGATTCCTGAGCGATTGATAAGAAAGTGTAACAGGAATGAAGACTGTTCTCCTGATCCTCAACAGCCTCTGGACGCTGGCACAGACGGAGCAGAGATGGGGGATCCTATCGGTGTTCCCGAGACCCATGCCAATACGTCATGATGCTAAGTTGTTCCCTCGCCTTTTTGGCACCAATAAGACTATTGATGTACCTTACTTATCTTTAGATTCTGACATGGCCAGTGTTGAAGAGGGTAGAGGTTTTGTTTTAGAAGGAAGCCTATGTTTCAGTTTGGTGAAAAGCTTCAGTGATTCCTCTGCTTGCATCCAATTATATAATCAGACAGCCGGGTGGTTTGATCTACCACAGGAGTCATCCAGACCTTGTCATTCCGCCAATGTAACCTGGGTCAGGGGATGGTGGCCAGCCAGGATGGCTATAAGTGTACCACCTTGGCAGCCAAATTGGGCACCGTATTGCCAGGGGATGACTTGGGGAGAGCTGTGGCCTTGGACGGGATGTCAGTCGCGTACTGTGGCCTGGGCAAGTAAAGGGGAATATTTTACCTTTTCACCTGGCATTAGCACTTCTTTTAATAGTGCCCATGCAGGCTTTGATTTTAGTGAGCAAAATCCCTTTTTTGAGTATCCTTCTAATCCCTTTGACAATTGGCTTTTGTGTGGAACTAATGGCAGTTGTATGAATTTGGAGCCCATGGCCATGGTTAACAGAGGTAGCCATGGGGGTCAGTGAATTCACTTGGAGCACATCTAGGGAGTGGGGGAAATTCTCACCAGAACCTCTTACTCTAGCCCCTACCTCTACCACAGCCGGTTATCAGACTGATGCAGGATGCGTAGGAGAAGGAGTTAAGCCTGGTCACAATGTTATTTTTAAGCCTACACCCGTTTGTGTCTATCCCCCCTTTGTGTTTATCGTTAGTGATGCCAGTTCAGAATTTCAAGAGCATTTGAATTGTTCGCCAAATTCTCGCTATTATACCCAATGTTGGAATGCTTCTAGTTTTGGCCTCGCCATTGCTGCACGCATGCCTCGCTGGATACCTGTGCCAGTGGACGCGCCGCGTGCTATGACCATCTTTAGGCAAAAGAGGGATTTTGGCGTCACAGCAGCCACTGTTACTGCCATTTCCCTGGCGGCTGCTGGGGCCGCAACAGCAGCAACTGCTATGTCACCTACTGTTCAAACTGCTGCCACCCTTAATAATTTGTCAAGCAATGTAGCTCATGCCTTGGATACTCAAGCGGGCCTAAGTGCCCAATTGAGAGGAGGCCTTATGGTGGTCAATCAAAGGATTGATTTGGTTCAAGAGCAAATTGATACTCTTTGGCAGTTGGCACAGCTGGACTGTCAGTGGAAGTATGCAGACCTTTGTGTCACCAGTATCCAATATGAGGATTATACAAGAGCAGCGAATTTGTCTAAACAACTGTCAAGTTATCTTCTAGGAAATTGGACCAGCGAGTTCGAAGTACTGATGACTGATTTACGAATTGCCATCGTAACAGTAAATTCCACCCGAGTCGACTCGGGCCTCGCCACAGGATTGTCTTCTTGGATTGCTGCTGCCATGAATCGTCTGAAAGAGTGGGCGGGCATGGGCGCCATGGCTGGACTGTTAGTTCTAGTCTCTTTTGTTGGCCTGTGGTGCATTTGCAGAATGTGTTTTGCCCAGCGGCGACAGGCAGCTATGATCGTACAAGCTTTTTCTGCCATTGAGGCAGGACAGTCCCCCCAAGCTTGGCTTTCTGTCATGAAGACGGAGGCCATGTGACCCCCCAGTACCCTGGGGGAGGCCCTCCTGTGCTTTGACTATGGCCTTGCTCGCCTTACACGGAGAGTCATGAGTCAGCATGAGTGCCCGGTGGCAGAGCGGGCATTCTTGACCAGGAGGGCTACAGACCAGAGGAGGGGTTAGTCAGTGACAGGTAAGATCCTCCTGTATGGGGGACAACCTAAGACAGGCACCCTCATGGTTGAGACCCGGAGAGGGGACAGTCAATGACAGGTAAGATCTCCCTGAGAGGGAGACGACCTAAGCCAGGTGTCCTCGAGGTCTTATTTAAACAAAAAGGGGGAACTGTAGAGGGCTGCGAAGTGCCGTGCCTTGAAGATGGCGCCGGTTTCCGCCTTCC
Source organism: Apodemus agrarius (assembly GCA_964023405.1). Classification (NCBI taxonomy): domain Eukaryota; kingdom Metazoa; phylum Chordata; class Mammalia; order Rodentia; family Muridae; genus Apodemus; species Apodemus agrarius. The sequence goes on along the minus strand of OZ030006.1, from coordinate 152,602,037 downwards.
TTCCCCCAGGGGGAGAGTGCCCTTTGAGACAAAGAATTTCATATTTTGGCTTTGTGTGGTCAGATGCTGTCCTTCCGCTTTGAGGTAGCCTATCTGCCTTGCCCACATGCTATCCAGGGATTGGCCAGCCTTGGGGATAAAAAAGAGAGCAGGGGTCAAGGTGGGAGAGAGACGCCATTATACAAAGTTCCTGAGTAAACTGCTTGAAAAAGATTGCCGGTGTTGTGTCCTTCCTTGTGGGTCAAGGTTGGGCGCAACAAGGATCTGACACTTTTGGCCTCCAAAGCACATGCACACCCATACACATATATATGTACTCATAATTTAAAAAATATTTTTATAAATAATTTTTTTTTTTTTTTTTTGCTTTTTCGAGACAGGGTTTCTCTGTGTAGTCCTGGCTGTCCTGGAACTCACCCTGTAGACCAGGCTGGCCTCGAACTCAGAAATCTGCCTGCCTCTGCCTCCCAAGTGCTGTGATTAAAGGCATGCGCCACCACCGCCCGGCAATTTAAAAATATTTTAAAGAGATTTTATTTTATTTTTTAAGATTTATTTATTTATTTATTTATTTATTTATTTATTGCATGTAAGTACACTGTAGCTATCTTCAGACACACCAGAAGAGGGCATCTGGTCTTGTTACAGATGGTTGTTAGTCACCATGTGGTTGCTAGGATTTGAACTCAGGACCTCTGGAAAAGCAGTCAGTGCTCTTAACCACTGAGCCATCTTTCTATTTAATGTCTGAGTACTCATCTATGTATACAGTTGTGTGCCAGAAGAGGGCATCAGATCCCATTACAGATGGTTGTGAGCCACCATGTGGTTGCTAGGAATTGAACTCAGGACCTTTGGAAGAGCAGTCAGTGCTCTTAACAGCTGAGCCATATCTCCAGCCTGAAAAAAATATTCTTTTAAAAGAAAGACAATCCCAGTACTTGGGAGGCAGAGGCAGGTGGATTTCTGAGTTCAAGGCCAGCCTGGTCTACAGAGTGAGTTCCAGGACAGCTAGGACTACACAGAGAAACCCTGTCTCAAAAAACTAAAAAAAAGAAAGAAAGAAAAAGAAAGAAAGAAAGAAAGAAAGAAAGAAAGAAAGAAAGAAGGAAGAAAGGAAGGAAGGAAGGAGAGAGAGAGAGAGAGAGAGAGAGAGAGAGAGAGAGAGAAAGAAAGAAAGACAAAACTTTTCTTTTTAAAAATTGCACTAAAGGACAGCCAAGGCTACACAAAGAAACCCTGTTTCTAAACTACCACATACATACAAAATACATACACACATACATACATACATACATACATACACACATATATACAATTGCACTTAGGTTTTCTTCATCTGCAGAGACAGGCAGATAGACAGACAGAGATAGAGACAGAAATGAGAGACACAGAACAGACCAGGCTGGAATTGAACTCTTGACAATTCTCCTGCCTCTCTCTCCCAACTGTTTAGATATTACAGGCACATATCTCTGCTACAAGCAGTTGCTCTAATGTGCATTATACCACACACAGCTATTCTTAAGTTATAAGTCAATTTGGAAAAAAATGGTCATTAAAATTAAATTGTAGTGAGCTATGAAAACAGCTAGTAATGAAGGCCTTAGATTCCTCACCTTAAAAACCTCTGGACTTGCTGGGCGTGGTGGCGTACGCCTTTAATCCCAGCACTTGGGAGGCAGAGGCAGGCGGATTTCTGAGTTCGAGGCCAGCCTGGTCTACAAAGTGAGTTCCAGGACAGCCAGGGCTACACAGAGAAACCCTGTCTCGTAAAACAAAAGCAAACAAACAAACAAACAAAAACAAAAACAAAACTGAAAAAAACTCTGGACTTTACTCCACTTTCTCCTTTAAGAAATAATTACTTGGAACTGGAGAGATGGCTCATCGCTTAAGCGTGTTGGTTGCTGTGGTGGTTTGAATATGCTTGGCCCATGGGAAGCACTATAATCAGGAGGTGTGGCCTTGTTGGAGGAGGTGTGGCCTTGTTGGAGGACGTGCATCACTGAGCTTTGAGGGCTCCTAGTGCTCAAGCTCCATCCCCTGCAGAACAGAGTCCTCTCCAGCTGTCATGCTTCTCAAAATGATGATAATGGACTGAACCTCTGAAACTGTAAGATAACACCAATGAAATGCTTGCCTTTATGAGTTGTCTTGGTCATGGTGTCTCTTTACAGGAATGAAACCCTAAGATAGATGCTCTTTCAGAGGATCTGGGTTCAATTTGCAGCACCCACCCAATTTCCAGCTAGAAAGTTTTTGCTTCCAGTCCTAGGGAATCTGACACCCTCTTCTGGCCTCTGCAGGAACTGCACATACCTAATAAACAGATAGACATGCAGGCAAAATACCCATAACCATAAAAATAAATAAACAGACACAACTACGTGCATAAAAAGAAATCAGGCTTGTCATGCAGCTATTGATGTTTTCCCAGATAAAAACATCAAGGAATGAATAGTCAAAAATCGTCCAGTTTTATTTCCATTGTGCATTGGGTCAGTGGTCATCTGGACTGCTGCTGGAATTTAGTCTTCATGTCCCTCAGAATTACACTCGTGACAGCATGTAGACTAATGGTATACAGGAAGAGTATAGTGGAGAAGACTATGACTCAGCTAAACAGGCATCAGAGATGTTCCCATGGCACTGAAAGCCATTCTTTCTCTTCAACCAGGGCATTTCTGCTATATAAACAAGGAAAGGTAAACGAAAGAGATAGCAAGCCATGTCGTGTGCCTTCACAGAAGTCTGTGGAACCTATGCTCATCTGCAGCAGTATCATAGGTAGTACACCCCCTGGTCCCATTCTGTCAGCCATCTTGGGACCTAGGAGGAGAAAAGAATAGTAGCAAGAGGGAGATGACTGAGCTTAATGACAGATGTTGTCCCTGCCGTCTCTCATCAGATGCTGTCTGCTGGGGCTTGATTGTCTCAGGTAGAAGAACATCTAAGAGAGTGAGGTTAAGGAGGAACGTGCCTGGTTCATGGATTTGCTTGAGTTTCTCCATTCACAGACTCTGCTTTGCTCTTAACCATTTCTCTTCTCTGAGTCATTTCTCTAGCCCCTCCTCCAGACTATTTCACAAACCCTCTGCATAGCTCTTCGTCCTGCTTCCATTTTTTTAAAATAGCTTAAGAATGCTGGGCAGTGGTGGCGCATGCCTGTAATCCCAGCACTCTGGGAGGCAGAGGCAGGGGATTTCTGAGTTCAAGGCCAGCCTGATCTACAGAGCTCTACAGAGCCAGGGCTCTACAGAGAAACCCTGTCTTGAAAAAAACCAAATCCAAAAAAACAAACAAAAAACAAAAAACAAACAAACAAAAAAAGCTTAAGAACCAACCTATGCCAATCAAGCCATGCCAACCAACTGTGGGTTCTAACTGCTGTAGAACTGCCAAAGGGTACCAGGATAGCAGGCCTTACAGAGAGACCTTCACGACTTCCTTCTGAGAGGTACTTGAGATGGCTTAGCCAGATGGGTCGGTTTCATCCCAAGTCTGTCTACAGTCCGGTGGACCAACACTTGATTCCTTCCCATCTAGGAACAGCCTGACTGCTCTGCATCCTGCTGCCTATGTGGAGTTTTTATTGAACTGCAGATGCCCTGAACATGATCTGTTACTGGGAAAGGTAAGAGGTACTTCTATCAGGAGCCTTTTGCCTTCTTCTCTGAAACAGAGAGGAAAAGAAAAGAGAGAAAAAGTCTGTCTGCTGGGCAGTGTCAGGGCAGGGCAGGGTCTGTTGGTAGATTGCCTGGCCTGCTGAGGCATGAAATGATAAGAGGAGGGCACTTGAGGCTCAAGGTGAGGGGTTGAGGATTCTATTGACCTTGGTGGAAGGAACGGGGAGGTTTTGGGGTGAGAACAAATGTCTTATGTGTATATTTTAGAAGATTTTTTTGTTAGCTTATGGCTTTGCTTCCCACAGTACTGCAGTATAAGAAGGCTATAAGAAATACATTTGTGGGCTGGAGAGATGGCTCAGAGGTTAAGAGCACTGACTGCTCTTCCAGAGGTCCTGAGTTCAATTCCCAGCAATCACATGGTGGCTCACAACCATCTGTAATGGGATCCGATGCCCTCTTCTGGTATGTCTGAAGAGAGCAATGGTGTACTCGTAAACATAAAATAAATAAATAAATAAATAAATAAATAAATAAATCTTTAAGAAAAATAAAAGAAATATAAAAGAAGAAAGAAAGAAAGAAAGAAAGAAAGAAAGAAAGAAAGAAAGAAAGAAAGAAATACACTCACTGCTGTCGTGGTAATGACCTGCAGCCCTCTAATATCTGTCTCTTGCATCTTTTTTCTATCTTTCCTATAATCATCCTTACTTCCCCCTGTTTGACTTCATACTAGCCAGACCAGTGCACACTTCTCACTGTTGATCACAGCCAAGACACTGTACCCTTCTTCAGGTGTTCATCAAGCCTTCTGTGTTTCTGATGAATTCTGTCTACAACTTGGGCAGCCACAAGTCTGGTGTTTTTTTTTTATTTGTTTGTTTTTGTTTTGTTTTGTTTTGTTTTGTAGGGAGAGACTTTTGTCTATGGACATAAGCATAAGACACTTAGAAGGCAGGTTGCTGCTATATCAGTTTAGATAACCATCAGTGGACATGCTCCTGCATGGACCCTTCCTAGACTGAACTGTTAGCTATGTTTACTGTACCAGGCCCTTGTGAAGGAGTCTTGAGTCTATTCAGAGGGCAACTGGTTACCGCTCCCCTCAACAGTCAAGTCAGTATTTCACAAATGGGCACATCTTTCTTTCCAAATGAAATCTGTTATAATAATTTTTATTTTTTATATTTATTTATTTATTTGGATTTGGTTTTTTTCAAGACAGGGTTTCTCTGTATAGCCTTGGCTGTCCTGGAACTCACTCTGTAGACCAGGCTGGCCTCGAACTCAGAAATCCGCCTGCTTCTGCCTCCCAGAGTGCTGGGATTACAGGCGTGCGCCACCACCGCCCGGCATAATTTTTATTTTTATTAAACCAGTTTGACAAGATTCCAGAGAGGAGTCAGAGTGGCCAATCATTGTATTGTCCCATAGTTACTGTCAAACCTTTTTATAGAACCATAGAATTTTTTCAGTTACATAGGGTCAATAAAATAAGATAAAATAAAAAATTTAAAAGAAAGAAAGAAAGAAAGAAAGAAAGAAAGAAAGAAAGAAAAGAGAGAAGCGACAAAGAGAAAAGAACAAGACATATGCCATTATGAAATCAAGGGAAACCAGAGTTCCCTCTCAGACTTCTTAGTCTAGTTAATAAAAGAATTTAAGAATGGACTCAAATTGAAGATCAAAGACAATTTTCTTAGGGTAATTGCTGGGAGCCAACCCCAGCAAAGGTGTTTCTTCTTGGTCCTTCTTGAGGCAGCGGAGGGGGGAAGCGTCGGCGGGGGTAAGACTTTGTCTTACGGAAAGTTTAGGGTTGTTGTATAATAAAAGGTTTACTTATCTAAATCTAAGTTACTAGGCTAACATAGCTGACCTGCCTTCTGTGTTCCTCTGGAGCCAGAGACTGCAGTCTCAGGTATTTAACACCTCATCCTAAAACAGCAGGAGATTAAGTAAAGGGTTAATTGCTAGAGCCTTTTCCCTATTGTCCAGATGCCTCTTGCTTGTCAGTCTAGGGGGGAAGTTAGGAGCAATAAACTTCTAATGAACCTGGAGAAGAGAATAACACTTGTAGACAGAAAAATTTCTACATACGTGAATATGCATAATCTCACATAAATTCACACATACATCTTCATACATCTTCATACATAGATTCACACATACATCTTTCACGCAGTCAGCTGGGCCCAGCTTGCATGCATTCTCACAATTTCATACTTACACACATACATACATACATTCCCACAATTGCATACTTACACACACATCCATACTTACATATGCATATGGAGCAAAGACCAAGCACCGGTGCAGAAAGAACTCACTCATTCTGGATAAAAGATGGACTACGATATTTATTGCATGGAGAAAGAAAAAGCTTCCACCCTTTCAATGCTAAATGAATTAAATCCATGTTTGTAAGAAAAAGACTTTGTTTCTCTTAATAAGACTAAGCCTGCTTTGTCCTTACCATGGGACCTGTCCTTTCCAATGGTAAGGAGAAGCCTGCTTGCTCCTTCTACTCTCTGCAACATCTTCTTTTTTCCTCTTTCTCTCTGCCTCCTGCACATTGTTATTCTCTTAGTTAGTTTATGTTACCTATAGTTTCTAAGTTATTCCACTCTGCATTATCCTTCTAGTCTTGTTCTCTTCTGACTAAAAAACTTCTCTTCAGTTCAGTTCTCCTCTCAGCTCTGTCCCTCTCATTCAGTTCTTCTGGTCTGACTTCTCTTTGTCCTCAGCCCTTAAACGTCTTCCGAATGCATGATCACATGTTACAAAGTTCATCATAAGTTCACACAGAAAACCAAGTCCTAAATTGAAATAGAAGCTTACAACAGAGAATGTTTACATACATATCCATTAGGAGTAATTATCTAGCTATCACTTGTCTTCTCTACAGGTTCGTAGAAAGTTTAAAACCATAACTAAGTTATAAGTGACGTTTTGTATAGAAAAACCCAGTCAATATTTTACCTTCTGTCCTAACACCTATAATAAATCCTAGTTCCCTTTTTATGACCTTTAGTTAATTGTTTTACAACCTCTTGGAATGTGCTCTGAGTAGGAGAAGGTCTGGTTGCCATCTAAGAGCAATTAACTTGTGACACTTGGGAGACTGGCAGAGTTCTCATTGCAGTTTGGCTATAGGAGGGATCTAGTAGCAGTCCCATTAGAAAAGAGCTTAGTAATCACAGATATAATTTTAGGAATTCTTATAGGATCATCATTAAAACTAAAGTCATCTATTTGTCTACATAGCATCACTATAAGACATCTTCATGGATCTGCAAGGATCTGCTCCAAAGGAATGTGCTATTACTATTGATTATTATAAATGTATAATAATAATAACAACAGGAAAAGCATATAAATAGCAGGAAATCTTTCCTAAAATTAGTCCCCCACAGCCTTGCTGAATGGGGGCTCACCTGTCGCAGATTATATAATAATCCGAGGCAGGCATTTCAGGATGAACATCTGCTAGTATATTAGCTTGTCCCATTATGGCTCCTGACAGGTAATAAAACAAAACAAAACAACAACAACAACAACAACAAAAAGCAAAACCACAGTCAGCATGGTTTTAATCTCGTCACTTTGGAGGCAGAGGCTGATGACTCCCTGAGTTCAAAGCCAGCCATGGCTACACAGAGAAATCCTATCCCAGACCTCCTGTACCCTGCTCCTCCCCCCAAAAAATCAGGAACTGCAAGCTATACATATCAACAGCTACCTAAAAGGAAAAAAAAATAGAGGATCAATGAAAAAAAAGCCATTATGTTTACGCTGGAACGGAGGTAGAGATAGAGGAAGGACTTCCGCTCCGGCCATCATCACAAAGAAAAAAGACAGAAAAAAGAAAAAGAAGTTATGCCCTTTTGACTCTGGTCTCAGAAAGACTGGCCGTCCCAGCCATAGTCTATAGTGGCCATAAAGACCACAACTGTGCTGGAGTTGGGGATCCTGGGAAAGAGCACTTCATCTCATTAAAGGAGAATTATCCCTCCTGGTCATTAGCATGACTCTGGATGAGCCCCCAGGTCAGTCCCTTAGCTAGGTGACTAGCGTGCCAAACTAGAATGTTAGGTCTCCACCAAGGCCAGATTCTATTCTCTTGACCAGAAGGAGGCTTTCCTTGATGGGCCTTCATTGCTTGTTCTAACATTACCTCCCTTTAAGATGATGTTAATATGTAATACTGCCATTCACAAGGAATATGGTACATTGAGTGTCTGCTCCATCAGTGTAGTCTGTCTTTGGCTACTTTGAGGGTTCTTCTTTCTTCCATTCTTTCAACCTTGTAACATTAGATAGAAGAGGGGGAGAAAAGGATAGAGGGGAAGGGGGTGCTAGACTACTTCCTGCTCATTAGGAGTGTTGAGTTCCTTGGGGAAAGTTTGATCTTCGCCATCAGGATATCTAATTTCTTCTTTTTTCTTCTTTGCACAAGATTACTTATCAAACCACAATCAACAAACAAGCTACTACTAGGGGCCCTAGCATTTATGTCCACCCCCCAAATTTCCAAGAAGTCCAAATGTCAGACAATTGCAGAAACTATCTGCAGCTGCCAAAATCATGCCCCTGCTAGAGCATGAGGCAAATCACAGTCAGCAGCTGCTGTGGACAGTCTGAAGCAGTCCTTTATCCCACACCTGGGATCAAAACAAACATATTCTTATAATATTTCTCTGTGTGTTTAAGAAAACAAAATTAGGGGGCTGGAGGAATGGCTCAGCGGTTAAGAGCACTGTCTGCTCTTCCAGAGGTCCTGAGTTCAATTCCCAGCAACCATATGGTGGCTCACAACCATCTGTAATGAGATCTGATGCCCTCTTCTGGAGTGTCTGAAGACAGCAACAGTGTATTCACATACGTAAATAAATAAATCTTTAAAAAGAAATAAAAAGAAAAAAGGAAACAAAATTATCACTACACACCTGTCTTAGTGTTTCCATTGCTGTGAAGAGACACCATGACCAAGGACAACATTTAATTGAGGCTGGCTTACAAGTTCAGAGGGTCAGTCCATCATCATCAGTGCAGGAGCATGGAGCAGGAGGAGCTGAGAGGTCTACATCTTCATCTGATGCCCGATAGGAGAAGATTGGCTCCCACGTAGTTAGGAGGAGGGTCTCATTGCCACCCCACAGTGACACACTTCCTCCAACAAGGCTGAACTTCTTAATAGTGGGCCAGGCATATTCAAACCACCGTACACCAGTATTTGGGGAAGTAGAATACCTAGTGTATTAGACTGTTTGCACAACTCTAAGTATGAATCAGACTTTAAGGCCGAATTGTATAAACATAGGAAAAGTATTTTGACCCAGATGAAATATATATCTATTTAATAATATCACTTAGGATAATTAAAATCAAGACATTTTTAGTCTAAGTTAGTTTATAGCTGTAGATTCTCCCTGAAGGAACTGCTAAAGAATTTGTTGTGTAGGGAACAGTCAGGAGGAGCATGACACCTTTCCAGTAAAGAAGGAAATGATCAGCAAAGGTCAAAGTTAAACCCTTACACTTGCAATGTTGCCTAAAGAGGGGATTTAGAAATAGGTTCATCATAAAGTATTGAACTGAAAGAAAACATATCAATAGATCAAACATTGAAGAATAAATTATCTTTAAAAGAAATTTCTCAGTTTTAATTTGCCACATGTCTTTAATCCCAGCATTCAGGAGGCAGAAGCAGGAGAATCTTGGATCTCTATGAGTTTGAGGCTAGCCTGGTCTAAGGTCCAGGACAGCCAAGGCTGTTACATAAAGAAACACTCTCTTGAGAAAAAAAAAAAAAAAGACATCATGCAGGATGGAACTAGGAAAAAAAATCATCCTGCACCAAATCCAGAAAGATAAATATGGTATGTATTCACTTATATTTCAGCCATTAAGTAAATGATAACAAGCTACAATCCATAGATCCAGAGAGGTTAGGTATAGGGAAGGGAATGGGAGAGACACATGGATCTCCCCAAAAGGGGGAAATAGAATAGATTTATGGGTAGGTAAGGGTGAGGGTGGGAGGATGGGGACAGGAATGGGGATCAGGTCAAACATGGGGAGGGGCACCAGAGTGATAGCCCAGTGGTTAAGAGCACTGAGTCCAGAGGTCCTGAGTTCAATTCTCAGCAACCACATGGTGGCTCACAACCAACTGTAATGAGATCCGATGCCTTCTTCTGGTGTGTCTGAAGACAGCAACAGTGTACTCCTATAAATAAAATACATAAAAACTCTTTTAAAAAAGTAAAGAGGGGAAGGGGAAGTGGGATTGAGGGAAGTAACCTGTAGAGAGAGAGCTAAAATTGAGGAGCACTGAAGGGGTGATATGAAAACCCTGGTGTAGAGAAAATGTCCTAAAAAAAAAAAAAAAAATGAGGGTGAGAAGGTGATCCTAATGAAATCTCCAAATAATGAGATAGATGGAACTCCAACTGGCCATCTCTTGTCACCAAACAAATCTTCCAGGGCCACGACTAGCTTCCAAGTTGTTGGCCAAGAGGGTCCCATGGAAATCCCCAAACGATGCAGGCTGTTGCCAAGACAATAGGTTGTTTGCTACAAGTTGACAGCAAGGCCCATCACTGAAGACAACACTCACACAACCCATTGAACATGGAGGGTGGAACTGGTGCACCTTTACATGTTCTAGTGTCTTTGGAATGGAAAGGTACTCTGCAGGCTACACAAGAGAAATATAAACACCAACCCAGCTGCAAACACTCTGATCTGTCCTGCCTATAAAATATGCAAGGGCAGTGGTGGCACAAAGCTTGTGGGACTAACCAACCGGTATCTGATCTGACTTAAGGTCGTGAGATGGAACCTATACCTACTCAGGTGACCAAGAACCAGAGACTAAATAGCCCACAGACCCAGATAAAACTAAATACTTGTACTGACTGATTTTGTGTGTCTACTTGACACAGGCTGGAGTTATGACAGAGAAAGGAGCTTCAGTTGGGGAAGTGTCTCCATGAGATCCAGCTGTGGGGCATTTTCTCAATTAGTGATCAAGGTGGGGGCCCCTTGTGGGTGGTGCCACCCCTGGGCTGGTATTCTTGGGTTCTATAAGAAAGCAGGCTGAGCAAGCAGGGGGGCAAGCCAGCAAGGAACATCCCTCCATGGCCTCTGCATCAGCTCCTGCTTCTGACCTGCTTGAGTTCCAGTCCTGACTTCTTTTGGTGATGAACAGCTGTGTGGAAGTGTAAGCTGAATAAACCCTTTCCTCCTCAACTTGCTTCTTGGTCATGATGTTTGTGTAAGAATAGATAACCCTAGCGGGGCGTGGTGGCACACACCTTTAGTCCCAGCACTTGGGAGGTAGAGGCAGGTGGATTTCTGAGTTCGAGGCCAGCCTGGTCGGTCTACAGAGTGAGTTCCAGGACAGCCAGGACTACACAGAGAAACCCTGTCTCAAAAAAAAAAAAATAGATAACACTAAGACAATACTATTAATCTTTAAAAGAAATGACTTGTGATGACACTATCCTCACCTTAGCCATTATCAGAGAAGCTTCCTCCTGCAACAAAAGACACCCAGCTCCACATTATACAGAGAGAGAGAGAGAGAGAGAGAGAGAGAGAGAAAACGAACTTGAAACACACAGCTCTAAATTGGATTTCTCCATAAAATCCCTCCCCTCAGAGCGCAGGGAACTTCACAGACTGGGGGGTGGGGAGAGTGTAAGAGCCAGAAAGATGGAGGATTCCAGATGGACTTTTCTGTTTGTTTGTTTTTCTAGACAGGGTTTCTCTGTGTATCCCTGGCTGTCCTGGAACTCACTCTGTAGACCAGGCTGGCCTCGAACTCAGAAATCTGCCTGCCTCTGCCTCCCAAATGCTGGGATTAAAGGCATGCGCCACCACCGCCCAGCTTCAAACCGCCCAGCTTCAAATCCTATTTTTAATGATGGTTCTTGAATGCTTTAACCTCCCTTGTAACTCATCACCCAGCAGAGGTAGTGGAAAAGAAAGGATACAGGGGAAGTGGACCTGTTTAGAAAGGTTCTTTGCAGCAACTCCCGTCTGTGTTGTCTGGAAACTGGGCAGTTCGGTTCGCAGGTTAGCAGGCGGCGACAGCTTGAACCACTCGCAAATACTTCACGGACACACCAGCAGTCCAGTTGGGTTGAGTTGTGTTAGCAACAGCAGTTACAGGACCGAGGAGAAACAGCTAGCCTTCAGCCTCGGCTCTAGTCAGCAGGAGGGACCAGGAGGGACACCAGGAGTTCTCAGCTGTGCCTCTCTCAGGGAAGTGAAGATCAGCGAAGACCCGAGACCCACAAGCGGTGCACAGCTAGCTGTGCCTGCGAGCCAAGCTCCGCCTCCCTCACCCCGTGGAGTCCTACTTAGACCCTCAAACACAGCGTGCTCTTCACATGCCTCGCCCAGCATGGCTCTGGCCTCAGCACAGGTCTGCCTCAGCACGTGCATCCCATCAGCCCGAATCTGTGGAAGCTGCAAGAAACTGCAGGGCATCGCCAGATGTTTTTTTGGTGCATTTCTCTCTATGGTGTCCCGACGAATGGAGCTCAATTATGCAATGCAAGGCGGACCAATACACGTGTGTCGAGGGCAAACGATCCTCCATCACGTGTCCTTTCACATGTTTGCGTTAGCAGAACATCCTCTCTTCTGTGTCTGCTTCAGCGAAATGTTCCTTCACGTGTTTGCCCCAGCAAAATACTATCCAATCGACTTTCCAAAGAAGCCTGAAGTTTCTACTTCACACTGGGGTAAAATGGAGTCTTTCCTTCCTTCCTTCCTTTTTAATGAAAAATATGAAACTCTTCCCTAGCCTGCCTGTTATCCTTTAGTAATGGCCACACTCACCTTCTCTGTATTATTCCAACTCAAGTTCCTTGTATGCTGAAGCAAGCACTGAGTTAGATCTTAAAGTGATTAAAACAAACAAACAACAACAACAACAACAAAAACCAAAAAACTTGTATTGATTCTTTGTGAGTTTCACATCAGGTACCCCAGTCCCACTCATCTCCCTGTCCCTTGATATCCGCTCATCACCCTACCAACCTCTCCCACAAAATAAAATACACACAGACACACACACACACACACACACACACACACACATGAATAAAACACAAAATGGCCGGGCGGTGGTGGCGCACGCCTGTAATCCCAGCACTTGGGAGGCAGAGGCAGGCAGATTTCTGAGTTCGAGGCCAGCCTGGTCTACAGAGTGAGTTCCAGGACAGCCAGGGCTACACAGAGAAACCCTGTCTCGAAAAAACAAAACAAAAAAAAAAAACAAAAAAAAAACAAAACAAAAAACAAAAAACAACCCCCCCAAAAAAACAAAAAACACAAACACAAACAAAACAACAGCACAGTTTTCACGTGGAAGCTTCATCGTGGAAGCTGTGGTGTGTCCCAGTGTGTCCTGCGGTATAGCCCTCTGTCCACACATCTTCACTTGCAAAAGTTCTTTGCAATGAATCTGGTTCGAGGCTTCAGTGACACCATCCATACTGCGTCCTCCTGGTTATCCTGTCATGGAGAGCCTGCAGCTTTGGAACAGCAGGACGGGCTGGCTCTTTCGCACATCCCAACAATTCACAAATGACACAGATGTTTTGGGTGGGCCAATTCAGAGTCCCAAATATGGGCCTCAGGGATAGCTGAACTGGTCAGTCCACCAACTCCTCTTTTTTGCACCCCCGGGGCGAGCCCTCTAGCATGGCTCCAGCTAGGCCACCGAAAGCTGTCCTCTGCAGGAGGAGGGTCAGCTCACCGGCTCTCATTCCCCACAGGCTCACTCGCGCCCACAACTCCAGAGCCAGCCCCACTGTGCTGCCAAGTCAAGGTTGGGGGCTCACTCAAGCGCTGCGGCTTGTGAGGGGCTGGGCCGGCTCTCCTGCTCTCATGACCCCTGGGATCAGCTCTCCCCGATACTGCAGGTGGAGATGCAGGGAGAGTGAGGGCGTCACCCCCACACCCGTGCCAGCTCATGCCAGATGAGTGGTAGGGCCAGCTCTCCGGTATTCGTGCCTTCAGGGCTGGCTCGCCTAGCCTCCTTCCACCAGCGCCAGCTTTACTATGTTGCCCAGGCAACGTGCAGAGCCTGTATTCTATTATGCTGCAGCGGGCAAGGAATAGGGCACGCGCGCGCGCGCGCACACACACACACACACACACACACGCACACGCACACGCACACGCACACCACGCACGCACGCACGCGCGCAAACCCATGCATTCACTCACCACAGTGGTCAGCTCTATTGTGCGGTCTAGGCAAGGTGCAGGGCCCGCTCTCCTGAGCGGTACAGATGGTGAAAGTCAGGGCGAGTTTTCCCAAGTTCACGACTCTGTGGGCAATTTTCCCAATTGCCAGGGGTGGTCAAAGGCAGGAGGTGCATCACCTCTGTGCCTCTGTCACCCCATGACTGAGGAGTGGTAGAGTCAACTTGCTACACTCACACCCTGGGAGATGGATCATCCAACCACCCCCCCCACCCCCACCCCCCACCCCCACCGCCCCCAGCCCCCAGCCCCCGTCACTGGGAGAGTTGCAGGGCCTGCTCTCCTGAGCCCTGAACCTAGTGAGGGGTGGATCCAGCTATGCATAGCCCCTGGACATCCATGTGGTCCCCATGGCTGCCCCGACCAGAATCTTCCCCATGTTCTCTAGTGCAAACATGAAGCTGACAGTGACACTGATCCACGCTGTTACATAGTCACAGACCCGGGCATGGCTCTCGCCATAGCCCCAGGTGGCAGGGTCCGCCACCCTGAGTCTCCAGTTCCATCTCTCTTCATGATGCCCAAGCCGCTCCACCTCTGTCTCTCTCCCATCTGAGCACCTCATGCTCACACATTGTAGTGGCTCCTGCTGCAGGCTGGCCATGCAGCTGGTGGGCCCCTGGGTGACATCCTCCATCAGTAATGCCTGGTGTGGCAACAAACAGGTGTCTATGGCCCCCCTGTGCCATGCACTGGAGGGCAGGTCTGTGGGTGGCATGGCAAGCCTGCTGGTCTCTGTCTTCATCCCCCTTCAGTGTGCTGCCTGGATTTGATCTGGTTTTGATGAGTCCTAGGCATAAGACAGCTTTGGCCACCAAGCCGGGCATCAAGCTAGGAAGAACAAGGCACTGCCATCTGCTCTACCCCTGACTGATATAAGAACACCACCACCAACAAGGTGTCTCTTTGCCCAATGCCAGGGGGAGTTTAAAGTGGTTTTAATCCTCATTTCCCTAATAGATAAGGATGGTGATCATTTTAAGTGTCTTCTGAGGACGCAGAGACAGGTCCATGAGTTCAAGGCCAGCCAGAGCTATAGGAGACCCTGTCTCAGCCCAACCCAACCCAACCCAACCCAAAAAGTGTCTCCTAGCCATCAGCATCTCTTCCTTTGAGAACTTGGCGCTCAGTTCTGTAGCCCCTTCCTAACTGGGTCATAAAGATTTTCTCCCGTCCCGAGAGCTACCCTTCAGTCTCCTTTGCTGTGCGGCTTTTGGATTTTTCTGAGATCCTACTTGTTAACTGTGTGTCTTCTTGCCTGGGCTACTGGAATCCTATGCAGAAAACCACTGCCAGACTAGAGCTGATTGCTTTTCCAGAGGAGGGTTCAAGTCCTGGGAATGGTGGTGCACACCTTTAATCCCAGTGGTCAGGAGGCAGAGGCAGGCTGATCTCTAAATTTTCAGCCAGCCTGGTGTATATAGTGAGTTCCAGGACAGACAAGGACACATAAAAAGACCCTGTTACCGTTACTGTGACAAGATACCAAGTCTAAAGCAGGTTGCGGTTGGTTTGCTTACACTTCCAGATTACTATTCATAGAAGGAAGTCAGAGCAGGAACTCAAGTAGGGCGGGAACCTGGAAGCAGGAACTGATATGGAGGCCACAGGGGTGGGGGGTGGGGCTGCTTACTTTTGCTCCTTATGGCTTGCTCAGCCTGGTTTTTTCTCTATCTCTTTCATTTCGTTATTAGTGTATGAGTGCTCTGCTGCATATACATTCGCCTGCCTGAAGAGGGCGCCAGATCTCCATATAGATGGCTGTGAGCCTCCATGTGGTTGCTGGGAATTGAACTCAGGACCTCTGTAAAAGCAGTCAGTGTAGCCCGGCATGGTGGCACATGCCTGTAATCCCAGCACTTGGGAGGCAGAGGCAGGCAAATTTCTGAGTTCGAGGCCAGCCTGGTCTACAGAGTGAGTTCCAGGACAGCCAGGACTACACAGAGAAACCCTGTCTTGAAAAAGCAAAAAAAAAAAAAAAAAAAAAAAAAAAAAAAGAAAGAAAGAAAGAAAGAAAAGAAAAAAGAAAAGCAAAAAAGAAAAGAAAAGAAAAGCAGTCAGTGCTCTTAACCTATGAGCCTTCTCTCCAGCCTTCAACCTGGTTTCTTATAGAACCAGAACCCCCGTCCCAGGGATGGCACCACACACGAGGGCCTGCATCCCTACCCCATCTATCCCCAATGAAGAAAATGTCCTACCAGCTTGCCTACAGCCCAGCATTATGGAATTATTTCCTTGATTAAGGTTCCCACCTCTCTGATGACTTTAGCTTGTATCAAATTGACACAAGACTCCCCAGCACAGAGGGGTTTTGAGACAGGATCTCACCATATAGAACTAACAGAGCTCTGTCTGCCTCTGCCTCCTGAGTGCTGGGATTAAAGGTTTGTGCCATTATGCCCAGTGGCCTTAGAATTTTTACTGGGATTACATTGAATCTGTAGATGACTTTCCAGTACGGTGGCCAAGTTCATAATATTAATTCTTCCAATCCATCAGCATAGGAGGCCTTTCCATGACCGGTGTCTTCCTCAGTGTGATGGCTAACCTTGTCAACCTGACGTACCTGAGAAGAGGGAGCCTCATTTCTCAGAGGAGGGCGTGCCTCCATCAGACCAACTCCATCTATGAGGCAGTCTCTTGATTTGTAATTGACACAGAAGAGCTCAGCCTGCTACAGGCACCGAGTGACATCCCTGGCCAGACAGGCTGGGGCTGTGTAAGAAAGCCGGAGAAGCGGGTCAGGAGAGCGAAGAGGAAAGCGGGGTTCCTCCCACGTCTCTGCTTCAGTCCTCCCTTCCAGGTTTAAAAGCGGACGGAGATCTCCCTTATCTGGAGGCCTTGAATCTAACTTCAGACTTCCCCCATACACACTGAGGCTGGGGTTACCAAAGGCCACTTGCCAGAAAGGGGTGATCAATCGTCACGTGACTCTTGTGTTGCCTTTTCTCTCCCTCCTTAAAAATTCAACAGTCCAGCCGGGCGTTGGTGGCGCACGCCTTTAATCCCAGCACTTGGGAGGCAGAGGCAGGTGGATTTCTGAGTTCGAGGCCAGCCTGATCTACAGAGTGAGTTCCAGGACAGCCAGGGCTACACAGAGAAACCCTGTCTCGAAAAACAAACAAACAAACAAACAAACAAAATCAACAGTCCACAGCTACCCAGTACCAGGAGGAAGGGGTCCACTTTCCCTGACACGCTTACACTGTACCTTTGAATGGCCAAAGGAAGGAAGGAAACAAGGAAAGAAGGGAGGGAGGGAAGGAAGGAAGGAAGGAAGGAAGGAAGGAAGGAAGGAAGGAATCTTGTTATTTCTTCTTGTAACAGCAGAGACCAGGTGCAGGTGCCTTGGAAGCCTCTGCCTTAATTGTTTAATGTCAAAATTTTAAACATTAAGTAACAAGGTAAACCAAGATATACAACACCTGAAAAATCCCATAGGACAATTTGAAAAACAAGTAGATTCTCAGGCCAGGTGACGGTGGTGCACACCTTTAACCCCAGCACTGAGGAAGCAGAGGGAAAGGCAGGTGGATCTCTGTGAGTTCCAGGCCAGCCTTGGCTACAGAGTGAGTTGCAGGACAGCCAGGGGCTACACAGAGAAACCCTGTCTCGAAAAACCAAAAATAAAATAAAATAAAATAAAATAATAAAATAAAATCAGCCCTTTTAGAATTATAGCTCTACAGGCTTGTGATAGTCTGTACCTCAACACGAATCAACAATTTGAGTCATAGAATGAGGAGCCAGTGGGGAATATGAGTGCCAGAGAAACCCCATTTTGTGCTAGGTCTCCAACTTAGTATTTAATGACTGTTTGCACTAGACTCCAATGTCTGGAACATGACTTCCTAGAAAACAACCCTGATCTAGTGATGCCCCCCACCCCAAAAAGTGCAGACATGACTGTCTGCCTTGCTATGAGGTGACTACCCATCATTTGTCTTTTGACTTCTGTAATTTGCTTCTGTGGGCAACCAAGGGTTATTTGGGGTCACCCTGACTACTTGACTTGGCAGAAGACCAGTTTTGTGCTTGCTTGCACAGGTATTGAAGGTTGGTTTACACCTTCAAAAACCCTTCCATCCCCAAGCCCTCCTGCATGACACACCTGAGACTTGGCTTTAAGTCTGTCACCCTGCTGGCAGCAAGCATTATCCCTGGGGGTCTCAAACTCCATAAAGGTTAAGAGCACTGACTGCTCTTCCAGAAGACTCAGGTTTGATTCTCTGAACGCACATGGGGGCTCACACGATCTATAACTCCAGTTTCAGGGGATCCAACATTCTCTTCTGACTTCCATGGGCACTGAGCACACTCGAGGTATACAGACATACATGTAGGCAGAACATCCATACTGATAAACTAAAATAAATAAATATCAAAAAAATTTGAAACCTTTATTTTAAAAAATGGGGGGAAGCTAGAGCTGTCAAAGATTCACATTCAACTTCCTGGTTCCACAGAAGAGAATACACACTGTGAAAATGAAGAGCCAGTGGGAGACTCAGACCCAACCATGGAGGCTGGACTTTGATCCTAGCAGCCATGTAAAAAGCCAGGTGTGCTGGTGTTTGATTGTAATCCCAGGGCTGGGGAGGTAGAGATAGATGGATTCCTGGGGTTCACTGGCCAGTCAGGGTAGGCTAATTAGTGAGGCCAAGGACCCAGGGAAAGATCCTGTCTCAAAAAACCAAGGTGGATAGCTCCTGAGAAAGATACCCTAGGCTGACGTAGCTTCACATACACACAAACAATAGTAAACCAAGTTTGGTGGCTCCTGTCCATAACCCCTGCAGTGGGGAGGCTGGGGCAGGAGGATCTTTCAGTTGAATGCCAGCCAGTCTGGGCTATTCAATGAGTATTGGGCCAGAGGGGCTACCAAGATCCTTTCTCCCAAAACAAAGCAATAGCAAAAGGTAGCCAGCCACAGCAGCATGGCAGTGTATAAGAATGAACCTAAGTCAATGTGATAAACAGAAATAAGATATGAGGCTACGTCCTTGAAATCCCAGCATAGGGGAGGTTAACGCAGGAGAACCGTCAAGTTCAAGGATAACCTGGCTACACAAAGAGGCTATCTAAAAGGGCCATCTGGGCGTGGTCACCCACTCCTTTATCCCCAGCACTCTGGGGGCAGAGGCAGGTGGATCTCTGTGAGTTCAAGTGGCCTGAATATATTGTTCCCAGACAGCCAAAGTAGGGTGTGTATGTGTATGTGCTCCTTTCCTCTGGGCATAATGGGAATGTCTTCATATAACTGTGGAGAGAAAGGTCAGAGAATCTTTGAAGCCTCTTCTTTTTGGTTTTGTTTCTTTTTTTGTTTTGAGACAGGGTTTCTCTGTATAGCTCTGGCCGTCCTGGAACTCACTCTGTAGACCAGGCTGGCCTCGAACTCAGAAATCCGCCTGCCTCTGCCTCCCAGGTGCTGGGATTAAAGGCGTGCTATACCACCGCCCGGCTTTGAAGCCTCTTCTTTTCAGGGTGAAATAGGCCAGACAGGGGCGGATAGTCCAGCCTCCTCTCCATTGCCAAGGTGCCATTTGTTAATGGCTGACCAGGACCCCCCCCCCCCCATGCGTGTCTGGAGCCAGGCATACTGCATGTGTAGCCACTTAGTGGCATGGGAAACACACGCCGTCAGAATTCTTGTCCCAGTTTACAGAAAAATACAGGGGACCAGCGACAGGCTGTAAGGAACGGATTCTGCCTCTAGGTGGGAACAGTCTCTGGTCTCCGCCGTCCATCCATCCAGAGAGGCCGACTCTGGGACTTGGTTCAAGGATCACCCCTAGGAAGGAGGGTTTGGCTTTTGTTGAACTCTTTCTTCTCTCATATATCAGATCTGGACAGCGGCTTCACCTCCCCCCCCCCCAATCCACTCCTCGGTTCTTTCAGAAGGAAGGCAGGTTCTTGAGATAATACAATTTTCAGTGGGTGCAGTGGCCACATAGGCCTTTAATCCCAGAGGCAGGCAAGTCTGAGTCTGAGGCCAACCTGGACTACACAGTGAGTTCCAAAACAGGTAGGCCTGTTACAGAGAAACGCTTGGGGGGGGGAAAAATACGAGCGCACACACACAAAACCAAAATAAGTAAAATGCTTCTCATTTCCAGAACTCCTGCCCCAACCCACCCAGAGCAGTCTCTACCAACCCTTGAGGTTTGGCTGGGTCAGCTTCCTCTTCTGAAGCCTGTCTGAGGAAAATGAATTTTTCTTCCTTTTTGTTCACACCCTGGCAGAGTGCCTTTAACTTCAACTCAGCGCTCCAGCCAGTGACTTCTACAGCTCTCCTCCTGGCTGTGCGGCTGTCCCGAGCCACCAGGAGCTAACCTGTGCCACCCTCCCTCAAGCAGCACTGCTTTCCCTCTTCACATCCCTTCCATCTTCCTGCTGACTTCTGTAGCTACAGGATGTCTACCCTAGTTTTGTTTTTAACTCTAATAAATTAGGTATGTATGTAACCATCCCTAAATTCTTTTATTATTTAAACTAAGAACCCTGAGAGGGTTTGGTGACCCACATCTTTATTCCCAGGGTGAATCTTTGAATTCAAGGTTAGCCTGGTCTACAGAGTGAGTTCCAGGACAGGTCAGGTTTACACAGAGAAACCCTGTCTGGAGGTGGATGTGTGGGGAAACACCCTGAAGAGGGGACCCGATTTCCCAGATTATCTGGTAACTCTTTGCTGCCTTCTAACTAACCAGAAGGTCTAGAATCAATGCTACATTAGATATAGTTAGAGCATGGGGAGCCTTATAAAATAACTGGCCTGGTTTCTTTAATGAATAGCAAAGGAATGCAAGATAACCAAGAGGAAGCAACTTGTTTATACCCGAAGCTAAAAAATAGCAAAACTTCAAACCATATGGGGGTAGCATGCCAACTTATAGTCCCAGCATTTGGAGATTTTCCTCAGCTATAGTGAGGTGGCCAGCTTTGGCTACATGTGGATCTGTATAAATAATGAACTGAATGTACAGCATTCTGGGATTCTGCTCAGTGGTAGAGTGTTTGCCTAGCGTGCATTAGAACTCAGTTCCATATCCACTATGCAACGATAAGTAAATTTCAGCATCTTAAGGATGCTAAAGCAGCATTCGTTCAAGGTTGCTGAGGGAGGACTGAAATATTTCTAAGTTAAAGGGAGGTATTTGGAACCCACAGCACACAGACCATTCTGACCAAATACTTCCTGAAGACATCGCCAGAAAACATAAGTGCCAGCAAGGTGGTGTTTGGGAAAACTACAGCCAAAGAAAGGCCAATGGTCACTGCCCACATTTAACTGTACAAGAGTTACTTGAAAGTGAGATCCAAGCAGAGCGAGCTCACAAAAACAAAAAACCCAAAGCTGTCCTCCGACACCCATAGGCGCATCAGCCTACAGGCAGGATGCATACACACAGCTGGAGGGCAACTTTTATCTAATTCCCCACCACCACCTTATTGACTGTGGACATAGTAGGCTAAGTTACATATATGAAGACAATATACAACTGCAAGAGAACCTTGAACCTGAGGGCTTTCTCATCCTCTCAGGACAGAGGTCATGCTGCCTGTGCTGATGATCCAATTCTAATAAAACCCTTCCAAACATGTGTTACACACATGGAGATCAGAGGACAAGCTTAGGTAGCTAGGGGTCGAAACATTCAACTTCTCAGCTTCCTTTCTAGAGAACCACCTATAACATCCTTTATGAGTAACAGTGCTCATAACTGACCTAAGAGTAAAATGTACACAAAAGCTCGTTGGCCTAGTCTTTTACTTTTTCTAAAAAAAAGATTTAAAACATGAGTTAAATAAGGGGTTGAGGTGGTATTGGTCCAAACCTTTGATCCTGCCGGGCGGTGGTCGTAGCACATGCCTTTAATCCCAGCACTTGGGAGGCAGAGGCAGGCGGATTTCTGAGTTCAAGGCCAGCCTGGTCTACAGAGTGAGTTCCAGGACAGCCAGGACTATACAGAGAAACCCTGTCTGGAAAAAACAAAAAACAAAAACAAAAAAACCCAAACCTTTGATCGCAGCACTTGGGAGGCAGAGGAAGGTAGATCTCTTGTGAATTCCAGGCCAGCCAGAGCTGGAGATACTGCCTCAAAAGGAAACAACGAGCCGGGCAGTGGTGGCTCACGCCTTTAATCCCAGCACTTGGGAGGCAGAGGCAGGCGGATTTCTGAGTTCGAGGCCAGCCTGGTCTACAGAGTGAGTTCCAGGACAGCCAGGGCTACACAGAGAAACCCTGTCTCGAAAAACCAAAAAAAAAAAAAAAAAAAAGGAAACAATGAAACTGGTGGGTAGTGATAAAGGACTGCAGCTCAGCTGGAAAGCTAAGCCTACACCTTCACACTCCTGAAAGAGGTTAATAACCGGCCAGGAAGTGCCTGATGCAGTAGACCTCCAGATCAAACAGGACTCGGAACTACTTTTAAAAAGAGAGACAGGGACTCTACAAAGTCCTGGTTGTCCTGAAATGTGCTCTAATAAACCAGAGATCCACCTGTCTCTGCCTTCCAACTGCAGGGATTAAAGGTGTGCACCACCACACATAGCAATGTATTTTTAATTGCATTTATGTGTTTGGGCACGTCAAGGTGCTCATGCGCAGGTCTGAGGACACCTTGTTTCCAACATATGGATCTCCACCAGGCCTGGCAGCAGGCTCCTTGAGCTGTAGAGCCACCTCACCACACCTATAGTCTTAAGGTGTAACAGTAAGAGATTCAGACTTCTCCCTCAGTTATGTACAACTTTGTATTTCTACAGTAGTCCCTAACAGTAATCCTAATATTTAAGACACAGGAGAGCCGGGCACAGGCCTTTAATCCCAGCACTTGGGAGGCAGAGGCACTTTCTGAGTTCAAGGCCAGCCTGGCCTACAGAGTTCCAAACACCTAGGGCTACACAGAGAAACCTGTCTCAAAAAAATTCCCATCTACAATGGCTCATTCTAGTCTGTTCTGTGTTCTGTGTATTTATTACTACAAAAGTCGAGATAACAAAAATGCCTTTATTACAAATTTCTGCAAACTAGAAAATGCAAACGATCTATTAATTACCTTCTAAACCAAACCATTCCAAATTTTATGTATTATTATTTCTCAGCTTCAGGCTTGAGGCTTCTAAAGTTCCCAGAGTACTTTGACTCATTCTTTGGGTAAATTTAAGTCATTCACAAGATTCTGATCATCACACATCCTATATACAACTTAAGGGTTAACAAGAAGATTCCCCAGCAAAAGGAAAAGTTTAATCTTAAAAAAACAAAACAGCTTTTACTGTTATCATGAACAGCAAGGACAGTGGACAATTTGAACTGTCCTAATTCTTCCCGATTTTCGCATTCTCGGAAGGATCCCATCTTTGATAATGGCAGAAAGTGCAGAGACATCTGAATGGCTCACTGTCCTCTCCAAACTGAAAGAAACAATAACAGGTTAATCAGGATATTGTAACCAAAAGAAACAAATCTCTCAGTTGTTTTAAGTACTGCCTCAATAACCAGAATTCCTGAAGGCCAAGAAGATAATTCTCGTATATACTCCTTGTCTAAATCAAAGGATGAGACAGACACACCCAACCCACCCATGCATTAATAGTGATGGAGTGATGGCTCGGCGGTTAAGAGCAGAGGTCCTGAGTTCAATTCCAGCAACCACAGGGTGGTTTACAACCATCTGTAATAGGATCTGATGCCCTCTTTTGGAGTGCCTGAAGACAGCTATAGTGTACTCATAATCTTTTTTTAAAAAGAGTATTTACCTGATTTCCTTGAAGCCTTTTTTCTCTCTGCTCAATCTTCAAGAGAAAAAAAAACAAATTATTCAAAACTGTCAAGACAAAGTTAAAACACCTACCATGTGAGAAGTAGTCATTTCTCAGCCCTGTGCAAAGAGGCAGGAAGACCACCCCAGTTTAAGGCCAGCCTGGTCTACAAAGAGTTTAACAGGTCCACTTTAGCTCTGAGATCTAGTCTTAGCCCTGTAGGCTGCCCAAAAGCCTCTAATCCCAGTACTGGAGAAGAGGCTTGAGTATGGATTGATTGAATTGGAGGGTTACTTTGGACTACAGGGGGAAGAGAGTCCAAGTCTCAAAACACAAAAATAAGTATTACACATTTTTTACAGCTGCTGATGCTTTTTTTGGTTTTTACGAGACAGGGTTTCTCTGTGTAGCCCTGGCTGTCCTGGAACTCACTCTGTGGACCAGGCTGGCCTCGAACTCAGAAATCTGCCTGCCTCTGCCTCCCAAGTGCTGGGATTAAGGCATGCGCCACCATTACCTGGCCAGCAGCTGTTGCTTATCACTGCTTATTTGCATATTGCTCGGGCCAGCCTCTGACTGCAGAGGATAGCCTTGGAACAAGTCTCTTGAGCTGGAAATTACAAGCAGTCTCTACCCTTGACTATATTCCCCTGTTGATATAACTTAGGTGTCATTCCTGAGAGGCTGGAGTTGTTCTCAGATCTAACAGCCCTGTCCACAAACGGAACTCACCCGGACTAATCTTCTCATCTTTGCTATAGGATCGTTCAGCACCGACAACAAAGTGCGGACCCTTTTCTTGGGAAAGGCGCTTTGAACTTCCCTCCTGATCTGTTCGCTTCGGTTCTCCACAGGTACCCTCGCAATCCGGTGACGTAGGGTGCGACGCCGTGAGGAGCGCTTGGCCCCGGGTTTCAGGCTTAGCTTTTTCATGACCTTTACTAGTGTTTCTGGCTCTAAGACTTCTGAAACAGACATTAGTGAGGCATGTATCATTTTGCTAGGCAATAACCCAGAGGAACGAGGAAGAGGGGCCAACAAGAAGCAAATCAAACCAGGAAGTGGTGGCCCACGCCTTTAATCCCAGCACTTGGGAGGCAGAGGCAGGCAGATTTCTGAGTTCGAGGCCAGTCTGGTCTACAGAGTGAGTTCCAGGACAGCCAGGGCTACCCAGAGAAACCCTGTCTCAGAAAAAAACAAAACAAAACAAAAAACCAAAAACCAGGGTATGTTGGGAAACGTGCCTCACTCTCTCCCTTTGAATGGTTCACACCCAGTAGATGTTCCTGGTCTTTGGGCAGATTCAAGGCATTTGTTTTCCTATCAGATGGGAGGGGAGGGCTCCTCCCGAGCCACACCCTAGGTGGGGTGCCAAGAGGTAACAAACCTCAAGACCCTCCCTCGATGAGATTCAACTGCAGCTGGGGGGTGGGGTCAAGTAGCAGGCGGCTCCCCCTTGAATATTTACCTAAATGGAAATTTAGGACAATCGCACCCCGAAAAGTGGGAGGACTAGGGCTAAAGCCCAGGTTCAAGTGAAGCTTAAAAGCTTCCCGTGTAGCCCACGGAGGTGGCACACTGCCTTTAATCCCAGCCCTCGAAAGGCCGGGAAAGGCATATCTCCCTAAATACCAAGTCAGCCTGGTCTTCCAGGACCACCAGGGTGACACAGAGAAACCCTGTGTCGAGAAACAAGACTCCTGTCTTTAAAATAAAGCTACAACAAGCCGGGCGATGGTGGCGCACACCTGTAATCCCAGCCAGCACTTGGGAGGCAGAGGCAGGCGGATTTCTGAGTTCAAGGCCAGCCTGGTCTACAGAGTGAGTGGACAGCCAGGGCTACACAGAGAAACCCTGTCTCAAAAACCTAAATAAATAAATAAATAAATAAATAAATAAAGCAAGCAAGCTACAACAAGCAGGGCCATGACTGCACCCTTTTAATCCTAATGTTTTGGAGGCAGAGGCAGGAGGATAGAGATTGAAGCCAGCCTGGGCTATATAGAAAATTGCGTTACAGGATA
This sequence comes from Apodemus agrarius, assembly GCA_964023405.1. Lineage (NCBI taxonomy): Eukaryota > Metazoa > Chordata > Mammalia > Rodentia > Muridae > Apodemus > Apodemus agrarius. The sequence goes on along the minus strand of OZ030006.1, from coordinate 152,576,329 downwards.
TCTAGCACCACAGAGACCCTGTCTCAGAAGATTTCTGTGCTAACACACACACACACACACACACACACACACACAAAACAAATCACCACTCAAGCCTTTATCTTTTAATCCTAGGATTTAGAATGACATTCTGGATTAAATAGTGAGTTCTAGTCCAGGTGCAGCTACCTCAAACACCAAATTATATATTTATTTAAAAAAAAGGGGGGGGGGCGGGCGGTGGTGGCACACGCCTTTAATCCCAGCACTTGGGAGGCAGAGGCAGGCGGATTTCTGAGTTCGAGGCCAGCCTGGTCTACAGAGTGAGTTCCAGGACAGCCGGAACTATACAGAGAAACCCTGTCTAGGAAAAACCAAAAACCAAAAAAAAAAAAAAAAAAAAAAGTACCCCCAAGACCAATTGCTGGTGAGGAAATAAATGCTACCCCACCACACATCCAAGCATGTCCCAGAACGTGGTCGTAAATCTCAAAAATTCTGCAACCGAGACGCCACAATCTTCTTTGGTTCGTTTTATTCCTTCCTATAAAGCAGTATTGTTAAGGGGAGAGAACAAGACTCCTTCACCTCTGGCTTGGGTTTGCCTCCGGTACTCACAGCAGGGTCTCCTGTAGTCCACAACGACTACCAGCTTGCCTTCGAAAAGATGGCCCGAAACTCCTGGTTTAGCCAGTGCTGGGCTCAGTGATCCCAGCCGCGTGCGAGCTGGGCAATATGAGGAGAGGAGAGGGCGGCCTGGCTTCCCAAAACCCGGGACAGAAAGGCCGAAGGCCGGACTACCTGTTTGATCGGATGAGTCATCTTCATTTTTCGCCTGAAGAGTTTCTGGGTCCTCAACTGGGTAGACATACTCTGATGGTTCCTCCATGGCGATGCGCAGAGACCTCAAAAACCAACTCGGAACAAAACTGCTACTGCTTAGTCTTTGAAAAGAACTAAAGCCAAGCCCCAGCTAGCAGAGGTGACGTGCGCTCGCAAATGAGTTCTGGTTTCCTTTTATACTGTGAAGGCCAACCCTCCGGGCTACTTTAATGCTAATGAAGCAGTGATAACAGGATCCACCTGAGTTAAAGGCGAGACTTTTTTTTTTTTTTTTTTTTTTTTACAGTAGGATTACCATCTTTCTGCTCCACACTAATACAAATCCTGCTCAAAAGCACTAGAAATGCTAGCTGGGAGAGGTGGCACCCACCTGTAATCCCGGTTCCAGGGAGGCTGAGGCAGGTGGATCTCTGAGTTCTAAACCAGCCCTAGTCCACACTGCAAGTTAGCCCCAGTCAAAAACAAACAAACAAAACAAAACAAACAAACAAACAAAAAACCCTGCAGATTTTATCTAGAGTCACTCTTGGTTTCCTGAAATATCAAGGATTTTATTTTGCTTTGTTTCTTACATCTTGGAGAGGGCTAGTGGCCGGGGGAACTGGATTTAAATGTTTTAGAATAGACAGGCAGTTCCCCTCCAGCTGCCGGTTAATTACTAATTAAGTTAACTAGAATGTTTCCTTTGCCTGCTTCATCTTAAATCTTTGAAAACTATTTTACTTTAAATGCTACTTAAATAAAGATGTATTTGTTACACATACTTAAATAGATGGACATTTTATGGTGTGTGCATATATATGCATGGAATATAAGGATATATAATTGTGGCTCATTTCATAGACAATACATTTAATAGTATCTAATTCTCTGAGACTCTGTGTAGTCTTGGCTGTTCAGAAACTTGATATGCAGCCCAGGTTGGCCTCAACCTAGAGAGTTCTTCCTGTCTCTGCCTGCAATGTTCTAGGGTTATAAAGTTTACAACACCATCCACATAACTTTTTTTTTTTTTTTTTTTTTTTTTTGAAAAGAGACAGTACTGCCGGGTGATGGTGGCGCACGTCTTTAATCCCAGCACTTGGGAGGCAGAAGCAGGCGGATTTCTGAAAAAGCCAAAAAAAAAAAAAAAAAAAAAAAAAAAAAAAAAAAGACAGTACTGCCCTCATCTCTCAGTAGGTGGCCTGAATTTTTTTTTTTTTTTTCTGTTTGTTTGTCTTGTTTTTCCAGACAGGGCAGCCCTGGCTACCTGGGAACTCACTATGCAGACCAGGCCAGCCTCCAACTCAAATATCTGCCTGCCTCAACCTCTGCACTTTGGGACTATGAATCCTAAGTCAGTGTACACCTGTGCTGGCATGTCAGGCGTGGGCGATACACCTGGTAGAAGCATTTCTTTTTTTGTTTGTTTGTTTTTTTGAGACAGGGCTTCTCCTTTTAGCCCTGGCTGTCCTAGAACTCACCCTGTAGACCAGGCTGGCCTCGAACTCAGAAATCCGGCTGCTTCTGCCTCCCAAGTGCTGGGATTAAAGGCGTGCGCCAACCACTGCCGGACAAAAGCATTTCTGAGCATCTAAAATAACTTTGGTTGGGCATGCTGGCTCACACCCATAATCACAACATCCAGGAGGCTGAGGCAAGAGGATCTCTGATTCTAGATCAGCCAGGGCTACTGTGTGTGACTTTGTCTAGGGAGAGAAAGAAATCAATAAATAATAAATGTAACTTTATAAATTGCTATCTCCTCACTCCAACAATTCTCGGATTGACTTGTGATGGAGCATAGCAACATGGGCCGCCGTCTGCAGAAAGGAAAAATGAAGACCAAAGTGCCCATTTTTGTTCAGTTTTAGACATAGTCTCTTACTATGCCACTGTAGGCGGCCTGAAATTCAACAGCCTGGATTTGAACTGGTAGAAATCCTCCTGCCTCTTCCACCTACTGGGCTGGGATCATAAGAGCACAACATTATGGGATACTAGCCTTTTTTTTTTTTTTTTTTTAAACTTTATTCTTGTGGATTTCAAACTTCTGTTTCCAAAAGACTCAATCCACAGGCCCTGGCTACTTTCGTTGATGTGCAAATTTGAAGCCCAGCTCAGAGCCGCTGGATCTTATTAAGATGCAAATTCTCTCGAGGGGCACTCTGGAGTCCTAGACAAGATTCCAGGCCAGTTTCAAGTGACCTATAGATACTTCCCACCTGTGCTGGAGTTTAAGGCGCACACACTGCTTTTATAGCATCTTGGACCTGTTGGTCTACTCTCAACTGTTGTTACCTGAAGGGTTTCATCACTTCAGAGTCCTGAGAATTCCATTGCAGAAGCTGGAGGAAAATCACCTGACAGTGTTGGTGGGCTCTTGAACCTCAGCAAATGAACAGCTCTAAGATGTCATAACAAGTCCGATCCATGTCATCTTTATGTTTTCATATCTTTAAAATTACAATAATTATGTGTGTGTGTGTGTGTGTGTGTGTGTGTGTGTGTGTGTGTCTAGGCCAGGGAAATTTGTGGGGTTCTACTCTCCTATCCAATGGGGCCCAGAAACTGAACTCAGGTTTACAACAGCTGCATTCACCCGCTGACCCCATGGCCCCATAATATTCTCCTCGTATGACACACAGAGCACAATGGGATGGAACCTGCACTTGCAAAATTAACATATAAAATCAGTTTGCTTCTATGCTACTATTCAGAGGAGGAGATCTAAGGACTGAACATTTTGTCTCATGCAGGCGCATTAATTAAAAATTTTTTTATTTTGTTTTTTGTTTTTCAAGACAGGGTTTCTCTGTGTAGCCCTGGCTGTTCTGGAACTCACTCTGTAGCCTAGGCTGGCCTTGAACTCAGAAATCCGCCTGCCTCTGCCTCCCAAGTGCTGGGATTAAAGGCGTGCGCCACCACCACCCGGGGGATGTGTGCTTCTTGAAGACCACCTTCTGTCATTGGTCCTGATTTAGGGAGGTACAGACCATGGTGATGGCGAAGACTTAGCAAGGCTGTGAGCGAAGGGCTGGGAAGCCTCGCATCTGGCAAACCAGGACACAGGGAATTCTAAGACTCTAGTTCTCCCAGGCTAGGTCCCCTGTGATCCAGGCTGGCCTGGAACTGAGCGGCCTGAGTCTTCTGATCCTCCCTTGTACAGGGATTACAAGCGAGGAGCCAGCAAGATGTGGTTATTATTTTTGTTGTTTTGAGATGTTATTATTTTGTTGTGTTGTGGTCTCACTAGACACAGTCTGGCTGACCTGGAACACACAGAGATCTGGCTTTCTCTCTCTGCCTCCCCAGAGCCTGCCATAAAGGCATGCACCACACCTGGCCAAATTATTGGAGTATTTAAGTAAGGAATTCTTAGCTAAAGGAAAGTTTCTTTTTTACTTTTCTGTTTGTTTGTTTTTCGAGACAGGGTTTCTCTGGCTGTCCTGTAACTCACTCTGTAGACCAGGCTGGCCTCAAACTCAGAAATCCTCCTGCCTCTGCCTCCCAAGTGCTGGGCCTAAAGGCGTGGGTCACCACTGCACAGCTGGAAATTTTCTTTAGTAAATGAAGGCATAAGGTAGTTTTTGAACAGGCTGACTAGTTGGTAAGATAAAAGTTTCGGGACCTGGAGAGAGGGCTAAGAACTTAAGAGGATTTGTTGCTGTTTCAGAGAATCTGGGTTAGATTCCCAGACCGGTGTCTCACAACCACGTAGAACAGTTGTGGAGGATCTGATGTCCTCTTCAGACCCCTCAGGCACCAAGCCCCAAACCAGGAGTTTACTCAGTAGCCCAGGCAGCCTCAATCTCTGAAAACCACCTCCTAAGCCTTGGAGCTAAAGGCGTGTGCCACCACGTACTGCCCAAGGGTCAAAGAAATCTTAAGGTGGGTCTTGGGAGTGGCAAAAACTGTTCCTAATTTGTCCCTAAAAGTCAACCAATCAGAGCTTTACATGTGAGATAAGATGAAGGCTAAATTCATGGCTGCAAGCAAGATTCTTTGTTATATTAACATTCTGATTTGAAATGTTCCAGTTTTTTTAAAAAAAATAAGAATATTGTCTCTTGGCCGGGCAGTGGCGGCGCACGCCTTTAATCCCAGCACTTGGGAGGCAGAGGCAGGTGAATTTCTGAGTTCGAGGCCAGCCTGGTCTACAGAGTGAGTTACAGGACAGCCAGGGCTACACAGAGAATCCATGTCTCCAAAAAGAAAACACACAAGCAAACAAACAAACAAACAAACAAACAAACGAAACAAAATCAACAGTTGCCCTAGTGTCTGCAAACAGTCCCATTATCCCCGAGCCATGCAGCCTCAGCCTCCCAAATCTCTCCACCCCACACTTCTCCTCTGCTTTCTTTTCTTGTGCTCTGACCAAAGAACATGTCTACAACCAAACCACACGCTAAAATGTGTAGTTGGCATCAGGATGGTGAGCACCTGTGAAACGGTTAAACCAACATTGGCGGCAGTTTCAGAGGCAGCTGGCCCCATCTTTGAAGCTACCCTATAGGTTTGTTTGTTCTGTACTTTTTGTTTGTTTTTGAGACAGGGTTTCTCTGTGTAGCCCTGGCTGTCCTGGAACTCACTCTATAGACCAGGCTGGCCTCAAACTCAGAAATCTGCCTGCCTCTGCTTCCCAAGTGCTGGGATTAAAGGCGTGCGCCGCCACCAATCAGTGAGAAAACCTTTAATATGTGACCTAGAGACTGTTGTTATAATAGTGTGGTGAAGAGCCGGGCGGTGGTGGCGCACGCCTTTAATCCCAGCACTTGGGAGGCAGAGGCAGGCGGATCTCTGAGTTCGAGGCCAGCCTGGTCTACAGAGTGAGTTCCAGGACAGCCAGGACTACACAGAGAAACCCTGTCTCGAAAAACCAAAAAAAAAAAAAAAAAAAAAAAAAACAACAACAACAAAAAATAATAGTGTGGTGAAGACTGCTCTTTGCCCTTGTCTGAAGAGCCTACCCGAGGCTAACTAAGGTAAAGAGATTTATATTAATTGCATTGACAAAGGAAGTCTCAAAAAAACCCAGCAGAGACTTTGTTCTCTGGTTAAGTCTCATGAAGAGTATTTTGAACAAGCATAGCAAGCAGAGAAAGGAAAAATACAAGATATATGGTTTAAGTATTAAAGGGGCACCAGGAAGTAGAATGGAGATGAATCCTGTGTTCTAGGAGATTACAGATTAAGGGAGTGGAACTTTGGGGGAAGATCTTACCCAGATACATTTAGAACACACCTTTAATCCCAGGAGATAAAGCCAAGCAGAACTCTTGAGTTCAAGGCCAGATTGGGATAGAGCAAGTTCTAGGTGAAGAAAAGCCTAAATCAGGCATGATGGTATACACCTTTAATCCCAGGAGACAGAGCCTTGTTAGATCTCTGAGTTCTAGGTCAACCTACAGAGCAAGTTCCTGGACAGCCAAGTTTAGGCAGTGAGGGAGTCAGTAAACAGAAAGCTGGCAATAGAATGGGGGGAGGGGATATTCCAGCCCCGCAAACAACAGAACACAGCAGCTCCAGTCACGTGGCTCTGGCTTTAGAGTCAAGAATAGAAAGGACTATTGGGACAATTGATGCTGGTCTGCTGGAACTAAGAAATTAGTGGTGATTAAGAAGAGACCAGCATCACTGAGGTGAAATCTTCTGGGAAGTGTTTTCTGAGAGCCCAAAGAAGCTGTGTTCCAGAGATAGCCAAGGTTGTAGCCTGTGCTGCAGCTGGACTTGGTAATGTGTAAGAATCACCCAGGGAGAACTGGTTTTGAAGGTATGAAGGAGTCATAAAGAGCAGCTGAGGCTCGGCTCCGTGAGAGCCCATGAAAGGCCATTGGTGTAGGTGCAGCCTCAGTTGCAGTTGATGGCCCAGGACTGAAGGGGTCATGCAAAGTAGTTGAGGCTTGGCACCGTGAAGAGAGCCTAAGAGAGGCTATTGGTGAAGCCTACTTGTAGCAGAAGACCTCAATGCTCTTAGCTGCTGAGCCATCTCTCCAGTACCTGGCCTTTTTTCTGAAAGCAGCATCTGACAACTGTAGCTCAGGCTGGCCTTAAATGGTCCACACTCTAGCCTCTGTCTCCGTAGCACTCATATTCCAGTTCCGTACCACCAGGCCTGGCTGGCAGTGTAGACAGTTAAACAATATCTCTTATCGTTAGTCTTCTGAGAAATACGGAAGTCTAAGTTTGTTATCCTTAAGAGAACTGATTCCGACACTTTTATTTAACATTTAAATTGGCAACTGAGAACTTACATAAAGGTACTGATTGGGTCTGCATGCGTTAGAGCCGGGGGGGAAGCTTCCATCAAGTAGACATGGGTCTTCAGAGAAACATGGGAGATGGACGTGGTGACAGTTCTGTGATGCCAGTGCCCAAATAGATAGATAGATAGATGATAGATAGATGATAGATAGATAGATGATAGATAGATAGATAGATAGATAGATAGATAGATAGATGATAGATAGTTGGGCGTGGTGGAGCACGCCTTTAATCTGGAGGCAGAGGAAGGTAGACCTCTGTGTTTGGGGCCAGCCTGGTCTACAAAGCTAGTTCCAGGGCAATGAGGGCTACACAGTGAAACCCTGTCTCAGAGAGAGAGAGAGAGAGAGAGAGAGAGAGAGAGGATTGGGAGCACAGATGAGCACCGGAGCCCACACACTTGACATAGCCCAATCCTTCCCCAGCTAAGGGCCAGAGAGATGAGGAGGTATCCCACGGTGGCTGATGGCCACTGCAGAGACAGCCAGCAGGAGTCAGGGCTACTGGCACTGGCCTTCTCATGTTTGCTGTGTTTAGGGCCAGCAGCAATACCCAGAATTCATCAGGTGCCCCAGAGCAGAAGTACCATCTGACACCCTCAGTGGTCACGGAAGCACCATCCCCCGTGGACTGATCTGTCTGCCCTGTGTTTGCTGAGACCTAGCCAGCAGATCCTAGGAATCTCTTTATAAACAAAGTTTCCCTGGGTTGGGATTTAAAGTGCTTGCCTGAAAGCTAAGGCCCGGCTTCCATCCCTAACCAACAGAAGCACACGAAGCCAAAAACCAATTTCTCCCCCTTAACTCTGAAGTTACTCTGTGGAGATTTCTGTTGTTAAAAGCCCAATCATGCCGGGCAGTGGTGGCGCACACCTGTAATCCCAGCACTTGGGAGGCAGAGGCAGGCGGATTTCTGAGTTCGAAGCCAGCCTGGTCTACAGAGTGAGTTCCAGGACAGCCAGGACTACACAGAGAAACCCTGTCTCGAAAAACCAAAAAAAAAAAAAAAAAAAAAAAAAAAGAAAAGAAAAAGAAAAAGAAAGAAACTACTTCTAGGGCTGAAGAGATGGCTCAGCGGTTAAGAGCACTGACTGCTCTCCCTAAGGTCCTGAGTTCAAATCCCAGCACCCACATGGTGGCTTACAACCATTGTAATGAGATCTGACTCCCTCTTCTGGAGTGTCTGAAAACAGCTACAGTGTACTTACATATAATAAATAAATAAGTCTTAAAAAGAGAGAGAGAGAGAGAGAGAGAAAACTATTTCTAGTCTGGCACTTGGGAGACAGAAGCAGGTGGATTTCTGAGTTTGAGGTCAGCCTGTCTACAGAGTGAGTTCCAGGACAGCCAGGGCTACACAGAGAAACCCTGTTTCAAAAAAAACAAAAAACAAACAAAAAAGAAACTACTTCTAGGAGCTAGAGAGATGGCTCAGCACTTGCTTTTGCAGAGGACAGGGGTTCGGTTTCCAGCACCTGCTCACAGCTGTTTGTAAGTGCGGTTGCAGGGGACCCAGTGCCCTACCCTGGCCTTTTGGGCACGCAGACACACATGAGTTAAAAAAAAAAAAAAAGCATCTACGTGTAACTAAACTCGATTAAAGGCAGGTGCAGTCTGGGAGCAGAGGCAGCCCGAGTGTGGGGGCCGCCATCGGGGATGGGCAGTCGTCTCTTCCAGAGGCCTGAAGTTTGACTCACAATCTTCTGTAACTCGGTTCCAGGGAACATAGTGCCCTCTTCCAGCTTCTGCAGGCGCTGCACACGTGTGCCGCATGGACTTAATTGCCTGCAAAACAAACACCGATTCACATAAAATAAAATAAAGGCCAGCCGTGGTGGCTCTCGCCTTTAACTCTAGCACTCAGGAGGGAGAGAGAGGCAGGAGCACAAGGCCAGTCTGTTTGACACAGTGAGTTCCAGAATAGCCAGGATGAAACAGAGAATCCTTGTCTCAAACAAAAAAAGGAGGGGGGGGGAGAAAAGAAAGAAGAGAGGGGAAGGGGAAGAAGGGGGGAGGGAAGAAGGAAGGGAGGGAGGGAGGGAGGGAGGGAAGAAGGGGTCACAGTTAAAAGAATAGGCCAGGAACTGCATTGTGCACATAACAATACATTTTCCCAGCTTTTCTTTCCTAGGTGCCAAGAGAAGATGAATTAACAGGAAGAATAGTGGCCTGTGCAGGTGCAGGTACACATGTAGGTGCAGGTGCGGGTGCAGGTCCCAGGTGCAGGTGCAGGAGCAGGTCACAGGTGCAGGTCCCAGTCACAGGACACCTCCCCCCCCCACACCTGTGACCCAACAACTCGGGAAGTCAAGGCAGGAGGACTGCTGACATTTGAGGTCTCTTTGGACTACACAAGGCTTTGGAAGCCAATTTGGGCTACTTAGTAACAGGCCGTTTCAGAAAAACAAAAACAAAAACATAAAAGGAAAGCCTGAAAACAGAGCAATACACAATCCGGATCAGTAGGGGGTCAGCTGGGTAAATTATTGAACGGAACAGGAAACTGCTGTTAAAGGTAATCAAGCACAGCTGAGGGAGTAACTCAGCCACAGAGTGCTCGACAGCTAAGGCAAAACCCCGGGTTTGAGTCTCAACTCAGAGGGGGAGGGAAAGCAAAGCTAAACACCAGGGCTGAGAGGTGGTGGCCACGCCTGGTGCCCGCATTGGGGAGGCAGAGGCAGGAGGCTCTCTGAGCTCTAGGACAGCCTGGTCCACAGAGAGAGTTCAAGGACAACTGGGATTGCAGAGAGAGAGAGAGAGAGAGAGAGAGAGAGAGAGAGAGAGAGAGAGAGAGAGAGAGAGAGAGAGAGAGAGAGAAACACCCAAGTCTTGAAAATATAAATTAAAAAAAAAAAAACTCTGTCTTTTATTTGTGTGTTCATTTAAATTCTTTGGTTTCATTTGCTTTGGGTTTTTTTGAGACAGAGTTTCTCTGTGTAGCCCCGGCTGTCCCAGCAGCTGTCCCAGAACTCACTCTGTAGACCAGGCTGCCCTCAAACTCACAGAGTCCTGCCTGCCTCTGCCTCCCAAGTGCTGGGATTAAAGGTGTACACCACCACTGGTTGGGGATCATTTACATTTTTTTGTTTGTTTTTTCAAGACAGGGTTTCTCTGTATAGCCCTGGCTGGCCTCGAATTTAGAAATCCACCTGCCTCTCCCTCCCAAATGCTGGGATTACAGGTGCACCACCACCGCCCGGCTTTTTTTTTTTTTTTTTTTTCATTTACATTTTTTAAGGACAAGTTCCCCAAGCTAGCCTCCAGTTTTTAGGTAAGGAGGAAGACCTTGAACAAAACAACAACCACGGCTTTGTGTTCCTTTTTATTGTTTTGTGTTTGTTTGTTTTGTTTTTTTGTTTTTTGAGACAGGGTTTCTCTGTGTAGTCCTGGCTGTCCTGGAACTCACTCTGTAGACCAGGCTGGCCTCGAACTCAGAAATCCGCCTGCCTCTGCCTCCCAAGTGCTGGGACTAAAGGCGTGCGCCACCACTGCCTGGCTTCTTTTTATTGTTAACAGTGCACCACTCAGTAGACCAGGCTAGCCTTGAGCCCACAGATCCTCCTGCCTCTGCCTCTAGCGCTGCGATTGAAGCCTGTGGCACCACTCTGGCATAGTTATCTTAAACTTTATAAGGCTGGAGAGAGAGGTTAGTGGGTGAAAGCACTTGCTACCCAGCCTGAAGCCTGGGTATCATTGCTGGGACTCACATAGTGGAAGGCAAGAGGACACACACACACACACACACACACAGACACGTATACACACACAGACACGCTCGCTCACACACACACAGATATACACGCACACACACACTCAAACACATGTGTGCACGTACACATGTACACCCATACGCATACACACTTCACACACAGATATAATTAAATTAGCTTACACAGTAAACGTGTGTGTATGAAACAGTGTTTAAGGTTACTTGCAGAAGCACAGGAGAGGGGATTTTTATAGAATGGACTAATTCAGTGGCTATAGTAAGAAAATGTCTTTCCTTGGCCTGCAGCAATTAACTGTCTAGATGCCCTCAGGGATGTGGGAGCCAGGTGAGCTTCTCCACCTAGCTGCAATATCAAACTATATATGATTTAAAGGAATTTTTATTTTATATGCATAGGTGTTTTCATGTGCCTCGCCCAGGGAGGGCAGTACAGGAGTCAGATCCTGGGAAACTGGACAGACAGTTGTCAGTTACTTTGTAGGTGCAGGGAACTGAATCCAAATTCTCATCAAAAGCAGCAAGTGCTTTTTAAAAACTTTATTTATTGACTGTTAATTGTTATGTGTCTGAGTGTTTTGCCTCAATGTGTACCATGTGCATGTAGTACCCACAGTTCCCAGAAGAGGGCACCAGATCCCCCTAGAACTGTAGTCAGCGACTATTGTGAGCCAACATGCGGGTGCTGTTATGATCATAAAAAGAGAAATGTAAGAATATGTTCTAGCCGAGTGTGGTGGCGCACACCTGTAATCCCAGCACTTGGGAGGCAGAGGCAGGTGGATTTCTGAGTTTGAGGCCAGCCTGGTCTACAGAGTGAGTTTCAGGACAGCCAGGGCTACACAGAGAAACCCTGTCTCGAAAAAAAACGAAATCCAAAAAACCGGAAAAAAAAAAAAAAAGAATATGTTCTATGGCATATGGTGAAGTGTGGGGGAAGGGGGTGTCTTGGTGGGCCCATGCCAAGGCATCCCCTCCCTGTGAGGGACCAGCCACACAACCGTATAGCTTAGAATAGAGTTTATTTTGTTTTGTTTTGGTTTTTTTTTTTTTTTTTTTTGGTTTTTCGAGACAGGGTTTCTCTGTGTGGTCCTGGCTGTCCTGGAACTCACTCTGTAGACCAGGCTGGCCTCGAACTCAGAAATCCTCCTGCCTCTGCCTCCCAAGTGCTGGGATTACAGGCGTGTGCCACCACGCTCAGCTTTAGAATAGAGTTTATTTAGGGCTTGGGGAGAGGGTAGTAGAGGTAAAGAAAGGCAGAGAGAAGGAGAGAGTAGAGAAGTACCGCAGTAGAGAAGGCCGCCATGACATGACCGTGTGGAAGAGGGGGGGAAGGGAAGAGCCCAAGAGGGCAAGTGAGGGGAGAGTGAGCAAGGAGAGGGAGGGGAAGAGGGAGGGGAAGAGGGAGGGTGGGGAAGAGAGAGAGGGAGAGAGGCAAGCAGCCCCTTTTATAATGCACCAGGCCTACCTGGCTCTTGCCAGGTAACTGTGGGGCGGAGCATGCCTAGGTGTTGCCAGGCAACTGTGGGGGTGGAGTCCCGACAGAGTACCCACAGGTGCTGGGAACCGAATCCAGTACTCAGTAAAAGCAATAAATCCTTTAAACAACTGAGACATTTCTCCATTTCCTGCTTGAAGTGGAATTTTTTTTAAAGGTTTATTTATTTCATGTGAGTACACTGTCTCTCCCCGCAGACACACCAGAAGAGGGCATCGGATCCCATTACAGATGGTTGTGAGCCACCATGTGGTTGCTGGGAAATTGAACTCAGGACCTCTGGAAGAAGTTAGTGTCCTCTTAACTGCTGAGCCATCTCTCCAGCCCTGAAGTGGATTTTTAAAAAAGATTTATTTTAAAAAATTTATTTATTTATCTACTTTATGTATATGAGTTCACTGTAGCTGTACAGATGGTTGTGAGCCATCGTGTGGTTGCTGGGAATCAAACTCAGGACCTCTGCTTGCTCTGGTCCTGCTTACTCCAGCCCAAAGATTTACTTATTGTTATATGTAAGTACACTGTAGCTGTCTTCAGACACACCAGAAGAGGGCATGTGAGCCACCGTCTTACCAGCTGAGCCATGTCTCCGGCCCTTGAAGTGGTTTTATTGTCATTCTGAAGTAGGTTCTTATGGTGGCTGGCCTTGAATTTGTCTGTCCTGTCTCTGCTTTGTACCTTTACTCTGCTCCAAGCCCTTGTCACTGCGCTCTTCCGAACCTCACGCTTTCAAATCCTCTTTTCCTTGTGTTTAACATCAGACAGAATTTTGTTCGAATTTTAAGTTGTTGTTGTTGTTGTTTTTTTGTTTTTTTTGTTTGTTTTGTTTTGGTTTTGGTTTTTTTCAAGGCAGGGTTTCTCTGTGTAGCCCTGGCTGTCCTGGAACTCACTCTGTAGACCAGGCTGGCCTCAAACTCAGAAATCCGCCTGCCTCTGCCTCCCAAGTGCTGGGATTAAAGGTGTGCGCCACCAATGCCCGGCTGTTGCTGTTTTTTTAATATGTGTGCACACATGTGTGTAGAGGTCTGAGGACGACCGTCTAGGGTCAGACTCCTCCCAACAAGTGGGTCCTCTTGGAAATGGGTGGGACTCAAGCTGAAAGGTGTGGCCAGAAGTGCCGTTTTACACACACACACACACACACACACACACACACACACACACCCCGTTGAGCCATACTGATGGCCCTTGCTTTGCTCCTGAGACAGAGTTTCGTTTATCCCGGGCTGGCTTGGGAGTTCTATTAATATATAGATAAAGGTGATCTTGAATTTGTTATCCTTTTCCCTCCACCTGCCAAGCATTGATACTGCAGATGCCCAGCGCTTTGTCTGGTTTACACGGTGCAGAAAACCCCGTTTGGTTTCCAGAACTCGCATGGTGGTTCACAAGCATCCCTAACTCTGGTTGCAGGGCATCCGATGCCTTCTTCTGACCTCTTTTGGCACAGACAGAAAGGCAGGCGACACTTATATACATAAAACAAACAAGTCTTAAAGCCAGGGCTAGGTAAGAAGATCCTATCTAAAAAAATCAAAACAAAACAAAACAAAATAAAACAAAACAAAAAATCAGGGGCACACCTTTAATCCCAGCACTCAGGAGGCAGAGGCAGGCAGATCTTTGTGAGTTCAAGGGCAGCCTGGTCTACAAAGTGAGTTTTAGGACACCCAGGACTGTTACAGAGAAACCCTGTTCTGAAACAAAACAAACAAAAAAATTCAACCAGCCAAACGAAACAACAGCAGCACTCTTCAATGCGTGTTTTGCTGTGTGGAGACAGAGTTCAACGGCCTGGAACTTGCTAGGTAGCAGACAGCTTTTTTTTTTTTTTTAAAGATTAATTTATTTCTTTTATGTAAGTAGCTGTCACTGTCTTCAGACACACCAGATGAGGGGGTCAGATCTCATTACAGATGGTTGTGAGCCACCATGTGATTGCTGGGATTTGAACTCAGGACCTCCAGAAGAGCAGTCAGTGCTCTTAACTGCCATCTCTCCAGCCCCACAGATAGCCTTGAACTCAGGATTTGCCTGCCTAGGTGCCTCAGTATCTGGTTCTTCCCCATGCCGGGTCCACACCTCCCTTTCACGGGGTCAGTAATTCTGTGCTCTTCCTCACAGAGCGCTGTTGTGCTGTGTGAGTCCCCACCTGCAGACTTTGGACTGATGCCCTCAACACGTTTCTGAGGCAAATTTATTAGTTTTAGCTTTAGTTGAGACAACATTCAGTGAGAGGAAATGAAGAATTTGATTCCACACAGGTGATGAGGGATGGGACCAGAGCTCTCCCAGGACGGAGATCCCAGTCAAGAAGAATCGGTTAGACACTGAAATCTCGAGGAGGAATGTAGTCTTTTTCATTGGATCAATTGAGACAGAGTTTCAATCTACAAAGAACTTAGTAGCCCAGAAAGGCTTTGAGGTTCTTACCCACCTGCTTCAGCCTCCTGAGCAGCTGAATTGTCCGACTACTAGACCTGGTGAAAAACATTTGTTTTTTTTTTTTTGTTTTTTGTTTTTTGTTTTTCGAGACAGGGTTTCTCTGTGTAGTCCTGGCTGTCCTGGAACTCACTTGGTAGACCAGGCTGGCCTCGAACTCAGAAATCCGCCTGCCTCTGCCTCCCAAGTGCTGGGATTAAAGGCGTGCGCCACCACGCCCGGCGAAAAACATTTGTTTTAATGTTAGTTTTTTTTTGTTTTTTTTTTACTGTGTTGGGACTGAACCCAGGGTCTTGAGTATCCACCACTGAGCTACCCTGCCAGTTAGTGTTTTTGTACTTAGACTATGAAGTACAAAATTATAAAAAATGTTTCTGTATGGGCTGAAGAGATGGCTCGGTGGTTAAGAGCACTGACTGCTCTCCGAGGTCCTGAGTTCAAATCCCAGCAACCACATAGCGGCTCACGACCATCTGTAATGAAATCTGATGCCCTCTTCTGGCTCACGACCATCTGTAATGAGATCTGATGCCCTCTTCTGGTGTGTCTGAAGACAGCTACAGTGTACTTACATATAATAAATAAATAAATCTTTTACAAAGGTATTTTTATTGTTTTTAATTATGTGTAGGTTGTGTGCCTGCATATGGGTACGTGCACATGCATGTAGGTGCCTGCTGAGGCCAGACGTGTCAGATCCCCTGGAGCTGGAGTTACAGATAGCTGTAAGCCACCGGATATGGGTTCTAGGGACCAAACTTGGGTCCTCTGGAAAAGCAGCAGGTGCATTTAACCACTGAGTCATCTCTCCAGCCCAAATGAAGAGGATAGTACTGAACCGGGCGTGGCAGCACACCCACAGCACAGTCACAGGCATTCTGTGGAGTTGAGGAAGGAGGATTACCTAAACCCAGGACCTTGACTTCCCTGGGAAAGGTAGCAACCCCACCCCCACCCACCCTGAGTCAGGTCTCAATGGAGCTCAAACTGGCTTCAAACTAGCTATATGATTAAAATTGGTATTTTATTTTTATTCTCCTATCTTGACTCCCTGAGTACAGAAATAACAGGTTTGTAATTACATTCTTCAAAACACCATTTCTGAAAGGGAGAGAGAAATCAAACAAGAAAGAATGAGGAACTGGGGTGGGGGGGAGAGAGAGAGAGAGAGAGAGAGAATGAGTGAGAATGATTGTCCGGACAGGAGTGGGCACACTGTTTGCCTTGTGGGTGTTCGGTCCTGAGTTCCACACCTCGCATCTCACCCAATCTCAATCTCACTGGGAGTGATAGGTAGTCTAGATTAGAAACTCAAATTTGGCTGGGCGTGGTGGCGCACACCTGTAATCCCAGCACTTGGGAGGCAGAGGCAGGCGGATTTCTGAGTTCAAGACCAGCCTGGTCTACAGAGTGAGTTCCAGGACAGCCAGGGCTACACAGAGAAACCCTGTCTCGAAAAACCAAAAAAAATAAAAAATAAAAAAATAAAAAAAAAAATTCAAACTTGGGCCAGTAAGGTGCTTCAGTGGGTGAAGGCGCTTGCCACCCAGCCTGATAGCCTGATTTCAATTCCTGGGACCCATTTGGAAGGAGAGACCAACTCAGGCGAATTGACCTGTGAGCTCCGCCCCTGTACTGTAGCCTGCAGACCCCACTCACAGGCAGGATAAACAAACTAACCCTCTTGTTAAAAGAGAAACAAGCTGACGGTCTGGGACACAGGCGACCCCATCTCAAAATTACCTATAGATTATTCTCTACTCTGCTCCCCGGAGCTCTCCCATTGCCTCGCATATCACAGACGCATTAATGTCTGTTGTTGACTGTCTTTCTTTCCACTCACCCTGTACACTGCTGACCAACCCGCGGGAGAGTAGAGCAAGGAAAGGAAAACACACACACACACACACACACACACACACACACACACACACTGTCTTTTCACATTGAATTGCCTCTGAGGAACTGAGAAGAGTGCAATTCACACTTGATTACCTCCCAAGCGCCTGAATAGAGCAGCGGAGGCTAGACCGCTGAGCTGCGCTCCCCGGGGGCTGCACCACCCCCTGCTCAGTCGGCCATGCAGCCTTCCCAAAGGCTTCTTCTGACTCTCGGCTTCCTTCTGCTATCCCTGGCCTGGACATCCGAGTTTCAAGACAATGACTTTTTGCAGTTTCTGGGCTTAGAGAAAGCGCCGTCACCGCACGGGTTCCAACCTGTGCCTCGCATCTTAAGGAAAATCATCGGGGCTCGGGAAGCTGCTGCGGCCAGCGGAGCCTCGCAGGACTTATGCTACGTGAAGGAGCTGGGTGTCCGTGGGAACCAGCTTCGGCTTCTCCCAGACCAGGGTAAGGAACCCGAGGGTTTGCCAGAGAGAAATCTCAAGTGGATGCTGTGGAGCAGGGAGGTGGGGACAGTCGGCCACCATGACCGGCTGGAGACAGAGCTAGGATTTTGCACCTTCTGTCGCGGTTCCGAGATCAACCCAGAGGAAGGCACGTGTTCTTACCACCTCTCCACGCTAGTCTACCTGCCGCCGGGCCGGCTTAGCAGAGTTTAATTTACAGTTACCAGAGAGTGCGCTTAGACAGTAGGTCAGCCTTTCGGAGAGCTAGACAGTTTCACACTTTGGGTGAGACCGAACTCAAGGAAGGTTGTAAAAGCCAGCGGCTCCCCACCACCTCCCTTCCCTCGTCTCCTGCTTACCTTCTCCCTGGTTTTAATATGTGTTCGCGCATGCCTATCCTAAGAGTCCAGAGTTGGTGTCAGACCTCTGGAGCTGAAGCTACAGGAGGTTGTGAGCTGCCCGACCATGGATGCTGCCAGTTGAGCGCTGGTCCTCTTAAGCCCTCCGCCATCTTTCCTTCCATCCCCTCTGTGTTACTTTGGTTAGATGCAAAATCCTGGCTGTCCTGGAACTTGCTAAGTAGACCATAGAGCAAGAGTCACCTGCCTCTGCTTCCCAAGTACTGACTGAGTGCTGGGATTAAAAGCCAGTCCATCTCTTGATTTTATCTATCTATCTATCTATCTATCTATCTATCTACCTACCTACCCACCTACGTATCTATTTCTGTTTTATTATTTTATTCCTTTTTGTTTGTTTCTTTAACACAGGGTTTCCAGTCTGTGTACCCCTGCTGTGCTGGAGATCTCTTTCTAGACCAGCAAGGCCTTGGATTCAGGAGATACCCCCCACCTCTGCCTCCGCCTCCCAGGTGCTGGGATTAAAGGCACGCGCCACCACGCACGACCTTACTTTTTAAAAATACAGGTCAACGGTATTAATCTAAGCCACAGCCACACTCTTTTGAAAGCCTGAGGACCACCATCCTACTGTAACCTTTTAGACTGACCGACCACCAAATTGCGCAAGCCTCGGGTTAAGCCTCGGGTTTTCCGTTTTAAAAGTAGGTTCTTCTAGCCTTAGGCTGTCTGTCCTTCATTTCCCTACCTGATTCTTATTCAAAGTAGGAGAGCTCTAGAGCGCCCACATTCCTGCATTGGCATTCTGATGCGTAGTCTTTCTGGGAACTGTTTTTTTCCTGGCTTGGGAGGTTTTGTTTTGAGACACTACACTGGCCTGCTGCTCCTTCCTGCAGCTCAGACTGGCCACAAGTTTTCCAGCAATCCCCCGGCTGCAAAGTCCTGAGGGCTGAGATTATAAGGCAGAAAGAAGATGAAGAAAGGATTAGGATATGTGTCCCTGAAGCCTTTAATGTGGACTTCCTGGGAGTTGGGTTGGGAATGGCCTTGAGAGCACAGATATTATCAGAAGTCTACTCTGTCTCAGAGTTTCAGCTGGCCTCGGGGGTGCAGGAATTTAATCCCAGCACTCAGGAGGCAGAGGCAGGTGGATCTCTTGAGTTAGAGTCTAGCCTAGTCTACAGCTCAAGTACCAGGACAGCCAGGACTGCTACACAGAGAAACCCTGTCTCAAAAAAACCAACACGCCCTCCCCCCCAAAAAAAACCCCAACCCCAAATTACTAGAGCACTCTTTCAGTCCCAACACTGCATGGATCTCCGAATTCAAAGCCAGCCTGGTCTATAGCCAAGGATAGACAGAGAAACCCTGTCTTGGGGTAGAAAAAAAACCAAGTTTTTAGAAGACAATTAGTAGTCGGGCGGCACTGGTGCAGGCCTGTATTCCCAGCACTCTGGGAGGCAGAGGCAGGCAGATTTCTGAGTTAGAGGCCAGCCTGGTCTACAGAGTGAGTTCCAGGACAGCCAGGGCTATACAGAGAAACCCTGTCTCCAAAAACAAAAACAAAACAAAACAAAACAAAACAAAAAAAAAAAAAACAAAAAAACAAAAAAACAAAAAAAAAAAAAAGGAAAGGAAAGGCCAATGTTGGTCTGAAGAGGAAGCCTATGCTGAACCTCCCACATGGAGATTTGTTAGAATGAAAGGGTCTCAAAGTCATGGGGCGGGGTGGGGCGGGGCGAAGCTGGAAGTGTGAGGTTGACTATAGTTAGAAGACTTGTTTGTGTGTCGCGGGGTGTGTGTGTGTGTGTGTGTGTGTGTGTGTGGTGTGGTGGGGGGTTGTGCTGGGGGTTTCCTAGTGCCCCTGAAGTTCTAGGTTTGAGCTCCAACATAGTATAAAACAGATGTATAGAAAGAGATTTGCAGTTTCAGAACTTTGAAAGTAGAGGCAGGAGGATTAGAAGTTTAAAGCCATCCTTGGTTCTTTTTGTTTGTTTGTTTGTTTGTTTTTGTTTTTTCGAGACAGGGTTTCTCTGTATAGTTCCGGCTGTCCTGGAACTCACTCTGTAGACCAGGCTGGCCTCGAACTCAGAAATCCACCTGCCTCTGCCTCCCAAGTAATGGGATTCATCCTTGGTTCTTTAATGAATTAAAGGCCAGCCTTGGTTACAAGAGACCTTGTACTTTTTATTTCTTTTATTTCACTTTTTGGTTTTTCAAGACAGGGTTTCTCTGTGTAGCCCTGGCTGTCCTGGAACTCACTCTGTAGACCAGACTGGCCTCGAACTCAGAAATCTGCCTGCCTCTGCCTCCCAAGTGCTGGGATAAAAGGTGTGCGCCATCACTGCTGGGCTGAGATGTTGTATTTTTTTTTTTTTTTTTTTTTTTTGTTTTGTTTTTTGAGACAGGGTTTCTCTGTGTAGTCCTGGCTGTCCTGGACTCACTCTGTAGTTCAGGCTGGCCTCGAACTCAGAAATCTGCCTGCCTCTGCCTCCCAAGTGCTGGAATTAAAGGCCTGTGCCACCACTGCCCGGTTCGAGACATTGTCTTAAGGAAAAAAAAAAAAACCAACCCAAACAAACACAGCCCCCACAAAAAAATAAATAAAAAGTAAATACACAAATAAATAAACCAAAAACTTGGTGGGATGACTTAGTCAGTGAAGCGATTACCTTGTTTACAGGCATGAAGTTCAGCAGCCGGGTACATGCTTTAACCCCAGATTCTGGGGCACAGACAGGTCCCTGGGGTTCACTGGCCAGCCAGTCTAGCCGAATGGGTGAACCCGAGGTCAATGAGAGTAGTCTCCACTTGAATCAGGAGGGCTGGGGAATCGTCCTCCCAAAGGGAGCGTTTGACTGGCGCTCACGGTCATGCCCGTTTACGCACAAGCACACGCGGGTCCGAAGTAGAAACGGTTATACTGACTCTCCGGTGTTTCTTTTTGCTTTTAGGTTTTTTCCTTAACACACAGGAACCTTTCGAAGATGGCGCCTGTCTACAGAAGGTCCTCCATTTTAACTTGTCTGGCATCAAAGAAAAGGGAAGGTTGACGATGGCCCAGCTGACGCTAGACCTGGGGCGCGGGTCCTACTACAACCTGCGTCCTGAGCTGGCGGTGGCGCTGTCTGTGGTTCGGGACTGTGGTGTGCGGGGGCGCTCCCACCCTCAGCGGGGCGCATTGCTCGCCCAGCTGTCTGTACGCGGGCCTCAGGGTCCGCTTCAGTTCAACCTGCAGGGCCTGGTTAAGGATCAGAACCGCAAACGACTGAAGAATTTGGACTTACACTTACAGATTCTGGTCAAAGAGGACAGATACTCCTCCTCCGGGGTGAATGTCCAGCCCGAGAACCCCTGTGACCGGCTGATACGCTCTCTTCACGCCTCCCTGCTGGTGGTAACCCTCAACCCTAACCGCTGCCGTCCTTCTTCCAGGAAAAGGAGGGCGGCCATCCCTGTCCCCAAGAGCTTTTGTAGGAACCTCTGCCACCGCCATCAGCTGTTCATCAACTTCCAGGACCTGGGTTGGCACAAGTGGGTCATTGCCCCTAAGGGGTTCATGGCGAATTACTGTCATGGAGAGTGCCCCTTCTCAATGACCACATATTCGAATGGTTCCAATTATGCTTTCATGCAGGCTATGATGCATAGGGTTGACCCCAAGGTCCCCAAGGCTGTCTGTATCCCCACCAAGCTGTCTCCCATTTCCATGCTCTACCAAGACAATGAGAAGAACGTCATTCTCCGACATTATGAAGACATGGTGGTCGACGAGTGCGGGTGTGGGTAGTCTCAGGAATAGGATAGGAGTGTACTTAGGGTAAATCCTTTAATAAAACTGCCAGTCTAGGCTTACGATCTCTTGAATCGGACATGTCCCTCATTGTGTCTTTCTTTCTTTTTTTTTTAAGATTTATTTATTATTATATATAAGTACACTGTAGCTGTCTTCAGAGACACTAGAAGAGGGCATCAGATCTCATTACAGATGGTTGTGAGCCACCATGTGGTTGCTGGGATTTTTAACTCAGGACCTTCGGAAGAGCAGTCAGTGCTCCTAACCACTGAGCCATCTCTCCAGCCCCTGTCATCATGTTTAATGATCCCCATAATTACATATACATAATTTTCATATACATAAAAAATTGCATTGAGGCAGGCGGATTTCTGAGTTCGAGGCCAGCCTGGCCTACAAAGTGAGTTCCAGGACAGCCAGAGCTACACAGAGAAACCCTGTCTCAAAAAAAACCAAAAAACCACCCCCCCCCCAAAAAAAAAAGAAAAAATTGCAGTCCTCTTTCTTCTGCCTCTTGTGTGCCGGGATTGCAGCTGTGTGCCACCAGGGCCAAATAGTTTTTTGGGTGTTTTTTTTTGGTGGTGGTGGGGGGAACAGGAAACATGTTCTCTATGTATACCAAGCTATCCTATAACTATGTAGACCAGGCTAGAGATCAAATTGCCTCTGCGGTTCCGAATCCTAGGATTAAAGGCCTGAACTGTACCATTTGTATATACAATTATATATCTTAAATTTTTTAAATTATTTTGGGAAAATATAACAAAAATTTACATGAGCTTTAATAATGTTCATTCGTTTTATATGTGGGCGCCTGTGTAAGTGCGCTGTGTACATGCAGGAACCCACGGTGGCCACAAGAGGGCGTCAGAGCCCCTGAAGTTACAGGTAATGCTGGGATTGCAGGCACGAAAGACCATGCCTGGCTTTAGAATCTCCTTTTTCTTGCAAGGCTGTGGGGGTACATACCTTTAATCCCAGAACTCAGGGGGCAGAGGTGGTGGAACTCTGTGAGTTCCAGGTCATCCTGGTCTACAGAGATGGCTCCAGGACAGCCACAGCCACACAGAGAAACCCTGTCTCAAAAAAACCCAAAAGCCTTTCTTATCCCAGATTAATTTAAGACTTCCTTGGGCTGGAAAGATGGTTCAGTGGTTAAGAGCACTGGCTGCTCTTCTAGAGGTCCTGAGTTCAAATCCCAGCAACCACGTGGTGGCTCAACGCCACGTAACCCACATAACTGGATCTGAGGGGTCTGATACTCTTTTCTGGTGTGGCTGAAGACAGCTACAGTGTACTCAAAAAAGTGGTTTTTGTTTGTTTTAAAGACTTCCTTAAGTAGCTGGGAAATGGGTGACCTTGAATTCTAACCGCCCTGCCTTCCCCTCAGAAGTGTTGTGGCTCTCTGAGGTGAGCGTGTTCCCCGCAGAGTGTGGCGTGCGCCACAGTCCCGGCTTGTGTTTATGTGGTCCTGGGGCCTCCACTAGGCCCATACTCTCCCACTGAGCTACAATCTCAGTTTGTTCGTGAGATAGAGACTTGTATAATTTACTGCCTTGAATCTCTTGTCTCTGCCTCTCGAGTGCTCCTAATGAAGACTTCAGTCACCACATCTGGAGTTCTGTTTTTGTTGTTTAAAGATTTGTTTTGTTTTGAGACAGGGTCTTACTATGTAGCCCTAGCTGGCCTAGAACTTTCTAAGTGGACCAGGCTGGTCTTGAACTCACAGAGCTCCACCCACTTCTGCCTCCCTGGCAACCACCACACCCAGTGACACCTACTCTTTTTTTTGTTGTTGTTAAAGACGTTTTATTTATTTTATGTATTTATAGCTATCTTCAGACACACCAGAAGAGGGCATCAGATCTCCTTACAGATGGTTGTGAGCCACCATGTGGTTGCTGGGATTTGAACTCAGGACCCTGGGAAGAGCAGTCAGTGCTCTTAGCCCCTGAGCCATCTCTCCAGCCCCCTGTACACAGGGTCTTACTGTGTAGTGCTGGCTACAATGGAACTCAGATCTATAATCCAGACTGGCTCTGAACTTAGGCTGATCTTCCCGCCTCTGCCTTGAGAGGGTGAGTTCTGGGTTGTCAGGTATGAGCCCCCAGGGAGGATGCATTTACTTATTTTATTATTTTTGCAGTTGTGCTGGGGGTAAAACCCAGGACATTAACAAGGCCCATTACCAAGCTGTGTCCTAAGACCTGGGCTCATTTGTTTTAACTTCAAGTATGTGCCCAAAACTCAGTTGAAAGTATTCTTGGGATTTTCTTTTTCCTTTTTCTTTTTCCAAAAATTAACTAATTTTTTTTTTTTTATGTATATGAGTACACTGAAGCTGTACTGATGGCTGTGAGTCATCATGGGGTTGCTGGAAATTTGAAATCAGGACCTCTGCTTGGCTCTGCTCGCTCCAACCTATATTTATTTATTATTATATCTAAGTACACTGTAGCTGTCTTCCGATACTCCAGAAGAGGGAGTCAGATCTCTTTACAGATAGTTGTGAGCCACCATGTGGTTGCTGAGATTTGAACTCAGGACCTTCGGAAGAGCAGTCAGTGCTCTTAACCACTGAACCATCTCTCCAGCCTCCAGGGTTTTCTTAAAAAATTTACTTCAACTGAATTATTATACCAAGATTTTGTTAGGGTGTTTAAATAGATATTGAATTATATGTACATGTGTTTGATACTTTCTTATTCTTTTTTTAAAATTAATTTATATATAGAAATATGTTTATTATATAAAATTATATATAGAAATAATTCTGCCGGGCAGGAGTGGCACATGCCTTTAATCCCAGCACTTGGGAGGCAGAGGCAGGTGGATTTCTGAGTTCAAGGCCAGCCTGGTTTACAGAGTAAGTTCCAGGACAGCCAGGGCTACACAGAGAAACCCTGTCTCAAAAGGAAAACAAAAACAAAAAACAAAATAATAAAAAAAAAAAGAAATAGAAAAAATTCTCCTTTATGTACATTGGTGTTTTGACTGTGTGTGTGTGTGTGTGTGTGTGTGTGTGTGTATATATATATATATATATATATATATATACACATACACAAGGGTGTCAAATCCCTTGGAACAGGAGTTACAGACAGTGTGAGCTGCCGTGTGGGTGCTGGGAACTGAACCTGGGAGAGCAGCATTGCCCTTAACCACTGAGTCATCTCTCCAGCCCAATACTTCCTTCTAACTAGCTAGAGCTGTCAGCTTAACACAACCCAGAGTTATTATCTCAGGGAGTCTCAGTGGGGAATGGCCTCCCTCAGTCAGACTGGCTTTGGGTTATGTCTGAGGACATTTTATTGATGGTTGATTGACGTGGGAGGGCCCATCCCCCTCTGTGCAGTGCTGTCCCTGGGCAGGTGGGCCTGGGCTGTATAAGAAGGCTGAGGAGGGGCTAGAGAGATGGCCCAGAGCGTGTGCTGTCCTTGCAGAAAACCAGAGCTCAGTTCCCAGCACCTATGTACTCTAGTTCCAGTAAATCAATCTCTCTCTCACACACACACAGGACTAAAAATAAAATAGGGAAGAAAAGAAAAAAGAAAAGCAGGCTGAGCAAGCCATGAGGAAAAAGTCAGTGTTCAGCGTTTCTCCACGCCCCCCCCTTCAGTTTCTGCTTCCTGTTCCTCTTTTAAGTTCCTGCTCTGACTTCTCTCAGTGATGAACTGTTATCTGGGAGTGTAAGATGAAATATGTCCTTTCTTCCCCAGGTTGCTTTTGGTTATGTTTGTCACAGCAATAGTAAAGCAAAGTAGGACCTTTCTATAAAAGTTATTAAAGGGGGTGTTGGAGAGAAGGCTCAGCGGGTAAGAGGTGACTGTGGCTAAATCCTGGGCACTGGAGTTCAGAACCCAGCAACTATGTAACAAGCCTGGCTGGTGTCCTGTAAACACCTCTAACTCTGGTTCTGAGGGATCCTACACTTTACACACACACACACACACACACACACACACACACACACAAACACAAAATTGGGCTTTTGGTTTATGTGAGACAGGGTTTCTCTGTGTAGTCCTGGACATCCTGGAATTCTCTCAGTAGACTAGGCTGATCTTGAACCAGAGATCGGGCTGCTTCTGCCTCCCATGTGCTGGGATCAAAGGTGTGTGCCACTACTGCCCGATTCAAAAGTCATTTTTTTTTGCACATCTGTATCCCAGCACTTGGGAGACAGAGGTAGGTAGATCTTTGAATTGGGGTTAGCCTGGTCTATATAGAGAGTTATAGACAGCCAGAGTCACATAAAAAGACCTTGGGTCAAAAAGTAGGAGAAGGAGAAAAGAAGAAAAGAAAAGAAAAGAAAAAATTAGTAAAAACCTTGTTGAAAGGATAATGGTTAAGAAGGAACCAAACTGAAACCATTTTGAATAAAACTTGCATTTTGATTAGGGGTCAATAAAGCTTAAGTTCCCAAGACCTCAGTGGGTAACTGACATCCTGTTTGGCAAGTTAAGACATGATTGCTAGCAAGTCTCCCACCACAGTCCAATAAAACAGTCAAAGACAAGTTCCTCAGGAAGTCCTCTGTCCCTAAATCCTAACTGGTGGGATAACTTGGCCGACTTATTTGTGGATTTGGAGCTTATAAACTCTGCAACATTCTGGGTGGTGGTGGCAGTCAGTTTTTGCTGCCCGATTTGAATAAAGATTTCACTTTGCTGGACTCTGGTGATGGCTTGTTTTTTTTTTTTTTGTTTTTTTTTTTTTGTTTTTTGTTTTGTTTTGTTTTGTTTTGTTTTGATTTTTACACTCTAACATCTGGGTACCAAACGCTAACCTCCTTGAACTCCTAAGCTGAATTAGCAGCACCTCGGACTGTTTTTCAGTCATCTGGACTCCCGGAGGGAAGCTGTATTCTGGTTTCTGGTTGGAGCCTCGTTGGGACCCGGGAAAGGAGAAAGTGGGAGCAACATTGCTCCTAGGGTCAGAGGCGGACAGGAGACAGCCCGCCTTTTCACTGGTTTCCCCCGAGGGGACATTTGATTCTGGTTCTGGCATGCCGGATTGCCCATGGCTGTCAGTTTGTGTCTGTAGTTTCATTTAGTTTGAATGTCGCTCTGTGTTTCATATCTAGAAAAATGAGCCAAAGTTCATCTGCTTGGCTTTTCACTTCTTGACTTAGTATTTACTCATCTGAAGGATTAAAAAAAAAAAAAAAAAGCGGCTGAATCAGGACAACAACAACAACAACCAACAACAACAATAACAATAGTTGATCAGCTGGCACTGTGCCCACAGCTGAGAGTCCCGACTGCTGGTAAGCCCCGCCTCCTGCTCGCCTGACAGCAAACCCCAGCCGCCTGATCCCCGATGTACTAGCCGCTCTTAAAGCCGAACCACAGCTCCTCAGCTTTCTCTGGTCGGGAAGCCGGTGCCTCCTCCCGCCACAGAGTCACGGTGCCCGGGAGAGTTGGACTCTGCACGCAGCAAGGCGCTTCTCCCTTGAAGTTAGATCAGGAAGAAGTAAGGAAAGTTCGTGTTTTGAATGTATGTGGCCAGAGCATGTTTGCTTCTGATTGGTCTTGAATGTATGGCTGTACTATACTCTATTCTGTACGAATTGGTTATAGCTCATTGGCTTATAAGTTTTTGGGTATAAAATAGTTAAAAAAATTGAAATCTGTACCAAAAAGTTAACTTTAAACTAGTAACTCGGACTTGTAGCCATTGCGGGCAGCAACACATGGCGTGAACCAGCCAAGGGAACGGGTCTCCAAAGATACTTGTAAATTGGAATAAGATTTTTTTGTTGTTGTTTTTTGTTTTTTGTTTTGTTTTTGTTTTTGTTTTTCGAGACAGGGTTTCTCTGTGTGGTCCTGGCTGTCCTGGAACTCACTCTGTAGACCAGTCTGGCCTCAAACTCAGAAATCTGCCTGCCTCTGTCTCCCAAGTGCTGGGATTACAGGCGTGCGCCACCACGCCCGGCTTTGGAATAAGATTTTTTAATATAATTTCTGCTTTGTCTTAAAAACCAGATTTTTTTTTAAATTAGAAGGTATTTAAACTGCGCTTCCATGTGTTCTTATACAAGAACTTTTCTTGCTGTCACCTAAGCTTTGTAATATAAGTTAGTACAACTTGCAGTAACTAACCCTCTTATAGTAAAACACTAAGTTGTTTACACTCTTAAAATTTGGTTTTGCCTTCTAAGAATTACAGTTGTGCTGCATGCCTTCACGCTTTAAAAAGGTACTTTGTTTTTCAATAAACACACAATTGAGAGATTTTTAAACTACTTTAACGAGAAATCTTGGAATTTTACAAAAAAAATCAAAACGTGGACATTTTAAAAACAGCTTTTTGAAAATGTTTTCACTTATAAATCTATGAAGCATTTTAAAGTTTATCGGATATTTTATTGTAATGTCTTTCTTAGTATGTGATCTTTATGAATGCATAAATAAAAGACTAAAAATTAGGGCCACAGCCAAACACCAGAGATTGGAAAATTCTTGTCTTGTGGTGCAATAAAACAATGATCATAGGCAGGCTGGCGAAGAGTTTGGATACTAAAGCTCTATAGCATTAAAAAAAAATTGAGAATCACTGGCTTAAAAATGTTTCAAGATATGACTTAAAGCAAATAGGGCTGGAGAGATGGCTCAGTGGTTAAGGAAACTGACTGCTCTTCTGGTGTGTCTGAAGACAGCTGCAGTGTACTCATATAAATAAAAATAAATAAATCTTAAAAAAAAAAAAACCTTAAAGCAAATAACTAGAAGTAGATGAGGATTGTTTAACTCAGATATGCTTGAGAGATACTAGCCCTCAAACCTGTCAGAGATCTGCTGTGTATGGTATTTAAGGTATTTAAACTCACTATGACAGAGACTCTCAGATTCTAGTAACGACCCCCAGGGTCTCAAGACAATGGAGACAGGAGCAAAGGACTCCACCTGGACTGTGTCGACACTAACCACTGGGGATAACTGTCCCATTGCCTAGCCTGCTGCTAAGACCTGGCCTGAACTGTGGACAAGCAGGAGAGTTGATTGCCTCACTTTACCTAGACAGGGTGACGTCAGTCCTCCCATGCTCCTCCTCCACAGGAATGCCTCTGGTGCTGTGCTGACACCCTTATCGCCATGGAGACCACAGGAGCCTGGGATGATGGTCTAGGTGACGGGATCTGGACTAGTCTCTGACATTCTAACTGACTCAGGCCACTTAGAGCACAGTTTATCCTCAGCTCTCTCTGAGCCCACTGATGGCCAGGCTAATTGTTGCCCTGTCAGCAATAGCAAACAGTCAGCCCCTCCCCCAGGACCACAGCCACCTTGGTGTTAGTTCATTAATTAGCTAATTAATTAAAGTGACCTGGTCTCTTATTTAAAAATGGGGGCAGGGCGGGGCAAGAGGTTTCTCTCTCTCTCACAGGCTTCCTGTTAACGATAAACAGTTTCCACACACACCGATTCATTAAAAGAACATACTTTACAATGACTGTTCTCAATAACAATAACTGTTCTCAATTAACTGTTCTCAATAACTGTTCTCTACTTATGTTTCTGGTAAATGAAAAAAAATATTCCAAGTCCGTGAGAAGTCTAAGGATAGAAAAGCTTAAATAGTTCTAGGAATCTCAAAAATAATGTAAAACATGAAGAGGTAAGGAATGTTTCAGATCGCTTTCCCCTTCTGTGCTGTTATTACCCCGAGATCGCAGAATTTCAAAATTTGATAGAGCACTGGGTACGTACTACTCACCAGCTCAGGATTCTGAGCTTTCTCTGATTGTCTTCTGGAGATCGATAAAAGATGCTTTTCATTGGATTAAAACATCTCTGTCCAGCTGGGCAGTGGTGGCACACGCCTTTAATCCCAGCACTTGGGAGGCAGAGGCAGGCGGATTTCTGAGTTCTGGTCTACAGAGTAAGCTCCAGGACAGCCAGGGCTACATAGAGAAATCCTATCTCAAAAACAAAAACAAAAACAAACAAAATTACTGTCTAACCTATATATCTCATTCTCTGAACAAAGCAACAACAACAACAACAACAACAACAACAAAACGTTCATGCCTTTTACACCTAGAACTGGTTTGCGCTGGGACTCAGAAGCATCAGTCTGCTCCTGTTGTTTGCAAACGTGTGTTAACTGCTTTCTACAATATGAATTTCAATACACCGGTGATGCTAATATACCTCTGTTTTAAACTAAAAATCCATGTAAGCATCAGGGCATCAAAGAAGTCACAAGACTTGATTCCACCTGTCACAGGTCAAATGGACTCCAGATCAGTGCAGCCTGAGTTTCTGCTGATCAATTTCTTCTGAAAAGTGTCCCATTGCCCAGCATTTCCAGCCTTCCGGGGCCCTAACAACTGAAAACGCAGTTACAGAGGAGAGTACATTGTCCCTGTCCCCTTGGCAGGCTGAAACGCTGAGCCAGAAGTAAATTCCCTTAGGGGGAAACTTGTTTCTGTTTCTCTGGGCTAGCCCAAGACACTGTTGGGGAAACCTACTGGCTAGGGAGGAGCAAGGAGGCCCGCTGGAAACTGCCTCCAGATCTCCTTGGCTGGCCCCCTTCGCCGACTACCGTATTTACTGCCCTATAAGGACCAGTGTCCTTTCTTTTCCTCCTGCTCCTCCTTGGGCCTTGATCCCCAGCTCAGTGAAGCTCATGGTCCTAAGGACCCAATACAACCCTTTATTCTCTGAGAGAGATAATCAAGGACTTGAGTACTGCACAAATACAACATAGGAATATATATATATATTCTTATATTTTGATAACCAGCTAATGAGAACTGGATAAGTGTACCACAAAGACATGTTCTCTTTCCCTAAATCTGATTGGTGGAATGACTGGGAAGTTTGTGGGGTTTTGTTTGTTTGTTTGTTTTTGTTTTCGAGACAGGGTTTCTCTGTGTAGCCCTGGCTGTCCTGGAACTCACTCTGTAGACCAGGCTGGTCTCGAACTCAGAAATCCACCTGCCTCTGCCTCCCAAGTGCTGGGATTAAAGGTGTGCCCCCCTCCCCCCCACTGCCCGGCTGAGTTTGTGGTTTTGGAGCTTAGAAACTGCAACACCTGGCTCGGGGTCGCAGTTCAGCTCTGGTGGAGTCTGTTCTGTGGTCCTGATCCAGCAGTACTGGTCTGCGTACAATAAATTTTTGCCATCTGCTTAAATACTTATTAAAAGGAACGTTCTCAGCCGAGTGGTGGTGGCGTACTCCTTTAATCCCAGCACTTGGGAGGCAGAGGCAGGCAGCTTTCTGAGTTCGAGGCCAGCCTGGTCTACAGAGTGAGTTCCAGGACAGCCAAGGCTACACAGAGAAAATCTGTCTCTAAAAACAAAAACAAAAAACAAAAACAAAAAACCCAAAAAGAACATTCTCAGATGCAGTCAGCTCCGGAGTCTGCGCTGTCGTCCCTGACTGGTCAGTTTTTTCGGCCTAACTCAAATAAAGACCTTGCTTTGTGTGAACTCTTGTTCTTGCCTGGCGCGTTTTGGATTTTCGGACCTTAACGATGGTTCTTTTGTCTTCTCAGGACGGCCTGTGGTTGATTTGTTCTGCTCCTGGATTCTTCATATTAGCTCCAAGGACAGCATGAGCCAGGTAGAGTAGTATTTCTCTACTTCCAACCCCTGTAATAGCAGCACTTGGGAAGGAGAGAAGGGGTGAGGAGTTCCAGGTCAGTCTGAGCTGTATGCAACTATGTGGGAAACACACACACACACACACACACACACACACACACACACACACCACAACAATATGGGCTGGAAAGCTGCTCCATGGGCAAGGGGTGATTGCTACTGTGACCTGAGTTCTGTTCCGGGAATCCAGAGGTGGAAGAAGGGAACTCACTCCAGAAAGCTGTCTCTGAGCCCCTCCTGGGCCCTGTGGATGTGGACTCCTGTGGGGTCTCTCCTTCCAGCGCATGGGCCCTTGGGACAGAACTCAAACGTTTAGACTGGCCAGCCAGTGCCTTTACCCACTTATCCCATCCACCTTGCTGGCCATATTTTTAAATTCCATTTTAAAAGATTTATTTGTCAGCCGGGCATGGTGGCGCACGCCTTTAATCCCAGCACTTGGGAGGCAGAGGCAGGCGGATTTTTGAGTTCGAGGCCAGCCTGGTCTACAGAGTGAGTTCCAGGACAGCCAAAGCTACACAGAGAAACCCTGTCTCGGAAAAAAAAAAACCAAACATACAAAAAAGATTTATTTGTCATTTATTTTCTGTGATGTGTGTTTGCATGCTTGAGATTGCATACCAGATGTGTGCAGGAGCCGGCAGGGGCCAGATCCCCTGGGCTGGGGTTACAGACAGTTGTAAGTCCCACGTGCAAGAGCAGCAAGTGCTTTTAGCCCCTGAACCACTTCTCCGGACCCAATTTTTTTTTTTTTTGGGGGGGGGGTCCGAGACATGGTTTCTCTGTGTAGCCCTGGCTGTCCTGGAACTCACTCTGTAGACCAGGCTAGCCTCGAACTCAGAAATCCACCTGCCTCTGCCTCCGAAGTGCTGGGATTACAGGCGTGTGCCACCACGCCCGGCTCTCTGGCCTCTATTTTTAAATTAAGGTATATATAGCTCATAACTACTGGGACACTCGTGACTGCTCAAGAGTTTTCTTCGTGGGCTGGAGAGATGGCTCAGCGGTTAAGAGCACTGGCTGCTCTTCTGAAGGTCCTGAGTTCAAATCCCAGCAGCCACATGATGGCTCACAACCATCTGTAATGAGATCTGATGCCCTCTTTTGAGGTGAGGGCATCCCACTCATTGAAGACAGCTACAGTGTACTTACATATAATAAATAAATAAATATTTTTAAAAAAGTGGTGGTTGTTTTAAAAAAAGAGTTTTCTTCCTGTTTTATTTATTAGTTTTTGAGACAAGCTCTCATGTAGCCCAGGCTGAACCATGAAGCCCAAGCAAGACCTTGGCCCTCCTGCCTCTATGTTCCATTGCTGGAATTGTAAGCACACACCATCATACTGGCCTAAGCCTTTACTTCCTGATCATTTTCTTCCCAATTTAAAACAGTGTTGAGGACTTCCTCCATGGTCAAGCACACAGGAGTACTTTGTTTACAAGCAGAGAATCTGGACCGTGTGACTCTAAGGATCTGCCCCTGGTGATGGGACTTAAACCAGCTCTCATTGTCAATGGCCTTGCTCTGTTGATTTTTTTTTTTTTTTTTTTGGTTTTTCGAGACAGGGTTTCTCTATATAGCCCTGGCTGTCCTGGAACTCACTCTGTAGACCAGGCTGGCCTCAAACTCTGAAATCTGCCTGCCTCTGCCTCCCAAGTGCTGGGATTATAGGCGTGTGCCACCACTGCCCGGCACTCTGTTGATTTTTATCACTGTTTTTGTTGCTTCGGGAATGGAGAGGAGAAAAAAAATTAGAAATATCCCATGTGACAGTATTCTCTCCTCCACTCCTCTACTCCTCCACTCCTCCGGCCAGGCTTCTCTGAGTCCCTGTTGTCACGCCACACAGCTGGTCACCTGAGTCCCAGTATCTCCCATTGGACCGGAGCAGCATTGAATTCCTCCACTTTGGCACCCAGAGCACTGGGCAGGAATTGGACTGCTGCAGTCTCTCGTAGAACTGATATCCTGTCTCTGATCGGGCAAACATTCTGCCGGGTTTAGCCAGATTGCCCCTCCTTTTCTGGCTACCCGAAACATCTCATCCTCTCCTAGATTCCAGGTGATGTCGTGACAGGCCCCCAGACGACTAATTCTATGGCAGATGTGCCACTTGGGCCTTAAAACCCAGCACGTGGGCAGCAGCACCTGCCAAAATGATGCCAAAGTCCATAGTTCTGGGAAAGTCCCCGAATGTACTAACCTTGCTTTTCCGATTCCGTAATTCTGCCCCCGGCCAGCTGTTCTTGTTAACTGAAGTATGTCAACCCAGGACATGGTTGTGTGCTTAAAAGCTCAGCCTGAGAAAGGCTCATGTCTACACTGGGATCCTGAACACCCAGTATTCGCCACATGGCTAATAAAGACTTTCTGTTGGCTTCAATCCACATCTTTCTGTTGGCTCATGTCCACCGGAGCAGTCTCCTCTGGCGGGTTGTCTCCCTGGCTTCAGGGAGGATCCTGTTTGGGACCTGGCTTGTAGCTCAGAGCTATGGAACAGGCATAAAGCCCTGGATGCAACTCCTGCCCCGTGTCTCTGCTTTGTACCTTTACTCTGTCCCTCCGCTCTTCCGAACCTCGTGGTTTCCCATCCTCTTTTCCTTGTGTTTAAAATCAGAGAATTTTGTTCGAATTTTTAAGTTGTTTTTTTTTTTTGTTGTTGTTGTTGTTGTTTTTTTAATGTGTGTGCACACCTGTGTGTAAAGGTCAGAGGACGATCATTGAGGGTCAGACTCCTCCCAACAAGTGAGTCCTCTTGGAAATGGGTGGGACTCAATCTGTCAGGTGTGGCCAGAAGTGCCATTACCCGCCCGCTGAGCCATACTGATGGCCCTTGATTTGCTCCTGAGACAGAGTTTCGTTTATCCCGGGCTGGCTTGGGAGTTCTATTCATATATAGATAAAGGTGATCTTGAATTTGTAATCCTTTTCCCTCCACCTGCCAAGTACCGATACTGCAGATGCCCAGCGCTTTGTCTGGTTTGCGTGGTGCTGTAGATGGCACCCCAGGCCCTAGGCAGGCGTTTTAGGGGTTGAGCTACTTTCTCCATCCCAGATGCAATTCCTTGTGAACAAAAATTTACCACCCCTAGTTTCTACCATTGCCCCGTTTCAGTACAACTTGTCATTCTGAGAAAGAGCACAGAGAAATATTGTTAAGAATAACCGCTTGAGGTGGAGGCAGGTGGATCGCTGCGAGCTCCAGGCCAGGCTGGTCTACAGATGGAATTATGTAGAATTTTATAGTTAGAATTTTATAGTTTGCCCCTGTCTCAAACAAAACAAAATGAAAATTGTTCTAGCTACAAACTACTATTTTCAATTCCTGGAAGGTAAATTATAAGCCAGGCATAGTGGCTCACAGCTGTAATGCCAACCACTTGGGAGGCTGAGGCGGGAGGACCACCATGAATTCAAGTCCAGCCTGAGGTACAGAATGAGACCCTGTCTTAAAAATCAGTCAGTAGGGTTGGTAAGATGCCCCGTGAGTGAAGGCACTTGCCAGCAAGCCTGATAACCCCAGTTCAGTCAACTCGGGTTCAGACCTACAAGATGGAAAAAACAAAACAAAACAACGGCTCCTAAAAATCGTTCTCTGACCGCCACATGCATGCTGGATACACACTCAAGTGCCTGCACACATTAACTTAAAAAAAAGTTAGATTTGTTGCTGTTGTTGTTGTTTCTTTTGTTGTTGTTTTGAGACAGGGTTTTCAAGATAGCCCTGGCTATCTTGGAACTCACCATGTAGACCAGGCTGGCCTCTAACTCACAGAGCTCTACATGTCTCTATGTGATGAGCAGAGTAAAAAAAATACATGCTGTAAAAAAATAGCTTAGTCAGGAGCCCCACTACACCCACGGCTGCATGTGATAAGCAGAACCCTGTGATATCACTCACTCAAGATAACCAGACACAGGACGTGAACCCTGCCAACAGTACTCGATATATGTAAGCACAGCGACGGCAATACAACGCTGTGCACTTCCTCAGGACTGCTAGGGACAACGGAGAGAGGCCACCTCGATCTGCCCTGCGTCTGTAGAGTGTCCAGCATCCTGACCCATAAATCAGAGACTTCTGTCTGACTCAGAGTCTGAACCCGACCTTCAGCTGAGGTACTGCGCACAGGTAAGCAGCCTCAGGGAGGCGGAGCTTAGGGTCATAGCTAGGAACGTCAGAGTACGAACCTTGTGCGATGACACTCAGCATAAAATGTAACTTCTGTTATACTAACGACAGGTACCACCTACCTTCTTGCTTGAGAGACTCTGCCTTCTTAGTGCTGGGATTAACGACGTGTGCCACCATTCCTGAAATTAAAAAAAAAAAAAAATTAATAGTGAATGATATGGGAACTTTTCGGCACCTAAAGGGTTAAATGTCTAGCCTCTCAGAGAAATAATGAGCATGAGCTATTGTGAGAAAGGTGACTATTGTTGAAGCTACCACAGGATCTGATACAGGCGTTCATTCGGGGCCACTGGGGCGTTTTACACAGGAAGATGTGAGGCTGTATGTAAAGTGTTTCATCCCAGTGAAAAGCCAGAGAGCAAAGGCCAGACACAGAAGAACCGGAGGGTTTCAGGGTTGTTTGTACTGGGGTTTGGTTCAGCTAGTTGTGTGATTTCTCTGTCCTCTGCAGGCTAAAACTAAGATGATCGAACTGGTCACAGCTACTAACTAGGAAGGCTGAGGCAGGATTGCCTGAGTCCTGGAGTTTGAGGCCAGCATGGAAAACATATGGAGAACTAATCTCAAAAACAAAACAGTACTGCCAAAAACATCCACAAACAAGCAACAACAAAACAAGAAAGAGAAGTCAACTCCCCCCTACGCCCCCACCACACCCCTCGAGCACACACAACCAACCACCAAACAGCTGCCCACCCATCGCAGTATTTGGGGCTCCAAGTCCTGCTGGCCTGCAGTAAACAGGTCCCGGGAAAGGTGGATGGTGGGGATTTAACTTTTTAGGCGTCATCTGCCCAGGAAAGATGAGTTTTACTCATGGGACATTTTCCAGGGACTGTCCCTCCGGAAACAGGTGCATCCGTGTGGTGTTCGTTTCTGCAAGGTTGTGACTGTGTGCGTCCCAACCAACACTCGACTGCTCCCGACGCTACCACATTGCCACCAGGGGCATCCGACCAGGGAGGAGCCAGTCGAGGCATACGCTTGTTTGGACCATATTGTTCTAGACCAACAGTCTGTTCCCCGAATTTGAGATTTCAGGGTTTTGTTTGTTTTGAGATAGAGGCCCGCGTACCTCTGACGTGGGACACCACGTGCCGGGAGTCAAACCCAGAGCTTTGTGCTTACCAGGCAAGCGTTCGACCTAAGCTGAGCTACAGTCCCAGTCCCTTGACTCTCTGATAGAAGCAGAGGTGGGGCCGAATAGTTAGGAGCGCTGGCTGCTCTTACAGAGGGCGGAGTTAAGTTTCCAGCACCTTATGGCACTCACAGCCATCTGTAACTCCAATTTCAGAGGATCTCATACCTTCTGACCTCCTCAGGCACCAGGAAAAACACACTGCATATCCATATGTAAGCAAAACACTCAGACACATAAGATAAAACAATCTGTCTGTCTGCCGTCTGTCCGTCTGTCCGTCCATCCGTCCGTCCGTCTGTCTGTCTACAGAACATGAGATTATACCTAAAGGAACGGAAAGAAAGCAGATTCAAGGAAGCATAGGTAAGTTAGCCAAGGGCACTGGAGAAGAATGAATCCAGAGAAAACTATTTTCTAGAATGAGCCATGAGTAATTATTTATCCTGAGTGACATCAGTCTGCCACTGTTGAAGTATCATGTCCTCTTCAGCTTATTTTACTTATCAATAACATATTCAACAAGACCCTTTGTGTTTAAAAAACCGACTCACTGTCCTACCTGAGCCTGAGTAGATCTCACATCTGGCCAAGATGGTGAGCATGCCTGGATTTATTTATTTATTTATTTATTTATTTATTTATTTCGAGACAGGGTTTCTCTGTATAGCCCTGGCTGTCCTGGAACTCACTCTGTAGACCAGGCTGACCTCGAACTCAGAGATCCGCCTGCCTCTGCCTCCCAAGTGCTAGGATTAAAGGTGTGCGCCACCACCGCCCGGCACTTGCCTGGATTTTTTAATGACGAGTGGACCCCAGGTCCTCTTCATCCCTGAGCCATCTCCCAGCCTGCGTCCTAACTTAGAAAGCAGTCAGTGGAGGTCTGTGAGCAGCTGCGTGACGGGAGCGTATTTACCCAGAATGAGAATGTCACGGAGGAGTCGGGGTTCCCTGTCGTGAGTTCGTAGTCTCATTGATACAATGATTTCTAAAGGATTCATCAGAGGACTGTGGTGGCAAACAGCTTTTTGTTTTGTTTTGTTTTGTTTTTCGAGACAGGGTTTCTCTGTATAGTCCTGGCTGTTCTGGAACTCACTCTGTAGACCAGGCTGGTCTCGAACTAGAAAGACCACCTGCGGCAAAGAGCTTTAATCCCAGTATTTGGAGGCAGAGGCTGGAGGAGCTCTGTGATTTTGGACTAACCTTAACTACATAAGGGAGTTACAGGACAGCCAGGACTACATAAAGAGACTCTGTCCCCCCAAAAACAAACAAAGAAAGATTCAGGATGTTTGAAGGTCTTTTTTTTTTTTTTTTTTTTTTTTTTTTTTTTTGGTTTTTCGAGCAGGGTTTCTCTGTGTAGTCCTGGCTGTCCTGGAACTCAATTTGTAGACCAGGCTGGCCTCGAACTCAGAAATCCGCCTGCCTCTGCCTCCCAATTGCTGGGATTACAGGCGTGCGCCACCACACCGGGCTTGAAGGTCAATTTTAAAAATGGCTTATTTTTATGTGTATGATGCAGTACCCATGGAGGCCAAAAGATGGCACTGGAGGTCTTAGAGCTGGAGTTTCAAGTGACTGTGAGCTACCTGACTTGGGGAGTTCCAGGTCCATCAGAGCAGCCAGCACTTTTTTTCTTTTTTAATTGGATATATTCTTTATTTACATTTCATTTCCCTTTTCCTGGTTCCCTGCCCCCCAAAGGTCCCATATGCCCTTTTCCCTTCCTCTGTTCCCCCATCCACCCCTTCCCACTTCCCTGTTCTGGTATTCCCCTACGCTGATGCATTGAGCCTTTCCAGAACCAGGGTCCACTCCTTCCTTC
Organism: Apodemus agrarius; assembly: GCA_964023405.1. Classification (NCBI taxonomy): domain Eukaryota; kingdom Metazoa; phylum Chordata; class Mammalia; order Rodentia; family Muridae; genus Apodemus; species Apodemus agrarius. The sequence goes on along the minus strand of OZ030006.1, from coordinate 152,538,322 downwards.
TTGTCGGACATCATTTGGTATGTGGATTGTGTCTTTGGTGTTCCAAGATTCTAGGCTGATATCCACTTATCAGTGAGTGCATACCATGGGTATTCTTTTGAGACTGGGTTACCTCACTTAGTATGATGTTCTCCAGCTCCATCCATTTGTCTAAGAATTTCATGAATTCATTGTTTCTAATGGCTGAATAGTACTCCATTGTGTATATATACCACATTTTCTGTATCCATTCCTCCGTTGAGGGACATCTGGGTTCTTTCCAGCTATTATAAATAAGGCCGGGCAGTGGTGGCGCTTCCCTTTAATCCCAGCCCTTAGGAGACAGAGGCAGGTGGATTTCTGAATTCGAGGCCAGCCTGGTCTACAGAGTGAGTTCCAGGACAGCCAGGACTATACAGAGAAACCCTGTCTCGAAAAAATTAAATCAAAAAAAAAAAAAAAAAAAAAAAAGTACCAGCCAGCACTCTTAACTACCGAGCTGACTTCCCAGCCCCGTGAGGACCGCTGTACTAGAGTTAGAAAAATTACGGATCAGGCAAAGCCAAGCATCGTGGCAGCTGCCAGGACAAGGGAGCTGGCTGAGAGGAGGAGGGAGAACCATGACTTTTTGACTTTTGAGTTAGTGTCCAAGAAAGCAGGTACAGCACACGGGCACACGCGCGCACGCACACACACACACACACACACACACACACACAGAGAGAGAGAGAGAGAGAGAGAGAGAGAGAGAGAGAGAGAGAGAGACCAAAAGTATCAAGTATCAATCAAGAAAGTATCAAGAAAGGCATACTTAGAATTTTGGCCGGAAAGATGGAAAGAGAGAAAAGTTATGCTTTAGGGGTTAGAATTCAGAAAAAGCAAGCACTGCTCACAGTTGCTTCTCTGGAGGCTCATGGAGGTTATGGTCATTCCTCCCACTCCTCGGTATAACTTCAAGTGAGTCACCCTGCTTGTGAAGTGCCCTCCTTGTCAGGTGATTGACAGGCCCCGCTGGCTTAACTCTTAGGGAAATGACAGTGTATGTAATGTTCTAATCTTTGAGTCAGACAAGAATGTTTGGTCTCCACCCAGGTAGAACTCAGGTGATAATCCCCGTCTTCATAGGATATTTTACAATGTAGGATGGGCACTTATGATGCTTTTGCTTCCAAGTTTTACCAGGGGCCAAGACTGTCAAGGATTTCTGTGTGGAGGTCATCCTCGCTGGCCTTGAAGCCATAGGGTGGGCAGACCTACGATAGCAGGGATTGTGCTAGGAGGTAGGAATTCTGGGACAGAAGAAAAACACAAGTCAGAGAGAGGGAACCTCTGTGGAGAAAATGCCCCGTTGAATGGTTTCTAGGTAAGCCTGTAGGCATTTTCTTGATTGATGATTGATGGGGGAGGACCCAGCCCACTGTGGGTCTTGAGCAGGTGGTCCTGGGGTGTGTCACAAAGCAGGCTGAACAAGCCGGGGAGAGCAAAGCCAGGGGGAGCAGCATCCCTCCATGGCCGCTGCTTCAGTTCTGGCCTTCAGGTTCTTGCTGGAGAGCTTGCCTAGACTTTCCTCCGCGACAGAGTGTAACATGGACATGTAAGCCAAATAAACCCTTTCCTCTGCACGTTGTATTTGGTCTTAGTCGTTATCAGGGCAACAGAATCTCGGGAGAAGACCCTAGTGGGAGATGTAGACCTTAAGAGAATGATCTCAAGTCTGAGGGCCGCTGCTAAGTCTCAGAGGAATTGGGAGCCTGAACTTGACCCAAAGTTCTGGCCACGGAGGACTGCTATAGAGAAGTATGGCGTAGTAACTTTTTTTTTTAATTAGAGATTAGACTTAGTCACACAGTTAACCTCCCCTTCAAGAGGAAGAGAGCGCCAGAACTGCACACTAGTTATCTGACTCAAAGGCCAAGGTCCTGATTTTGCATCTTAGGCGGCCCCTCCCTTTTCCAACAGACAAGTGGGGCAAAGAGCAAATGAGAGGGAGTAACAGGTAAAGCCCATGATAGTCTCACCGGGTCACACGGAGGACGCGTTTGCTCTAGGAACAGCTTCGTTCTCTCTGACTCTCCTGGCTTCTCTCCCACTCTCACTTGGAGCTTGAAGGAAGGAGAAGGCTTTCTAGATTTAGATGTCACCTAAGAGAACTTTGGAAGTTAATATCATCAATGTTCTATTGTGCGGCGCTGATGGCTCCGTGGGTTTTCTCCACGGAGGACGCGAATCCAGGTGCCACTTCCTTCTTCATTTGCATAGTACAGATATCAAGTTGCTACCCACGCTCGGGAATGAGTCACCCCGTGTCCCTGCAGGAGGCTGTGGGCACACCTGAGGAAACAAAGTCCGTCACACAGCTGGCAGAAGCCATCACAGCAGCACAAAAGCTCTCGAGGAAGGGACCCAGAGACAGAGCAAGATGAGTTCCGAGACAGGTAAGGGGGCGCCGGGCTCTAGCAAGGGTTAGTTGGTTTTTCCTCTATAATTTGCTTCTTACTCTGCAGTTTGTCATGCTACTCCAAGCTGGCCCCCAGCTCCTGGGCCCAGGCTATCCTCCTGCTTCATTTAACCCCTTGAGTGTCTGGGAATACAAGTGTCTGCTTCCACGCTTACCTTGGGTCTGTGGTCTTGAAGAGTGCATTGTATGTAGATCTGACCTGCTTGTGCTTGGGTCCCCGCAGTGCTTTCCAACTTATCTATTATGATTAATAATTAATAATTTTCATAAGACACTATTCTGTGGAAGTATTTAGAGCTCCTAATGATTTTGACAAGTAACGCTAAGTCAATGTTGGTTTCATGGTGATAAAAAAATTAAGTTAGTGGGGTCTGGTGGCATAGGCCTGTAATTCTAGCTACTTGGGAGGCTGAGGCAGGAGAATTGCAAGTTGAAGTTCTCTGTGGATGGTAAGGTAAGTAAGTTCAAGTTAGGTAAACTAGCAAGACCCTTCCTTAGAACAGGTGGGAGAGGGAGAGGGACGGCTCAGCAGTCGAGAGACTTGTGCTCATGTTGGCTTCCCGGCACCCACATGAGGCTGCCCACAATAGCCTGTGACTTCAGCTTTCAGGGTTCTAATGTCCTCCTCTGGCCTCCACAGATACCTGAACACATGAACACACACACACACACACACACACACACACACACACCATGCATACCACACACACCATGTACACCACACACACACACACACACACACACACACACACACACCATGCATACCACATACACACCATGTACACCACACACACACACACACACCACATACATCTCACATACACATATCATATACATATATTACACACACACCCTATACATACACACACAGACACATAGCACATGCACATATACATACACATACACCCCACAGACACACACACACACACACACACACACACAATTTAACAAGCTTTAAGTAAGAAGAATAAAGGTATAGCTCAGTGGTTGAGAGCTTGCCTAGCACGTTCAATCTCTCAGGCCTGCCCAGCTCCATTCCCCACTGAAAAAAGTAGAACTACAACTCGAGACTACTAATTAAGATAAATCAGAAGTAGTAATAATGGTCTATATGCTAGTTGACTGACCGGTCAATGATTAATTAATGTTAGTCAGGTGTGGTTATTTCCACCCGTTATCTTAATAGTCTAGAGTCTAAAACAGGAGGCTTACAAGGAATTTGAAGCTATCTTGGGCAACATAATAAGTGTCAGACCAGCGTAGGCTATATAATATGAGATCCTACTCTTAAACAAACAGCCTGGGCAATATAATATAGCTCAGTCGGTACAGATTTGACTAGCACACAGAATTCCTGTTCCATTTCCAACACCATAAACAACAGTCTGGGTGGCGCATGCTTATAACCCGAGCCTTTGAGAGGTAGAATATAAAGAGATTACAGGATGGAGAACATGATTTCAGATGGGGTGGGATTAGATCCAATTCCTTAAATTGTTATTATTGTTGGTAGAGTTTAAATCTTTGGAGACTTTTTTGAAAATTTTATTTATCTATTATTTTGTTGTTGTTGTTGTTGTTGAGACAAGGTCTCATGTAGCCCAGGCTGGCCTTGAACACGCTATGTAGCTGAAGATGACCTTGAGGATATCTGAAGCACAGAGATATGACTGAAATAGTGCTCTGGACACATTTGCCTGCTGTTTAGTTAGTTTGGGGCTGGACACAAACGAACAAACAAACGAACGAACAAGCAAGCATAAGCTCAGGCAATGGTGAGGCCATTTGGGGAAGGATATGCCCTTCCTTCTGTACGCTTGAGTCAAGGAGATAGATCTCAACAAATCGGATGCCGAAAGCTGCAAGGAAGGGATCAAAATTGTCAGGAGCAAAAGCACCGGGCTTAACAGTTTACATACGGCAGAAGTGAGGTCGATGCTTTAGGAAGTTCTTCCAGAACAGGGAAAGCTGCCCCTGGAAGATGTAACCACGGTTTTATCTTTTATCCTTAATACCTCCCCGGCTGGAAAAACAATATACAGGAAGAGCACAGGAGACAGTTTGCCAACTCGTAATGACAGAAAAGGAAGAGTGGCAAATAGCCCACTGACCATTAACACTGGGGGACACGCCATCTTAACTGCACCCCATCTTGGTCCTCACTGTTAATAACTAAATTATTCTATGTCTATAGGCTGGAAGTATAAACACCTGGGAAATTAGACCTTGGTTTGTTTTAAAAGCAAGCCTGTAAATCCAAGTTTTATAGAATTCCGAAAAAGGTCTAAAGTTATAAAGTATTATTCACCGTCCCTGTCAGTACAGCTGTGAGAAGGGAGATGTGGCCTTCCTGGACTGAGGGTCTCTCTGGCTTTTTAGCAAACTAAGCCTGAAAATAGACTCCAATCTTAGATACAATATGTCCAGCTTGTACATTACCCCAAAGCAAACTTTAGAAAAAATAGAGGAGAAAATAGGATATGTTTGCAGTAGACATCCAGTCATTGAATAGTCCGCATTGATGGCTAACATGCTTTGGGTAGAACGAGACCCAGGAATAAGATATGCATAATCTATATTTCCGAGTTTCCAAATTGTTCCTCTTGGATCCTTTGAGAAGTCACTTTCCCATTAGATTTAGATTAAAAGATTTTTTTTTTTTGAGGTCAGATCTCAGAATGTAGCCTAGGCTGAACTTAAACCTGAGTTTCCTCATGCCAGAGCGTCCAGTGTGCTGGACGGGAGCGGTGCCCCACCCTGCTGCCTTCTACATCCGTTTTCCTACATCTGTAGATTTGGGAGACTAGAACATGATCTCATGGCAACTCACTGTGAACTTGGGTGTTATTTGACAAAATCATCTCTTGGTTTGCAGGCCCTGTAGCGGTTGATCCCACTCTGAGGTAAGACAGGCACGGGCTTCCCAATTCAGTTACATGGAAACGGACAGTTAAGAATCACAGGACCAGGGGGCTGGAGAGATGGCTCAGGGGTTAAGAGCACTGGCTGTTCTTCCAGAGGTCCTGAGTTCAATTCTCAGCAATATCTATGATGGGATAAGATGCTGTCTTCTGTCATGCAGACAGAACACCCAGATATAACTAAAATGTTAAAATCTTAAACACACAAAAAAGAAGTACAGGGTTATAGCATGCAAATTGGCTTTTGTCTTTATCAAATGGTAAAATTATGTTTATGTATGTATCTACACACATGTATATATACTAAAATTGTTTTAAAATACATTTCTCCATCATGTAAATGTTAGACTGTATATATTATACGCATACATACCCAGGGTCCTGTGAAAATTCCTTGTGTGGCTTGTCTAAGGACGTGGCTCTGATCAAGGGCCACACGCTTGTCAGTGCCTGGATCCGACGTCACGGAAACCAGAGTTCAGCAGCAGCACACTACAGACACCCCTGGCCTCAGCTTTGGCTTCTGACTTCCTGGCCCCCGGCCAATGGTGGGATCTGCAGAGACTTCTCAAAGCTCTGTCTCTTCTTTCCAAAAGGACCTCAGCCAGTAGTGAGGGGAACTGAGAGTACTTAGACCACAGTAAAAAGAAAACCAGAGAATTTAAAACATCACACATGCACCTCTCTATGTAACCCTGGCTGTCCTGGAACATTCTCTCTGTAGACCAGGCTGGCCCCAAACTCACAGAGATCTGCCTGCCTCTGCCTCTGCCTCCTGAGTGCTGAGATTAAAGCCTGACTCCAAGCACTTGGGAGGCAGAGGCAGGCAGATTTCTGAGTTCGAGGCCAGCCTGGTCTACAGAGTGAGTTCCAGGACAGCCAGGGCTATACAGAGAAACCCTGTCTTGAAAAAAACCAAAAACAAAACAAACAAACAAACAAACAAACAAAAGTAAATGATCCCCAAGCAGTGGTGGTGCACACCTTTAATCCCAGCACTTGGAAGGCAGAGGCAGGCAGGGCTCTGTGAGCTTGAGGGCAGCCTGGTCTACAGAGTGAGTTCTGGGACAGCCAGGGCTACACAGAGAAACTCAGTCTCAAAAAAACCAAAGCAAATGAAACCACAAATTTTAAATGAAGCCGGGCGGTGGTGGCGCATGCCTTTAATCCCAGCACTTGGGAGGCAGGGGCAGGCAGATTTCTGAGTTCGAGGCCAGCCTGGTCTACAGAGTGGGTTCCAGGACAGCCAGGGCTACACAGAGAAACCCTGTCTCGGAAAACCAAAAAGAAAAAAAAAATCTCTCGAGGTTTTTTTTTTTCTTCCCTTCTTTTTCTTTAAGAAGAATAAACACTCATAACAGTGTAACCAGATACATTATTACTGCTAAATTTATTTTGTTTTGCAACTTAGAAACCAGCTATACTAAGGCCCACATAATTAAAAAAAAAAAAAAGAAAAAGAAAAACAGGAAATTTCTTATGTGAAAGGGATTGGCAGTAAAAGTTTAAAAAGCCGGGCTCAGACACTGGTTCTTTTGTTAGGATTTCCCTTTGCACACAAATCTCACTCTAGGGTGAATCAGTGCCCAAAGTACTGATGCTTTACCGAGCACTGTGCGCCTGGGCCAGAGCGTCTTTCCAGACTCTGCCCACTCTCCGCCATGCTCTTCTTCAGAGGTTTATGGAAAGTCCTGGCAGAGCTATTTATGCATGCATGCATGTATGTACTGTGTATGTATCTATTTATGTATCTATATATGTATAGATACATCTAAGTATGTGTCTATGTACATATGTATATATGTATGCATCTATATATCCATGTATGTGTGCATGTATTTATCTATCACTCTCTCTTTACCTCTCAATCTCTATCTATCTATCTATCTATCTATCTATCTATCTATCTATCTATCTATCTATATCATCCATACCTATTTATCTTCTATCAAGCTGCCCTAGAAGCCAGAGCTGAGTGTAAAGGCGTGAGTCCATGTCGGAGCACAGTTTCCTCCAACCATTTTTCAAGAAGTCCACTATCTATCATGTGTGGGCACGTTTGCTTTTTCCTGGTCCCAGCAGGGGTTTTCAAACCTGAAGAGTCTTTCTTTTGGATGTGCTGTTCTCAAGGGAACAGGAATCTCTGTGCCGAGTCACTCTGGCACGCCCTGTGTTAGTGCTGAGGGTTATGACTAAGGATTAAGTCCTGAGAATGTTGTGCTTTCCCGCCTGTATTTTAAAGCCCTTGTCTGCTGCCTCTTGCTGAAGGCTCTTTTTGAAAAGGATTAATGTGTTGGTCTCTGAAAAGCTGGATTTTTCTAGATCACTGAGAGATGACATCAGCAGACTGTTTTGTCTATCAGTGTGTGGATGCTTTGCTCACACGTGAGTCTCTGTGCATGTACTGTGTGAATGCCAACTGCTGGCTGAGGTCAGGAGAGGGTGTCTGAACCTGGGGATCTGGAGGTACAGGTGGTTGTGAGCCTCCACGGGGGTTCTGGGGACTGAACCTGGGTCCTCTGCAAAAGCAGCCATGCATTTAACTGCAGAGCCATCTCTCCAGCTCCCAGACTTCCCTTGGTTGGTATTAATTGGCTTGTTTTAGTTTTGCTGATACATCCTTGGGATCTGAAGTTCTGTTCTTACTCTGGGTTCTGACTCCATGCGGTTCAGAGCGTACTGGAGCTGGGGTGACAGGGCAGGACCTACAGGTTTGGGTTGTGTGTGTGTGTGTGTGTGTGTGTGTGTGTATTTCACTAGGTTACCTACCATTCTTCATCTCTTTTTTGCTTCCTCGGCTTAATTTCTCTGACTTTTGTGAGTGGGTTTAGCTCCTATGAGTTTCTGTTTGTGTTTAAATTACTGTTACTGTAACAGGCTCCTAGACCTTAGCACAGCTGAAATCATTATGGAAGTACTATTCAGTGTATAGGCAGCAGTACACCCCAAAAGGAGAGCACAGACCTCATCCACCAAACGCCATAGTTCTGGGAAAGGACAACTTTACACCATTAGTGGCAATCTCGGGGAGTCCTTCCAGAGTCACCACATGTTAATGGGGGTCCCCTCTTGAGGTTCTTAGTCTCGTTAATAAAAGGATTTAAGACAGGCTCAGAGAAATAAAAGTACAAGCACAATTTCATGAGGGTTTAAAAGAAAAACCTCAGAACCAAGTCGGCCACAGGATGGAGGAGTAGCCACAGGTTGTGTGAGGAGCTGGAGAGGAAGGGCCAAGCCTGCCACGCTGAGGAGAGCATGCTTACACTCCGACCACACCTGAGAGAAAAGGCAGAAGAGAAGAAAACCAGCCTTCCTGAGTCAGGTTTAAACACATTCACAATAACTTTATTAACTTTTTATAAATCCTTATTTAGTTATTATATATAAGTACACTGTAGCTGTCTTCAGACACACCAGAAAAGGGAGTCAGATCTCATTACGGATGGTTGTGAGCCACCATGTGGTTTCTGGGAATTGAACTCAGGACCTCTGGAAGAGCAGTCAGTGCTCTTAACTATTGCGCCATCTCTCCAGCCCCTATTAATTTTGTTTATAAACAAAATACAGTGACTAGAGAGTCTGAAATCAAGGAAGGAGTGGAGGAGCAGTAAACTCAGCCTCTACACCCCCCAGCTTCTCCCCTCCAGCTTCTCCCCCCTCCAGCTTCTCCCACTCCAGCTTCTCCCCCTCTCCAGCTTCTCCCCTCCAGCTTCTCCCACGCTATTCCCTCTACATTTTTCTGCCACTTTGTTCAGTTTTTTTGAGTCAGAGTCTCACACTGTAGTACAGACTCACTCGGAATGGGAGCCCCGCCTGTTTTAGACTTCCTAGCGCTGTGTGTGGACCACCATGCCCACTAGGAGGGGTCCCCTGTGAATAATGTGATCATTCAGGGACCAAGGGGACAATTAGGACTAAAAACACTCATGGCATCGTGCTGCAAAGAGGACCCTCCCTCAGCACAGTGCTGAGACAGTCTCGCTCTGGATCCCAGGCTGTTCTCAAACGTGTCATCCTCCTGTTTCTGCCCCCTCAGTGCTGAGATTATATGTTCCGCTATACCTGGTAATTTGAAAGATAAATGTTTAAAAGAGAAGGATGGAGAGGTAGTTCAGTTGGTGGAGCTAGTATGCACGAAGCCCTGGGCTCCTACACACCGGGAATTCCAGTTCTTCGGGTGGAAGCAGGGTTCTCGAATGTTTACGGTCTGGCTGGGAAGAGGGCTCCTTGGGTACAATGCTTACTGTTCGAGCACAAGTACTGGATTTTGAATTGCCAGCACCGGCATATAGGTCAGGCTGGTGGCCTGTTTACATATCCTCTACACTGTAGGGGCAGAGTCACGTGGCTCCAGGAGCCTTGTTGGCCAGCCATTCATTGAGCGTCTCTGTTTCGGAAAGTAAGGTGGAGAGTGATAGAGAAGACACCCAGCATTGGCCTCTAGCTTCTGTATGTGTACACATGAACAAGTGATTGTGCACATACACATGCAAACACACGCGCATGCACACACACAGACAGGCAGACAGACACTAAAATAAAAATAAAATACAATAAAAATCAAGGTCATCTTCACCTCTGTATCAAGCTTCTGGCCAGCCTGGAATATATAAGATATATGTATGTATACATATATATGTGTGTATACACACACACACACACACACACACACACATAGGTGTGAGGGGAAAGGTGTTTTAAGTTTCTTAGAGCCATCTTGGCGCCTGTGGAGGCCTGTGGGAACAGGACTTCTGATAGCAAGTATGTCTGGAAGGCTGTGGTGCAAGGCCACTTTTGCTGCCTACAGGTGAGGGCTCTTCTTAAAATTGAAGGTGTTTATGCCCAAGATGAAACTGAGTTCTACTTAGGCAAGAGGTGTGCTTATGTGTATAAAGCAAAAAAACAATACAGTGACTCCTGGAGGCAAACCAAACCAAACCAGAGTGATCTGGGGGAAAGTAACTCAGACTCACGGAAATAGTGGCATGGCCCGTGCCAAATTCCGAAGCAACTTTCCTGCAAAGGCCATTGGACACAGAATCCGGGTGATGCTGTACCCATCCCGGATTTAAATTAATGGGGAGTAAATAAATAAAAGTAGATTTGTGGGGAAATTTTTTTCTTATATTGCATGCAATCTTTTTTCTTTTTCTTTTTTTGTTTCCAGGAGGAGAATTGAGCCCCATGAGTTCGAAGTCTTCTTTGACCCTCGGGAACTTCGGAGGGAGACCTGTCTGCTCTATGAGATCAACTGGAGTGGAAGGCACAGTATCTGGCGACACACGGGGCAAAACACCAGCAAACATGTTGAAGTCAATTTCCTAGAGAAATTTACTACAGAAAGATACTTTCGTCCAAACACCAGATGCTCCATTACCTGGTTCCTGTCCTGGAGTCCCTGTGGGGAGTGCTCCAGGGCCATTACAGAATTTCTGAGCCGACACCCCCATGTAACGCTGTTTATTTACATAGCACGGCTTTATCACCACGAAGATCAGCGAAACCGGAAAGGACTCCGGGATCTTGTTAGCAGCGGTGTGACGATCCAGATCATGACCGAGCAAGGTAAACACAGAATGCTCCTGAGAGAGTGGTGGTGGTAAAGGGGCCCGACAGCACAGGCTGGGGATGCTGGGATGGAATCCCAGAGGCGAAAGTCCAACATAAAGCGAGAGGAAGGAGCTTCCCAGCAAGGGAAGGATGAACAATAACAACTCCAAAACTGGGAGGTGCCTGGGCCTCCCAGTCACCTTAACTTCATTTTAGGAGACCACCTCTAGCGGCAAACGGGAGAGCCTTTATGTAGAGCGCATGCTCCGTGGCTGTTGCTACTGGGAACTGAAGTACGCATGTCTGGGAGACAAGCTTTCTGCTACTGAGCTACATCTCTGCTCTCTTGAGTTTTATTTGAGGCAGGGTCGTTAAGTGGCTACCCTGGACCTGTCAGGTGCCACAGGCTGGCCTTAAATGTACATTTTCCCTGCTGCAGATTTCTGAATAGCTTGAACTGCAGGCGTGAGCCACTATACCCAGGTCATTTTAGGTCATTTAGAGGTGAATTCGTCAAATAAGCCGAATTCTGTGTTTCTTTAGAGTATTGTTACTGCTGGAGGAATTTTGTCAACTATTCCCCTTCCAATGAAGCCCATTGGCCGAGGTACCCCCACCTGTGGGTGAGGCTGTATGTGCTGGAGCTCTACTGCATCATTTTAGTAAGTGTCCCTGGCTGTTCACTTGTTTCTCTATTGAGACAGGGTCTTATCTAGTCCAGGGTATCCTTGGATTTACTAGGTAGTCGAGGATAATCTTGAATTCCTGCGTCTCCTATCCCCACCTTCTTGCCCTACCATGCCTGGCTCCTTAGACAGTTCCTCCTCCTCTTCTTTAAGTGTTTCCGTGTGTTTATGCATGGGTGTGCAGGTGCCTGCAGAGGATCCCCTGGAACTGGAGTTAGAGGTGGTTGTGAGCCACCAGAGGTGGGTGCTGGGAGCTGGACTCTGGGGTCTTCTACAAGAGCAGTCTGCATTTGTATCCGTTTACTTGTATCAGTAATACTTTGTACCACAGCTGCCAAGGTAAAACATGATGACCGAGAGCAGCCGATAGAGGGAAGGCTTTATTTTGGTTTACAGATCCTAAGGTAGAGTGCATACATAATGTCGGGGAAGGCATGGTAGGCTGTAGATTATACCTCAGCTCCATGTAGGAGCCAAGGGAGAGATAACAGGGACTGGTGTGTGTGTGTGTGTGTGTGTGTGTGTGTGTGCGCGCGCGCGCGCTATAAACTCTCAATCCTGCCCCAGAGATATACTCCCTCCAGCAGGACTCCATGTCCTTCCTAAAATTTCTGCCACTTCCATGCTACCAACCAGACACCAAGTGTTCAAATACACACCCATGATGGCTATGTCATTCAAACCACCACAGTGTCCTTAAGCTCCGGGACAAAGGTGCACATCCCCAAATCTCTAACTCCACCCCCTCCCTTTTCTTTTAAGTTGTTTAAGAGACAGTTTTGATACACAGACAAGAATCCTCTGTGCTTCTGAGGATTTCCCTACATACTCTCATCACTTTTTTTGGGGGGGGGGTTGTGCCATTTATTCTTATCTTTAGTTATTTAACTAGTTAACCCATATTTAAAAAGAGAAAACAAGGGTCTGGAGACATAGCTCAGTGGTTAAGGGCACCGGCTGCTCTTCCAGAGGTCCTGAGTTCAATTCCCAGCAGCCACATGGTGGCTCACAACCATCTGTAATGGGATCCGATGCCCTCTTCTGGTGTGTCTGAAGACAACTACAGTGTACTCACAAACATAAAATAAATACATCAAGAGAGAGAGAGAGAGAGAGAGAGAGAGAGAGAGAGAGAGAGAGAAGATATTCTGGAGCCAGGCATGGTGACACATACCTGAAATCCCAGTATTCAGGAGGCAAGTCAAGGATCCTAAGTTCAAGGGTAGCCTGGGCTATAAATTTAGATCGTGTCTCCAAAATCTGTACCACCATCACCAAAAAATTTACCATAAGAAAGATTTCTTTAGTGGGAATCAAGTAGGGAGAGGAAATGGGTCAGTCGGTCAGTTGGTATAAGATGTGTCTGGGACACATGGTGATTCCATTGCACCTTTATTGTTGCTATTCTGGTTACACGTACCTCAGCGTCAGGGTTCCAGGGAGTCCTGTTTCCCACAGTGGTGGAGGTCAGTCATAGTGCCGAAGAAAAATGTTATTTTGCTTGTTCACAGTAAAAATAGCGTTACTTTTTACTGAGGATAAAATATAATCTTCTTTGTTTGTTTCAGGGCCTTCCACCCTGTTTAAAGATTTTAAAAAGAAAACAACCTCAACTCACGTTTTTCACAATTACTCTTCAAAACTGCCATTACCAGAGGATACCACCCCACCTCCTTTGGGCTACAGGGTTGAAATGACTTCTGGGAGTTGAGGATGGAGGAAATGACTCCTTGGATGTGTATCATCTTGACAGCAAGCATTGATGATCCCCTAAAGAGTGACTGCCATGAAGAATCTAAGAACTGAGCCGGGCTGTCATCCACGGGTATCGAACTAGTCACACACACACACACACACACACACACACACACACGAGGCCCTTGGCTTAATTCCCAGAATGTCCAGAAAAAAGGAGAATCTAGAAATTGAGCTAGGTATTGTTATACACTCCTGTAATCTCAGATTTTGGGAGGTAGAGGCACCAGATCTCTGTAAGCTCAAGGCCAGCCTGGTCTACATTGAAAGACCCAGACCAGCCTTGAACTACACAGTGAGAACTTGTCTAAAAAACACCCCCCTCCCCCACAGCAAAAAAATCAGGAACGTAGAAATTGAGTGTCAGGTAAGGTGGTACATTCTTATAATCCCAGTAGTTTCGTGGTGGAGGCAGGAGAATGAGAAGGTCAAAGCCATTTAGAGCTACACAGTATGTTTGCAGCTAGCCTCAGCATGTAGAAATTCAGTGTGCTCAATCCTTCCAGGTATGCCAGGGGCCGACAGCCAACACCTTGCCAGTTTACATAATACAGTCACTCAGACCAGCTCAGTCATCTGTCCGCCTGACCTTCCAAAAGCTAGTATGCAATCACCGGGCATTAAAAGAAGCTTAGACCTTATTAACTTCCGATGAAGTCTAGCTATACATGTGAATTTTTTAAATTGTATTTATTTACTATTCTTAGTGTGTATGTTGAGGGGGTTATGTGTGCATACTGGGGCACTCCTGTGGAGGCCAGAAGACAACTTTTAAGTTTTTTTTTCTCTTTCTATTAGCCATCCTGAGGACTGAATACAGATTGTCAGTTCAAAAAAGCAAATTATCTCCCATGAGTGTTGTCAACAGCCCTTTGTCTCTACATGAAAACAACAAAATCCTGCAGTAAAAGAACCATTTATCAATTGTTATTGTGTTTATGGTGTTTGTTTCCCAGTACCCACTGGAGTTTGTGAGAAAAATGAAGAAAGAACGTTAGTCCACGTGGGGATCAGGGGTTCCTATGTCCTTAGAGTCAAACAGGATGTTCTTGCTTTGGTTTTTTTTCCTCTTTTGAGCCAGGGTCTCAACAAGCTTCCGACTCACTATCCATCTGTCTGTCTCGAATTTCGAACTCAGGCTTTGTTTTCCCTCTCTTCTGTTTGCTCTGTCTTAGATCCTGTTCCTGTCCCTTTCTGGCTGCTTCATGCCATAGGATCTCTTCAGCCACGTGTCATGATTTGTTTTTGCAAAAGGGTTCCTATAAAGCAGGTAGTATGCCCTCTGACCTCAGTACTCAAGAGACTGAGGCTGGAAGATCATGAGTTGGAGGCCAGCCATTGGACTACCTATACCAAACAACCCGGTCACAAACAACCAATCAAACACAAGAGGGGGCGGGGAGCTTGCTTAGTGGGTGAAGGCCATAGCCCAACAAACCCATGCAGCCACAAGAAGTGACCTGCATTCCGGATGAATGGAACAAGGACTGTGGATTGAAACTGTGAGCTAAAACAAATGCTTCCTCCTTAAAATTGGTACTGTCAGGGCTGAAGAGATGGCTCAGTGGTTAAGAGCACTATCTGCTTTTCCAAAGGTCCCGAGTTCAATACCCAGAAACCACATGGTGGCTCACAACCATGTAATGGGATGACCAGATGCTCTCTTCTGTCATACAGGCATATGTGCAAATAGAACATACATTAATTAGCATTGTTCCTATCAGACATTCTAACAACAGTGAAGAGAATAATGGCACAGTTGGAAGTAAAGACACTTCAACAGATAAGGGATGACGTGACTTCCCTGGCTTTCTCAATAAGAATCTGAAGGGTTCACTATGCTAAGGGTGAAATCCTGGAATCCAGGACAGAATGCACACACACACACACACACACACACACACACACTCGCGTGCGTGCACAAAACAAAAAAACAAAACAAACAAACAAACAAACCACAGTCTGCCGGCCGGTGGTGGCGCACGCCTTTAATCCCAGCACTTGGGAGGCAGAGGCAGGTGGATTTCTGAGTTTGAGGCCAACCTGGTCTACAGAGTGAGTTCCAGGACAGCCAGGGTTACACAGAGAAACCCTGTCTCGAAAAAACAAACAAACAAACAAAACAAAACAAAAACAAAAACAAAAACCAAAAAGAAACCATAGTCCCCAGCACCACAGTGAAAGAACAATCCGGGATAATGCGTCTCAGTGGAGAGAGAGCTCCGGTGAGGCCGGGGATGCGCTCTGGGTGAGTCGTGGAAGGTGTCACACAGAGAATTCAACAAGGCATGAAGACCTGACTAGCCCCACTCCATAGGCTGAGGGCCTGGATGGAGTGGAAGGAGACAGCCAGAAAGTGGGGCCATCTTTCTTGGGCTCCCTGACTCTCGGGTGTGAGCTACTGGGCCATCCACCCCTTCCCACCACGAGGGACTAAAACCTTCACAGTCTCCAGCCAGGGTGAAGCTCTCTTCCCTTCAAGCTGGCCTCAGGCATCTGGTCACAGTGATAACAAACCTCACAGAGGAATCACTCATATAAAACAGTTTTCCTCCCTGCCCAAGCTTGTGAAACTGAGACAGGCCGACTCCAGGGTAGGCTTTAAATTGGTAGTTCAGGAGTCTAGGCCTAAATTTCTGTTTCCAAGAACTGGGCAAGTCAGTTACTAGAAAACGAAACAAAATGAAAGGAAACGAAAAAGAAACACACACACACACACACACATGCCTCAGGCAGCTAGTCAGACGGTGCCCTGCTCCTGGCCCAAGGCA
Organism: Apodemus agrarius; assembly: GCA_964023405.1. NCBI lineage: Eukaryota > Metazoa > Chordata > Mammalia > Rodentia > Muridae > Apodemus > Apodemus agrarius. The sequence goes on along the minus strand of OZ030006.1, from coordinate 152,522,202 downwards.
AGGGCAATGGGTCAGTAACAGTTTCCAGACTTCCCCAGCAACAGTTTCCAGACTTCCCCAGCAACAGTTTCCAGACCACTATACCCCAGTAATGGTTCTGGAATGTCCCTATCAATAGAGCCAACAGATTAAGATAAAGGTCACCTACCCAGGAATGCCCCTAATGTTCTTTAAATCGGGCCCATCCCATGAGCTCACTTGGTCCTCTCCATCTTGGAAGATGGTAGACCCTAGCATGCTGGACTTCTCCAGAATAAAATGCTCTACATTTTTGCGTACTGTTTGAGTCCAGGGTATCATTCTTTGGCAAATCATGGACCCTTACAAAATAACAATGCTGAGATTCAAATATATATTTACAGATACCTTGGCCAACTAGCCTTGGCTGGTTCCCTAATAGCTCATAAGTTAATAACCTGTTTATCCTAAACCAAGTTCTGCCCAGTGGCTACTCCTTAGCTACATGCAACAGTGCTCCCTTTGTGAGCCCACTCCGGCCCCACTGCCTCTCTCCCACAATCCTTATCGAAAGTCAGAAGTCCCACTCATTTCCTGCCTCAGCTACAGGCCAGTCAACTTTAACTGACAGGTGTTGCATCCATACAGTACACACTTCTCTACACGTTCCATGGTGACGTGACACAGAAAGAACGCAGTTTCAAAAATTAAATTAAGCTAGGCTTGGAGTCACAGGTTAACAATACTAGTCACCCTGTGGGCAAAGGTTAGAGGATTTCTAGTTCAAGGCTTGCTTGAGGTATAGACTGAGTTCAAAGCCAGACTGGGTAACTTAGTGAGAACTTGTCTAAATCTAAAAAGTAAGAAAGGAGCTTAGGTCACAGCCTATGATCAAGCAGAGTCCATACCTTATATTTAACGATTCCCTGCATCTTTGCCAATGATAAACATCAATGTTTTTGTTTGTTTGTTTGTTTGGAGACAGTCCCTCAATGTAGGGCTGGTTGTTCTAGAACAATGTAGATCAGGTGGCCTTGAACCCACAGAGATCCACCTGCCTCTGTATCCCGAGTGCTGGGATTAAAAGCATGCACCACTACACCTGGCATGCAAATACAACATTTTGTCTTTGTCAATCTGATGAATAAAAAGATGGCAGTCTCAGCTGGGTAGCGGTAGCCTACACCTTTATTCCCAGCACTTGGAAGGCAGAGGCAGGCTGATGTCTGTGAGTGAGGCCAGCCTGGTCTACAAAAGCAGTTCCAGGATAGCCAGGACTGTGTAGGGACCCTGTCCCAAACAAACAAACAAACAAACAATAACAAAAACAAACAACACAGAAAACATACTCTTTTATTTATGTGGCGCATGTAGAAGTGTGTATGCACGGGGCGGGGCGGCAGGGGAGAATGTCAGGTGTCTTGCTGTGTCACACTCTGCTTTCTTCTCTGGAGGCAGTGTCACTCACTGAACCCGGTGCTAAGCTGGTGGTCAGCAAGGCCCAGCAGTCCGCCTGCCTCCCGGCCTGGCAGTGCAAGGGTTAAAGGCACATGTGTAGCTGTATCTCAAGGAGCACACCATCATTACCAGATCGTCAACGCACTCCTCCTCCCACTTCTTCCTTCTTATTTATTTATTTATTTATTTAATTTTTCCAGACAGGGTTTCTCTGGGCACTCCTGGCTGTCCTAGAATTCACTCTGTTGACCAGGCTGGTCACAGACTCAGAGATCCACCTGCCACTGCCTCCCAGGTGCTGATATTAAAGGTGTGTGCCACCACCGCCCACCTAAAACAATTTTTAATATTATCTATACCCAAAGACATTTGAGACTCCAGGAAATAGAATCTATAGAATCTAGTGATGAGAGAGAGAGAGAGAGAGAGAGAGAGAGAGAGAGAGAGAGCACAGGAGCAAGGCTGTGGGATAGGACAACGGCAGGGCACATGGACGGCTGACAAAAAAGATTTTTGAGAGCGGAGAGCAGAGACAGCTTAGAGATGAGAGATCTGGGCGATCATTGGCTTATTCAGTTAAAATTTGGAAATTGAATGTTTTTTTTTCCTTTAAGACTGATTATCTAGTTTATATTGAGGCCAAGCCATTTGTAGTAAGGCACTAAGGCTTTAATAAAACCTCTGAGTACAAGGAGGAAAGAGATTAGCGAAGGCAGAAGAGGAATTCCACAAGTCTAATTCTGAGTGGGATGAACCAATGGTTAGAGACAGAGCACGCGCCAGGAGGGAGCTGAGAGAGAAGCAGTGTGACAGGGAGAGGGAGAGGCTTAGGGAAAGGGCCCCAGAGGCCCAGAAAGGTGTAGAGAAAGTGGCTTGTTTTTCCTGTGAAGCTTCTGTAGAGCGAAGAGAGACAGACAGTCAGGCTCCCGCAGGACAATGAAGGAAAGAGAGACAGAACAGGCAGCTCCTAGAGGGAACTGAGGAGAAAGTGTTCAGCCACAGCTGGACCCAGAGATCTCCAGGAGGGAGCTGAGAGGAAGCAGAGAGGTATCCAGCAGCCCAGGAAGGGGACAGGAGAGACTTAGGGGGTTGGCAGAAGGAGTTCCACCGAAAGGAGCATTACAAGATAGAGTCGGAGAAACAGAGGGTGAATCGGAAAAGGGCAGGTGGTGTGGGTCAGAATTTCAGCCTGGAGGCATCCCCAAGGGGACCGAAACTTGCCAGAGAGATACCCGGGATCAGTGGAGAGGCGGGGAAGGGCACCGGAAAGGTGCAGGGAGGTTGCCTCACGCACCAGCTTGACTTTGTAGCATGGTCCCGGAGCAGAGAAAGACCGAGCAGGCAGCTCTGGGACAGCCACTTAGCAAGTAGGTAAGTTGAGACACGTGGCCAGAGCAGCTGGAGGAGAAGTGGCCGAAGGGGCGGACCCTAGAATTTGGAGTTGAATATGGTGGTGTCAGAAGCCAGAAGCAGCACACGATCTACAGCACAGGAGAGCCACATCAGTAGCTTTGTTCAGTTAGAAGAGGCCAGGGTCCTTGGAAGCTGGGGGGGGGGGGGAGATGGGGAGTCCCTGTGCCCTTCCCAGGTTCTCAGCACCGGAAGTATGTGAGGAGACCCAGTAAAGAGCTGTACGAAGGATGAGAAGCTGAGGGACGTCATGACGTGCCCAGGTCTTCTGGACCCTCCTGCCGCACCCCACCTGCCACTTGCCGTTGCCCCGAGGAAGAAGCTTTTTCTGAAATTCCATTTTATTTTATGTGTTTGTTGTGTGCATGATTGTGTGTGTGTGCGCGTGCGCGCGCACACACACACGCATGCGCGCATGCCTTAGCACACATGTAGGTCCGAGGCTAGCTTGCAGGAATGGGTTCTCTCCTACCGAGTGAGTCTGGTCGGCCTCAAACTCAAGTTCTCAGGTTTGGCAGGAGGCCCCTTTGCGTCCCGAGCCATCTCGCTGGCCCATAGTTTTCTTGCACTATATAAATACATTTTCAGGAGATTTTATCCATGGCCACAGCTTCAACTACAGCCTGTCCTCAGGAGTAGCCATCAGAATGCATTTACCAGCTGATAGCATGCCGGCACTAACTCAATTAAGACGACAAAGTGCCAACTGATCAGATGATACAGCTCGATCTATATTTAAATACTATATAATATAACAGAGTGTCCAAACACGCTCTGGTAGCTAACAGAAGAAGCCACAATCGGGTCAGACTCTAACTCTGCTTCTTGCTGAGGGATCTTGAGCAAGTTGGTCACCTCTTTTCTGTTTCCTCAATAAAATGAGGGTGATAAAGTCCCTGTGTCGTGGGGACATTGTGAAACGCAGTGAAGCTATAGATTAAGTAATACCCCCCTTCCCCAATGTACCCAAAGCGCTTGAACATCTACAAGGAACTCAGTGTGAGCGGGCGCTCACACACAACGCCACCAGAGAAAATACCTAAATGGCGTTCCCGTTAACCAAGTGCAGAATGTCTCACGCATCGAATTCATTTATTTTCTCCAGAAATCTCCACTCACTGCTGGCTAACTAAATCAGAAAAAGTTCAAATGATTCGACCAAGGCCCCCAGCTGCAGCAGACCACGTCCCTCTGCCCGGTAAGGGGGGGGGGGAAGCAGCCTTTTGCGAACAAAAGGGCCTTTCTGGCAACTTCCTTTATATTTAGCTAACTTAGTTCCCTCCAGATTTTATAATTCAAAAAAAAAAAAAAATAACCCTTGGAGGAAGTCAGCTACAGCCCTGGTTCTGCCTGCGAATGTTAAGAAATGCAACCTTTCATTCAACAGGGACTTGGTGACTAATGCTTTGAACATTTCCAAGTGCCTTCTCGTCCATCCTGAAACACATAATACTCACTTTAAAGTTTTAAGTGTTATGGCTGTGAGCTTAGGTGACCCCAAGTCCTTGCTCAATTACTAAAGAGTAAACGAACACAACTGGGGTTGGTGACAGAGGAACCAGTAAACGTGAGTCACTTCCTGAGTAACTACCTTCTTAACCCCAGATGTCGGGGCAAACCAGTGCTCAGCTGTGTGCACTGGTGTGTGGATGTGGTGGATAGAGTTGCCGGCCCACAGCCGGTACAGTGTGTTTACTCACTATAGTTAGAAGGTGCTAATCTGGTCTTCGGTACTAAAGGTGTTGCCTGGGCTCAGTGGTCACCCTGACTGTCCCTGAGAACCAGAGTCTGACAAGATGGAGGGAGACACTGTCTCAGATTGAGGTTCATATGTTTCCAGGGCTGGAGATGGAGCGCAGTCTGCAGGGCACTTGCCTGGCTTTCATGAAGCCCTGCGTTTGATTTTTAAAACCATCTAAACCCTGAGTGACACCATAGGCTATAAACCCAGAATTTGGGAGGTGGAGGCAGGAGAATCAGGAGTACAAGGCCATCTTTGGCTCCATAGAAAGTGTGAGGCCAGCCTGAGCTACACTGCAGACACTGTCTCTAAAAAGGAAAGAAAGAAAGAAAGAAAGAAGGAAAGAAAGAAAGAAGGAAAGAAAGAAAGAAGGAAAGAAAGAAAGAAGGAAAGAAAGAAAGGAAAAAGCAATGAAGGAAGGAAGAGAGAGAGAGAGGAGAGAGAGACAGAGAGAGAGAGAGAGATCTCAGGATTACAAGCACTGTGCCCTCTGGAAGAGCTGCCTTTATTTTTGTTATTTTTCCTTCCTTTCTTCTCTGTTTTGTTTGAGACAGCGTCTTACTATACAGCCCACTCTGGCCTCACTCTCAGAATCTTTCTGCCTCTGCTCCCAATACAGGCGTGGCCTACTATATCGACCTTGCACCCTCCCCTCCCTTCCTCCTGTGTTGGGGATTGAACCCAGGCCCTCCCCAGGGTGGGTAAGGACTCTACCACTGAGCTCCTCAGCTCCTGGGATAACTTTTGTAGCAGAATCACCCCCATGGTGACTCCTGAGTGGCCATGCCAAGGCTGCACTGAAGACAGGTTCCTGGGAACTTGAATAAATTAAGTAATCAAGTGAGTTGGCAGCTGATCTGAGAGCCGGCTTCAGACGCAGGCGGGGACCTCAGCACTTCGATTTTGCTGCCTACGCCATTGCTGTGTTTTCTTGGGGGGGGTATTTGTTTTGTTTGTTTTTATTTTTTGAGACAGGGTTTCTCTATGCAGACCTGGAACTCACTCTGTAGACCAGGCTGGCCTTGAACTCACTTGAGATCCACTGGCCTCTGCTTTCTGAATGCTGGGATTAAAGGCGTGTGCCATCACCACCCAGCTGTCATTGCTGTTTTATGAAGTCTTGTCTTTGTGTGAAAAGGTTACATTGGAGCAAACAGAGCATTGAAACCTTGGGAAAGAAAAGAAACTACGGAGAAAGAGCCATGAAGCCAGCCACTGCAGGGCATTCTCAGTTTGCTCTTTATACAGACGATTATGGAGTCTTTCTGTATGAACATCACTGTCTTCTGTTTCTTATATCGTTCTTTCTTTCAGTTTCTTTCTTATATCTATCTCCTGTCTGATAAGGATACATACGTGACACCCTGTGAGATTTAAATTGGAAAGAAGAAGAAACCAAATTGCATGGACCATGACAGCCTTAAAACCCCAGGGGCTGATTGCATTTGATTAGCACTCAAAGGTGGTTATTTGTGCCGAGTAGGTTTCACGTTTCACGCTCTGAAGACTAGAACATCTTCCTGTGGACGCAGCTTGCCTGGCTTTTCACCCGTCCCCCCAGAAGGCCCGTGACTCCAGCACGCTCCCTCCCAGGGTGATTGTGTCTACAGCCAACCTGCCCCGCCATCCTGGTTATCATACCTGCCAGAGAGGGTGACAGCTCTTGAGCAGGGACTGGCCCTGGGATTCTTCACCATCTCATTTTTGGCTTCCCCTGAGTCCCATTTAACGTTATAAACCATTCTCTACCTAAACTTTTGTGTGTTGGGTTTCCTAGGTAAAGTTACCTCAGATAGAATCCCGTTGTACAAAATCAATAGGTAGTACACTCTTATTCTCCCCGGGCTCTGAGGCAGGGCAGGAGTTAGTAAGTTGAAGGGAAGGCGGTTTCTGTGCATTGTCAAGGGTTCAGGAGCCAAGAATGAGGCAGATACTATTTTCAACTTACATAGCCGTGTGGGCCGGTACCCAGAACAACTCTTGTACACTCAACCACGGGGCAATTCCCAGGAGGCTTTGCATCACTGCATTAAGTGTCAGAGAGAGACAACAAACCAGTCAGAGGGCGGTTGATGCTGCCTCAGTATCTCTATTTTTGCTCCTCTCTTTTGGGGCTGGATGCAGACCCCCGGGCCAGAAGAGACAGGAGGGGAGTGTTTGAATGAGAGAGAGGAGAATCGAAAGAGAGAGACCAGGCTGGCTGGCAACTCCCAAGCCTGTCTAAGCCTCCTGAGTGCTGGGATTACAGGTGTGTGCCACCACGCCTGGAGACACCCGTCTTAAAGGTCATGTGCAAACAAAATGTGATATTGTTGCACATCGTGAAAATTTAGTCCTCTAAGGAAGTAAAACTAACGAGTGTTAAGCCTCAGAATGACAAGCCTTAACAGAATGACAAGTTCTTAAAACAAGGGCGGAGACTGGGTGTGGGGGTTCAGGTCTTCCATCCCAGAACATTACATCCCACTAAGTAAACAATAAATGAAACGAAGGCTTAATGTTGTGCTTTAATTTCTATCTTTGTGTTGTTGTAGAGACCAGCCCAGAATGGTCTCAGTTTTACTATTACCATGGAGCTGAAGATGGCCATGGACTTTTTTTTTTTAATTGAAAAGGGAAGTAAAAACATTTCATGATAAAATTAAAGATTTACATGGAAAATATTTCAGATAAAGTGGAAGAGATACATAGAAAAACATGTTAAAATTGACAATTTTCATGGAAAATTAAGAAGTAAAGTGGTAGACATGTAATACATTGCTAAATTAATTGAAATATGAAATAGAAACATTTTATGATAGAATTGAAGATTTACATGGAAAATATTTCTGATAAAATTGTAGAAAAATTTTAGATGTTAAAAATGTTAAACACGGCCGGGTGTGGTGGCGCACACCTGTAATCCCAGCACTTGGGAGGCAGAGGCAGGCGGATTTCTGAGTTCGAGGCCAGCCTGGTCTACAGAGTGAGTTCCAGGACAGCCAGGGCTACATAGAGAAACCCTGTCTCAAAGAACCAAAAAAAAAAAAAAAAAAAAAAAAAAAAAAAAAAAACCCAAAAAAACAAAAAACAAAAAACAAAAAAACAATGTTAAACATGTTAGAATTAAAGATTATCATGGAAAATTTTGTATAGATATAATAATGGTAGGCATGAAAGTATTCCTAAGTTGATTGAAAGTGGAATTATAAACATTTTCTGATAAACTTGAAGATTTACATGGAAAATATTTCTGATAAAATTGAAGAAATATATAGAAAAACATGTTAAAATTAAAGATTGTCATGGAAATTTTACAAATAAAATGATAGGCATAAAGATAATTCTAAGTTGATTGAAGGTGAAATTATAAACATTTTCAGATAAAATTGAAGGTTTACATGGAAATATTTCTGGTAAAATTCAAGAAATATATAGAAAAACATGTTAAAATTGACTATTTCATGGAAAGTTTTACTTATAAAATGGTAGATATAAAACTTTCTAAATTAATTGAAGGTGGAATTAGAGACATTTGTGATAAAATCAAAGAATTACATTGAAAACATTTCTGATAAAATAGAGGAAGTATATAGGAAGACATTAAAATTGAAGATTATCATGAAAAATAATGCAGATAAAAAGGTAGACATAAGGAAACATTACTAAATTGATTAAAAGGGGAATTACAAACATTTTCTGATAAAATTGAAGATTTACATGGGAAATATTTCTGTTAGTCAATGTCTTTTTATTGGGGAGTTGAGTCCATTGTTGTTAAAAGATATTAAGGAATAGTGATTGTTGCTTCCTGTTATTTTTTATGTTATTTTTATGTTTGTGTGGGTATCTTCTTTTTCTAGGGTGTAGTTTCCTTCCTTGTGTTGGCTTTTTTTTTTTTTTTTTTTTTTTTTTTTGGTGTTTTCGAGACAGGGCTTCTCTGTGTAGCCCTGGCTGTCCTGGAATTCACTCTGTAGACCAGCCTGGTCTCAAACTCAGAAATCTACCTGCCTCTGCCTTCCCAAGTGCTGGGATTAAAGGTGTGCGCCACTACTGCCCAGCCAGCATTTTCCATCTATTATGCTTTGTAGGGCTGGATTTGTAGACAGATATTGTGTGATTTTCTTTTTATCATGGAATATATTTTGGTTTCTCCATCTATGATAATTGAGAGTTTTGCTGGGTACCGAAGCCTGGGCTGGCATTTGTGTTCTTTTAGGGTCTGTATGAGATCTGCCCAGGATCTTCTAGCTTTCATCGTCTCTGGTGAGAAGTCTGGTGTAATTCTGATAGGTCTGCCTTTATAAGTTACATGCCCTTTTTCCCTTACTGCTTTTAATATTCTTTCTTTGTTTAGTGAATTTGGTGTTTTGATTATTATGTGCCGGGAGGACTTTCTGTTTTGGTCCAGTCTGTTTGGAGTTCTGAAGGCTTCTTATGTGTTCATAGGCATCTCTTTCTCTAGGTTAGGGAAATTTTCTTCTACAATTTTGTTGAAGATATTCACTGGACATTTAAGATGTAAATCCTGCTGTCATCTATACCTATAATCCTTAGGTTTGGTCTTTTCATTGTGTCCTGGAATTCCTGGATGTTTTGGGCTACCAGCTTTATGCATTTTGCATTTTCTTTGACTGTTTTTGTTTTTGTTTTTTGTTTTTTTTCCAGACAGGGTTTCTCTGTATAGCCCTGGCTGTCCTGGAACTCACTTTGTAGACCAGGCTGGCCTCGAACTCAGAAATCCACCTGCCTCTGCCTCCCAAGTGCTGGGATTAAAGACGTATGCCACCACCACCCGGCTTCTTTGACTGTTGAGTCAGTGTTTTCTATGGTATCTTCAGCACCCAAGGTTCTTTCTTCTCTATCTTGTTGTTGCCTGCATCTATGACTCCTGAATTCTTTCCAAGGTTTTCTATCTCCAGAGATGACTCACTTTGTGATTTCTTTATTGTTTCTACTTCCACTTTTAAATCCTGGATGGTTTTGTTCAGTTCCTTCACTTGATTGTTTGTGTTTTCCAGTAATTCTTTAAGGGATTTTTGTTGACCCATGATCTCCTGTATTTCTTTAAGGGATTTTTGTATTTCCTCTTTAAGGGCTTTTACCTGTTGACCAATGTTCTCCTGTATTTCTTTAAGGGAGTTATTTAAGTCTTTCTTGAAGCCCTCCCTCTATCAGCATCATGAGATATGATTTTTTTTTGTTTTTGTTTTTAGTTTTTTGTTTTGTTTCGTTTGTTTTTTGAGATAGGGTTTTTCTGTATAGTCCTGGCTGTCCTGGAACTCACTCTGTAGACCAGTCTAGCCTCGAACTCAGAAATCTGCCTACCTCTGTCTCCCAAGTGCTGGGATTAAAGGTGTGTGCCACCACTGCCTGGCAAGATACGATTTTAAATCCAACTCTTGCTTTTCCGGTGTGTTGGGATATCCAGGACTTGCTGTGGTAGGAGAACTGGGTTCTGATGTTGCCATGTGGCCTGGTTTCTGTTGGTAGGGTTCTTGTGCTTGCCTTTCACCATCTGGTTATCTCTGGTGCTAGTTGGTATTGTTGTCTCTGGCTGGAGTTTACTCCTCCTGTGGGCCTGTAAGCCTGTGTCCTTACTCCTCTGACCTCAGAAGTGAAAGCACTGCTGGGAGATCACTCCCTCCTGGTGGGCTATGCACAGAAGGCTGTGGAGTTTCCCCGGCTCCCTGGTGCAAATGGCAGCGGGAAGACTTCTGTCCCAGCTCCTCCCCTGATCTTATGCCCTGTGTGCTCCTAGCTGTTCCCCCTCCAGAGAGAAGGTGAAGATCTCACCTCTGCTGACAATGAACTTTTTTTAAAAAATTTTTATTTATTTATTTATTTATTTATTTATTTAATCTAAGTACACGTAGCTGTATTCAGACATTCCAGAAGAGGGCCTCAGATCTCATTACAGATGGTTGTGAGCCACCATGTGGTTGTTGGGATTTGAACTCAGGACCTGTGGAAGAGCAGTCAGTGCTCTTAACCGCTGAGCCATATTTCCAGCCCAGACCTTGAACTTTTAATACACTAAAACAAACAACACACACACACACACACACACACACACACACATGCATATGGTGTCTGTGTGAAGGCACATGTGTGCACTGCGGCCCTGTGTGGTTAAAGGACAGCTTGCAGGAGTCTCCTCTCCCTTTCTCCCTTACCTGGGTTCCAAGGATCGAACCCAGCTTGCCAAGGCTGACGTGGCAAACACGTTTAGCAGCAGAGGCATTTTTAACGTCTGACCTTGAATTTCTGCTCCCTGTGTCCCCATTTTCTGAGTGCTAGAATCACAGGCATGTGCCACCACCCCAGCTGTGTGTGGCACTGAGGACTGAACGCAGGACTTGGCGCGTGCAGGACGAGCACTCTCCCGACCTGGCTGCAGTCTCAGTCTCTAGGTATGTCACTGCGGATTGAACACTGACTTAAGACTGTAAGTATTACTTCCTGTGAGAAGAAGTCCTTTGAGTCCCATCTCATAATTTCAAATAGTACTTCTCTAGGTCCATGGATGTTAAGACTGCTTTTTTAAAAACAAAAGGATTGATTTATTTATATTTTTGTATTTATGTATGTTTGTGTTATGTTTGTGTGTATGTGTTGTGTGTGTGTGTGTGTGTGTGTGTGTGCATATGTGTGTGTGTGTGTTTGTATGCCACATGTATTATGCAGGTGTCATGGAGGCCAGAACGGCATGCTGGGCCCCCTGGGGCTGGAGTCGCAGGTGGTTGTGAGTTGTGTGGGGTAGGTGCTGGGAACTGAATTTGGTTTCTCTGGAGGACCAAGAAGCCTGTAAACTCCTGAGTGCTCTCCCTCCAGCCCCAGGATCTTTCAGCCTTCTTCAAAGCAGTCTTTGTGTGTGTGCTCAACATGTCTGTGTAATGACGACCACGGTGCTATGCATATACAGCAACTGATCAATAAAATCTTGGAAGAATGAGAGAATAATTAGTGATTATATTAATTTTTTCCTTCCCCCCACCCCCCCAGACAGGGTTTCTCTGTGTAGCCCTGGCTGTCCTGGAACTCACTCTGTAGACCAGGCTGGCCTCGAACTCAGAAATCCGCCCGCCTCCGCTTCCCAAGTGCTGGGATTAAAGGCCTGCGCCACCACCGCCCAGCGGATTATATTAATTTTAAGTGAAGAAACGATCCTCATTACCACCACTACAGCGAGAGCATTAGTAAAATGAAATGCACGATGTGGAGTAGGAGCGGGGCAGGATGGCTCACTGTGTAAGGGCACTTGTCACATGTTGTGACTAAAATGACAAAAGTCCTCAAGTCGGTTCAGGGTAGGTGGCGCTGTTTTGGGGTGTTCAGGAAGAGCAGCCTACTGAGGGAACACATCACTCTTGGGCGTTAACATTCCCTACTTCCGGTTCGCTCTCTGCTCGCTGTGATTGCTCGGCTTCCTGAGCCCCACGTCATGTCATGCCTGCCACTTGACGCCAAGCCTCCGCCCCACAGTGATGCTATCTTAGTTCTTAGTGCGGTGAGCCAAGATAAACTCTCTCTCTTCCTTAAGTTGCCCTTGGGCACGGTGTTTTAATCACAACAACAACAAAGTAGCTAGCTCGCACTAACAATAAGAAACTAAAATGAATTAGGTGGCATTGGGTAGACAGAGCGGCAGGTGTCGGTGACTCGGAGTTTGGCGTGCCAGTGGTTTCCAGGAAATACTGAACGTATTGCTCACGTCAGAGAAGGGAGCACACGCTATGGGATGCCCTGAGAATTCCCAGTTAGCACCAGTTCTAGAGTTCGGGCTTTGGCTAGGTGATAGGAAAGGGAGGGTTTGCTGTGGACAGTGTGAACCCCGTGGCTAGGCGTGTGAAGAAGCATTATGCTTAGGGAGTGCGCCTAGGACAGAATAAAGCCGCGAGTTCACGGGAGAGAGGGAGTGTGGGGTACTTTGTGGGCAGCACAACTTTCAGACAAAATCACAGAGTGGTTTTAATTTCTCAGACTAACAGTGTCTGAAGCTGGTGTCTCATGAGAGTATGTCTGAAAGGACCTAATGCCCCTTCCCTGTGACCTTTGGGCCAGCTGGCAACTCCTGGGGGCTTCTCACCTTCCTCAGATGATCATGGAGGGGCTAGAGAGGACTTAGGGGCCAAGACTCAGGAGACGGAGCAGAAAAATCAGGAATTCAAGGCTAGCCTCCACTACACAATTGTAAGTCAGCCTTGGTTTCAAAACCAAACAAACAGGAAAAAAAAAAAAACCCACAAAGATAAATAAGTAAAGAAAGAAAGAAAGCTGCTGAGAAGCTGGGGTATGCCTCATGGAGTGTTTGCCTTGCATGCTGGAGGCCCTGGGTTCAAATCCAGCACCTCCATAAGAAGTAGACAGACTTGGAGAACAGTCCCCCTGTCAGGGCTGGAGATTGGACACCACAGGGACGATTATAGAGGTTTTTTTTTTTTTTTTTTTTTTTGTCTTCTGGGAAGGAAGGATGGCAATGCCACTCTCAAAGACAATGCCAGTCAGGCGTGGTGTCACACACCTGTAGTCCCAGCACTCGGGAGGCACTGACATGTACATCTCCGGGTTCGAGGTTAGCCAAGTCTATATCATAGCAACTCCAGATCAGCCAACGCTACACAGGGAGACCCTGTCTCAGAAAAGCAAATTAATTAATTAATTAAAACAAAAGCTTAAATTCTCAGAATTCTAGTAATTTTATTTAAAAAATACGTTCCTTTGATAGAATACTGACACCCTAACCTAAGCAGATCTTCGTTTCTCTCCCCCTCCAGCCCCTGGCCAGCGCTAATGGTCTCTATGGATTTCCCAATTATTAATGTTTTTTGTCTCTTCAGGTTTGTTTGTTTGTTTGTTTTGAGACAGGGTCTCATGTAGCCCACCCTGACCATGACTTCACTATGTAGCCTGGTCTTGAACTACCAATCCTCCTGCCTCATCTCCCAAGTGCTGGGTTTACAGGTGTGCACAGCCACACCCAGACTCCTACTCTGGACATTTTAGGCTCTGGAATCATTCAATGTGGGCTGTGTGTGTGTGTGTGTGTGTGTGTGTGTGTATGTGTGTGCACCCTGTGATTCTCTCACAGGACACAATGCTGCCTTTTGAAATTAATGATTAATATTCTCTTTGAAAAAATTACATTTACTTCTCGTATACGTATAGGAGTGGCTCTCAAGCCACTTGGTCTCTCCCCTCTCTCTTGTTTCTGGGCTCTCTTGCTCTCTTGTTCTCTCTTGCCTTCGTGGGCTTTCCCTTCCCCTTTCCCTTCCCCCCTCTCTCCACGTGGTCATGGCCAGCCTCTACTTCTCTACTCTCTCCTTCTCTTTGCCTTTATCTGCCTCTACTACCCTCTTTTTGTTTTGTTTTGTTTTGTTTTGTTTTTGTTTTTGTTTTTCGAGACAGGGTTTCTCTGTGTAGTCCTTGCTGTCCTGGAACTCACTCTTTAGACCAGGCTGGCCTCGAACTCAGAAATCCGCCTGCCTCTGCCTCCCAAGCGGGTAGGCCGTTTTACATTCCTACGTGTCCACAAGCTCTGGTCACACCCTGGCTCGCTGACACTGTTCTTAATGGGTGGCGGTCCCACCCATTGGTAGGAATCCAATCTCAGGAAGAGTTCCATCTATGCTACCTTGAAGACTTTTAATTTCTACGTGGAAATTGCTATTGAACATAGCAATTGCTATTGAACATAGTCTGTGTCTGGTGTGTGGAAGAAGCCCAAATCTATTCTTTTACTTGTTTTGTTTTGTTTAAGATGGAGTCTTAGCCGGGTGTGGTGGCACACGCCTGTAATCCCAGCACTTGGGAGGCAGAGACAGGCGGATTTCTGAATTCGAGGCCAGCCTGGTCTACAGAGCGAGTTCCAGGACAGCCAGGGCTACACAGAGAAACCCTGTCTCGAAAAACAAAAAAACCAAAACAAACAAACAAACAACAACAACAACAACAACAACAAAAAGATGGAGTCTTTCTTATGCCCATGCTGGTCTCAACTACTGATTTTTTTTTTTTTTTTTTGAGCAAAGGGTTTCTCTGTGTAGCCCTGGCTGTCCTGGAACTCACTCTGTAGACCAGGCTGGCCCCGAGGCGTGCACCACCACTGCCGGGCTAACTACTGATCTTGACTCAGCCTCCCAAGTAAGGGACAGGCAGGCGTCACCATGTCACCTACATTCTTTGCACCGGATGTCAAATTGCCCCAGCAGGGTTTGTCGTCTCAGCACACCTGGGACCTTTCTTTACCCGAAATCAGCTGCCATAGCTGAGTGGGTTAATTTCTGGACTCTCAATTAACTTCTATTTCATCAGGTATGTATTTACTTATTTTTCTAAGACAGGGTCTCTCTATATGTGGACTTGGCTATCCGTGGAGCACTCTATCTAGATCAGGCTGGGCTCAAGCCCACAGAGATCCTCCTGCCTCCATCTTCCGAATGCTGGGGCTAAAGATATGTGCCACCCCACCCTGTGATCTCTATGACTTTAATTCATAAACACGCTTTTTCAACATCGTTTTATTCAGTGGTTCATCTCCAAAACTTTCACATTTTAGTCACGTATTCAGTTGATTTAAAATGAACCAGGATGAGCTTGCTGTGAGGGGAAAAAATGTTCCTAAAAATCAGGAGCGCAGCTGCCGAGCCGGGTCCTGTCATTGCGACTTTAGGCGGTCACAGTTGCGCGTGCAGCTATAGTAATCTTTAAAGTTTCAGATTTGTGAAACTTCAGGCACCCACTTTAATATTTCCGAAGGGGAAATGATGGCAGGAATATCGCAGGACTCTGTACAGCAAAATATAAAACAGGAGTAGATGCAGGAAGGAATTGATGATCTTTATTTTTTTCTCTTCTTCCTCGGCAACTTACATACAATAAATAATGGTTGTGTGCACAGGATTTCCTGTGGGTCTTTTAATTGCATTATAACAGCAACTGGGTAATAACTGTACAGGGATATTTTTTCTAATATTCTTCTCACCAGCAAAGATTCTTGTTAGGGAGACAAGGCATAAAGTGGGACAAACAGGGGTGGCGGGGTGTCTATGTTGGTTTCTTACATTTTGTTGGGCAAAGCATAATTTCCTTGCCATGGTCTTGCGTCTTGCATTTTTTCCCCTTGCTGCGTATTATTATTTACCTGACCCATCCTTGGCCATGCTGCTTTAAATAGGATCTCACCTTGCAGTCCAGACTGGCCTCAAATTTCCAATCCTCCTGCCTCAGCCTCCTGAATGCTGGAACTATAGGTGCCTGCCACTTTCCCTCGCATCAGCTACAATTCTATTGTGCCACCCTCTTGCACAGTTCACAACTTGGGGGAGCGGCATCACACACACATAAAAACTAGAAAATTCTGTTTGTGTCGGCATCCAACAAAGAGAATAAATGAGCGTCCCACACTCAACTCCCAGATGCCCATTACTAGAAGCGTGTGGTGTCTCTAACTCACAGGTTCCTTTAAGAAGGAGGAGTCTGTGTTCCCAAGGTTGCAAGGCATGGAGGGTAGGGACATGGGGCCATTTCTGCAGGATTCCGTCTCTGCGCCCTCTCCATGCTGGGCCAGAGTATCCGGAAGTTCACCACCTCCGTGGTCGGTCCGTCTCAGCCACTATGAGGAAAGCCCGGGGAAGAATTCGCCATTTTTAATGGAAAACAAGTGGCGGTTACTGTCTGTGATGACTGTATACTTTGGATCTGGCTGTTCTACTCCTTTCTTTAGAGTAAGGCACTAGTTCCTTAAGAAATAAGGATGTTTAATCCCTTTAACAGAATTACGGATGCTTAAGGGATGTGATCTGAAAATTGGATTGAACTCTTGAACTCTTATTCTAGATAAGATTGTCAGTAAACTAATGACATTAAAAATGAAAAAGAGTCTGTGTTTCCGGGGGATTTGCTTCGTGGAGCATGAACTCATTTTCAGAGTGATTTCTCCGTAGTCCTCGTCTGCATCTTAAGATCCTTTATTAAAATCACCCAGAGGTGGTCATGCGTTCTTCAAATCCACCCCAAGCCCTCTCACATACGAATATGAAAAACACGACGGACAATGAAAACATACAGCACGTGCCTGCATATTAATGCTTTTGAGAGAATGGCTAGTGACCGATCATCGCTCAGAGACTGTAGAACAGCCCCGTGACCTTGTCGGAAACGGACCCCTGAAAGGGAGCTTCAGAGGAAAAGGGTAGAAATATCCGTCACTGATACCCCCGAGAATTCAATGAATCAAAGAACAGAGGGCAGGTCTAACAATCCGTGTGATCGGCTCCACATGCTCTTCCATCCTGTTGACAAGTCCGAGAGAGCATCATTTATGGTCCAAAGTCTGGAAGTTCTGCTGTTGCCCAGCAGATGGCGATGTTGCACACAAAGCTCGGCCGCATCATCGCTCTGGAGGTCCTATGTAACTCAAGTATTTTTTTTTTAAGTCATATAATTTCCCCCCTACACTTATAAAAGTGAGTACTTAAGAAGAAAAACGGGATTGTTTTTCTATTCAGTCTCTTCAGCAGAGAAATCTTATCACGCGTGACACTCCAGGAGGTTGCTTTCAAAGTCCCAAAATACGAAACGCATCTCTCAAATCATCGACTTCATACAAGGGCTGCAGAGAAAGAGATAAACGGAGAATGGCTTTAAATTTGAGCTGGGGAGGGAAAGCGTCTAAAAGAAGTGGGTTGCTCCCGAGGAAAGTAAATTGGGATGTGGATCAAGAAACAAACAAGGGGAGAGTTCTGTCCTGGAAGGAACCACACCTGGGGAGGAGGTTAGTTAACAAAAGGAAAAGGTGATGAAGACTGAGGGGAGAGGAAGAGAGAGGAGTCTGTCTACGTGTCAGCTCTGCCCTGGGCAAAGACAGAAGAGAAAACTGGGTTGTAAGTGCTGTGAAGTGATCGTTATATAAAATAATGCGCAATACAAATGCACATCTAAGGGAGAGAGAGAGAGAGAGAGAGAGAGAGAGAGAGGGAGGGAGGGAGGGAGGGAGGGAGGGAGGGAGGGAGGGAGAGAGAGAACCTTACCAAAAGGATGCGTCGAAGCTGTCTGGTTAGCCGGACGGAGTTTTCATGTAGCCCTTCCCAGGCTTTGAAAGTTCTTTCACGATTTTCTACAAATGTATTCCAGCAGTAAAAATAGTCTTAAAAGATAAATAAATAAATAAATAAATAAATAAATAGGTATGTGTGTGAGGGGGGAGGGGTTGCGCATGTGCGCATGCGCACATAAGCACAGTGTGTAGGTGAACCCCACCATGTGGGGTTTCAGGGATCAGACTTAAGTCACGAAGGCAAGTGGCCCCACAGAACCATCTCTTTGACCCCTCTCACACACACCCCATCACCATCCCTGTCGTTAATTTACTATTTGACTGCTAAGGGTGCTGCGCAGGGGTTTGCAGTGCTGGATGAGAGTTCTGTCACCGAGGGCACCTGTAGCCCCGCCAACTTCTATCTCTCAAATTCTGAGAATTCTGAGATTGATGTCTACTTATAATCCCACCACTCAGAAGGCAGAGGCCGGAGAATTGCGAGTTGAAGGTCAGCCTGGGACAGAGACCCTACCTCAAAACATAAAGTAATAGTTTTGATATCGAGGACGAATTGAGAGTCTTTACATAACACCCAGTTTCCCCGCTGACACTCACTCTGAGTGGCAACTCGGGTCGCCCTCTGCAGTGCGCCAGCCTCACCTTTGAAGGTCATGATCCCGATCTGGACCCCAGCGCGGTGCAGTTTCCGCAGCCCCTCAGGCTCAGCCTTGCGGTCTTCGCAGAAGTAGAGGCGAGCGGTGAAAATCCTTAGGCTGAGGTTGGGGTTCCATCTCAGAAACTCGGCCACGTGCCGGGCGCAGTCGTAGCAGGGGCTCCAGGAGGTGAACCAGGTGACACGGTAACAGCGGCCCGGGTCCAGGTCCCAGTCTGAGATGTAGCGTAGGAACAGCAGTTCCACGTGGCAGCCCGACTGGAGAAAGCAGAGAGCGCTGGTGACGTGACAGGCATGCTCTCCCACACAGGCCATTTGGGATGCTTGTGGGGGTGTCGCACTGGCTGACCTGAAACTCCCTAGGTAGACTAGGCTGGCTTCAAACTCACAGAGATCCTCCTGCCTCTGCCTCCGGAGTGCTGGGATTAAAGGTGTGCACCACTACTCCCAGCATAAAGTTAATTTTCTTGTTAAGAGAGCTCTTGTTGGAGCCAAATCTCTTTATTACACTGGCTCTGTTAGGAGCAGAAAAGCTGCAGATTTATGGGACAAAGGATTCATCCCACCGTGCAGGGACTTAGCGTTTCCGAAGTGCCTGCTTGGATGCCATATTGTAAAACTGCACCTTGGCCACTAGGTGGCGCCAGGACAATTTGTAAGGAGGGTTAGGGCACTGCCTGGAGGAAAAAGCTTATTTGAAGAGATTTCGAGTCTCTAACTTTGGTTATAAGTGGAAGGCAATTAAGTAGTGTGTGTTTGTGTGCGTGTGCGTGTGTGTATGTGTATGTGTGTGTGTGCGCGCTCTGCCTTGGGAGGCTGGGAGAGAGCTTTGGATCTCCTGAAACAGGAGTTACAGAAGGGTGCGAGTTGTGGGAATGCTAGGATTCAAGCCCAGCTCTCCTAGAAGAGGAACAATCACTCAGAAGCTGAGCAGCCTCTTGCCCTCCTTTAGCCTTAAAGCAATTCAGAAGCGTGGGGTGGGGTGGGGGATTGGCGGGGAGGTACAGAAAAGTTTGGTGACAATTATTCCTGACATTGAAGTAAGGTGTGGCAACAGAGGTCCCAGTGAGACTAAGTAACAACCTTCAGGCTGAGTCTATTGTGGTTGGATAGAATGTAGAGAGATCCGAGGAAGCTGGTGGAGACATTAGTCAACTCGAAAAGTAGCACATGCCTGCATTTACAGCACCGAGGCAGGAGGATTGTCAGAATCGGTCAGCTTGGGGACATAGGTGCTAGCTCTTTCTCTGTCTCCGTTTTTCCTTCTCTCCCTTTGGGACTCTCTTGTCTCCTTAGCCCTAGGCACCAGGGGCATCCACAGCTTGAGTGTCATCAGCTCCTAGTCCCCCCCCCAAGCCCCCACCCCCGTACCTTGTTGCGAAGGTGGCCGAAGTCCAGAGAGAAGGAGGTGGCGCTATCTCTCCTCTTCACCACATAGCACAGGTAGGTTTCATGCCGACCCTTAGCCCAGCGGACATTTTTGAAGTGGTAAAGAAACTTCTTTTGCTTCATCAGAAGGCTGTGAACGGGAGAAGAGGGTCAGGGCAAGGTCTCTCTTACCATGCTCTTCCTTCAGCTCTGATTATTATTGTTGCCGCTGCTGAGGGCTGAGCCTAGAGTCATACATATGCAAGCTAGCTGAGCGCCCACCCCTGAGCTGCACCCCCAGACATATTGTGATCATAATTTTTTTTTTGATTTGGTTTTTTTGAGACAGGGTTTCTCTGTGTAGCCCTGGCTGTCCTGGAACTCACTCTGTAGACCAGGCTGGCCTCGAACTCAGAAATCCCACCTGCCTCTGCCTCCCAGAGTGCTGGGATTACAGGCGTGCGCTACCACGCCCGGCGATCATGATTTTTTAAATTTTATAATTATTTAGGTTAAACCGGAAGGCATAGTCTTGCTTCCTTTTCTGGATACCTGAGACATGCTTCCCTGCCCACCGCCCACCCCTTCTCCTTCCTCTTCCCCTCCCCCTCACTGCAGCAGTCAAACTAGGTAGTTATCCTTGATTAATGTATTTATTTATATATTTTAGGTACGGGTACTCGGTGTACATGCATGCCTGCATGTCAAAGGACCCCATTGCAGATGATGGTGAGCCGTTATATGGTTGTGGGAATTGAACTTGGATCCTCTGGAAAAGCAGCCAGTGCTCTTAACCACTGAGCCATCTCTCCAGCCCAGCAATCTCTCTAACACTTTTGATCACGTCTTCTTCCTCGGTTTTCATATTTAATTAATTGTATGAGTTTGTAAGTTCTACTGGAAATCAGGAAAAAAATATGGTAGTTTGACATTCTAAGAACTTTGCACACGAGGGAGATCTGAAGGCTTTGGACATCGCCTTAGACACATTTAACCTTTTGCCCTCCTGTCTCCTGCCTGCTACCCCAATAGCCTCACAGAACCAGAATTCTTCCAAAAAGCAAGTTATAAAACCTGGCAAGGGGGCTGGAGAGATGGCTCAGCGGTTAAGAGCACTGACTGCTCTTTGGAAGGTCCTGAGTTCAAATCCCAGCAACCACATGGTGGCTCACAACCATCCCTAATGAGATCTGACGCCCTCTTCTGGTATGTCTGAAGACAGCTACAGTGTACTTACACATAATAAATACATCTTTAAAAAAAAAAAAAAAACTGGCAAGGGCCAGGTTAGGTTGCTTGTGCCTGTAACCTCAGCACTTGGGGGCAGGGGGATTGCGTGTTTGAGCCCAGTGTAGGCTCTACAGCAAGAGCCCCGGCAGTACAGCAGTTGCCTATCATGTGTGAGGTTCTTGGTCTGACCCCTCAGTACCACAAAACGAAGCAAAGGAAAACATCGAGAGTCACACTCCAATTCCAGCACTCGAGTCACAGTGGAGGAAGGAAGAGAGAAGGATACTGAAGCCACTGAGCTCCAGGAAAAGAAAGGTCACTGTCTTCCTTGAAGAGCCATATTCCATGGGTGCCTTGTCCTACATGGGCCTGGCTGGGCACCCTTCCCTCTCCTCTAAGCACAGCGTCATATGAGGCCATGTCGACTTGCTATCACATTGCTACATAGTATCTATTCTTCATTGAACGAAAGTATAAGAAACATTTGCCTCTGTGTCTCTAAAAAAAATGAGATTCCTCTATTATTGTTGTGTGAATGATATGTGTGTAGGGACATACCTGTGGAGGTCAGAGGGCAACTCATGGAAGGTGCCTGGCTGCTTCCATCAAGTGAGTTCCAGGGATCGAACTGAAGACATCAGGCAGGGTGTGCCTTTCCCCGCTGAGCTGTCTGACAAGTCACCCCCACCCCCACTCCTGTGGGCCAGCCCTTAAGTCTTTGGGTTTTCATTTTTGGATTTTGCTGGGTCAATTTTGTTAATTTTGTTTATTTTTGTTGTTTGCTTTGAGATAAGATCTCATCCAGCTCAGGCTGGTAGGGAATTTGACAAAGATGACTCTCCTGCCTCCACTCCCCGGGTCTTGGAATGACAGGTGTGTTCCACCCACTTGTTGGGGGTATAACCCAGGGCTTTCTGCATGCTGGCACGTTCTCTACTAATGGAGCAACATCTCCAGCCCCCAAGGGTTTTTTTTCTCTTTCTTTCTTTAAAAACACAAATTTTATGGGGACTAGAGAGATGGCTCAGCAGTTAAGAGCATGCACTTCTCCAGAAGACCTGAATTCTAGACCCAGCGTCTGAATCAGGCGCCTCACAACCACCTGCCACTCCAACTCCACCGGGATCCAATACTTCTGGCTTTTGAGGGCACCTGCATTGACACACACACACACACACACACACACACACACTTAAAAACAATTTTAAGGGGTCTGGAGACACAGCTCAGTGGTTAAGAGCACTGACTGCTCTTCCAGTGGTCCTGAGTTCAATTCCCAGCAACCACATGGTGGCTCACAACCATCTGTAACAAGATCCGATGCCCTTGTCTGGTGTGTCTGAGACAGCTACAGTGTACTCACATACATAAACTAAAAAAAATTATAATAATTAAAAAAATCTTTGTGTTGTAGGTGTGTGAGGGGTGGCGTGTGTGGGGGTGGGGGTGGGAGTGGGGTAAGAGGCAACACATGCTCCAGGACATGTGTGGAGACCAGAGTACAACCTTGGGCATTGGTCCTTGACTTCTGTCTTGTTTGAGACAGAGCCTCTTGATCTCTGCATGCACCTCAGGCTAACTGGCTCATGTTTCCCGGGGTTCTCCTTTCTCTACCTCTTGTTGTCTTAGAAACCCGGGGGTTACAGGTGCCTGCTTTTGGGCAGCTACGCTCAGGTCTTTTCGCTTTCGTGGCAAGCGCTGTTCCCACAGAGCCATATTCCCAGCCCTCACGTTTCTTAAAAAACAAAAACAAAAACAAAAACAAAAACAATTCCTGTTAAATCTGTGGACGGCGGAACACAAGCCAGGAGATAACGGATGCTAAACAAGTGTCGCCCACTTGTAGACACAGCACTGCCACACAGTGGTGATAGGTGGAAGTGCAGTGATTATTATTTTTTTTTTAAAGAGCTAGTTAGGAATTTGAATACGGTTTTGATGCAAGAGAATTGAAACCATTTTTCACTTTTGTTGTTGTTGAGATACAATTTACATAGCAAACTCCACTCACTTAAAATCTACAGTTCCGTGAACGCTGACAGGTCCGCAACCGGGACTGCCAGCGCGATCAGCGGAGACAGCCTTTCTACGCTTCTTAAAGCTTCCATGTCGCTATTTGCTGTTTTTTCTCCTCTTATCCAGGCAACCGCCGCCGCCCTCTGTAAATGTAAATTATTTCTAACTTTCTATAATTTCATATAAATCACATTTTCTCCTTCCTGTGTAACTCCTCTCATTGACATAGTAAATTTTATATCCACCCAAGTGTCCGTGGTTGGCTCGTTTCCCTGCTGAGCAGTTTTCTACAGTGTGGGCAGAACATGTTTTGTTTATTCATTTATGTCCTGATTGAAATTTGGATAAGTTCCACTTTGGTGCTGCTGTGGTTAGAACCACTATAAATATTCATATACTATCACTGAACGCACGTTCACATGTTCACAGCTCACGCTTTAATGATAATTCAAGTGACAGTCCCTGACTTTTGGAAAAACAACATTGTTTTGGGGATATGGTCATACTGCAGATTCCATGCCGATCTGGAAATCTCTTAAATCATTGCAGCTGGCCTCAAACTCACGACCCTCCTGCCTTGGCCTCTAATGATCATAGCTTTATTTTGAAATAATAACTTACCATGATAATCATCATAGCACCACCATGTCTACTGTTCATCACTAGCTTATAAAACCCTTTAGCATCTGGACATGGTGGTGCACACCATGAATTCCAGAACTTGTGTGTGTGTGTGTGTGTGTGTGTGCAGAGGCAGGTGGATTTTTGTGTAATGGTAGCCAGCCTGATTTACATGGAGAATTCTAAGCCCCCCAGGCTATGTGGTGAGACTCATCATCATCATCATCATCATCATCATCATCATCATCAAAGCTCAGTGTATTATAGTAATAAGCACAGGTATCTCTCGAATCCAGCCAGTTTTAAAGAGCTTAAACGTCATCCCTCAGCAATAACGTCCCTTTCTATTTAAACTTTCTGTGTTACCTAGATGGGAAAATTAGAGAATCTTTTTCAGTGGGTTGAACCAGGAGCCTTGTACCTGCTAGTAAGGGCTCTGCCTGCCACCGAGCCCGACTCACAGCCCTAGAAAACGCTTTCCCACGTAACGTGTGTAGCAAGTATATGCGTGTGTGTGTGTGTGTGTGTGTGTGTGTGTGTGTTTATGAGTGTGTATTGGGGGCGGGTGCTACTATGATGAAGGAAAGGTATCCTTGGACTTTAGAAGGAAGGATGTATCACAAGTAGAAGAATTGTGTCTGAACCACAGGAAGATGTGACAGGCCATTTCTGTCTTCGATTCCAGCCACGGTGGGCGGAGCCGAGCAGTCGGGACCTGTGGACTGGGCGCCTGGATCCCGCCCTTCCCTCAGCACTAGCTAGGGGCGTTATTTCCAGCTCCAGCTCCTCAGGATGTCCGGGAGGACTTTGCTTGGTGATGTTTCATGCCTGTAGATCGCCAGCTGCGGAGACAGCTGTGCTCCCTGAGGCAGAACATTAGCCGCTTCCCCGGCAATGCAAACCAGACACAAAGGGTTAAAAATAATCCAGCACGGTAACCGGGCTACCTTGAGTTCCCCCGCTGCCCTTACTCCGGTCTGGTCCGGGCCATCGCTCCCCTTTCTTGTTTGTTTCTCCCTGAATCTCAGCTTTGCCTTCGCTCTGCATTTTGCCCCGCGCATCCATTTCTCCCAGCCCCTTCTCCATCAGGGCATAGAGCTCAGATTTGGTTTCAAAATTCACTATAAACTCAGCAGTAGGTGTTGCTGTCTGCCTGCCCCGTTTGTCTGTCTGTCTGGTTGGTTGGTTGGCTGCTTTTTGAGGGCTCAGGATGTAATTCAGTGACAGAGTACTTGTCTAGCATGTGCAAGATCCTCAGTGTGGTCCCTAATAGGGGACAGAGGGAGGAGGAGGGGGAGGAAGGGGAGTAGGAGAAAGGGGAGGATGGGGAGGAGGGGGAGAAGGGGCGGAGGGGAGGGGGAGGAGAGGGAGGAGGGGGAGGAGGGGAGGAGGGGAGGAGATGAAGGGAGGAGGAGGGGGAGGAGGGAGAGAAGGGGGAGGAAGAGAAGGGGAAAAGGGGGAAGAAGAAGAGGGGGGAGGAAAAGGGAAATAAAAAAGAAGGAAAACAAGAACGGAAAGATCTGGAATCTGAAAAGCACCCATGCTACCATTAACTGTATTAACTCTATATTCTAAACCTCATAGCCAAAGGGAAGGGAGCTCTAGTGTATGGGTGTTAGGCACAGTGACTCACACACTGGCAATAAATGTAGAAAAATGAGAGGGAAGTTTCTGATAATGGCTCATCACGAACTGCATATAAGAGCCCGAAAAGCTTTCGAGGAGCTAAGAAATCTCTGCATAGATGAATTAAGCAGTAAAAATGTCACCAAGTGTCTAACAGTTGAGCCTATAACACTGAATTGCCCATTTTAATGAAATTCTCTTCTTCAATAGGCACCACTGTAATGAGCTGTAAGCAATCCATCTCAAATGTTTAGTATTTTCCTTTCTAGAGCTAAATAATTCTAGTAAAGACTCCCCGTGCGAGTCTTAAGGTGTAGCCTATTTGCCAGATAATTATGAAAACAACCACTACTGCTTTTAGTAAGGAGTTGCTACGACCTCTTTGTGCCACGGGTATCTCAGGCCTTGCTGTCATTGCCACAAGCCAGCTCCAGCTCTGTCCAAATCTCAGGACGAGTCACGACTTCCCATCTCTTTAGCAGCACAGAGAAGAGAGAAGCCGGGAGAGGTGAAGAAGCCCTGGTTTAGGTCCAGAGCCTAAACGACCTGAGCAGAGGGAGAAGAGCAGACTAGGAGACGTGCACACTGACAGGCAAAGCCTTCCACCTAGACAGGCAGACAGCAGTGCCGGCGCACACGCACACACATGCATAAGGGACTGCCTTGTTACCTGTCCATTTCGGTCTCCAGCGTGACTTTCTTGACTCCCTCAAAGTCTTGGGCCAAAGGAAGCTTGCTTCAAGCAAGGCTGCTTCAGTGCCGGTGTGTGACAGAGCACTGGGCCCTGGCATTCAAATCTGAGCTTGCCCTGGTGGGCTCCTCCCCCACATCAGCATCACTACCACCAGGTATCCCACATCTGCCTCCTGGGTTGGGTCTGGTGAGGATGGGCGGGGCTGTGGTGGGCGGAGCCCCGTGGATTAAATGGTTCAGGGCAGTCCTGCTTATGTTTGATGTGCAGCATCCTTTGAGGCTGCTCCTCTAAAAAGCCAGGCCAGGCACCACAGGGAACAAGGGTCAAGAGACAATAGCACTGGACACTTCCCAAATAGGCATCATGATAATGAGCTGTGTGTGTGTGTGTGTGTGTGTGTGTGTGGTCCTGGGTATCATACCTAAGGCCTGTGCATGCTTTCTAATTTTGAAACCATGGTAACAATCATGATAACAGTCATGGTGACTTAAAGTGGCACCAAATGGCATTCCAGTAGCTTATGGTGCTCCATGAACTTACAGTGTCTGTCCCTTCCGTTTGTCACACCCAGTTTTGTGCCTCAGTGGGGAGAGGGGTTGACCACCCTGCTTCCGGCTGAGCAAGTAAACTGAACCACACGCATCCGGAGGGTGACCTGTGACCTCCCAATCCACTAATAGTTTTCTTTTTAAAAAGGACATTATAGCAGGGCGGTGGTGGCACACACCTTTAATCCCAGCACTTGGGAGGCAGAGGCAGGCTGATTTCTGAGTTTGAGGCCAGCCTGGTCTACAGAGCAAGTTACAGGACAGCCAGGGCTACACAGAGAAACCCTGTCTTGAAAAATCAAAAAAATAAAAATCAAAAACAAAAGCAACTCCTCTGGCTGGTCTGGAACTGTCTATTTAGGCCAGGCTAGCCTTGAACTAGAGACTGGATCCTGTTGCGCACACCCAGCACTTGCCCCTACACCTCTGGATGTCGCTACAAAATCTCTCCACGCAGTATCGTAGTTCAAGCCCTTGCTTACTCCGTGTCTTTATTCAGACACTCCCGGGCAGTCAACTTCCCTGGATGTCATATTGGAAATGTTAATGAGCCTCCATCCTACTTTTTCCTCTGATTCATTTTTTTCCCATTGTCACATGACTGTCAGAGACACAGTTTCACTCACTAATGAATTAATGAATTCCTGGGAATAAACTTCAGGGCCCTGGGAGTAAATAGCACCAGCGGCGACGTTACAGTTTTAAGGGAACCCAGACAACAGATGGACGTTTGAAATCCAATCCCCCTGACTTGTTTCATGGGATGAGGCTTGGGCCTTTGTCCTACTCCAGCCAATTGATCAGGGAATGACATACTGAGAAACACGTACACACAGCCTCCCATAGGGCCAGCTTAATTGACATTGGCAGAGATTGTGTTATTTCCTTACATTAAAAAAAAAATCATCATCATCATCATCATCATCATCATCATCATCATCATCATCACCATGCTTGGCAGTAGAGGGGTGTATGAGGTACACGTATCAGAGCTTGTGTGTAGATGTCTGAGGACAATTTACAAGACTTGATTCTCTCTGTCCACCATGTCTACCTGGGGCTCCAACTCAAGCAGTCAGGCTTGGCAACAAGGACATGTATCCACGGAGCCATCTTGCCTGCTCTGATTGACACCATTTCTTTAAAGAGGGGAGAGATGGGAGAGGCAGGGGCTAGAGAGAACACTGACTGTTCTCTCAGAGGACCTGGGTTCGATTCCCCGCATTCACATGGTGACTGACAACCGTCTCAGATGGAATCTGATGTCCTCTTCGAGAAAGTACCAATATACATAAATAACTAAGTAAATCTTAGAAAGGAAGAAAGGTACTCCAGACCAACCAAGGGCTGCATAGTGAAACTCTGTCACCAAACAGCCTAAGAACAATCGACCCCGCCCCCAAGACAACATCAAAAGGTATGGCAGTCGTACATGGTCAGAATTAAGGCAGGAGGATTCCTAAAAGTTTGAGACCATCCTGAGCTATGTGTCCACTTCCAGGACAATCATGGAACACTGCTTAAAACACACACACACACACACACACACACACACAGAAATAAAGAAAGGAGGGCTGGAGAGACGGCTCAGCAGCTGAGAGCACTGACTGCTCTCCTGAGTTCAATTCCCAGCAGCCACATGGTGGCTCACAACCATCTGTAATGGAATCGGATGCCTTCGCAGAACTTTGGTATTCTCTCTAGGCAAACTGGGCCCTGCTGGACTGGGGAAAAGCAGCGTATTGCTGATATAATTGCTTATCTTTTGTTTGCCTGTGGTTTGTTTGTTTGTTTGTTTGTTTGTTCTTCACTTGTTTTTTTGGGGGGGGGATTTTTTCGAGACAGGGTTTTTCTGTGTAGCCCTGGCTGTCCTGGAACTCACTCTGTAGACCAGGCTGGCCTCGAACTCAGAAATCCGCCTGCCTCTGCCTCCCAAGTGCTGGGATTAAAGGCGTGTGCCACCACCGCCCGGCAAAACTTTTATTTTTAAATTTTAATTTTAGAGCCAAATGTATGGTGCCTTTAATTCTAATGCTTCAGAGGCATAGGCAGGCAGATCTCTGTGAGTTCGAGGCTAGCATCTTCTACACAGTAAATTCCAGGACATAGAGAGAGCCTATCTCAAAAACAATCAAAACATAAGGCGAAAAACAAGACAACAACAAAAACTAAAATAAGCAAAAAAACCTCAAAGATTTTGTGTGTGTGTGTGTGTGTGTGTGTGTGTGTGTGTACATGTGCCTGGAGAGCTGGCGTTCTGTTTTCTGGTGGTACAGGCAGTTGTGGGCTGCCTGCTGTGGGTGCTGGGAACTGAACTAGAGTCCTCTACAGGATAATATGTGCTCTTAGCCACTGAGCCACCCCCCCCCACTCTAAAACTTTCATTGCATCAATCAATCAATCAGTAAATAAATACACCCATGTAACAGTTAAGTAGCCATTAGCTGTCCCTTACTCCCCAGACCTCTAACCTACCTTCCGTTTCTGTGAATCAGCCGGTTCAAGATAACTGTAAGCCAAAGACACTTGTCCCGATGCGTTTGCTTCCTGTCTTTTCCTCCCTCCCTCCCTCCCTCCCTCCCTTCTTCCCTCCTTCCCTCCTTCTCTCCTTCCCTCCTTCCCTCCTTCCCTCCCTCCCTTCCTCTCTCCCTCCCTCCCTCCCTCCCTCCCTCCCTCCCTCCCTCCCTCCCTCCTTCTTTCCTTTTTCTTGATTGTGCTTTGTTTGGTTTCAAGAAAGATTCCATATGTGGCACGAATTGGCCTTGGCCTTGCCGCGCTGCGGCTGCTTTCGCCCACGTTAGACCCCGCATCAGGATTCCATCCCTTACTGTGTTTGCGGATACCTTCATCCGCCGGTGAAGACTGAGCTGTCGCTGCCTTTGCTTGCTGTGGACGGTGTAACAAAGCCAGGCAAATAAACGTCTGTTGGGGCTGGCTGCCAGTCCTTTTGGAATAGTACTTGAATAGTACTTTATACGTATATGCTGATGAAGGGGTTACTCGAGTCGGACGGGTGAGCGAGTCGGTGTCCTTGAGTAGCGTTCTTCCGGTGTTCCGCAGCGAGAGCTTCTGCAGTCTTGGTCAGCGAGTTTCCAGCGTGTGACGCAGTGTTAACAACTCCAGTTGTTGCCCCACACACTAGCTCTCTGCGCCCCACACAACTGCAACTTTGTGCGGCTCTTGTTTGCTTCAGAGGGCCTTACTGTCAGCATCCGTCCCCCCCCACTGGTAGACACTTCTACTGTTTGCTGCTCTGTGTTGACTTACAAGATCCCACACAGAAGTGAAGTCATGCAGTGCCTCTTTTTTTGTTTTGTTTTGTTTTGTTTTTTTTATCTTTATCAGTTCCTTCAGATCATCATGTCACAAATGGCAGGATCTGCTTTATTATTATTATTATTGTTATTATTATTATTATTATTAAAAATTTTGCAGTCCTGGAAAATCAAACTCCAGGCTTTTGTGCATGTCAGAAAAAGTATTCTACCAATGACCTGCATCTTAAACCCAAGATCTCCTTTGATAAGGCCAAGGGACAAATCTGTGCCAATACATCCGTGAAGGTCATTGATGACGTGCCCTGTGCTCTCCCGGCAATGGACACTCTTATTAGAGGCTTTGAAACCGGATGTGACATTATATGGCAATATAAAACAATTAAATGGCCAGCCAGGCAACGATGGCTCACGTCTCTAATCCCAGCACTTGGGAGACAGGGACAGGTGAATCTCTGTGAGTTTGAGTTCTACAGAGAGAGTTCCAGGACAGCCAAGGCTACACAGAGAAACCCTGTCTGGAAAAACAAAGACAAAATGAAAACAAGAAAAAGGAAAATGATTAAAGGGCATTAGAAGACAAACCTAAAGGATTAAAGCATTGTGGCACTCAAAGCTCAAGGAGCGTTGGCTCGCCATTGATCTGGAGTTTTGCCTCAGAGCCCGTGGGAACAGGCCCAGGAGTTCCCGTAGCATGAGGCAGGAAGGAAGACATTTTGATTTTCTAATAGTTATTTGAAGGCTGGGAATGTAGACAGAGCTTTTGTCTAACAGATTGGAGGCCCTGCGTGAGTAGAGGGCACACACACACACACACACACACACACAACACGAACTTGGGGTTGGCAAGATGACTCCGTAGATAAAAAGCACTTGATGTGCCTGACAACCTGAACTCAATCCCTCAAATCCATGGAAAACAAGGAATCTGGCAGCATGCGTCTGTAACTGCAGCCCTCCAGTCCCACACAGACATAACGGAGACAAGAGACTTGCTGGAAGCCCTCAGGCTAAGTCATCTCTCGCACCAAGGACAGATCCAGACAGATCCTAACTCAACAGAGTGGAAGGAGGTGATAACTCCTGAGAGTTGTCTTCTGGCCTGTACACACACACTGACACACACACTGACACACACACACACACACACACACACACACACACACCAACACACCTACACACTCTCCTTTCCCCCTCCCCCCCCACACGCACACAAACACGTAGTATACACTAAAATTAAATATTTTTAAAAGGGCAAGTTTAACACTTTATTTCTAACTTATTACTTATTATGTGGAGTTGGCCTACACGTGGAACCTAGGGATATGCTCTGAACAGTGTTCTGCATATTTTAAACATCAAGTATGGATTTCAGGGAAATCTCAGCATGACAGGGGTGGTTTGGAGTCACATCCTTAGGCACACCCTCTTCCATAGTTTTTGTTTGTTTTGTTTTGTTTTTGTTTGTATAAACATTTTAAAAAATATATTTGTTTATTTATTTAATGTATATGACAAGTACACTTTCACTGTCCTCAGGCATTCCAGAAGAGGGCATCAGATCTCATTATGGATGGTTGTGAGCCACCATGCGGTTGCTGGGAATTGAACTCAGGCCCTTCGGAAGAGCAGTCACTGCTCTTAACCGCTGAGCCATCTCTCCAGCCCTGTTTGTATAATCTTGAGACAGGGACTGTGTAACCCAAACTAGCCTCAAATTCACTCTGTAGCTGAGGGTGACTATGGGATGAGAAAGCTGTACCACCATGCCAGCTCTTACCTACCTCTTGTTTATAGGAGGGGTCAGGGTGTAAGGTGTGAGACTGAAATGGCAAACGCTCCGTAGACAGCAGGGTCCTAGCTGGGTGTGGCAGCAGGCACCAGTAATCTCCCGACTCGGGAAATTGAGGCAGGAGGATGACGCATTTGATGCCAACGTAAGATATTCTGTTAGTAAGGTGGAGGGGGGGAGACAGAGATGGAACATGAGTATTACTTACCTTACAATCCTTTCTTATCCTGTGGTTCAAAACCAGAGCAGGACACACCATGAGGTCACTCTATGAGGTCGGTTTAGAAGAAGAAGGGGGCCATTGTAGTATAGGTCACTGAAGATTTCCCGACAGTGCTTTTGATAGACCTCAACGATGAATACATTTATTATTATTATCAATTGTTTTATGTGTTCTGCCTGTATGTACATCTGTGTACCATGTTTGTGCTTGGTGCCCTCCAAGGCCAGAAGAGAGCATCTGACCCCTCGCCCTGGAGTTCCGGGCGCTTGTGACTCATGGACACTGGGAACTGAACCTGGGTCTTCTGGGAAAGCAGCCAATACTCTTAACTGCTGAGCCATTTCTTTAACTGCCATTTATTTATTTTTAGAGATTTTTTTTAAATTAATGTCTCTGAGTGTATGCATGTGAGATTTCTTGGATTTGGCCTTACAGTAACGCCAAACTTGAGTCTACTGAAAGAGCAGAGCATGTTCTTAATCTCTTCAGCATCCAGACTTTAATAAACTTAGGGATAAACCAGAGATTTCCTAGATCAGTGGTGCTCAACTTTCCTAATGCTTGGACTGTTTAATATAGTTTCTTATATTGTGGTGATCTCCCAACCACAAAAATTACTTTTGTTGCTACTTCATAACTGTAATTTTGCTATTGTTCTGAATCATTATGTAAACATCTGATATGTAGGATTAAAGGCGTGTGCCACCACCGCCCAGCTGATCTGTATGTTTGCTCAGCATAAAAACGTTCCTTGGGCCAGTGAGATGATGACTCAGCCAGTTAAAGTGCTTGCCAGGGAAACCCGTACACCCAAGTTCAGTCCCTGCCCAGCCCTGGAGGGTTGACTCTAGCAAGTTCTCTTCTGACCCCTACGCTCTCGCCCACACCCTCTCTTACGGAGATGTACCGTAGGAACAAATACAAAACCCTTGACTTCTAAGAAAGCCAAATTCTCTCGTTCGCTTTCTTCTAAAGGAAGGAAAGAGATCTCGCTTAGTTACAGGGACCTTTTCCAGGCCTGGGAATTTGGAACTGATACAGAGAGCGGCAAAACAGTTTTATAGGGGTTCAATTAACTTTTATTTTATTTTATTTTTTGCATTAGCTTCTCTTTTCCCTCATTAACTTCTATTGAAAAACCGCAGCCCAACCTGGCCACATTGTTTTTAACAAAAATACCGTGACTTGGAACTTGCGGCTGAGCTGTTTTGGACATCTGGAGTTTACCACCTAGCCTTCCCTATGAGAAGCACAGGTGAGGTTTCGTTATGGCCAGCATGGTGGGCTGGTGGGGGCCTCTGGGAAGGCTCTGGGCCTGCATTCCTGAGTCTCAGAGTCAGCATACTCAGACACGGCTCCGCTGGTCACTATTTTTGGACACCAGCTAGATTGCTCAACATGATACTGGTTGTTTTTAAAGGGACCCAAAAAGGGCTCTGTGTGGGTGAAGATGTGGTTGTTGGATTGCTGCAACTTCTGCATCCCCCGGTTTTTGTTTTTCTCACTTTGCTGCCTGGGAGGTTACTGCATCCCTCTGGGGTATGAGAAACCAAGGGACGGCCCTCAACACGGACCAGAATTACTCAGCCTCTGCCTGCGGGCTGCCCGGGACATTTCAAAGACCAGAGAACTGTAAACAGGTATTTATCAAAAGCTTAGGCCTCCGAGGAGGAGGAGGAGGAGGAGGAGGAGGAGGAGGAGGAGGAGGAGGAGGAGGAGGAAGATTGAGCTCAAGGTCATCTTCTGCGCGTGTTGAGTTCAGGGCCATCAGGCAGTCTTGAAAGAAAAAAGAATTTTAAAATGGAATGCTATGAAATCAAAAGGCTTCAAACTGAGTGTGGTGGCTAATTCCTATAATCCCAGCAGCCTGGAGGCTGAGGCAGGAGGATTGTCAAGAGTTGGAAGCCACCTTGAGCTCCATCCCAGACCCTGCATGGCAGGGGGAGTGAACCAATTCATGCGAGCTATCCACTGACCGTTACACTCATACACACACTCACACACCCATACATACATCCATACACACACTCTCACACACACACACACTCATACACACACTTACACACCCATACATACATCCATACACACACTCACACACACATACACTCATACACACACTCACACACCCATACATACATCCATACACACACTCACACACACATACACTCATACACACACTCACACACCCATCCATCCATACACACACTCTCACACACTCATACACACACTCACACACCCATACATACATCCATATACACATTCACACACCCATACATACATCCATATACACACTCACACACACTCATACACACACTCACACACCCATACATACATCCATACACACACTCACACACACTCATACACACACTCACACACCCATACATACATCCATACACACACTCACACA
Source organism: Apodemus agrarius (assembly GCA_964023405.1). Classification (NCBI taxonomy): domain Eukaryota; kingdom Metazoa; phylum Chordata; class Mammalia; order Rodentia; family Muridae; genus Apodemus; species Apodemus agrarius. The sequence continues at coordinate 152,488,144 of OZ030006.1, read as the reverse complement.
CACACACTCACATACTCACACACCCATACATACATACATACACACACTCACACACACACACTCACACACTCATACACCCATACATACATACATACACACACTCATACACAAACTCACACACCCATACATACATCCATACACACACTCACACACACTCATACACACACTCACACACCCATACATACATCCATATACACACTCACACACACTCATACACACACCCATAAATACATCCATACACACAGTCAGACACCCATACATACATCCATACACACACTCACATGCCCATACATCCATCCATATACACACTCACACACACACTCATACACACTCACACGCCCATACATACATCCATATACACACTCACACACACACTCATACACACTCACACACCCATACATCCATCCATACACACACTCACACACACTCATACACACACTCACACACCCATACATACATCCATATACACACTCACACACTCATACACACAACTATACACACTCACACTCTCGTAATACACACTCTTTACAAACACTCATACATATACACACATACACACACACACATACTCTCATACACCCAAACTTGTACGCACACATTCATATACACACACTCATACACACACCCATACACACTCACACACTCTCATAATACACACTCTTCACAAACACTCATACATATACGCACATACACATACACTCTCATACACACAAACTTGTACACACACATTCATATACACACACTCATACACACACCCATACATACTCATACACACTCACACACTCTCATAATACACACTCTTCACAAACACTCATACATATACACATACACACACACTCACACACACACAAACTTGTACACATATTCATACACACACTCACATACACTGACACACACACATTGACACACATACACTCTAAAAATGCAATACATTTTAAAGAAGTACAAATGATCAATAAATATATGGGAAAATGTGTGCATTGTTTTGCAATCAAGGAAATGCAACCCAAAACTGTGTTGAGCTTTCATATCACCCCAGTCATCAAGGAACGACACACGAGGGCTGGACAGAGGCTCCGTGGTTAGGAGCACGAGCTACTCTTCGGAGGACCAGGGTTCCGTTTCCATCCTGCACCGCATAGTGCTCTGTGACTACTGCAGTTCTGTCTTCGGCTCTGGAACTGGGGCTCATCACGTTCTGTGCGACAAGACGAATCATAAGGACAAATGCTTTCTCTCATATGCAGAATCTCCATTTGAAAGGGGAAAAACATGTCAAATATGAGAGCAGGCTAGGCATGTCAACGCACACCTTTAATTCCAACACCTGCGGTTTTTTTTTTTAAGAAAAGAAACAGATGCTGGAAAGTTCTCTCAGTGGTTAAGAACACTTTCTGTTTTTTTCACAGGACTCAAGTCATGTGGTTCACACACCTGTAAACTGTCCAGGGGATGCCACTCCCTCTTCTGGCCTCCACAGCAACAGCATATACCTAGCACGTGTGTGCACCCCCGCCCCCGCCCCCATGCACACTCGTAAAGTTTTAAAAAAATAAATATTTTTAAAAAGAAAGAAATAGTATGTAGTAATAAAAAAGGTTTTGCAATAAAACATCCAGACTTTAGTCTTATTTTTTTTTTTTTTTAAATATCTTGGGAACAGGATCTCATCATGGGCTCTTTTCTTTTCTTTTCTTTTCTTCTCTTCTCTTCTCTTCTCTTCTCTTCTCTTCTCTTCTCTTCTCTTCTCTTCTCTCCTCTCCTCTCCTCTCCTCTCTTCTTTCTTTCTTTCTTTCTTTCTTTCTTTCTTTCTTTCCTTTTTTGAGATAGGGTTTTTCTGTGTAGCCTTGATATTCTGGAACTCATTCTGTAGATCAGTTTGGCCTTATACCCAGAGATCTGCCTGCCTCTGCCTCCCAAGTGCTGGGACTAAAGGTGTGTCCCCCCCACACACACACACTCCTGGCTGTTCTGGAACTCTCTATAACCCCAGGCTTTACCACCCACACTCCAGTTCCTGAATTAATGACTCTGATACTTAATTATTTATGAATAAACACTTAGCCCAGGAGCCTTTTCTCGTTTCCAGACTGTCTCGTAACTTCATTGCCCTGTTTATTCTCTTCCATGTGGGCTGCATGGTTTGTTACTTTGACCAGTTTCATACATCCCATTCTGTAGACCAGGCTGGCCTCGAACTCACAAATATATGCCTGCCTCTGCCTCCCAAATGCTGGAATTAAAGGCGTGCACCACCACCGCCCGGCCCAATTTTTTTTTTAATGTCACCTAATAGTATCTTTTTCCATGTACAAGATGGAAAATACTAACAGGTTATCTGTATGTATCTGTATTGTGAACCTATTCTAAATCAAATTTTGTGTCAAGTACATTGTATAACCATCTCACTTAAGACCAGGAGGTAAGGGCTGGAGAGATGGCTCAGCGGTTAAGAGCTCCTACTGCTCTTCCAAAGGTCCTGAGTTCAATTCCCAGCAACCACATGGTGGTTCACAAACATCGTAAGGAGATCTGACACCCTCTTCTGGTGTGTCTGAAGATAGCTACTGTGTACTTATATATAATAAATAAATAAATCTTGTTTAAAAAAAAAAAGACCAGGAGGTAAGAAATAGTATTATCCCAGATTTAGACTGGCCTATGGTGATAGAGGACTTGCCTTGGGTTTTATTCTAGCACTGGGGATAAAAAAGACCAGGGAACCCCAGCAATTTCAGACACAGACACTGAGTCTCAGAATGTTGAAATAATTATTTTGAGAATTCTTTGCTTTCTTTGTTTTAGAAAAATTCCTACTATGTAACCCAGGCTAGCCTGGAATTCCCAGTATATCCCAGGCTGGCTTTAAACAAATGACAGTTCTTCTGCTCCAGGCTCTAACGTGCTGGAATTATATCCATAAGACACCATGCCCAGCTAATATGTTTTCGATTTAAAAAAAAAAAAAGTGCCAGACAGTAGTAGCACACACCTTTAATCCCAGAACTTGGGAGACAGAGGCAGGCAGATATTTGTGAGTTCAAGGCCAGCCTGGTTTACAGAATGACTTCCTGGACAGCCAGGGCTACACAGAGAAACCCTGTCTTTAAAAAAAAAATTATATTATTCACCTTATTCCTGGGCCCATGTGGAGGTCAGAGGGAAATTTATGGATCTGGTTCTTCCTTCTACTGCGTGGGTCCTTGGTTCAAATTCAAGTTGTCAGGCCTGGCAGAGCTTTTACCTGCCTACCATCTCACCAAGCCTGAGTACTGATTTTTAACTGTTTTTTTTTTTTTTGAGGGGGAGGGAAAGACAGGGTGGCACATGTTCGTGCGCTGTCCCTGGGCTTTTACAATCTCTCTACAGTGTTCCCTGAGTGTTGCGTGTAGGGATTTGTGGTAGATGCTCCATCTGGGGCTGGACTGTGTAAATTGGAGTGTCCATAGATGCCAGTAAAGTAGAAAAGAGCCATTGGAGGAGAGGGAGGAGCTCTGGGAGGGAAACAGCAGGACACGGGAGCTGTGGTGGGAAGAGAGGAAAAAGGGAAGGAGAACTTAACTGGAGAGTGGAGAGGAAGAGTGAGATGAGGAAAGGGGGGAGGTATAAATAAATAACACTAGGGATGCTTGCAAAAGCTATAGAGACCTCTTATTTGTTATTGTTCTATTTATTAATTGTATATATGCACATATAGTATATTATAAATTATTAAAATTAAAATTTAAAATACACTATGTATTTTAAATTATAATATATTATATATTACACACACACACACACACACACACACACACACACACACAAATATATATTTGAAGTTGCCCCACATGGTAGCTTCAGGAGCCACAAACTATCTAACAAAACGTTCAGGGCCTGGAGAGATGGCTCAGTGGTTAAGAGCACTGACTGCTCTTCCTGAGTTCAAATCTCAGCAACCACATGTTGACTCTCAACCACCTGTAATGGGATCCAATGCCCTCTTCTGGTGTGTCTGAAGGCAGCTACAGTGTACTCACATAAATGAAGTAAATAAATCTTTAAGCAAACAAACAAACAAGCAAACAAAAAACTTCAGGGCCAGGCAGGGGAACCCCGGCTTCACGCAGCCCAGGAGAGTACAAAAGACCCCTGAACAGCACAGGCTGTGGTCATTGCCCTTGGCTGCCTGCCAGAATCTGAAAGTATGACCTTATTGCTGAGGACACCATACACTTGAGTCGCAAAGACTTGAAGAAATTGAGCTGGCACTGCCCTGGAAGCCCCACCCCTGAGGGCTAGTTCTCTTACTGTCAGAGCATGCTATGCAGGGTCCCAAGGGGCAGAGTTATCAACAACAACCGTAAAGCCAGCTGTAAAGCTGGGCAGGAGAACCAGGACAATGACCGGACCAGCAAGACAGCCCCAATGGTGCATTAGTGGCATTTCTATCTTGGACGTAACCAACAGCTGTCTAATTGAACATGAGCTCACTCAATTAGAAGGAACGCACTGTAAATCTAGCCCAGAATCCATACTGGAGAGGTCAAAGACACAGAGGAGAACTACCACCACCACATCACTGAAGTAGTTAAGTGCCAACTGCCATTTAGATGTGTATACTCATAGGTAAGTGTAGCTCTGACCCTCAATGAAGAAGCGTCCTTTTGCAAAAGACAGCTGGTTGTGGTGGTGCCCGCCGGTAGGATTTGCTGAAGGAGGCAGAAGCAGGAGGATTATGAGTTTGAGGCCAGCCTGGGCTACACATTTGCCAGGCGGTGGTGGCGCACGCCTGTAATCCCAGCACTCTGGGAGGCTGAGGCAGGCGGATTTCTGAGTTCGAGGCCAGCCTGGTCTACAGAGTGAGTTCCAGGACAGCCAGGGCTACACAGAGAAACCCTGTCTCGAAAAAAACCAAAATCCTTTTGTAGAAGACAGAGGCAGATAGGTCCAAGGATCAATTAAAATTTCTTATTATGTAAAATAAATCGTGCACATATGTGAGTACAGTGCCAGCTGAAGCTACAAGGGGGTGTAGACTCCCTCAGACTAACGCTGCAGGCAGCTGTGAGCGATCTGGTGTTGGAACCCGACTCAGGTCCTCTCCAAGAACTGGGTCCTCCAGTGCCCAGATAAGTGCAAACGTAATGGTTCTATTTAGGAGATAAGAAAAACAAAACAAAACAAAACAATACAAAACAAAAAACCAGCCATACTGGTACAGTGACAACGCACTGACAACCCCAGCTCTGAGAAAGCCAGGGCAGGAAATTCTCAGATTTGAGGCTGACTGGGGATTACATAGTGAGGGCCTGTCATCAAAATCTGTGATTCGGCCGGGTGATGGTAGTACTTGCCTTTAGTGTCAACAATTGGGAAGCAGAGGCAGGAGGATCTCTGTGAGTTCCAGGCCAGCTTGGTCTACATAGTCAGTTCAAGGCCACCTCAGGCTACCTAGTGAGACTCTGTCTCAAAATAATAATAATAATATTTTTTGTCAGTAATGAAATGTAAGGACATAAGAGAGGACCAGACACTCTCCAATTTCCCCATTTGTGAGCATATAAACTGCAAATTTCAGCATCTAATCCCTCTTGATTTTGATTCAGGGAGTCTTTAATGTGTCCCAAATATCCCACCTTTCTTCTGACTATGTGATACTTTTAAAGTAGTTAATCATGTTAGAATAGAATTTTGGTAATTATTGACTTGCAGAATCAATGAATATCTGTGTGTGTGTGAGAGAGAGAGAGAGGAGAGAGGAGAGAGAGAGAGAGAGAGAGAGAGAGAGAGAGAGAGAGAGAGAGAGATCGTTGCAATTACCTGAATACTCTTTCTCTTTCTTAAATTATCTTTCCTTTTATATGCTGGTGTGTGGGTCTTCACACAGGACTGCAGGTTCCCGCCTCTGTAGTGGAGCTCGGGGCTTCAGATCCCATGAAGCTCACAGGTGTTTGTGAGCTACTAACTATGGGGGCTAGGAGTCCAGTCATGTGTCCTCTGGAAGAACAGTGCATCCTCTTGACCGCTGAGCCACTCCTCCATCCCTGGAGAGCTCTTAAACAGGCTGAGATGCCAGGGGACGCCAGAGATGTTCCATACACTCTGGACTTTACCAGGGTCTTTGTTCCCCGTGTGGGCAAGTGCAATCCAAAGACCCAGTTCAACAAGCCCTCTCCCTGCAGCGGTGTCGCATCTGGGACGGTGAAGAGAGCGATCGACAAAATTTTGACACAGATAGGCCCTGTGAGCGTAAGATGTGCTTCCAAAAGAAAGCATTGCACGGTAGAAATATGCAGAGCTGCAGCGCTCACTCTGGGAATATTGTTGCTTAAATTGTCCCTAACTGTCACTGAAATCAGGCCACCATCTGCTCTGGGAAGCTTAAATTGTATTGCCAATTCTCTTCCTATGGTTCTCTTTTCCAGAATCCATGACAACCCTTGCCGTTCTTTTACGATAATCCAGTCAAGCGTTGCTTACCCAACCATTGCTCTTACTTTTATTTTTTAATTTTTTAAAGATTATTTATTTTATGTATGTGAGTAGACTGTAGCTGGACAGATGGTTGAGAGCCTTTACGTGGTTGCTGGGGATTGAACTTAGGACCCCTGCTTGCTCCAGTCAGGCCCTCTCACTCCGGTTAACCTTGTCCACTCAGTCCCTGCTTGTTCCAGCCTAAAGATTTATTTATTATTATATGTGAGTACACTGTAGCTGTCTTCAGACACACCAGAAGAGGGCATCAGATCTCATTACAGATGGTTGTGAGCCATCATGTGATTGCTGGGATTTGAACTCAGGACCTTTGGGAGAGCAGTCAGTGCTCTTACCCACTGAGCCATCTCACTAGCCCAACTCTTACTTTTATTAACTTTCTGTATCCTTGGGGCTGGAGAGATGGTTCAGTGGTTAAGGGCACTGGCTGCTCTTCCAGAGGTTCAATTCCCAGCACCCAGCTCGTAGCTGTCTGTAGCTTCGGGATCTGACACTGTCACAGACACTCGTGCAGGTAAAACACCAATATACATTAAAAAAAATCAGCATCCTTGGTAGAATTCGCAAGGCAGTTAATTGTATCAGCAGCTCTGAATTTGCTCGCACAAACTCGACCCCGGAACAGTTGTAAGATGCCATATGGGGTGGTTGCTGGGATTTGAACTGATATTTTCTGAAAGAGCAGTGTTCTAAAACACAAAGCCATCTCTCTAGGCAAACCAGTTGCTCTTTCAGTTAAATCATTGCCATTCTTGATTTTATTTTTTTATTCCTTGTAAAAAATACACTCTGGGTCATACATGAATCTTCCCTGCTTTTATATGAACATTAAAAGAGTCCCTTTCCAGCACTTGGGAGGCAGAGGCAGGTGGATCTCTGAGTTCGAGGCCAGCTTGGTCTACAGAGTGAGTTCCAGGATAGCCAGGGCTACACAGAAAAATCCTATGTGAAAAAAAAAAACAAACAAAAAACAAAAAACAACAAAACAAAACAAAGCAAGTGAGCAAACAAGAGTCTTTGTTTTCCATAGAATCATGATTTGATGCTAACATTGTGTGTTTCCTAACTTTCTGTTTGCATCAGTTCTATTTTATGTACCCCGCCCCGCCCCAGCAGGTAACATGCCCTCTGGAGGCGTGAGTTCAGATCCCGGCATCCACATGAAAGCCAGGTGTGGCAGCACCCGCCCGCAGCGCTATGCTGGCAGATTAGGCATAGGTGGACGGCAGGGCCTGCTGTTCGGTCAGTCTAGCTCGCACAGTGAGCTCTGGCTCAGAGCGAGAACCCCGCCTCAGAATCTAACGTGGAGAACGACAGAGGATGATGACGCCGCTGAGCTCCACACGTGCATGCACAGTGCCAGTGGACCTGTGCACACCTGTGTACACATACACACAAAGGAGGTGTATGTATGTGTACAATTTTACATCAATAGAGGAAACAATTCTCTATGCTGTTCCCACTACCATTCATGGTAACTCCTATGTTTGCTGAGACAGAAACAAAATATTAGGAAAGGATACATAATGATGCGTTTGATGCCTGATACGCATCACAATCTTTTAAGTATAACTCAGGTTACGTTTTTAATTTGGAAGTTGGTGGTAAGACAGGAGCTCATGTAGCCCAGGCTTGCTTCAAACTCCATGTATAGCCAAGGATAACCCAAAACCTTCCTTCTTTCACCTCCCAAACACTGGGAGGGATCACAGACCTGCACATGCCCAGTTTCACTCGGGTTATTTTGGATGAAAGGTTGTTTAGCACCATCAAAGATAGGGAAACTGCCAGCCCGCGGCCCGGGGAGAAAAGCAAGACCCTAACTCAAAGCGATTGGACAAATTGAAAACCGCACACACCATTATCAGCCACTCGTAAAAAAAGCAAGAGTAAGGGCTCGAGGGGAAAGATGCTCAGTTTGTTAACAGGAAGCGACGGGCTCTTTGTGCCTATTTATATAAACAGCATTGCTCCTTCCTTCTTGGTCTCTGCCCAGAAGTCGGCCTCCTTGGTAATGCTTGACTGGTCATTAAAAAGGAAGGGGGTGGGGTGTACAGAAGGAGGAGGAAGAGTCTCAAAACTACTGTGGCCACCTGTCACTCTCTTATAGAGAAACTTAGCTTGACACTTTCTCTGATGTTTGGTTAGTGAAAATACAAGGGGTCTATTTTTACCCAAAGGTTCTCTCTCTCTCTCTCTCTCTCTCTCTCTCTCTCTCTCTCTCTCTCTCTCTTCCTCCCCCCCTTTCTTAATTTCTTCTTATTATTTTTTTTAATTTCTGGAGATCATACCCAGGGTATTGCATTTATATGACCCTAGGCATCTTTTTATCTTTTTTGTTTGCTTGTTTTTTGTTTTGTCTTGTTTTTCGAGACAGGGTTTCTCTGTGTAGTCCTGGCTGTCCTGGAACTCACTCTGTAGACCAGGCTGGCCTCGAACTCAGAAATCTACCTGCCTCTGCCTCCTAAGTGTTGGGATTACAGGCATGCGCCACCACGCCCGGCTCTCCTTTTTATCTTTTTAAAAATAAATTTTGAAGTCCAGAAGTGGTGACATGCACCTTTAATCCCAGCATTTAATCCCAGTCCGAGGCAGGTGGATCTCTGTGAGTTTGAAACCAGGCTAGTCGACAAAGCAAGTTCCAGAACAGTCAAGGCTGCACAGAGAAATCCTGTCTCAAACAAAACCAAAAGTAAACCAAACCAAACCAAAAAAACAAACAAACCAAACAATTAAACAAAACAAGAGAACACAGAGAGAAACTCAAACACACACACACACACACACACACACACACACACACAAAACCCATAAAGAACAAAACAAACGAAAAAGTTCAACCATACAACAAAACAAAGCAAAAACACAAAAACACACCACACCAAAACAAACAAATAATACAATTTGACTAAGTTGCCCAGACAAAGTTTAAGCTTAAGATGCCTGGACTCAGCCTCCCGAGGAGCTCGGAGTATAGGCTGTCCCCCCAGCTCTGCCTAGTTGTACGTTATGCCAATGGCTCGTATGGGATCTGCCTAAAGCAGCACACAGACAGGCCTGCCTCCTCTCCCCTGCACTTTGGGTCTCCTTCCATTTCACCCCAAGTTTCCACATCTTTCAGGGAAGCTTTCTCTTTGAATCTGGAATTTGAGAGCTCCAGTCTGCTCCCCCCGGTTTGCCTCACTGTCCTGGTGCCTGCCTGTCGCGAAGCCCTTCCAATTCCTCATCTGTTTCCTCTGAGAGTCTGCCTTCTCCTCACTGCGCCCCAGACACTTCAGGAAGAAGGAGGAGCCAGCTGACTGTGCCTCCCGGGCCTGTGTCCAGACTTTGGCAAGGCATGGCTGTGGCTAAGACCGCTCTGAAGTCAAGTGGGAGGAGCTTGTGGTTAACAGCAGGTACTGCTTGATGTCACCACAAATTAACTGGCATGGCAGGGACACCAGCTGGATCTGTACGAGCGTCCCCTGAGTCAAAAGATCACCAAGGGAGAGTGTGCACAGAGCTCCAGAGAGTTCACACCTGAGCTTCAAGACTGTATTCATTCAGGAAGAAAAGAGAACGTTCTTTAATCTTAGGCGAGGCACAAGAAAGGTATAAAGGGATCAGCTCGATTTGGGATGAGAAAGTAAGGACAAATTTTATGGGGTGCTAGAGGAGGCTGTTTCTACTCAGGACACCAGGAAAGCGTCCAAACTCTGAAAGAGACCATCCCCTCTAAAGATATTTCCAAGATCCCAGGAACAAAGTGAATTTTTGAATGTCTTCTAGACTAAACATTAAGTTTTGACACATTATTTTGAATTACACACATCTGTGGAGTGTAAGGGCGTAATGGATTCATATGTACAGCATACAGTGTACACCAAAGCAGTCCTCTCCTTAAACACGCTTTTAAAGGGCCCCACCAAAAGCATAGTAAGTGTATACACATTTATGAAGCACGTGTGCTATTTCCTCTTACAAACTTTATTTATTCGCTGTGTGTGTGCATGCCCACGCGTGCACCCCGGTGAAGGTCAGGGTATGACTTGAGCGAGCCTATTCTCTCTTTCTGATATATGGGCTCTGGGGATGGAACTCAGGTCTCAGGCTAGGTGACAAGCTCCCTTGCTGATTAGGCCATGGCCCACACATGATATTTCAATACATGCATATGGCATGCAGTGATCAAATCAGAATCATGTCTGTATCGTTACTTTGTATTTAAAAGCCTTATGAAAAGATTCTTATTTTAAAGAACTATTTTATTTATGTGTGTATGTTTGTGTAAAAGTATGCTAAGTGTGTACGGGTGCCTGTACAGGCCAGAAGAGGGCGTCAGGGGAAGGGAACTGAACTCAGAGAGGAGGAGGTGTCTTTTTTTTTTTTTTTTTTTTTTTTTTTTTGGTTTTTCGAGACAGGGTTTCTCTGTGTAGTTCGGGCTGTCCTGGAACTCACTTTGTAGACCAGACTGGCCTCGAAATCGGCCTGCCTCTGCCTCCCAAGTGCTGGGATTAAAGGCATGCGCCACCACCACCTGGCAAGTAGGAGGTGTCCTTAACCCAGCTCTTATTTGTCTTATTATTTTATATGTATGTTATTTTATTTGTATATATTATTTTATATGTATACAGTTTGCCTGTATACCATGTGGGGGGCTGGTGCACGGAGACACCTGAAGAGAGTGCTGGAAACCCTAGAACTGGAGTTACAGATGGCTGTGAACCACCACAGGATCCTGTAAATTGAACCTGAAGCCTTAGGAAGAGCAGCCAGTGCTTTCAGCCACTGAGTCCTCTCTCCAGTCCCAGGTTTCCCTAATGTGTCTGCAATATGCATGTGATCTATCTATCTGTATCCCGTTGTATTTAACTCTAGAGGACTGTGCATGCGTAGGGGTTTTTTCAAGCTTTTTTTTTCTCTAATCAGTTCTGCATACTCTGAAATTCTGAATTGCTTCTTATTAGCAAGATTCTGCCCCTTGGTTAGCTACTTTTCTCAGCACCATAGGACTCCAACTCCTGGAATCATCATAGCCCAGTTCTCGTTAGAATTCCAATGGCTTTTACAGAAAATGGTTTTTTCCAGACAAGAGCGTTTATGATATATAATTAGTCATTTATTTAAGATGGGCGTGTGTGTGGCCCAGTGATAGAGGTTGTGCCTGGCAGGCTATGGGCTTGGTATTAGCGCCAGCAGAAAAGGGGGAGACATTTTATTCTAGCATAGTGTGGACTGCTTCCAGTGTCTTGGATAAAACAGACACGGATTGTATTGTGATTTGGGCTGAATCTGTATCTAGGCTTCAAGCAATGTAACTAATGTGTTTATAACCTGAGAACCACAGAATCAAAACGTCACCCCAACAGACATTTAAACTGTTTGTGTTAGAGGTGAGGGTGTTAATCTGGGATCCAAAAGAGAACAGTGTTATCTGAGGTGACAGAGCTGTCTATATAGCTTACTCTATAGAGTGAGGATAAGGGCATGGTGTCTGTAGCTAGGTGTGGGAACACACACCTGTAATCCCAGCAGGGGCTGAGGCAGGGAGACTACTCAAAGTCAGGTTGCTCTGCCTAGTGAGTTCCACACGGGTCAGGCAGGGTTATATAGCAAGATCCCATCTCAAATAAAATAAAATAAAGTGAAGTGAAATAAAATAAAAATAAAATCATCAACAATAAAGAATGTGTGCGGTCTGGCATGGTGTTTCTGTCACCTGTTTTTTTTTTTTTTTTTTTTGGTTTTTCGAGACAGGGTTTCTCTGTGTAGCCCTGGCTGTCCTGGAACTCACTTTGTAGACCAGGCTGGCCTCGAACTCAGAAATCCGCCTGCCTCTGCCTCTCAAGTGCTGGGATTAAAGGCGTGCGCCACCACGCCCGGCTTGTCACCTGTTCATTTTAAACGTCGGGTAAGCCATCTGCCAAGGTTAAGAGTCAGCTAGGTGTGCTTTGTGGTCTATACCTCAAGCCAGGGCATTCTAGGACCATTTGCACCATACACTCTGCAAAGAAGCCAGGTAAGCAGAGACCACACAGGAAGTCCTGACTCCACAAAACCCCTGAAGGCAACGGCATTGGTTAGCGCGAGCTTGGCTGCTCTGTGGAGGGGGGGGCTGGACCCTGTGCTGCCAGAAATGGAAGAGATGAGTTTATGTTCCTTCACTAATTCCCGATTAGACAACCTGCCCAAGAAATTATATTGGAAATTATGTGCCAAGTTCATACCTGATATAGCATACAGCTTTCTCATTTCTGCCCCAGACTCTGACTCTAGCATGGGTCAGCATTTGGGGTCTTTCTGATTGCCAATAAGTCTATAATTCTTGAGTCTCTTGGGAACTCTTCTGGGATGCCCCACCCCCCTCCAAAACATGCCCATGACCATTCTTTTTGCGTTTTAAAAAGTGACATATTTTTATGTGTATTTTCCACATGTATGTGCATGTGCTATTTGCAGACAGTGCACACAGATGGCAGAAAATATTGCCGGGCCATGGTGGTGGCACACGCCTTTAATCCCAGCACTTGGGAGGCAGAGGCAGTCAGATTTCTGAGTTTGAGGCCAGCCTGGTGTACAGAGTGGGTTCCAGGACAGCCAGAGCTACACAGAGAAACCCTGTCTCGAAAAACCAAAAACAAAACAAAACAAAAACAAAAACAAAACAAAACAAAAAAAAATTCAGGTCCTCTGGGACTTGACTGTGAGCCACCATGCGGGTGTTGGCTGGGAACTGAACCCAGGTCCTATGGAAGAACATCCAGTGTTCTTAACCACTGAGCCAACTCTCCTACCCCGCCCATAACCTTCCCCATCAAGAAGGCAAATTTTAGGGCAAGCCATGCATGATGGTGAAAGTGAGTGTAGAAAGTAAGTATACGTAAATGAGGAGGAGTTAATCTAGGAACCTTCCAGAAGGAAGTTCTGTGGCTGGCCAGAACTGACAGAGCCTCTTGCAAGCTCCTATCTGTCTCTGGCATATTTAATAATTAAAATCATTACTGTAGGAGATGGGGTGTAGCTTACTAATGGAGCATTGACTAGCATGTACAAGGCTCTGAGCTCAATTCATAGCACCATTAAAAAAAAAAAAAAGAGGGCTGGAGAGATGGTTCAGCGGTTAAGAGTGCCACTCTTCCGATGGTTGTGAGTTCAAATCCCAGCAACCACATGATGACTCACAACCATTTGTAGTGAGATCTGATGCCCTCTTCAGGTGCGTCTGAAGACAGCTACAGTGCACATACATATAATAAATAAATAAATCTTAAAAAAGAATATTAACCTAAAAGTTTTTGTTTTCTTTTCTGAGAGTGGGGTCTCACATAGCCCATACTGCCCTCAAATTTGATGTATAGTCAAAGATGAACTAAGGTTCTGATCTTCCTGCACTACCATGCTCAATTCTATACCATCAAACCCAGGGCTTCACACGTTAGGTAAGTTTTCCGCCAATCGAGCCTCACATCCCAGCCCCTTTCCACTGTGGGGACCGAATGTTGAGTGTACCTAAGTCACGTGGTCATCCTATGGCCACTTTGTCTAAGATACCGGAAATCAGCAAACCCGTACAACAATATAGACAATGTATTGTCAATACTGCAAAATAAGACCAACGCTGCCAGTTCCGGGGGAAATTATAGAGTAGGGTAGGAAGCCGGGCTATTGCAAAGGGCTTAGTTTAAAAATACATGTCTACGGGACAGATGGCAGCGGCTGGAGGAGACGGAATTTCTGATTCCCTCATCCACACTTTCTTCTTTCTTCCTTGGTGATCACAGGCCATCGGGTCTCTGCAGATTCATATTTTCGCAGGGAGGAAGGCGGAAGTAGTTGGAGCGGCGGAGTCGCCGCGGAGGCAGGCCTGCCATCTGCCGGCAAAGCTCATCTAGAGGAAACACAGAGCATTGTGGGAAGATGCTGGACAGTAACAAAGGCTCTTGTTTCAAGGGAAGGAGAAGACGATTCAGTGTGGGTATCATAAAAATGAAGGAGGAAGAGATGCGGGTAAAGACCTCAGTGTTGCCCCTGGCTGGGTACTTGCCACTTTCTAGAAAGTGTCTAACCTTCTCTAACCTCTGAGCCTCATTCTCCCTTTCTGTAAAAAAGCATTCATTCGAAGCCGGGCGTGGTGGCGCACGCCTGTAATCCCAGCACTTGGGAGGCAGAGGCAGGCGGATTTCTGAGTTTGAGGCCAGCCTGGTCTACAGAGCGAGTTCCAGGACAGCCAGGACTACACAGAGAAACCCTGTCTCAAAAAAAAAAAAAAAAAAAAAAAAAAAAAAAAAAAGCATTCATTCACTCCTGGCTTAACGGAGTGTTTGTGAGGGCTGAAATGAAGCAACCAGAGCAAAGTTAGCTTCCTTGACGTCCCCAGCTCCCGGTTCAGGTGGCGAATCTGAGTAGAAAAGTGAGGCTCAGTCCCTTGCCTGCCTTGGGTGTTTACAACCGCTCAGTGCAGTAAATCCCCGAGGTACCTGAAAGTGCCTAGAGTCCCAAACACTCCGAGTCAATGGCAAGGTGTTTCCCTCGCAGGTGGCTTGCACAGAGCCAATGGGGGAAAGCGGCGAGTTTCCTTCTGCGAAGTCAACTACAGCTCTTACTCACAACCCCAGGGCAGGGCTGGGGGCTGAGTCAAAAGTGTCCCTGTCTGTGGTGGCGCCTCTGACCGCAGCCGCGCTCGGGGCTGTCCACCGGGAAGGTGAGAAGAGTGTGTGTTCCCACAGTGCACGGTCTACAGCCGCACGTTCTGGAGCCTTGAAAAATGATTCTTTTAGCATCTTCCCACTTTCCTCTACCTCGGAGGTCTCATAATAGCAGCGTAGGTGGGATTTCCAGAGTTGTTGGAATGTTTATAATGTAGTCGCTCTCTAAGCACCCTACCTGTTCCGTTTATGGAATCTGTTCAGGCTCTACTGTCTCCAAACATGTGTGCGCGTGTCTGTGTTCTTTCTAGAGCACATGACTGGAGTTCAGCGTGGCCACTGAGCCTGTTATTTGAACTGATGGCTTGGCTACTCCCCAGAACTTCCAAAAGATGACTTTTAAAACAGCCTGAGAGGGGCCAGAGAGAGCGAGCTCAGGAGTTAAGAGCACAGGCTGCTCTTGCAGAGGACCCAGGTTCAGTTCCCAGCATCCACATGGTGGCTAACATCCATCTGTAACTACGGTCCCAGGGGCCTTAATACCTTCTTCCTCTGACCCCCATGGGTGAATGCTCACGTGTACATACACACATGTGAGCAAAACGCTTATACACAAAAGATTTTTTTAAATCTAAAAATTGACGTTTTTGTTTGTTTGTTTTCTTTTCTTTCTTTCTTTCTTTTTTTTTTTTTTTTTTTTTTTTTTTTTTTTTTTTTTTTGGTTTTTCGAGACAGGGTTTCTCTGTGTAGCCCTGACTGTCCTGGAACTCACTCTGTAGACCAGGCTGGCCTCGACCTTAGAAATCCGCCTGCCTCTGCCTCCCAAGTGCTGGGATTACAGGCGTGCGCCACCATGCCTGGCTCAAAAAAAAAAAAAAAAAAAACCTGACGTTTTAAAACACCTTGAGCTTCATGAAAGAGAGTTGGGGTTGCAGACTAGTGGGGGAGGGATCTGGGGTACCTGGTTAGGACTTAGTTTATTTAGCAGCTTCTGAGAGGGGCTGAAGGAAGCCATGGGAGGTGCCCAGCACCCCCTTAGGAGCCAGACCTCGGATCGGACAGCATCATGCTCTGTCTGCCTCTCGTAGTTGTCCCTGCCCACTGACCACCCAGGCATCGTCTTACCTTTCATAGCTTCGTGTTCTTTACATACAAGTCGAGAACAGATCTCATTATTGATGATGTACATGCGCCGTAGACTGCCGTGGTCCCAAGGTCATGGAGAAGGAAGGAGACAGAGACGGTGGTGAGAGGGAGCCAGGGAGCCTCTTCAGTTCCTTATTCTCCACTGTCCTCCCTTTGTCTAGACTTTTCTTTCTTAAAATTTATCTATTTACTTATTTCAAATGTAGGAACGCTCTATCTGCACAGACACCTCCGTGCCAGAAGAGGGCATCGGATCCCATTACAGATGGTTGTGATGGGAATTGAACTCACGACCTTGGGAAGAGCAGCCAGTGTTCTTAACCACTGAGCCACCTCTTCAGCCCCTAGATATTTCTTTTCTTAAGTATATGATTTTTTTTTAAAAAAAAGTCTTTCCCTCGCCAGAATATAGGAGATAGACATGGTTTTAATGATAAAGGTGAAATAGAAAGAAGCATTGATTACTCGTCTCAGGGGCACGTCACCTATGTCACATCTTAGCTCCTGCCTGTTGCTTTGCACTTCAGAGCTGAGCCTGTCTCTTCAGCTGACAGGCGGCTATGGCAGCACAGCGGTGTCTCTGGCGGTCTCTCTTCCTACAGCCCTCGCCTCCACAGGCCTCTGTTAGACCGTTTTGTGGATACCTCAACCCAGACTCCAGGCCCTAGGCAGCACCTTCAGGGACAGCTAAAGGGGACACACTAACAGCCTCTGTCCCATCCAAGCCTGCCATGCTGTGGCGGTGTTCATTAGTCACGGACACAGGCGTTACCATCATGGAAGGCGGGATCTCTTACCTGGTGAAGCAGGCCTGGTGCACACACTGTCTGACTGGCCGGTGGACAGAGTACAGTCTTGTACAAGCAAACTTCTCATCCCGGCACTCTGCTCAACACAAAATAATAGCGATGTCCAAATAGAAATAGCACAGACAGCCGGGCGGTGGTGGCGCACGCCTTTAATCCCAGCACTTGGGAGGCAGAGGCAGGCAGATTTCTGAGTTTGAGGCCAGCCTGGTCTACAGAGTGACTTCCAGGATAGCCTGGGCTACACAGAGAAACCCTGTCTCGAAAAACCAGAAGAAAAAATAAAAAGAAAAAGAAAAAAAAGAGAAAAGAAATAGTACAGACATTAAGGACTAAAGGCCTGGATGAAGGGAGACAGAGTGAAGGGAGATGGAGTGACCGATACACAAATCAGTGTATTTTGGGGCATGTCTTTCTTGCTTGCCAAAAAACAGATGGAGAGGAAGCTAACTCACATGAAATTTAGGTAATTTGCTACCTGGAAGCAGAAGTAGGTAAAATAATCTTTGAGTAGTCATCTAGGAAAAAAAACTTAGTCTTTCTAGGACTATTCGGGTATTGACAGGAAACGTGACATGAAGCCCGATGGTCTCTTTCTGAAGAATGAGACTTCTCAGGTATGCCTCCTTTGCTCTGTTCTCAGACATAGCTGCTGGTCAGAATTACCAGCAAGTTACAGGAATCATCACGTCCACGGTAACATGGAATCTGCAGTCAAACTGATTTATCTCCTAATTCATTAATCACCAAATAAAGTCCAAAGTTAGTTTAGGGAGAGGGTGGTTTGAGGACCAGACAATGGTGGTTGTGTCTTTTTTTCCTGTGACTTTTAAGATAGAAGACCATTTATAAAAGAAAGAAGATGGATTTGGGGGAGTAAAGAGCCTAATATGCCAGGCAGTGGTGGCGCACGCCTTTAATCCCAGCACTTGGGAGGCAGAGGCGGGCGGATTTCTGAGTTTGAGGCCAGCCTGGTCTACAGAGTGAGTTCCAGGACAGCCAGAGCTACACAGAGAAACCCTGTCTGAAGAAGAAGAAGAAGAAGAAGAAGAAGAAGAAGAAGAAGAAGAAGAAGAAGAAGAAGAAAAAGAAGAAGAAGAAGAAAAGCTCAAGAAAATACGTGTATAAAGATCATAGGGCTGGAGAGATGACTCAGCAGTTAACAGCACTGGCTACACTTCCAGAGGTCCTGAGACCAATTTTCAGAACCCACAGGGCGGCTTACATCTGTTATAACTAGTTCTGTGGGATCTGATGTCCTCTTCTGGTATACAGATGTACATGCAGACAAAACACCCATATACATAAAGTACATGAAAAATAAATCTTAGAGACACAGACAGACAGACACACACATAGACACACAAACACAGAGACAGAGAGAGAAGACAGGCTATGGTGGCTCACACTTTGTTTTTTGTTTTTGTTTTTGTTTTTGTTTTTGTTTTTGTTTTTGTTTTTTTAGGTTTTTCCGAGACAGGGTTTCTCTGTGTAGCCCTGGGTGTCCTGGAACTCACTCTGTAGACCAGGCTGGCCTTGAACTCAGAAATCCACCTACCTCTGCCTCCCAAGTGCTGGGATTATAGGCGTGGGCCACCACGACAGGCTATGGTGGCTCACACTTTGAATTCTAGCCCTCAGGAGGCAGAGGAAGGCAGATCTCTGAGTTTGAAGACAGCTTAGTCTACAGAGAGTTCCAGAACAGCCAGGGCTACGGAGAGAAACCCTGTCTCGAACAGAACCTAACTCTGTCAGAAAAAGAGAGACAGAGAGACAGAGACAGACACAGAGACACAGAGACAGAGACTATCATAGGGCTGGAGAGATGTATTAGTGGTTAAGAACACTGGCTGCTCTTCCAGAGGACTCTACACCTGTTCACGGCACCTACACCAGTGACTCTGATGCCATCTTCTGGTCTCTACAAGTACCGCACGTATGTGGTACACAGACACACATTCAGACAAAACACCCATGTACATACAATGAATAAGTAAATAGATAAATAATAATAACCATACCTGCAGTAGTATTTTTGTCAACAGCTGAGTCTGGAAGGGAGACATTTTATTCAGTTATTAACAATTCTACAAGTCATCACCTCTGTAACTACCATGTGCTTTATTCCACTCGTACCCAATCACGATCCTCAGAAATAAGGACCAAAGGAACTGAAGGCTCTTAGTAACTCCTGAAAGGAGACCCACATCCAGCTGATTTCAGCTGCACAACAAAGAGATGAAGAATCCTGGCTTTCGCCTTTCTGTAGTGGCGAGTTGAGGGATTTGGTGAATTAAAAGTATCATTAGTGAAAAGAAATCACAGCGGTGTGTGCCTAAGTTTAACCCCAGCACCCAGAGGCAGAGATGGGTGGATCTCTATGAGTTCAAGGCCAGTTTGGTCTGTAGAGCACCAGGGCAGCCAGGACTGCTAGTGAGATCCGGCCTCAACAAAACAAATGGATCCAGAACTTTTTTTTTTTTTTTTTAAGATATGGGAGGTCTCTCTATGTGTCCCAGATTGGTTTCAAAACCCTGATTCTCCTGCCTCTGCCTCTTGGATACCTGGGATTACAAAAAGGTACCACTATATTCAGCAGTGCGTGAAAATTATTAGAAATACAAGACAAAGGGCCTAGTACCCAGAAGGCCTCCTCCCAGAGCTGAGCAGAGGAGACCGAGGTCTCTTCTCCATGAGACGAGGTATGGAATCACTGCCTCTTTGACGAGAGGTTTGGGGTAAAGAATAGGAGGGCCAGGTTCATAGCCCAAACTGGCCGTTGTGTAAGCTGATATGTGCTTAGTTTACAGGAAGGAGTTAATTCATCAAGGAATCATAGCATCTGGAGAGTCTCTGGGAAGACATCACTGGAGAGCCATTAATAGAAAGAAAGATAGGGAGGATAGGGAGAGGCCAGATAAAAATTATTTTGTGTATGGGTGCTCTGCCTGCATGTGTAGCTGTATACCTCATGTGTGCAGTGCCTAAGGTGGACAGAAGAGGGCACTGTACTCCCCACTCCCTTCCAGAAGACTGGAGTTAGAGATGGTTGTGAGTCACGTTATGTGCTCACAGACATAGACAGGGTTATGTGCATGCTCACACTAGAACCCAGGTCCCTTTGGAAGATATCTCAATCACTGAGTCATTCCTCCAGCCCCTACTGTATGTCTTCAGATACATCCCCGTGCTGATTAAGTCCCAATCCTGTGTTTCTAATTCGGACCTCATTCTTTAAACTCAGAATACACAGGACTAACCGGTGTCTTGCGTGGGTTATTGCCCTTGTGGGAGATTTTTTTTTTTTTGAGACAGGGTTTCTCTGTGTAGCCCTGGCTGTCCTGGAACTCATTCTGTAGACCAGGCTGACCTCGAACTCAGAAATCCGCCTGCCTCTGCCTCCTGAGTGCTGGGATTACAGGCGTGCGCCACCACCGCCCTGCCGTGGGAGATTCTTTTAATTCAACAATCCATTACTAGCTGGAGTTACTCTTCAGTTGAATGGCATCGCAGCCACCCAGCATGGCTGGCAACTGGCTGTCGTCACGGTCACCACACTGCTGACACTTCACTCCTGTTTGGTGGCCTCTGCCCAGCACATCCTTTCCTAGGACTCCTGCTTCTGAGATCCCGGCTGCTCCTGGTTAAATCCCTCGGCTTTCTGGCTCAAGGCAGGAGCAGAAGTGGACTGGGGTAATGAAAATGAGGGCGGAGAATGATCTTCCCCGTGCTCAAAACTGATTAAAACCTTTTACCTAAAGCCCCCTCTCAGGTTTCCATGCCCACCCTACGCCTTTACACTCACAGTTGCTTTCCCCATCCCCACCCCCTGCTTAGGGAGTCCCCTTCTACCCACGTGATTGGCTCTCCCATTTGTCTTTCAAGAAAAGCATCCAGTCAGTGGAATCCTGCGGCATCCTCAAGAACACTTCCTGTCTCCCACAGCTTCCCTTTGCCTAACCCCACTGACAGATCGCTTTTTGTGGAGCTGTGGAAATACACGGAATCTATTGTCTTTTGGACAAAAGATACAAGGTGGAAGAAATTCACTTTTGTTAGCTTCTAAGTTTATGACACATGGCAGCTGGCTTTCAAAACCTCTTTGTTAGAAGCAACCTAGGAAGGTGTGATGGCGTGCACCTTTAACCCCAGCATCCGGGAGGCAGAGGCAGAGGCAGGCTGATCCCCGTGAATCTGAAGCCAGCCTGGTCTACGGAGTGAGTTTCAGGCCAGCCAGGGCTACAGAGGAATATCCTTTCTCAAAACAAAATAAAAAGCAATAACCACCAAATACAACAGGAGGTGCGGTTCAGTGTGGAGCGCATGCGTAGTGTGCACGAGGTCCAGCTCCATCCCTAGAAACAGCAGCAAGAAGTCTAGGCTCTATCTTCTTTCCTTCCATCCTATTTCTTGTTCTCTAAAAAGCCTCGTTTCGTCCGCGTGCTACCATCGGCTTTGTCCTTCACTAGTTTGCTTATTTATCTTGCCTTTACCCAGTGAGTCTTGGAAACCTTGAAAGATCTCGTTTCGGCATTTCGTATGCCAAACTGCACAATTCATGCTTGCCAGGGTTCAAAACTGCCATGGATTGAAAGTAAATGGCCAGAAGGATGTATTGTACAAACTGTAGGTCTGTTTAAGATACTCCAGCGGCTGTCTTGCCTTCCATACGAGCTCTGGGGAACGCCCAGAGTGGCCCTGGTGGCCCTGGGATCCCAGATCTGAACTCACCCAGGTCATCTGTGGAAGGTGTGATATCAGCCAGAGCTGAAAAGGTACAAAAGAACAGGGTGTGAGAAGGACCTTGAATTGCAAGGGAACGAACGGGTAGCAGCCCGAGGGGGCGTGGCGATATCAGAGGGGGTCAAGGTACAAGCCCAGGGGAAGGAGATTTGGAGTAATTGGGAACACTTTTGAACGAATATTACTGCTCTTAAACATACTTATCTTTGAACATCTTTAATATACAGGGCTTTTAAAAATATGCATTGATGGTTTGCTTGCCCACAAGTCTGTGTGAAGGTATCAGTTTCCCTGGAACTAGAGCTACAGACAGTTGTGAGCTGCCTTTTGGATGCTGGGATTGAATGAACCCCGGTCCTCTGGAAGGACAGTCAGTGTTCTTAACCACTGGGCCATCTGTCCTGCCCCATATACCTCTAATTTTAGCTATTTATCCACACTGTTCCCTCTTCTTATTTTATTTTACATTCATTTGTTTATTCTGTGTATGTATCTGTCCACATGTACACAGATGTGCGTGCACGTGTTACAACGCATGCATGTGGAGGTCAGAGGACAGTTTTTGGAAGTCTGTCCCCTTCTACCATGTCAAATTAAGTTCCTTGGGTGTGGTAGCAAGCGCCTCTCCATGCTGAACCACCTTGACAGCCCTTCTCCCTCCTCTCAGGTAACTAGCAAGCATCTCTCTCTCTCTTTTATATCACTGCTAGCCCTTGATCCCACAGCCATATTTTTTCCAGAGCCAGAAATACGGGATTAACTCAGGAGCTGGAATAAATATCATCAATATTCCAAGATCACGCTGCTTCTTAAGAACTTTAGTAAGCATCACCTGTATCATCTGTAGAAGGATCATTCACCAGATCTGCAGAGACACAAAACAGGGAAGGGAAGGGATAGGGTGAGGGTTAGAGCCGCGGGACACGGGGCTGAGTAGCTAAAGGAGAGAGGGTTGGGAAAAAGACAGGCAGACTCAGGCAAACCAGCTGCAGGGACTTCCCCAGAGAAACAGAAGGGATATAGTACGGCTGGGCACCTTTGGACTGATGGTGGCCACTAAGAAAGGCTAAAGGGTGCCGTGTCACCTCTTCTCTGGACAGATGTCACCCTTAACCCTTTCCATCCCCAGTGGGAGTAAGTAAACTCGGCAAAGCAGGCTGACTTACTAGGGTCGTCTGTGAATGTCTCAGGCACATCATCTGAAAAAAAGAACAGAATTTTTTGGGCATCCCACCCTTCCACTTCTGACGAGTGAAACTCTTCAGCACAGCACCCAAAGCTCAGCTCTGAAGGCCCCGGGGCTGCTTTCCTTTGCCTGCCTGTCAGAACTGAGATGGGTTTTCAGTGCTGCCCGGCCAGGGAGATTTGCCTTGCCAAGCTCCACCGCAGGGAATCCTGTTGTCCACTTCAGCCTTTTCTTCAAGTCTGGAAATACGCTTCGAGTCGCTGGATAAAGTGATTTACTCCCAAATAAGTAAGCAAGTAAATAAGAAAAATAAAATGAAAAATAAGTTAAACCATTACACATAAATACCTCTAAATGACTAAGTAATTGGTGACATTTTTGCAATTTCTTTTTGGAGGCAGGGTCTCGTCTCAGGTGGTCCAGGCTGGTCTGCAACTCATCATGTAGCAGGGAATGATCTTGAACTCCTAATCCTTGTCTCTGACTCCAAATAATAAGCATGAGCTCCCACACCTAGTTATGTGGTGTTGGGGATCGAACCCAGGGCTTTGCAGACTTGGTAACCACATTACCAGGCAGGCTACGGTTCCATCCCTGAAGTATCTACTTAAAGCAAAATATCAGTGGTATTATGATCATTTTTATTTTGAGACAGGGTCTTGATTGGAAGCCCAAACTCACCTGAAATTAAAAATCCTCCTGTCTTAGCCTTCCAGATGCTGGGATCTTAAATGTGAATTCACTTAGGCTTGCATTGTAGTGTGTGTGTGTGTGTGTGTGTGTGTGTGTGTGTGTGTGTTAAACTGGGGAGTAACTCAGAGCTTCACACATGCTAAGCACGGCTTCTAACATGCTAATGTGTATATTCAAATGTGTCTGGCTCAAAAAGTGTATATTTTTATTATACACGTTAAGGTGCACAATGTGATCTTTTTGATATACACATATAAAATAATTACTGTAATCAAGCAGTCAGATTAATGAACTCAGCTCCTCACACAGTTACCTTTTGTATATAGGGGGCAATAATGATATTTAAAATACTATATTTAGGATATATTCCACTTGCAGCTGTAGTTTAGAGTCAAAACCCGCTTTTCCCCACTAGAGGGCAGCAAATTCATGTAATTTGCCTTGGATTTTTTTCTTTTTCTCAAGCTTCGAATTCTAAATCAGATTTCCACTAACCCCCACTTTAGAAATAGTTTCTTTAGAAAAATGTTTATTAAGCCAGAAATGGTGACACTCACCCAAGGATTGTAAAACAGTAAAAACTGTCACCCATCTTCCAGAATGCTTTTTGGTTGGTTAATTGTTTAGTTTGGTTTTATAGCTCTAGCTGTCCTGCAACTCACTATATAGACCAGGCAGGCTAGCCTAGAACTTGCAAAGATCCTCCTGCTTCTGCTGGTATCAAAGGTGTGTGCCATCAAGCCTGGCCTCAGAATGTTTTAGAAAGGCAAAAGGTTACAAGACTCCCCAAATTAAAAAACAGGCTTAAAGTCATTGTTTAGAGGTTGGAGCTGATGTAGCCCTACTGTGCTAATCAGACGGCAGCTCAGAACCAGAGCCATTTTTCAGATGTAGATTTTGGCTCTGAGGAAGCTACTGGAAGCCTCAACACAGTCCATGTTCCTCCTTGGGAGCCAGCACTGAACTCTGGGAATACTGGATTCTACATCTCCACCTGGCCCTCGTGGGGCTCATGCCTGAAAACTCAGCACTTGGGTGGTGTAGGCAGGAAGAGTAGACGTTCAAGGTCAGCTCAAGTGAGACGCTGAGAGAAAGAGAGGGAGAGGGAAAGAGGGAAGGAAGAAAAGGAAGGAATGAAGAAAGGAAAGAATAGCAGGCAGGAAACCTGAAATTCCCCTTATAGCTTAGGGCCTTATACTGGTTATTCCCCATTTTATGTCCAAGAGTTATGGGCTGGAGGATACGTGCTCAGCAGCTCAGAGCACTCAGAGCTGGGAACTCCCAGCTCACACACGCTGGCTCACAATCATTAGTTCTTCAGTTCCAGGGGGTCCATCCGCTTTTTGTTTTGTTGTTTTTATTTTTGTTTTGTTTTGACCTCTGTGAGCCCGAGGTACACCCTGGGTGCACAGACATACACGCAGACAAGCATTCGTACACACAAAGTAAATAAATGTAAAAAAAAATGTAGAAAGAAAGGGTTAATTTATTTTAAATTCTCTTATTTGTATGAGTGTTTTGCTTGCATGTATGACTGTGCACCACATGTGTGCCCTATGCCAAGAAGGCCAGAAGAAAGCTTTGGTTCTCTCTGGAACTCAAGTGTCCCCGGCTGGCCTTGAACTTTCTGTAACTCTCAGAGGTCTGAACGTTGACACTTAGAACAATTGTTGATAAAAGGAGTCCAAGTCTGTCTATTTCCAGAGGCTATTTGAAAAATCGCTGCCTGGGATCATAGTAGTGGCTGTGAAGAGGAGGACCTCAATCCTGGATCCAGTCTCAAGAGGCTAGCCACATTCCAGTCTAAGCACACACAGAAAAGCAGGGAGGCCACAGTGGGGCAGCTGGGAGTATGTGACAGCTGGCCTGGCGGTGGGACCGCAGGGCTGACTCCCCGGTGTCTGATCAATCTCAGTTTGAAGAACTCTTCCTGAACAACCCTCATAATGTCCCCTTAGGGCCGGAAAGTCATTGAAAAGGAATCTCAGGACAGTCACACCAGAACTCTGCTGGAAAGTCACAACTCAGGACCGGTCCTTATCCAGCTTAAGCCGGCTCAGGCGTCTGTTTAGCTTTTATTACTGCTAAAATCTGTGGGTTCAGACACTCAGATCCCAGTATAACAGTAAAAGAAAGAAGAAAAGGTTTTAGTTCCTTTTTTTCTTCTTAGACAAAGTCTCACTGCATAATCTTGGATTGCAATTCCCTGTGTAGACCAGGCTAGCCTGGGACTCAAAGATCCTCCTCCCTTTGCCTCCTGAGTGCTGGGATTAAAGGTGTGTGCCATCACCACCCAGCTTTGTGGGGGTTATTTTTGTTTGTTTTTGTTTTTGTTTTTGTTTTTCAAGACAGGTTTCTCTGGCTGTACTGGAACAGCTCTGGCTGTACTGGAACTTACTCGATAGACTCAGCAATCCGCCTGCCTCTGCCTCCCGAGTGTCGGAACTAAAGGTATATACCACCTCTGCCTGGCTCAACTGGCATTTTAAAAATGAATTAAGATACGTATATCAGAATGCAGTGTGCTTTGCAAGTATATATCATTATTTTATAATGTTTCTGTTTAACATATGGTCCTAATACGTATTTATTGCTATAGGTACTGGTGCAAAAGATTAAAATGTAGAGATAAGATAGCTGTGAGGGTGCACACCTTTAATCCCAGTACTTGAAGGCAGAGGCAGGTGGATCTCTATGAGTTCCAGGTCAGCCTGGTTTACAAAATGAATTCTAGGACAGCCATGGGTACACAGAGAAATTCTGGAGAGAGAGAGAGAGAGAGAGAGAGAGAGAGAGCCTGGAATCACTTTCCACCTGTATTTGCATTCTAGTTTTCTGCTGTTGTGTGATAGAATAGTGTTTTCTGGAGGCTGAATGTGTTGTCAGTGGTAGAGCATTCTCCTGGCATTTGTGTGTCTCTGGGTTTAATTCTCGGTATCACAAAACGTAATAAAAAATACAGTGGAATTCCCTGGTCAGTAAGGAAAGAAAAAGGTGTAGGGGATGTAACTCAATTGTAAGGCTCTTGCCTAATATTTGAAGATCTGGACTCAGTTTTCAAGATTGCAGATAATGAACCAGGCACGGTGGCACACACCTTTAATCCCAGCACTTGGGAGGCAGAGGCAGAGGCAGAGGCAGGTAGATCTCTGAGTTCGAGGCCAGCCTGGTCTACAGAGTGAGTTCCAGTACAGCCAGAGCTACACAGAGAAACCTGTCTCCAAAAATGGAAAAAAAAAAAAAAAGAACCCCAAATGAACAAACAAAAGATTGCAGATAATAATATAGTAATAATGTTTTCTATAAGGATTGATAGGTGTTATCTTGAGGTTAAAAAAAATGTATAGAGGAGGGCAAAAGGAAGAGGCTGGCATAGAAGGCATCTTAGGACAGATGTTTCAATGAGACTAAAAAAGGAGACCAGGTTTATGAATGGGATGATGGGACTGTGGGTACAACTGAAGGGGATTATGGGTACCACTGAAGGGGATTGTGGGTACTACTGAAATTGATTCCTTGTTTCATACCTTGGCCATGCAGCTCTCTGTCCTAGAACAGATTTTTTTGTTTGTTGGGTTGAGTTTTTTGTTGTTGTTTTTTGTTGTTGTTGTTTTGTTTTGGATTTGGGGTTTTTTTTTGTTTTTTGTTTTTGTTTTTGGTTTTTTTGTTTTGTTTTTTGAGACAGAGTTTCTCTGTGTAGACCTGGCTGTTCTGGAACTCACTCTGTAGACCAAGCTGGCCTCAAACTCAGAAATCTGCCTATCTCTGCCTCCCAAGTGCTGGGATTAAAGGCATGCTACCCAGCTACCCAGGTTGTTTTTTTTTTTTTTATCTATTTATTTTATGTATATGAGTACACCATTGCTCTCTTCAGAGACACCAGAAGAGGGCATCAGACCCCATTGCAGATGGTTGTGAGCCACGGTGTGGTTGCTGGGAATTGAACTCAGGACCTCTGAAAGAGCAGCTGGTGCTCTTAACCTCTGAGCCATCTCTCCAGCCCTGTTTGTTTGTTTTGTTGAGACAGGTTTCTCTGTGTAGCCCTGGCTATCCTGGAACTCACTCTGTAGACCAGGCCACCCTCAAACTCAGAGACCCTCCTGCCTCTGCCTCCTGAGTACTGGGATTAAAGGCATATGCCACCACCACATGGCAAAATACGTAGCCCAGGCTGGCCTCAAACCCATGATCCCCCTGCCTCTGCCTCCTTCAACAAATCCTATCAGCATGTGCCATGACAATTGACTCTAGAATGGATTCTTGTCTGTCTGAGAGTCTCATTGTGTTTCCCTGGCTGGCCTTCAACTCAGTCTGCTTGCCTCCACTCCCTGAGTGCTGGGATTAAGGCATGTGTTTCACCTTGCCTGGCCCTAAAACAGATTCTCAACTCATCCTGGTAAGAACCCCAGTTGACCCATAAAAAAGACTTCACCTACCTCCTCGTTGACCACTGACCCCTAGGGGTAGCCAGTCTGTCAAAAAGAAAGAAAATGGGTATAACTCCAGCTTTCTCCACCATAACACCTTTATGAGATGAACCAGAATGCAACGGAGATATTGTTGCGAATTATCTTTGTGATTTGTCCCTATACATTTCCACACAAGACCACGAGGCTATGCACAAAACTAATCAAACATTAGAAACCACTCAAGAAAGACAAGTTATGGAGCACAAAGCCCGCTGTTGTTCTGCCCCGACTCAGGCCCCTCTCTTGACCTCATTCCCAAGAAGGGCTATGGTCCACAGGAACCCAACAGGCTCTCTAGCGTGTCCTGCCCGCACGCTGTGCGGGACCCAGAGACCCTGAATCAGCCGCACCCCTGGGCAAGTCAGGAGAGCAGCACTGTGGACCTGCATCTGGCAGAAACGGGAGGGGGAATACGGTAGCGTTTCTTCAGAGTCCAAGATTGCTTTCTGTGGCCAATCCTTGATGGATTCTATGACGCCTGCGAAGACTGCTCTCCTTTTGTGCGTAGCTGTAGAATATACTTCCCTCATGAGAATCTTTGTGTGTGCCAGTGTTAGGTGGTCTTTCCCTCAAGGGTTTTAAGGTGGTCCAGTGAGTGTCCTAATAGGTGGTCTCTCTGTGTGTGTATGACTCCTTGTTCCTTTGATATTTGTGGAGTCATATGTCGATATGCAACTCTCTTTTAGGGATTAATACGTGCTTGTATTGTAATTTCAGATTATCTTAACCACTCAAATCCAAGGCTAGCTCTCATCCTGCTGCACTTTTGTGTCAACACAGCACATCATTTGCCATGTCCCTTCAGGTTCTGCCCCCCCCATCTAACTCATAACCTCACGCCACGCCCTTTCACTCTCAGCCCCTCCCCCACCATCTAACCCATAACCCCATGCCACGCCCCTTCACTCTCAGCCCCTCCCCCATCTAACCCATAACCCACGCCACGCCCCTTCACTCTCAGCCCCTCCCCCACCATCTAACCCATAAACCCACACCACGCCCCTTCACTATCAGCCCCTCCCCCACCGTCTAACCCATAACCCCATGCCACGCCCCTTCACTCTCAGCCCCTCCCCCATCTAACCCATAACCCACGCCACGCCCCTTCACTCTCAGCCCCTCCCCCACCATCTAACCCATAAACCCACGCCACGCCCCTTTACTCTCAGCCCCTCCCCCACCGTCTAACCCATAATCCCATGCCACGTCCCTTCACTCTCAGCCCCCCCTTCCCCCATCTAACCCATAGCCCCATGACATGGAGAACCAAGAATCTCTCATGTGTTAGGGAAAAAAGAGTCATGACAGAGAGACTCACCAGAGGAGATGCCGAGCGCCATGACAAGCAGTAAGGCCTTCTGCCCAGATAACAGCATATCTAGGAGAGGGGTGGGGGTGGGGCAGAAGCAGAGACCATGATGCTGGGGGACAGCAACATCTCACCTCTGGGGAAAGAGGTCTTGCATGCCCCTCCTCCCTGGAAACCTTGCTTTCTCTCTGTAAGCCAAACCCTTCCTTCTCTCCCGTCCAACATTCACGTCCCTCTGACTGTCACAACCACCATTCTACAGAATTTTTTTTTTTTAATTTGAGTTGTTTAATTATCCTGTCCAGGTTGGTCCTGAACTCCGGGACTCACTCCACTTCCCTCACCCCCACCCCCACCCCTCTCAACCCACTGTGCAGCTGGGGATGCAGGCGTGTAACCAGGAGGACCTTTGCTATTCTAATTAAGTCATCTTTGGCCCTGCCCCATAGCCTCTTTCAGTCCTAAAATCTAATCTACCTTTGGTGTGTCTGTATCTTTTCCAATATCATCCGCTCATCCTGGGGTTCCTTTGCTTTTGAATTCCACAAGTAACTGGGAGATGGCTCACTTCTAAGTCAGGGACATTCTCCACCCGTTAGCACACGCATGCACATGCAGGCACTCACAGACATTCTCGATATATAGTTTTGTAAACAACTCACTGTCTACAGCGCTGTGGTCTGTCCGCCCGCCCGTGGCCTCTGGCTGCTGGTGTCTGTCCTTCTCACGCTTCTCTGCGGCTCCACTCGGGTTGGAGAATAAGATGAACATGAACACAGCCACACCCTTGGAAAGACTTCACATTTGGCCTATTCTGAAACAATGAAAGGGGGAGAGCAAAGAAGAGGGGGAGGGAGGGGGAGAGAGGGGAGGGGGGCAGGCCAAAGGCAGTGTTACAATAAGGTTGGAATGAGAAGGGAGGTGGGAATTTGCAGTCACTCACACCCTCATTCCAAAGGTTATGACCACACTGGAGAGGGAGCTCATGGCTCCCTCGAAGGGCCGGCCCAAGCCCACAGCTGCCCTCCTTCCATCAGTCCACCGCCCCTCTCACTGCTGGGCCCGGCCTGCCTTTCTTCCTCTCACCTCTAACTCTCACCCCTGGCATGCTCCTCCGAAAGTCAACACTCTGTCTGTCTGTCTGTCTGTCTGTCTCTACCTCTGTGTCTGTCTGTCTTTCTGTCTCTGTCTCTGTCTCTGTCTGTCTCTCTGTCTGTCTCTCTGTCTCTGTCTGTCTGTGTCTCTGTCTCTGTCTGTCTCTCTGTCTGTCTGTCTGTCTGTGTCTCTGTCCCTGTCTGTCTGTCTGTCTGTCTGTCTCCCTCCCTCTCGTGCTCTCTCTCTGCATTCTTCTCTATTTGAATCATTACTGTTTCTCTTCCTTTCCTCTCTTCCCCTTTCTTCCCTCTTCCCCTGTCTTCCCCCTCCCCCTTCTCTCCTCTCCTTTGTTTAAGTTAGGGTTGCCCAGGTTGGCTGTGCAAACTCCCTATGCTGCCAGTGTAAGGATGTGCTTGATTTTCTAACCCTCCTGCCTCCACCTCCCAGGCATGTGCTGCTTTGTCTAGTTTGTGGAGTGCTGGGCTATTAAACCCAGGGAGGGCTTCGTGCCTTCCAGACAAGCATCCCACTGAGATACATTCCCAGCCCGACTTCCTGGCTGGCCTGGAGCTGGTTATATAGACCAGGCTAGCCTCTACCTGTGGTTATCCTGAGCCCCAGTCTTCCCCCTCCCCCTTCTCTCCTCTCCTTTGTTTGAGTTAGGGTTGCCCAGGCTGGCCATGCTGAGTGCGGACACCCTATGCTGTCAGTGTAAGGGTTATAGACTACCACGGCCATGTCTCTGGTCTTGTTTGTTTGATATTTTAGAGTACCTAATTTACAAGTTTCTACTAATACAACTTCATGTTTAAAAGACTAAGAGTCTCCCCTTTTATATTTGAATAATCCTAAAACTAAACATCTTTTGAAAAAAAAATCTTTCACTTGGAAAACAACAATGAGAGGGCAGGTGAAAAAAACAGAGCTTCCTTTCATACAGGTGATATAAGGGCCTAATTCATTTTTCTTTTTAAAAGCTTCTGAAGACAGCAGGGTCTTTAATCCCAGCACTTGGGAAGCAGAGGCAGTTGGATTTCTGAGTTCAAGGTAAGTCTAGTCTACAGAATAAGTTCCAGGACAGCCAGGGCTACACAGAGAAACTCGGTCTCAACAACCAAACCAAACCACCACCACCGCCCCCCCCCCACCAAAAAAAGGAGGATGTGGTGGGCGGAGGCCTCTGATGGAGCTGGGCAAGCTGGAGGCAGAGGCAGGAGGATCAGAGGCTGGCTTGGTCTGCTGTGAGGTTTGGTTTATTGCTATGTATTGTAATGCTAAATTCTGTACCAAAAGATCTAGGCCTATGAGTGAATTCTCATGTTTACAAACTTTTGTTGTGCAAACCTTGTTCCTTAATTTAAAACTATTGGTTAAACAAAATTAGTCTGTTACTGGAGGGATTACAGGTAGGTGAGTTTTGAGTTACTTGAGAAGAGAGGAGGAAAGACTAGGAGAAGGAGGAGGAGGAGGAGGAGGAGGAGGAGGAGGAGGAGGAGGAGGAGGAGGAGGAGGAGGAGGAAGGCTGGGAGAGAAGAGGGGGAGATGGAACCTGAGCAGGTGGCCAGGAGAAACAGCAAGTATTTGGCATATTTGGTGAGGTAGCCAGGCTTGCCTAGTTAGAAGACTAGATTAGGGGTGACCCCCCAAATAAAAGAACCATAGTCTGAGTCTCATTTATTTGTAAACTAGTTGGGGATACGTTTAAATTGGTTTTCCTATGGTCTGTACAGGGAGCTCCAGGACAGCCCGAACTACATAGAGAGGCCTTATCTAAAAGCCTCAATCAATTAATCTATTAATCTTCAATCAATCAATGCCCCTGCAGACAAAAATCAACTAAAATCTAACTAGGATGAAGGGAAATGTTGCTTACTACATCGCTGTCTCTGGCACCAATTGCTTCTTGTCTTGACGAGGGCAGGCTCTTCTCTCTGCCATCTCCTTGCTCCCATCTCCGCCACATCCTCTTTGTCCCCCTTTCCCCCCAACAGCCCTGTGCCTTCAGCATCCCCCCTCCCCCCAGGCAGGCCCACTTTCCTTCTATTCCCTGATAGACATCTGCCTTCAGCATCCCCCAAGCACAGGCAGGTCTGTTCCCCTTTCTGTCCCGTTCAAGACCGGTTGACTTCTCTCTGTTCAGGGGTTCTTTCTGCTCCTCTATGGTCTTGTTTTTTTGTCCTATTTTCATTGTTTCTTTCTAACAAGTCCTTTATACCCTTCAGTCCTCTAGCAAAGCCAACCCTGTGCTTCAAGAGAAGAGGTGTAAATCTTATCTACGTGTCTGGGCGTCCAAGTCACATGAAAACTTCCGTAAGTACCCCATCTTCCCTTCAGGAGATGTGGCCAAGGCACTTTCTGGTTGTGTCTTCCTTGGGGGTCTTGTTAGGTGTAACAATCTCCTCTTTGCTTTGTTTCCTCAAGGAGTGTTATCAGGTTGTGTGTTTGTACTGGGGTAAGGTGTTGTTTCTCGACAAAAGTTTTTGTAGACTGGATACCATCAGACACATCAAACTGTTTTCATTTTGCGACAGGGCATTTCTATGCAGTCCTGGATGTCCTGGGACTCTCTATGTAGACCAGACTGTCTTTGAATTCCCAGAGATACTCCTGCCTCTACTTCTCAAGTATGGGACTAAAAGTGTGCACCCCAATGATAGCACAGCAAGTATCGGTCCATTACATGCTCTGTACAAAGTTCCTCTCATCTGAATATTTGATATTTGACTTTTATCATCTAGCTGTGAAAGGGTCAGCTCAGGAACTTTGGAAAAGTCATGAAACACTTGCCCCTCCTGGAAGAGAGAGGCTAAATTACATTCCTTGACCCTGCGGATAGGGGAGGCCCAGAGTTATTCCAAGACCATCAGCTACGTACCTCATTCCCTAATAATCAGTCAGTTTAAAGGT
The DNA here is from genome assembly GCA_964023405.1 of Apodemus agrarius. Lineage (NCBI taxonomy): Eukaryota > Metazoa > Chordata > Mammalia > Rodentia > Muridae > Apodemus > Apodemus agrarius. The sequence continues at coordinate 152,454,689 of OZ030006.1, read as the reverse complement.
AACACTGTTCTGTCAATCACATTGTGCCTAATGGCGGCTACCCTGAGGACCGTATAAAGGCCCGCTGGATGGGCTGCACATGGTTGTTCTCTCTCCAAGTGCAGGGTGACCCCAACATGTTGGAACAATAAATTCCTCTTGTTTTGTGCATCAATTCTTAACTCCACGTTGTTCACTCAGGAGGTCCCGGTAAGCGAAGGCTCACCAGAGTCTTACCTTTGGTGTATTGGCCAGGAATCTGACCTCCTGCAGGAACACTGGAGCAATGAATTGGAGGTCTCAGGTGCAGATGCCTTTTTTGTCTGTCTCTCTGTCAAAGCCTGGTCTGTAAGTCTGTCTGAACTTTCCATTTGCTTGCAAGCATCTGGGAGACTCGGAGAGCCTACTGTATCTGGTCATGTACAGTGGGCAGATGTGCCTTAATGTTGAGACTTCAGGGGAGACTGAAGGATGCTTCAGGCCCCACCCCCAGCCCCCTGTGAGAGCCAGGGAGGCTCTGCTCCTTCAGGAAACAGCAAGACAGTATGGCGGGAGCTGAGTCTTGCTTTAACCTGGTTTATCTGGTCTGTTTTGGTGTGGCTAGAGCCAGCCGGCAGAGCAACTCTGTTCTGCATCTGGGGAAGGGACAAACTTGGCCCATCGAAGGGGCAAACTGTGTGTTGGTTGTCTTTCTCTGTGTTCTTGGACCTGGATGCCCGGCCGTGGCAGTGTCGAGCTGTCTGTGTGGTAATTGTTTTTCTCTGTTAGTATCTCATTCTGTGTTCTTGGACTTAGATTGACTTAGACTGATGACATTTTTTGGACATTGGACAGACTAGACTGAAAGGCAAGTTAGTTACTCTCTGCTTCTCCAAATGACACACCCACAGGAACCTTTGACTTGCAGGTGACCAAAGCAGCAGAGGAGAGAGTCATTAGGCCAGAATCCCTCTGGCACTCGGACCAGGTACCCTATATAGTTACCTGGAAGAATCTAGTGTAGGGCTCCCCTCCCACCTCATAGATAAATGCCATTTTTCCCCAAGACTCACCTCACAGGTTCTGGTTCAGGAAAAAGGAAGTGTGAGAAGAGAGACCCGAACCTGGGAAGAAGTAAATCCTCCAAGGTCCTTCAACATCAGAAGTGTTGCTCCAAGACCCTCCCCATCCAAATCTCCCTACCCTTGCCCTCATGGCCCTGCCAGCGCTGGTACTGGTTCTGGGATCCTCAGCCCATACGGGACCAGGGAAAAGCAGGAAGAGACCTGAGAGCTACCTCCCCTGGGATACCACTGTAGCTCCCTCACTAAGAGCATATTTTCCAAGAGGCCGATTAATCTCTTTCAGACTGTTTTATTTATAATTCAGGAAGCCAGAAAGAATGGCCCTTCAGACACAGGGGGTGGGTTGGGGGGTGATGGGGAGAACCATCTATTGACCAGGTTGTCGTGAACAGCAGGCTTTCCCTGACTAGATCTGAGTGGGACTTTAATATGGCAAAAGGTAAGGGGCACCTGAAAGTCCACCACCAGACTCCATGGGCAGGTCTTAAGGGGGGGGCCCGCATGGCAACCCACAAATTTGACCAAGGTACATGAGGTTAAACAGGGACCACAGCCTTTCTAAATAGGCTCATAGAGGTATTCCGCCAATATACACCCTATGACCCCAAGAGCAAGGAACATAAAACTACTGGGACGATGGCTTTTATAGACCAGGCTATTATAGATATCAGAAAAAAGCTTCAGAGTTAGAAAGACAAGATAAGTTGTTGAGGGATTTAGTGCAGGTTGATGAGAGTCTACCATTACAGGGAGACAGAGGAGGAGAGGGAACAGAGAAAGAGAAAGACAGAAAAGCCACAGGGAAGGAATCAACAGAGAGTCCTGGCTAAAGTAGTTAGGGAAAGCAGAGAAGAGAGACTCCAACCAAAGAGAGACAGAAAACCTCTTGAAAAGGACCAGTGTGCATGCTGCAAGGAGAGAGGCCACTGGGCCGGAGAGTTCCCTAACAAATAGAAGCCGGGAGCAGGCCTTGGGAAAAGTGCCCCTAAATGGCAAAGGTGTTAGCCTTGGGTGAAGACAGTGATTAGGGGAGATGGGGTTCAGACACCCTCCCCAAACCCAGGGTAACTCTGAGAGTGGAGGGGAAACCCACTCAATTCTTGGTGGACACAGGAGCACAACACTTGGTCCTCCAGCCAATGGCCCGGTTTCCAAGAAAAGACCTTGGATCCAAGAAGCCACTGGCACCAAAATGGTCTACCTGAAGAACGATGGACCTAGGGATGGGCTAGGTACCCCATTTATTTGGGAGTCACCCCAGACTGTCTCTATCCCCTGTTGGGGCGAGGCATACTCTCCAAAATGGGGACCCAGATACACTTCCTGCCCAACGGGCCACAGAGAGACCTCTCTGACTGACGCCTGCCAGAAGCCAAGGCTACCTGGTTTACAGACGGGAGCAGCTTTCTCCGTGAAGGTCAGACACGAGCAGGTGCTGCTGTGGTGGATGGATCACATGTCATCTGGGCAGAACCTCCACCCCCTGGCACGTCAACGCAGCAAGTGGAGCTAATTGCCCCCATCAAGACCTTAGAACCTGGAACCAGCAAGAAAACTAACATCCACACGGATAGCAGGTATGCCTTTGCCACAGCCCACGTCCACAGGGATACATGTCAAGAGGACTGTTCACATCAGAGGAAACAAGCAGGAAGTCTTCGGCCTCTTAGATGCCCAAATAAAGCTGGCAACTGTGAGGATTATTCGCTGCCCAGGATGTCAGAAGGGAAGAGACTCAGTGGGCAATAACCAGGCAGATCAAGTGGCTCCAGAAGTGGCTATGCAGGAGCCCATCCCAGTCATAGGCCTGCAAGAGACACCCGTTGGGAAAGGGGACTGAACTAAGGGATGGCCTCACTTAGAATATGCTGGAGAAAAGAGGACTCAGATTGCCAGCCACCCTACCAACTATTACCAAGAAAAGAAAGGATAAGGATGCACACAAAACGGGAGACGTATACTCCCCAGAAAGTAAACAAAAGACTTACTAGGCCAAATGCACAGATGGACTCATTTAGGGGATGAAAAGCTTGTCCAAGCAGTTAAGAGACCTAAAGTATATATAATAGACCTCAGGTTCTGGGCCAGAGAGAGAGAGTAACAGTGTAAGGTATGCCAGCAAGTGAATGTTTGTGCAGCAAAGAGTAAACAGGGCAAAAGGCCCAGGGAAGAACAGCCTGAAATATATTGAGAGATTTTTACAGAAGTTAAGTCAGGAAAACATGGTTACAAATACCTTCTAGTGTTTGTAGATGTTTTCTCTGGATGAGTTGATACATTCCTCCCCAAGCAGGAAACAGCTGCCATGATGGCTAAAGAAGATATTAGAGGAAAATTTCCCCGAGGTTCAGAGTGCCCAAGGTAATTGGATCAGACAATGGTCCTGCTTTTGTCTCTTAAGGTAAGTCAGGAATTGGCAGAGATATTGGGGAATAATTGGAAGCACTATTGGTTGTACTGTCTACAGAGCTCAGGGCAGGTAGAGAAAATAACAGAACACTACAAGAGAGACCTTAGCTAAATTAACCTTGGAGACAGACTCAAACTGGTTGGTGTCCCTCCCCTTGGCCCTGTTCTAAGCCCAGAACAGCCCCTGCCCTTTTAACCTGACCTCTTTTGAGATCCTGTTTGGTATCCCAACTCCCTTGGTGTCCACTGGGACCTCCCAGGAGGTATCCCACAACATGAGATTTTACCCCAAACTGTCTGCCTTAAATGCTCCAGGGACGCCAGAGACCCCTCACAGCTTCCAGACTGGTGACTGGATCTGTGTAAGAAGACGTCAGGGACAGACGCTGGAACCCCGATGGAAGGGACCCTTCCTGGTGCTGCTAGCCACTCCCACAGCCCTCAAGGTAGACAGTACTGCAGCTGGGTACATGCTTTCCATGTGAAACCTGCAGACAATCAGCCCCCCAGAGACCCCCGCCGGACGATACAGGAGATGGACAATCTGTTCCAGTTCAAGATCACTCGACCTTGACGACTGCCTGGTGGTACCTTGGATTCTGGTTTCTTCCCCCATCCTATGTGCCCACCCATCAAACCTGTTAGGGCACTCACTGTCTCCCTCCTGTTGGATTTGGGGATGGCCGGGCCAGCCACCAGGACCTCTGCTCTGGTCTTACAAGGGGGAAAATTATGGCAGTCTGAGAGCAGTCATTGATTTAGATGTAGAGAAAACAGAAACTTCCATCAGTCACCTTCAAGAATCACTGACTGTGATATCAGAAGTAGTATTGCAGAATAGGAGGGCTGTGTGCTGCCTTAGCTGAGAAGTGTTGCTTTTATATAGATCATTCTGGGGTTGTTAAAGAGTCAATGGCCAAGGCAAGGAAAGGGCTAGCCAACTGGAAAAGAGAACAGAACAGAGCCAGGGCTGGTTTGAGTCTTGGCTTAACTCCTCCCCTTGGTTAACCACCCTATATCCACCCTGTTAGGGCCCTTAGTTCTCCTGCTGTTGTTGACTTTTGGCCCCTACATTTTGAACTGCTGGGTTACTACTGTTAAGAAACACATAGATTGGTACAGTACAGCTAAGGATCTTAAAGCAGAGATACAAAGAACTAGATACAGAAGACCAGGAGTATGAGCTATCAGAATGCCAGCAATTGTTTCAGGACTGAAGCATGCACAAAGGAAAGGGGAGAATGAAAGGGTCAGCTCAGGAACTTTGGAAAGGTCATGGAACACTTGCCCCTACAGGAAGGGAGAGGCTAAATTACATTCCTCAGACTGCAGAGAGGTCCCAGTGGCTAGGAGAGGCCCAGAGTTATTCTGAGACTGAGACCTTTGGCCACCTACCTCATTCCCTAACAACCAATCAGTTTAAAGGTAACTGTTCTGCCAATCACATTGTGCCTAACGGCGGTTGCCCTGAGAACTGTATAAAGGCCCGCTGGGTGGGCTGCGCGTGGTCGGTCATTCTCTCTCCAAGTGCAGGGCAACCCCAACATGTTGGAATAATAAATTCCTCTTGCTTTTTGCATCGATTCCTGACTCCACGTTGCTCACTCAGGAGGTCCCGGTAAGCTAAGGCTCACCAGAGTCTTAGAGCTGTTCTTTTATGTCTTTAGGGGCTGCACCAGTTGGGAAACCATTAATATAAACATGTTCTGTTTATCTGTTTGCTTTGGTTTTTTTTAAATATTTATTTATTAGTAGTCTTTAGACACATCAGAAGAGGGCATCAGATCTCATTACAGATGGCTGTGAGCCACTATGTGGTTGCTGGGATTTGAACTCAGGACCTTTGGAAGAGTAGTTGGTCCTCTTACCTGCTGAGCCATCTCACCAGCCCAGCCATCTCACCAGCCCTTGTTTTGTTTTTGATGTCATTTTTATACTTATCAGTCACTTTAGGGAAGGGTCTGTTTGGAGATCTTCTGATTTCAGTTGTTTGCACTGACTTCTGTGAGTTTTGCCCTAGATTTGCTAAGTGCTTGCATGATTAAACTCATTGTCAGACCATGTGGTCTTGCCTGTGACTTTTATCATTACTTACAAAGGTATCCATGCTTCCTCCAATTTGATTCTTTTAAAAATTCACACCCTGGCTAATTGAAGTCTCCAAAATAATACTCAGTTTGACAGCAGGCTTTGGCCTCTAGAGCAGCCTTTTTTTTTTTTTTTTTTTTTTTCATTATCTCCATTTGTAGCCATTGTGGCTATCCATCTGCTTTCTCACTCTCAAATATCCCTATTCCACAGATGCAGCAGCTTCACACCCAGGGGCATTCGTTGTCCTGGAACTCTAGATCAGGCTGGCCTCAAACTCAGAGATATACCTGCCTCTACCTCCAAAGTTCTGAGATTAGTCATTTGCCAACACCATCCAGGGTTTATTTTTTTGTTTTCTTTTTTTTTGTTTTTTTCTTTTTTTAAGATACCATGCCAAGCCGGGTGACCCTTATGCCACACGCCTTTAATTCCAGGACTGAGGAGGCAAAAGCAGGCAGATCTCTGTGAGTTTGAGGACAGCATTGTCTAGAGTGAGTTCCAGGACAGCTAGGGCTACACAGAGAAACACTGTCTCAAAAAACAAACAAACAAAAAAGGTATGTTGTCACTATGTAGCCCTGGCTGGCTAGAAACACCTGCCTCGGCTTTCCAAAACGCTGGGATAAAGGAGTATTCCACCCTATCCAGCACCAATGTCCAGTCTTTGTTACTTTCATGATTTTAGCCTCACATCCAAGACTGAAGATATCACTTGAGATCTGCCCAAGAAAAAGGCTGAGTGCTTTTGGCTTATAAAAAGCTGAGGCATTTACAAGTTTCCAAATCCTTTTCAAATATGGAGGAGCTCCAGGAAAGAAGGTGGCAGCTAGCCGTCTTTAGTTTGTGTTCTTTGATATTGTTTGTTTGTTTTGAGACAGAGTCTTACTATTGTAACTCTGCTAGCCTGAAACTCCATACGTAGACTACGCTGGCCTTGAACTCACAGAGATCTGCCCATTTTTGGTTTTGTTTATACTTGTGTTATGAATTTTGGGTTTTGGAATATCAATGACGAAGTGTCACAGGATACCTTCCAAAACTGAGGTGCAAGGTCACTCATTTGTCTTGACTTATTTCTGTCCATGTTGTTTTTTTGTTGTTGTTGTTGTTTTTTTTTTTTTTTCTCAGATCATGTCATATACAGACACCATTCTGTCTGATCTGGTCATGTGAATGGATTTATATTTGCTTTCTGTGCTGGCCAGTTTTATGTCACCTTGATATATGAATGAGTCATTCGGGAAAGGGGACTCTCAACTGAGAAAAATACCCCTGTAAGATCTACCACTAGGCAAGTCTATGTAGTGCATTTTCTTAGTGATTGTGGGAGGGTCCAGGCTATTGAGGAGAGGGCCACCTCTGGGCTGGTCGTTTTAGGTGCTATAAGAAAGCAGGTTGAGCAAACTGGTGAATATCACTCCTCTATGGCTTCTGCATCAGCTCTTGTCTTGAGTATCTGCCCTGTCTTCCTTCAACGATGGATTTTTTTATTATCAGAAGTGTAACCTGGAATAAACCATTTCCTCTCCCAGTTGCTTTGGGCTACTGTGTTTCATCGTGGCAATAGAAACCTTGTCTAAAACATTCCTGTCATCAAGGAAGTTCTTACTTAAGCACACCAGTTATGGATAAACTTGATGTACTGGCAGGTTTTGTATGTCAACTTGAGACAATCAAGAGTCATTAAAGAGCAAGGAAACTCAGTTGAAGAAATGCCGTCCTGAGATCCAACTGAAGGGCATTTTCTCAATTAGTGATGGATGGGGGAGGGCCCAGCTATTGTGCGTGGTGCCACCCCTGAGTTGGTGGCCCTGGGTTCTATAAGAAAGCTGACCAAGCAAGCCGTGGGAAGCAAGCCAGTAAGCAGCACCCCTCCATGGCCTCAACATCAGCTCCTGCCTCCAGGTTCCAGCCCTGCTTGAATTCCTGTCCTGACTTCCTCCAATGATGGATTATGATCTGGAAGTCCTAGCTAAATAAACCCTTTTCTCCCCAACTTGCTTTTTGGTCACGGTGTGTTATCATAGCAGTAGTACCCCTGACTAAGACCCTTGATAAACCTTTCAGCAAGTCAAGTCTAAGAGAGATGTACACTGACAGTCCTCTGTGTGCACTCTCTGTCTGTGTTGTGGACTTCCCTGAGAAGCTAACGAGAGAGGAATGCAGTGTATTAACGGGCAGCCTAGGAGGAAGAAGGAATAAGTGTGAAAGGGAGGGGAGGAGATGGGTGGGTCAGCCTAGTTGGGAGGAAGGGAAACGACAGAAATAATCAGAAGAAAATGCTGACACACTCCATAAGCCCCGTCATGCCCCCAAGGGAGGTAAGGAACCACCCAGATTTAGTGCCTCCAGCAAACCTTCCTATTAGACCCGTTTCTTGCTGGTGGCCCTGTCCGGAGTGCCTCTTCGCTACTCTGTACAGGGCAGAGGCCGGTGTGGGGAAAGTCGGGGGGGGGGGGGGAGAGGGGGGACAGAAGAGGTGGGGATGAGAAAGAAATGGGAGCAGATGCAAAGCAGACATAAGCACTGGGCAGAGCCCGTGAGCAATCCTGCTTCCCCTCAGACGGATGAGAAAACTGAACCCAAGCCAATCATCTGGCGGAGACGGCGATGACCTCAATATGCTGGCCTACCAGCAAGCTACAGTTGAGGAGAGCCTCCCCAGACTGTAGGAGGGGGTGCTGTCCCCAGGCCCCTGAAGGAAGTCTGAGGCGGGGGCAGTGAAAACAAGAACAAAATGTTCGGAACAAGGCTGCGAGAGAGAGAGAGAGAGAGAGAGAGAGAGAGAGAGAGAGAGAGAGAGAGAGAGAGAGAGAGAGCTCCCAAAGAGGAGCACCTTAGGGGAGGGCGCAAGGCAGAACGAGGAGCGGAGACTGCCCTGTGCCTTTGGCTGAACAGGCATTTGGGGATCCAGTTCGTGGGCTGGTGTGAGGGTAATGAAGGGCATGTGTTGGCATGTCTGAAGACCTCAGGTAGCTCCTAGGACCCGGATCCTGAAAGCAGATAAACAACGCCTGAAAGTTGTTCTCTCTTGTATACGCACACGCTCCTGTGCTCCGGCATATACATACACTTGCACACACCTACACACACACACACACACACACACACACACAATTTAAAAAAGAAACAACTTTTTTTGAGACAGGGTCTCTCATCACCGTTGACCTGGGTGTCCTGGGACCTTATTGAAGTCCACGCTGACCTCAAACGCATCAAGGTCCACCTACCTCTGCCTGCAGGCTTCTAGATCCTGGGTCCCCATATCCAACTCCAAGGCAGTTTTTAATCCATTTTGTCCTGAGCCATGGCTCTGACCCCAGCACTGATGAGGTGTTACAGGTGGATCTTGGCGGGCTTGAGGACATTGTGGGTGGTCTTCAAATGCAGGGAGTCCCAGGCTAGGCTAGCCAGCACTATACAGTGTGACCCTATCTTAACAACAAAACAAGACAAAACAAAAAAAATCCAGTTTGTACCTGTACTTCACGGCAGGACTCTCTCTTAGTTAAAAAAGAAAAACAACAACAACAACAACAACAACAACAACAACAAAAATTACTAAAAATGCAAAAATCTGGCCGGGCGGTGGTGGTGCACACCTGTAATCCCAACACTCTGGGAGGCAGAGGCAGGCGGATTTCTGAGTTCGAGGCCAGCCTGGTCTACAGAGTGGGTTCCAGGACAGCCAGGGCTACACAGAGAAACCCTGTCTCGAAAAAAAAAAACCAAATCCAAAAAAAAAAAAAAAAAAAAAAAAAAGCAAAAATCCAGTTTTAAGCTAGTTTCATTACTTCCTAGTACCCCCCCCTTTTCCTTTCTTCCTTGAATCCCCATTTCCTCATTTGTTTTCAAGGCCCAAGGTTTTATCTCCAAGTTTGGGGAACATCGGGTCAGTTGTTTTATTATACTACCAATTTATCATTTGATTACTTCAAGTCAGTTGCTATGGGTTTTTTGTTCATTTATTTGATGACTTCTCATTGTTACTTTTTTAAGGATAATTTTACCTCTCCTTTTTCAGAGCTGAGGACGGAACCCTTGCCAGGCAAGCAATCTACCACTGAGCTAAATCCCCAGCCCTTAGTCACCTAAAGTCAGAATTAGCAGCAATGACCAGCGATGAGCAAATGGTTTCTAGGGAGTATGTGTGTCGCGCCTGTGCCTCCTGCGTATGGTTGGGCATCGTGTGTGTGAGTGCGAGTATGCTCATGACACAGAGTGCGTCTGGGAGTCACAGGACAACTTTCAGGCGTCTCCTTCTAGTCTATTCCAGGGATCAGTATCAGATCGTGAGGCTCGCTCTGAACTGCTCCTACCCACCGAGTCAGTGCACTGTGGCATGTCTCGTTCTCATCTTAAAATTCCACATTCCTAACTGGAGATGAAGCCACCTGGAAGGCTAAGCCAGAAGGATCACCATGAATTTAAAATCAGCCTGGGCTACAACAGAGAAACCTACCTTGTATTACAGAGGCGATCCTCGGTCTGCTCGTAGGCTTCTCAGTAGCATTTACGGTAGTGAGCACTAGGGGGCACTAGGATTCCCTAAGCGCTCGGGGTTTCTGGGAGTGGGAAGCAGACGAGCTGTCTTTGATTTCCTTCTTAGACGAGTCAACCACAGATTTGTGGTAATAAACTACCAGGGTTTGGAGACGGGCATCTCATCTCAGATGTGGTGAGCACCTGGACCTCAAACCACCATCCTCACACACAGAGCCACCGGCTAGCCAAACCCTCCCTGCCCAGAACCAGAATCGACTCCAGTAACTTGTACTGCAGTCTGGCTTAGTGACTTCGAGGGCTGGTTCACCTTGACGCCACAGCTGCTTCTTTGGGGCAACCGTAGTCTTCTTGCAGCTGGAAATCTGAACGGACCGAGTGGCTGCAGTGGGACTTGGAGCACGTGACTGCCGGTGTGAGGCTACAACTGGAACAAGCTTTTGTTGTTGTTATTGTTGTCTCTTTTGAGACTAATTTTATTGCTGAGTCCAGGTTAGCCCGGCACTCAGGACCCTCCTGACTCAGCTTCCCAAGTGCTAGAATGACTGTCACATGTCACTACACCCAGTATAAGCCTATACTGCTCTGAGGTTCTCTCTGGCCCTGGGGAAGAAATCTTTGGACATCAGATCATCCGTCCATCCCACACTGGCTGGCGCTCTGTCTGGGAAAGAACATTTTCCAGTTTAAAAAACAAACAAACAACAACACACAACAACAAAAACCCCTCCATTGGATGGACTGGCCAGTGTAACCACGGCTTAATAGGGGCAATGTCTATTTGAGTCACTCAGGAAATGTTTCATTTAAAGAGAGCACCGCGGGGGAAGGGTGAAATGCAGAGAGAAAAAGAAGGCAGAGATGGGAGTTGGTCCACAAGCTGGCTTTCTTCCTTTGTTTATTGGCCTATAAAGAATACACCCATTAGCAGAGGGTCACTGGGCAAATGTGCAGAAACATTACCACAGTCTGATCCAGTGAAATTAAATCCAGGGGCTAAAGACGCACATACACACAAAAAATTCCCTTAAAAGGCAGGGAAAGACAGGAGAATTAACGAGGCGGGGTGGAAGGGATGGAGAGGGGGTGGTGTGTGTCCAGCAATGAGGTAACAGTCTAATGTAAGATTGGAATAGGGTGCCAGCACGCATATGTCCTCAGAAAACCTGGGCTACAGACATTTTTCATTTGTCTATCAAAGCTCAGCCTAGGTGCTGTCTCGCCATCCCCAAATCATTCCTGGTCCCCTCTGTGTTTCTACCGAGCTAACTTTGTTTATTTATAAAACCTCCCCCTTTTCATTAAATTCTTTCCCATATCTTTAATCTCCATTAGGCTGAGGGTTTCCGGATGTCAGAGGCTGCCCCTACTCACTCCTGGCACACATACTAGCTAGCGCACGAGCACTCAAGCTTGGACTAACTGAATTAAATTGAGCTGGAGGTTTGAAACGGTTACTTCAGATACTCAAAGCCTTAGACAAATGCAGAGGGTAGAGACTGAGGTCTCAGGGACGTCGTGATCTGAGAATATGTGGGGAGATCTCAAGTGGAGTAAGTAGCTAATGGGTGAAGCGGTATGGAGCCAACGGACCAACGGGAGGTTAGTCCACAGCTATGCTAGGACAAGGACAGTGACACAAGAGGATCACAGGTTCAAGGCCACTCAGATCCAGTCTCAAACAAAGCAACATAAAACCGATCAACCCACCAACCTCCCAAATTCTCAACAGCATGGAAAAAAAATGTAAGCAGTTCTGATTAAGCCGGCAACGTACAAAATAGAAGAAGTTATAGAGATTCATTTATGAAAGGGAGACCTCCAGAGGCTGGAGCATTTAGAGTGCTGGCTGTTCTTCTGAAGGACCCAGGCTCAGCTCCCAGAATGCACCATTACTGTGAGTTCTGGGGTTCAAGCTCAGACATACGAATTCCGACAGCTCTAACCCCCGAGGATCCGATGTTCTCTTCTGGCCTTCAAGGCACTGCACATACATGGTACACAGACAAACATTTAAGCAAAACCATCATAGGCATAAAACAAAAATCTCAAGAGACTTTAAAAAAATCCAATTTCTTTTCTTTTCTTTTTTTTTTTAAGAGTAATTTATTTATTTTATGTATGTGGGTGTACTGTTGCTCTCTTCAAACACCCCAGAAGAGGGCATCAGATCCCATTACAGATGGTTGTGAGCCACCATGTGGTTACTGGGAATTGGACTCAGGATCTCTGGAAGAAGCAGTCAGTGCTCTTAACTACCAAGCCATCTCTCCAGCAACCAAAATATCCAACTTCTTATTCCCAACTTTCCAATGTGCAAAAACTCCAGAGAGAAATTTGGAATTTGAAAATATGGGAGAAAGGAGAGAGGTGCTTCATGTATATAATTAATACATAGATTTTATATGCATTAGGCAGCCTCTTAGATAGTGACCTAATGCTCTTTATCTTCCCCATGACACCACCCCCCTCCTCCCCTACCCCACCCCACCCCCATCTCCATCTTCATAGCTGCCTTTAAGGAAGAGAGCACAGCACAAGTGACTGGACAGCTTTCTGCAGCCTGGACCACTGAAGGCTACTGTAGCTTCTGTTCTTTTCTCTTTCCTGGCATTTAAAAAATGTGTGTGTGTGTGTGTGTGTGTGTGATAGTTGGACTACAGACTGTAAGTCAATATTCCTTTAATACCAAGAGGCATTCTCTAAGTTCTATGACTGTAGAGGTCCCTAATACACAGTGACGAGTCCAGGGTGGTAACCATGTCCTGGGCTACGTTCGTTCTAAACACAGTTCCCAGAAGGTGGAATGAGAGCAGACACTCAGATAACAACAAGGAGGGGGAAAACAGAAAAGAAAGTGGGAGCGGGGCATTGTGGCACACGCCTTTAATCCCAGCACTTGGGAGGCAGAGGCAGGCGGATTTCTGAGTTCGAGGACAGCCTGGTCTACAGAGTGAGTTCCAGGACAGCCAGTGCTACAGAGAAACCCTGTCTCAGGGTGCCCTTCACAGCAATAAAATCCTGAGACAGATGGTAAAAATATTAATGTATTAATTAATTTCCACAGTTTTCTGTGGATGAGGTGGATTCTTCTTTCCAGGACGGTAACTGGTCTGCAGGGTGACTGAAAGAGCGATTAGATTCAAAGACTAGTTGGTACCAGTCCCGGTGGGGCTTTCTGGTTGGCAGAGCTTTGGCTCTCTTCTGCGCAGTATCTCTGCCTGACTCCCTTGGGCATCTGAGAGCATCACTGTGCATTAAAGGGACAGCTGAGTGCACAAGATGCAGGTGCCCCTGAGCTCAGGCTCAGGACCCAGTAAGTCAGAGTCGGGTCCAGTCAACGGGAAAGGGTCATCTAGCACTCCTTGGGAGAAACAGCACCAAAAGCACAGTTAGTTTTAGTCCAGCAGAGAGCCGAGTAGGTTAAGTCGACTCTTCAACAGACCAGGAGTAAGTGCCAAAATCAGAATATTTGTATCTTGCCTCTTCTCTGAACCCAAATTTACCTCTTTCCATAACTCTGAAGGAAACTGTTAACAAGAACCTCTTTGTTGTTCAATAAAAGGAACATTTTAGTATTATTTTCTTTAGCGTTGGGCACTGCTAGCTGCAACCCATATCTTTCAATAGCCTCTCTTCTTGACATCTATGTTAATTATATCTTGTAACAAAAGTACCTAGTATAAACTTATTTCTTCTTTGTTTCTCTCTTTCTTTTTTCTTTTTTGATAGTGTATCTCTGTGCATCTTTGGCTTTCTTAGAACTCTTTGTAGATCAGGCTGGCTTTGAACTCTCATAGATATGCCTGAACTCTGGGATCTGGGATTGAATGTTTATGCCCTCATGCCCAAGTGGCATAAGGAATTTCATGGATAATGGGCATGGTAGCTCATGTGTTTAATCCCAGCACACAAGGGGCAGAGACAGGAGGCTCTCTGTGAATTTGAGGTCAGCCTGGTCTCAGTAGTGAATTCCAGGAAAGTCATCACACGAGTTCATTTTCTTAATATCCTTCCTATATTGCTTTTATTTTTTCTTTCACCTATTTTTGTTTTCTTCTGTTTTGTTTTTCAATACAGTTTTTCACCCTTGAAAGCCTTGGCTGTCCTGGAACTTGCTTTGTAGACCAGGCTGGCCTTGAATTTACAAATCAGTCTGCCTCTGTTTCCCAAGTACTGGTATGAACGGTGTGCCCACCACCTCCCAGCTCATGTTATTTCTAAATGTTGGGAAATTTCATGGTTCTGGTCTCAGCCTCTTTTCTGATTCTGTGGTGGGAGACTCAACCTCAAGCTTCCTGCCAGGGCTGCATTCGAATACATTCAGTTAGTGGCCCCATCTCTTTTCATTTTTTTCCCTTGATTAGTGTGCTCGGTGGCTTGTTTGCCATTTGGGCCTTTGCACCCAGCTATACACCAGTGTAAAATGGCTTCAGAGTTGAATGCACTATAGTACTTCTTTACCATGAGCAGGATCCTTGAAGCAGAGAAGGGAAAGTTTGCGAGGTGTGTCCTATGCTAAGCTCCCAGCAAGGCCTACCCAGAAAATTAGTCAACCCCCTCTCCCCATCTTCCGCAGGCTACCTTCCAAATCAGGGTATCATCAGCTAGGCTGAACCTTGGCCTGCTAAAACCCATACCAAGAACATGGAGCCTTGTTGTGCCTGTCTTGAATCCCAGCACTCAAGGAGGCAGAGGCAGAGGGATCTTTGTGAATTCCAGGGAAGTCTGATCCATGAAGCCAGTTCTAGAACAGCTGGAGCTGTTACACAGGGAACCTCTCAAAACAATAACAAACAAAACAAAAAAACAAGAAAATGGAGTCTCCTGCCCATCTCCTCAAGATTAGCTTGATTTTGCTGTTGTCAGCGGGGTCTCAATGTGCAGCTTTGGCTGCACTGGAACTTGCTGTGTAGATCCACGTGTGGACTGGCCTCAAACTGACAAGATCCACCTCCCTCTACCTCACTGGTGCTGAGATAAAATCTGCGTCACCCTGACCAAACAGCTTTACTTTTTTTTTTTTTAAAGATTTGTTTATGTAATATTTATTATGGATACATTCTGCCTGCAGGCCGGAAGAGGACACCAGATCTTATCCATAGACGGTTATAAGCTACAATGTGGTTGCTGGGACTTGAATTCAGGACCTCTGCAAGCGCAGCCAGAGCTCTTAACCTCTGAACCATCTTTCCAGCCCACAGCTTGAAGTGTTAATTCTGGTCTCATGCTGAAACCGGAAGGCAGGATCTTACAGATCTCGCAGAGGCGAGACCAGACCGTATTTATTTACAAGGTGGTTGAGTTTCCTCCACTGACATTGCTGGCTAGGCTGAAGGGCGATGACGCTGACTGAACTTTGAGGGGAGGGGTGCCGTGCTTGGAGTCATCACCGTATCTTCCATAGATATTGTGGCTTTACGATAGGGTAGAGGGAGGTTCTTTCCAGGCCTGAGTTGTCAAGACACACAAAAGTAGGGCAGAACAAACACCTGCTCCCGTGGGCGGCATGCCGCATCAACACTGTAGTATGGTCTCGGATAAAACATCTCTCAAGTGACCAACATGTTTCTGTGAAGAACATAGCAGTCTGACTCAAAGGTTGAGTCAGCAAAGGGAACAGACATCATAAGACCAAGATACTTACCAATTGTCTGGTCCTGTTTTAGCTTCCATCAGATATGCACACGCTTCCAGAGAAACGGTACTTTGATTTGCGTTCGAGACGAGGTGTTGTAATATAGCCCAAGGCTAGCCTGACATTGAAAATCCTGCTGCTCTCCGCACTGATAGGATTATAGTCATGTGCTGCTACCTCCTGCCCAGGAACTGATGCTTTTGCCAAAAGTAGCCTTCAAGTGTTTGCTAAATTTAACATTTTTTCTTTCTTTTTTTGTTTTTTTGTTTTTGTTTTTTTGTTTGTTTGGTTGGTTTGTTTTTGGTTTTTTTGTTTTTGGTTTTTTTTCTCGAGACAGGGTTGCTCTGTGTAGCCCTGGCTGTCCTGGAACTCACTCTGTAGACCAGGCTGGCCTCGAACTCAGAAATCCGCCTGCCTCTGCCTCCCAAGAGCTGGGATTAGACATTTTTTCTTTCTAAATCCTATTCCAATGACCTCCATCAAAACCTTTAATCCCAGTTCTGAGCAAAGACAGGTGTGTCTCTGAGTTCCAGGACAGCCTGGGCTATAAGGAGAAACCATGTCTCAATAAACAAAATGAAATAAAACAACTTAACATCTATCCATCCTTGTTATTTTCTCCATCCACTTTGGAATCTTCTCTCACAGTAAATCTCCAACCCCAATAAGCCCCTTGCAAAGAACATACAACTGAGTTATGACATTTATAAGCCGCATGCCTAGATTGGGCAGATACACCACGGCACGACTCTGTGCCCAGCTGTGACATCCTTGTGGTGTGCTGCTCCTCTAGGCCACATGGCTCTGCTTCATCTTCCTTCCACCCTGCCTGTCTCGTCTTCCCCTCTCCTCTATCTCCTCGTCTCTCCCTCTCCTTCTTCCCTCTCTAAAACCTGGGGAGGAGGTTGACATGAAACCACCTGAGTATGCCATCCACTCCTCGTCAGGGCAGGCCCTCTTGAGGAAATGGAATTAACATCAACTTACAAACAGCACCAGGGTAACCCACACCATCTTCCCCATCTTTGCTCCTAGTACAAAGTAGAAAACATTCAACTCTCTTTAGCACTAATTTAAGTTACTCTCTGGTTTAAAAATCCACAAAGACAGCTGGGTGTGGTGGTACACATCTTTAATCCCAGCATCTGGGAAGCAGCAGATCTCTTTGAGCTCAAGGCCAACCTTATCTACATAGTGAGTTTCAGGCCAGCTAGAGCTGCAAAGTAAGACCCTGTTGCAAAAATCAAACTGAATACCCAACAAACAAACAAAACCCCAAAATGTAAAACCTCACCATTATCCATAAGATATGGACAAAAATCCCCCTTCAGCAGTCCATACATATCCACAGTATTTTTACTTCACATTCAAAGTTTGAGACTGAAGCGAAACCCTAAGAACCCTAAGCTTAGAGCTGCAGAGACGGACTAAGCCTTTAAGAGGACCGGCTGCTTTTGGTAAGGACCTGGGTTTGATTCCTTGGACCTAGAGGGTGACTCAGCCCTTCATAACCCCAGTTCAAGGCTATCCATCAGATATGTATATGCTGCACATATGGGCAAAACATTTATATACATAAAGTAAAAACAAATAAGTCTAAGTATATTCTCATATGCTTCTATACCATCCTGAATTCTCTCTTCCCCTCTCATGTCTCATGGACAAAAATGGCCTTGAATTCCATTTTTTTTTTTTTTTGAGATTGGGTTTTCTTTGTTTGGCCCAGGCTTCTTTGATCACATACACACACATACACATACACATACATATACATATGTATATATATATATATATATATATATATATATATATATATATACCTGCTGGGCTTAGAATAAAAGCTCAGCTATTACAGCCTATTGACCTCCTATTGACCTTGAAATCTTGATTTCCCCCTGTCTCCACTTTTCCAGTGCTTACAGGAATGAATCACTTCATGAAACTGCAGCCTCCTATTCTGTCTCTATGCTGGAGACTAAACTCTGGAGTATCGTATCTGCTGGGATGCCCAAGTAGGTCCTGGGACTGTGCAGGCAGGCGGTATTTTAGCCTGTGGCTAATTTCTACCTATTCTTTATAACTCCCTTGGGTAATAGAGCTTTTTCTAATTACTTTCCAAAAAAACCCATTTACAATGTGAGCTTACTATAGACAGATGTCTTGTCCAATGTAGATACTCCAAACCTAAGAGCTCACAAGTTTTGTGCACCCCAAAGACACTGTGGATGTGGTAGTTCATCCTGGTGATCCCAGGAGGAAGGCCAGCAAACAAAAGATACATTGAATAAATATGAAGGAGAGGGACTAATTAAGGGAGGGATTTGTAACGCAGGACTCGGAGGAGGACTGGGAGGGAGCGGGGCTGTGATCAGAATATAAAGTGAATAAAAAATGATTGAAAAAGCGGGGCGTTGGTGGCGCACGCCTTTAATCCCAGCACTTGGGAGGCAGAGGCAGGTGGATTTCTGAGTTCGAGGCCAGCCTGGTCTACAGAGTGAGTTCCAGGACAGCCAGGGCTACACAGAGAAACCCTGTCTCGAAAAAACCAAAAAGGAAAAAAAAATGATTGAAAAAAGCATGATATAGTAAGTACATCTGGCCTTTTATGCCTAAAATCCTTGAAAGTTCACGAATGTTAATAGTATCTTCTGTCGTTTAGAATAAGTTCCTGATCTTGCCCAGTGTTCACTCTGGGATTTATGCTAATGAGATCATGGAGAGCCTGAGGCGAGAAAACCTTTGAAGGAGTTCTAGCCATGACTTAGAGGTTAGTTAGGGTTGGGATTTGTAGACTCACCCATTGGCTTCCAGGAAGCTTCCCTGAGAAGCTCAGGAGCCTATAAATTCTGGGTTGGTCCTGTCTGCCTTCAAGGAGGTTGGTACAAACCAGCAGACAGAAGCTTGTGTTCCTGACTCTGCCAGAACCCTGCCTGCCCTGCAGACTTCTCCATTAAACTGGTCATCTTTGAGAGCCCCGCAATAAGCTGGCAAGTGAAGGCTTCTCTGTAAGTTCTGAGAGAATGGCAGCAAATTATCAACGATAAGGGAGTCCCAAATACATCTGGCTAGTCAGAAAGGCCAGAGGTCTGGCCTTGTGTTATCTGAAGAGGTGAAAAAGTCTAGGGACTGAAGCATTAACTTGTGGGATCTAACCCTTAACTCAGGTAGATAAGGTTGGTATCGAATTGTAGGACACCCCTTTGATGAGAATTGGTGTGAAAAATAGAACATTGTACATCCGATGCCAAGTATTCTGTGTGAGACTAGGTGTATCGGGAGGATGCTGTAATATCAGAAACGGAAAACAGAACTTTAAGAGTAATTCACAACTTACATGAGTTTGAGGCCAGCCTAAATGGCTAGACAGTCAGAAAGGTTGGATCCCCTGGAAATGGAGTAATGGATGATTGTGATTCAGCATTTAGGTTCTGGGAATGAAACCCTGGTGCTCCAAAGAGCAGAGAGTTCTCTGAGTCTGTTAACAGGTATCTCTATAGCCTAGAATCTTTTTCTTTTCTTTTCTTTTCTTTTCTTTTCTTTTCTTTTCTTTTCTTTTCTTTTCCCCTTCCTTTTCTTTTCCTATCCTCTTCCTTCCTTTGAGACAGGGTGTCTCTGTGTAGCTCTGACTGTCCTGGAACTCACTTTGTAGACCAGGCTGGCCTCAAACGCAGAGATCCTCCTGCCTCTGCCTCTCTAGTGCTGGGTGGGGGTGGTACATGCCTTTAATCCCAACAACCTGGGAGGCCAAGGCCAGGGGATCTCCGAGTCTGAGGCCAGCCTGGTCTATGGATGGAGTTGCAGGACATCTAGGGTGGGTGCAGAGAAACCCTGTCTGGGGAAGAAAAAAAGGAGTGCCAGCATGCTCAGCTGTGATTAGCTTTTGTATACAAATCTGGCATCTTGCAACAAGAAGAAAGAGTGCCATTAGTTATGTATGACAAATGATTAAGATGAATACAGAATGAGGTAGTGAATCCAGTGTAGACTTGAGGAGGATTGTATAGAGGACTTGAGGAGAATCAGTTATAAAAGTTCAGTTCATCAAAGTTGCCTAATGAATGATGAATCTCCCATCTTCCTTTTTCCTTTTCCTCCTTCTTTCCTTCCTTTTCGTTTTGTTTAGAAACCTTTTATTTGCCCGGCGGTGGTGGTGCATGCCTGTAATCCCAGCACTCTGGGAAGCAGAGGCAGGTGGATTTCTGAGTTCGAGGCCAGCCTGGTCTACAGAATGAGTTCCAGGACAGCTAGGGCTATTCAGAGAAATCCTGTCTCAAAAAAACCAAATCCAAAAAGGAAAAAAAAAAACAACAACAACAAAAAACAAAAAGAAAAAAAGAAACCTTTTATTTATCTTTTTTTGTTTTTGTTTTTTGTTTTGTTTTTTTTTTCCAAAACAGGGTTTCTCTGTGTAGCCCTGGCTGTCCTGGAACTCTGTAGACCAGGCTGGCCTTGAATGCAGAAATCCAGCTACTTCTGCCTCCCAAGTGCTGGGATTAAAGGTGTGTGCCACCACTACCTGGCTCTTTATCTTTTTTAAATGTTTGTATCTGAGTGTGGAGATCAAATGGTTACATCACGCAATTTATTTCTCTTCCACATGAGTTCCAGAGCCTGAATTCAGGTGCCCAGGCTTAGAGGCACATGCCTTTACCCTCTCCTCTCCTCAACCTTGTTATTGCTTTGAGACACGGTCTCATGTAGCTTAGCTTGGCCTTCAATGTGTGTAGCCAAAGATGACCAGGAATGCCTGGACCTCCTGTGCCTACCTTCCATGTTCTGGTTTTTCTCCTTGTTGCAGGGATTCTGGTCCTACGCCAGCAGAATGCAAACCAAGGATCTTAATTTAGCAGGATGTGGAGTGTTTGGCTCAGGTGTGCAGGCCTCCCTACTTGACAGTGTGGTTTCTCAGACGAGAGCAGATGTCTGAATCCCCCCAGGATACGGTAAACACAGATCTTGCCAGATAAATACAATCTGATCAGTTAAATGAATTTCAGATAAATAGGTAATTTTTGAGACTATGTCTCAAGTGCTGTAGTGTCTGAGACATCATCTTTATCTGAGACCAAATGTACCTTCCTGCCACGCATCAGTAAACTCCTTTAGATTAGTGGTTTCAATCTCCCTTGAGGCAGGTACTTGCGATGATTATCTAGTTTGTCTTTTTAGGAAATTTCAAAATACATAATCGCATTAGAGGATTTTTTTTTTTCCTGTCCTTACTAATTCTCCTATTAGCCTCACAGAGGAAAGTCTCAGGAGAATATTTATAATCGTTCACACATTCCACTCTTTTGTTTCTCCTTAATTTTTACACCCGCCTTGCCTCCTTCTTTTTTTTTTAATCCACAGCTCATGACCACCACCTTATGGACAGAAGTGGTATCTGTCTTCCTCCAGAACTGAATATTTAATTCTTATGTAGGCGCTTGTGTGACTGGATACCGGGAGTGCTAGGCACTAAACTCAGGTGCTGGGGACTGAGCTCACTGCAAGAGCAGGAAGTGCCCCTAACCCCCAGCCATCTCAAGCCCACCCTCACACCTTACTGGAGATAGAATTCAGGGCCTTGCGTACATAAGGCAAATGTTCTATCACTGAGCCATGTCACCAGCTCCCCTCTCCTCTGGAGACAGGGTCTTATGCAGCCCAGGCTGACTTGGACCTTGCTATGAGGCTGAAGAGGATCTTGAATTTTCGATTCTCTTTCCTCGACCTTTTTACAGGTGTGTACCAGTGCTGAGGGACTGAACTCAGGACCTCCTCAGTGCTGAATGACCTTTACTACACAAAGGGCGACACCCTCCTTTTGTATGTCTTAAAAATTTGAGATGGAGGGTACACTAACTTGCCCAGGCTGACTTTGACCTCACTCTGTATTTCAGACAAGCCTTGAATTTTTGCTCCTCTTGCCTCAGCCTCCTGTGTAGCTGGGATTACTGGCCTGCACCCGTCTGGTCACAGGATCCAGCTGTTTTTCTGGTTTTACCCAAATAATCTCAATATTGTGAACTTTCTATCAGGCACTCTCTCCCTCTCTGATTTATCTTTCCAACTGCATGTTTTCTTCCTCCCCCCCCAAAGTTCTTTTAATAAATTAAAAGCTCAAGAAATAAGCCAGAGCAGATTCTGTTTGGGACTGTCCTTTTGCTAGATTAAGTTCTTGGTCCTGGCAAAAGGAACTTCAAGAAACTCTTGCCTTGCTTGAGTATTTGTCGGAGGTTGATGGATGGCAGGCAGTTAGAACTTGGGGAAGCAGAGCCGCTGCCAGGCGGGCTGGGGGGGGGGGGAGGAGGTGTCTGAAAGAAAGAGCCAGTCAGGACGGCTTAAGGAAGGGGTGGAGAAGCCTGTGTTTGCAGCCGGCAAAGACCCTTCTGCAGACATTGTGCCTTTGTGAGCTGACCGCCGAGGCCTTGTGTAGGCAACGTGTATTCCGAATGTATGCGTTGTTTCTTTCCGATTATGGGTCTGTGTGAACTGCTGACCGCAGAAAAAAACAGGAACGGATTGTTGAAAAGATTTTGCAGTTCGAGTGCTTGTTTGTGGTTGTGTGGTATGTGTCACTGGCTGTTTGCCAAATGCGCTATTACTGGTTCCAGCTCTCTCCGAAAGTTTAGTGGCCGGCTAACAGATTAAGCCAAGACACAACAAAGTCAGAATTTAGAAGAAAATACAGGAGGCAATGTGAGGTGGAAACAGAAGCTGGCGCAAGAAGAGAAAGAAGAAAAGGAGACTTAGAAGGGGGGGGGCAGCAGGCAGCGATAAACAACAAATCCCGTCCTTAGGAAGGGGAGACATTTCCGAGGGGGAGGTAATGAAAAGCTTGCACACTTCAGATACGGCGCAGGACACTCAGGTTTTCTAACTAGGGGGCTGGGGGGATTATTCTCCCTCCTTTCTTTCTTGCCATGCTTTATCTTGAACTGTGGCTGTTCTGTTTATCTTGGTTATTCTGAGAGTGTTTAAAGTCTTAATTATTCTGAAAAAAAGTATAAATGGTTCTTTCTTTGTTTGGTCGGTTGGATTTTTGTTTTTCAAGACAGGATTTCTCTGAGTAACCATCTTGGCTGTCCTGGAGACCAGGCTGGCCTCTAATTCCAAAAATATCCGCCTGCCTCTGCCTCCCAAGTGCTGGGATTAAAGGTGTGCACTCACCGCCTCCAGGCTCATGTACAGGTTTTAGGGGATTAAAGTCCTTTGCTGGTGGTGATACCAGAGGGTGACTGGGTGCAGGAGAAAGGTGTTGACTTTGATCTGTGACTCACGGAACAGGTTAGAGAATTGTTTTGGTGACAGGTAATGTGTGAGGCGTATATTTCAAAAGCAGAGATACTGAAATGCCTCCACCGTCCAGGAAGTGGCATTGCTATTATTGGCAATTTATTTAAATTTAACGGGGGCTTTCTACATCTGGAAGTTGGCGCAGGTAGTCTAACACTGGGCAGTAACCACATGCGGCGGAACTTTGCCTGGGCAGAGAGGGGTCCTAGTTCTGCTGAGCTACCTTCTTTTCAGACTGCATTTCAGTGTGTAGCCCTGCCTCACCTGAAACAGGCCATGTGGACCCATCTGGCCTCGAACTCAGACCCACCTGCCTCTCCTTCTCAGGTACTGGAAATAAAGATGAGCTCCCTCCCGCCCAGCTAGCTGCTAACTATATCCTTATTATCAAATTTCAACCTCTGTGCTGTCCTTTTTCTCCTCCGTTTCAAACCGGAGACACTGGAGATCACACAATTACATCCCCAAGCTGGCTTTTGCTGTTCCTTAATCTGCCTCTTCTCACTAAGCCAGCATTTCCTAAACTCTTCCCTTCTAGTCTCCTGTTTTTCTGGGTTATCAATTAATCCATTCTCTTCCTCTTTTTTTTTTTTTTTAAACTACGTCTCAGCTGTTTGCAGGTTTGTCTTTCTCCCACTGCTTCCATGGTGTCTTTGTCTCCTGTGGACTGAAATGCAGAGGCAGGGAACAGGCCTGGGAGGCAGAAGAGAAATTTCTGATTCAACTACTTCTCCTACCAAAGGCTGACTTAAAGCCATCCAGCACGTCGACCCCGCCTCCTATCCGGAGGTCTCAGGTCTCCCGTGCAGCGGGTCTCCTTTTCCCCCCACCTTAAATTCCACCCCTCCCCCACTTACCCCGTGACATCATTCTTCACCAGCTGTGACTGTCAAGGACACTGACCTACTTTCAGCCAGTCTGTTAGACACTAAATCCTGGTTTTTCGACTCAACTGGATTTTCTGCTTAACCCTTTCGGTTCCCCATGTGTCAGCAGGTCCCCTGATACCTTGAAATATTTTATGGCCTCTGAAAAAAAGTTTTACTTTTTATATCTGAAGAGAAAAACCATAATGATAAATGCAAGAAAATCCCCTTATGACTTAAATGGATTTATTTTTACCATTTATCAAAACAGAACCTGTTCATATCTAGAGAACTATGCACTTACTAAGTTTTGCTGAATTGTTAAAGGTGATACTTAGCTAATGGGTTCTTTTCTCTTATGGAAAATTTGAAGGTACACAACTATCTTTCACATTTTTAAATGTCACTATGCTTGATAACACAATTAAATTTAAAAGAAGTGGACAAAAGGGGCTGGAGAGTTGGCTCGGAGCACTGACTGCTCTTTCAAAGGTCCTGAGTTCAAATGCTAGCAACCACATGGTGGCTCACAACCACCTGTAATGACATCTGATGCCCTCTTCTAGCATGCCATTGTACATATATACAGAATGCTGTATACATAGTAAATTTTTTTTAAAAGGAAGTGAAAAAACCCTGAAAGCATCAAGTTTGCAGACTTTGGAGTGATGGTAAAAAGAACTGGAATAAACTTGGCTTTGCCACTTATCAGCTGTGTGACTTTAGATAAGATACCCGACATCTCTGTGCTTTGAATTGTTTATTTGCAAAAAAAGATACTCTAACCCAGTAGGGTTGTTGAGACCTAAAGGGCTTAATGTACATAAAAATTCTTAAGAAGATTCCATGTCCTAAAATAGGCTTATTGTGATAGGGGGGTCAGGGATCTCTATGCATTCCAGATATTTACATGATCCTCTTGACAAGTGGAATTCTGCACTGAATATTTGGTGAGCCGGTATCTGACTTGTGTGCCCACAAGTTTTGGAGATAGAAGAGTCCTAGCAGTTCTAGCATTTCTACCCTCTGATTTTCTTTTCTTTTGGAGACAGACTCATGTGTCTCAGGCTAGCTTCAAACAACTTGAGATGACCCTGCTCTTCCAGCATCCCCATCCGGAGAACTGAAATTCCGTGGGCATTTGCCGCCATCTCAGTATTTCCTGTATGCAAAGTGAGTGATGGTTTATGGGTACCCCACCAGCTGAGCGCTGCTCCGCTCCAATCATTTTTTGTTTGTTTTTTGTTTTTTGGATTTGGTTTTTTGAGACAGGGTTTCTCCGTGTAGCCCTGGCTGTCCTGGAACTCACTCTGTAGACCAGGCTGGCCTCGAACTCAGAAATCCGCCTGCCTCTGCCTCCCAGAGTGCTGGGATTACAGGCGTGCGCCACCACTGCCCGACTCCAATAATTTTTTTTTAAAGTTTTATTTCACATGTGTGCTATCTGCACTGCGTGAATGTTTGTGTACCTGTGTGCCCGGCACCCTCTGAAGGAGCCCCTCAAAATGGAGCCACATACATTTTTTAGCCTCTATGTGTGTGCTTGGAATCGAACCCTGATTTTCCAGACCATCAGCCAGGGTTCCTAAACACTGAGCCTTGAACCTGGGTTTCCTGAGTCCTGAGATTACAGGTGTGTGACTTGTCATTGCTAATCCTATTTAGTTTTTCACCAATTAATGCACACTTGGCTTTGTTTGTTGTTTGACACAGGGCATCTTGTAGTTCAGGTTAGCCTCAAAGTCAGCAGGCAGGGGAGGGTGACCTTGACCTTGGAGGATGACCCTGAACTGTCTCCAAGTCCCATCTGTCCTCACTTCCTGTCTGTTGTTGCATTTGCCTGTTTAGGATAAAACTCCAACCGAAAGAGAAGAGAAGCTAAGAAAAGAGTTAGTCAGCCAATGGATTCTGGAGCTGATCAAAAAGGAGAGGTGAAAATAAATAGCTCAATGATTATTTTTTTGAAGCTAAGGAAGTAGAAATGATCTTTTTAAAAAAATGAAGTAGAGCAGTAGTGAGGTTTTGGGCACACTTTCAATCCCCATCCTTGGGAGGCAGAGGCGGGCAGAACTACATAGTGAGATACTCTTTCAAAAAAGAATAGAGGAAGGAAGGATTTGGACAAAACAAACTTTCTTTGAATGAAAGACAGGGACATGAACGTCAGCCAGCGGTGTTTCCCTCATCTTCTTCACACACACACACACACACACACACACACTCACACTCACGAAGTAGACTAGTACAATGATGGTGTCCCTAGTCCTTATAGGATGCTTGATTAATCTGTGCATGTTCATTACCATTGCCTGCTGCTGGTGAAGGAGTTGGGCTACAGATCTGCTACAGCTGTTGTTTGAATGTAATCGCTTCTGTGTCCATCGGTGAATTGTCTACTAAGTCAGCACTGTTTTCTTTTTTCTTGCACCAAGTGAGGCATCATTCTCTCTCTCTCTCTCTCTCTCTCTCTCTCTCTCTCTCTCCTTTATTTTGCATTACCTCTTACTAGGAGAGAGCATGTTGCCTTTTCAAATATCTTGACCCTATTGTTTCCCTCAAGTCTCTCAAGTCTTCCAGAATTGATATACTAGGAAAAAACCCCCGATGAGCACCAGCAGTCAGGAGAACAGGAAATTATCACCAGTGATTTAATCTCGTCGGCTCACCTTTCTCCTGTGGGAGGGGCTAGCAACCTTATGAGGTTATGAGGCTGCTGGAAGCTCCAGTAAATGTTGAGTGCTTTAGAAAAATAGCATTTTGCAAATGGTTACCTCCGTCTCTTTAGCAACTTTCCCTGTGCGTACTAATCACCTGGCTTGGTTTTATATATATATATATATATATATATATGTGTGTGTGTGTGTGTGTGTGTGTGTGTGTATGTATGTATATGTATATGTATATGTATATGTATATGTATATATGTATATATATGCAAAATTGGGAATAGTTTTAGAAGCTTTAGTGGTTTAAGAGCCGCCGCAGATTAGGGTCGGAGGTAGGGACCACACACAACCCGCGTTTTAAACAAGCATCCCAGGTGATTCCTCTTGGGGCCGGGGGGGGGGGGGAATCTCACAGCCAGATGCAATTAAGGAAAGGGACGGGGAGATCACTCCACTAAGATTTCCGTTTTTTCAACTTTATCACTCCGTGACTGCGACTACAGACTACGGGAGCTCTCTTTCCTTTCCTGACCCACACATCCCTTTGTGTCGGCTCTGAGCATTAGCATAGTTGGAAAGAGGTGCACAGTTTAACGTGCTGAAAAGGGAAAGGAGGGGTGTGTGGGCGGGGCAAGGCTTGCCCAGTGTTTAGCTATTCTAACTGCGAAGTCTGCCTGGCTGGTTCTAGCCGGCTGACTCTGGCCGAGGAAGACGCAGAGAGAAGGGGATTCGGCAGTTCCTTGTTTGCCAATGGAGGTTCTTTCTGACAGCAAGCACTCTGCACTTTTTCTCTAGCCACGTGACTTTTGCAGTTAGATGTGCCAGAAAGAAAACACTTAGGTGCCGGTAGCACCTTAGGACTCGGAGAATGTATGCTACTTCGCAGCCTTCCTTTGCTATTTTGAGCCCTTCATTTTTAATCAAATCCCAGCTTGTGTTTCCTTGTCCTGAACCTCAGAAGAAGATTTGCAACAGATGGTGCCTACGGGGCACTTAAGATTTTTTTCCCCTTGTTTTACAAGCTAGAGGAAAAAAATAAAAAGAAAGAAAACCCACAAATTTACTGTCAGATCGGTGTGTGTGTGTGTGTGTGTGTGTGTGTCCCCACACATTCATCTCAATATATGCAATGCAGAGAAGTAGAACCTGGAGTTACCAGGATCTGAGTGGGTGTGGTGGTCCATGCCTGCGATCCTTACTCTTCATAAGGAGTTCGAAGCCAGTCTAGACTGTGAAAAATCGAGTTTCTCCTCAAGCCAAACTAGACAACAAAGCGAGAAAGAGCCCAGTGTTTTGAGGCACCCCTGTAATTTCAGCACTCTGGAGGCTGAGGCAAAAGATCGGGTGAGCCTAGGTTACTTAATAGTGAAACTAAGTATCAAACAAAAAGCAGGGACAAATGAAAACAAGGAAAGAGAAATAAGAGTTGGTTGGGTCTGGACAGAGAAGTCTTATTTGATAATAAAGAGGTAATCAGATAGATACAATTCTATGGGTAATATTTTTGAGGTGTACTCAAAGTTCATCTTTCCAGCGGGCGGAGGTGGCGCATGCCTTTAATCCCAGCACTTGGGAGGCAGAGGCAGGTGGATTTCTGAGTTCGAGGCCAGCTTGGTCTACAGAGTGAGTTCCAGGACAGCTAGGACTACACAGAGAAACCCTGTCTCCAAAAAACAAACAAAACAAAACAAAAGTTCATCTTTCCTTTGACCAAGCACTTCCAAACTTACTAATGGCTTCACAGCCCAGGGCATAGGTTCAAATATAATTAATTGTATATTAATTAATTGTAATATAATTACTATCACACATATCTAAACATATTTCTCTTTGATTGCTACTCTACTATTTTGGTATCAACTTGAATACTGGCCAGTATTTATTGAGTTCTTACTATGTTTGAGTTATGTTAAAGTGTATTAAGTTTGGGTAAGTTCATTAACCCTCATAATTTAAGTAAAGCAGTACTAATAAGATCTTTATCTTATCGATAACAACAACAACAAAAAAAAAATGAGGTTTATGGGTTAAGCAACAGTCCCAGACAGCTAGTAAGGCTGGGGTGTCAAATAAGGTTTATCTCCCTCCCGGGTTATACAGTATCTATCACCTGCATAGGATGGCTTTCCAGGGGACTCAGCTTACCCTGCAGTCTTCAGAGCAATGCTAGTTCACCAGCAAGGAGGCTGGTGACCCAGTGCTCCTCAGAGCACTGGCCATTCCTCTAGAGAACCTGAGTTCAATTCCCACCACCCACACTTTGTCTCACAACTACCTGTGATCTCACTGGGACTCAGGTAGGACACACGTAGGCAAAACAACCACACAAATAAAGAAAACACAAAAACAAACACAAACCATTGGGGATATAGTTAAGCCAAGCCAAAATACTGTTTGTTTGTTTGTTTGTTTGTTTGTTTGAGACAGGGTTTCTCTGTGTAGCCTTAGCTGTCCTGTAACTCACTCTGTAGACCAGGCTGGCTCGCACTCAGAAATCCTCCTGCTTCTGCTTCCCAAGTGCTGGAATTAAAGGTGTGCGCCACCACTGCCCAGCTTGCCAAAATACTTATTTTTTTTTTAAGATTTATTTATTGCATTTGGGAGGCAGAGGCAGGCAGATTTCTGAGTTCAAGGCCAGCCTGGTCTACAGAGAGAGTTCCAGGACAGCCAGGGCTATACAGAGAAACCCTGTCTCAAAAAAACAAAAAAAAATTATTTATTATATGTAAGTACACTGTAGTTGTCTTCAGACACACCAGAAGGTATCAGATCTCATTACAGATAGTTGGAAGCCACCATGTGGTTGCTGGAATTTGAACTCAGGACCTTCAAGTGAGCAATCAGTGCTCTTAACCCCTAAGCCATCTCTGTAGCCTGCCAAAATACTTATAATGAAGTCTATTTTAAAGAAGATCTGAGATGAGAACTGTCTGAATATACCAGCAAGGAAGCTTCCAGGTGTGACCATGCTTAGCGCTGGATTTGCAGATGGGAAAGGTGGAGATCCTAGCACCATTATGTCATTCAAAAGAGATGATTATGTGTTCGTCTAGCATTTAACCACAGTTTAAAATGTTTAAATGAGTTTAGTTTAAAATGAGCTGTATCCTTAGATAAACCTGACTCAGGGTAATCTCTAAAATTCCACGAAGAAGCTCTAGGAATCCAGTTTGAGAGCCAACTGTTGTAAAGTTGGGTACCAGCTTAATGAAATGTTGACTACGTGAAGCTTAAGAGCTGAGTTTGCCTTATCTAACCCTCAAAGGATATATATATATATATATATATATATATACACACATATATATGTATATATATACATATATACATATATATGTATATATGTATATATATATTTTTTTTTCTGATTTATTCGAGACAGGGTTTCTCTGTGTAG
Source organism: Apodemus agrarius (assembly GCA_964023405.1). Lineage (NCBI taxonomy): Eukaryota > Metazoa > Chordata > Mammalia > Rodentia > Muridae > Apodemus > Apodemus agrarius. The sequence continues at coordinate 152,424,795 of OZ030006.1, read as the reverse complement.
CCCTGGCTGTCCTGGAACTCACTCTGTAGACCAGGCTAGCCTCGAACTCAGAAATCCACCTGCCTCTGCCTCCCAAGTGCTGGGATTACAGGTGTGCGCCACCACTGCCCGGCGGATTTTTTTTTTTTAATGAACATAAAATAGTATATGTTGCTGCTCAGATATGATTAAGGAAAAATTTCAATGGATTTAGACCAGAATTTTGGCTTTCTCCTTTGCTTGGGGATGGTCTTCGATTCATTTTGCAGTCTTTTCTAGGTCCCTGATGTGTACCTTTGTTCTTTTTAATGCTAAACACATGGACACTAAAAATTAAGACAAAGGCCATGCTTTGGCTTTTTTTTAAAACACCACTTCTTTTTGTCCCCTCCGTTAGCATACAACAAAACCAATATTGTACACATTCAGATCCCACAGGGAGGGTAATATGGCGGATGATAGTAGCTTTTTAAAGTTGCAAGTGGCCAGTGAGTTGATAGCATTCCCACAGCTTCACCTGCATAACCTACTTTTTCTGGAAAGTATATGGTTACTATCAGTTGGATTCTGTTACAATAGCAAGAAGAAGATGCTCGTGCTCTGTTTAACTTCTTTGCCAAACTCTGTCTCTCTGTCTCTGTCTCTCTCTGTCTCTCTGTCTGTCTGTCTCTATCTCTCTCTCTCTGTACACATGAATCTGTGGCTCGTGTGTATTTGTGATCAAGTGGCCCCTGATTACAAAATGCTTTTAAGGAGGCTTAGGCTTTGGTGGAACATGCTTAATGTCCCAGGGGCCTGGCTGTCAAGGTACCTCCTTCCCTGTTTCTCCCCCACCCCCTTTCTTTCTCCCTCTTGCTCCCAGCTCCATAGGTTTTTTTGTTTGTTTGTTTTGTTTTGTTTTTCAAGACAGGGTTTCTCTGTGTAGCCCTGGCTGTCCTGGAACTCACTCTGTAGATCAGGCTGGCCTCGAACTCAGATATTCACCTGCCTCTGTCTCCCAAGTGCTGGGATTAAAGGCGTGCACCACCACCGCCCGGCCAGCCCATAGGTTTTTATTTGATTCTCATTACTGATGATTGTGAGACCATCATGTGGTTGCTGGGATTTGAACTTGTGACCTCCGGAAGAGCAGTCAGTGCCCTTAATCACTGAGCCATCTCTCCAGCCCTCCTTCCCTGTCTCTTAAGGCAGTATATCATACTTCACATTGGCTCCTCTAAACGTGTACTTTGTGAAGGGCATCATATCCTCTTCATACAGGTTAGCTTAGGTTGTTCTCAATGGTATAACAAAGAATAGCGTGGCCACTCATAATTACAGGCGCTCGGTGTCAGGCACTGCTATGTACAGTCTGACTTCTTTGGACTTAACCAACTGTAGATTGAAAACAATTGGAAACATATTCAGGTGTTTCGTCATTTGTATATTTGATGTACTCAGTATGGCATCCTCTAGAGATGGTTTAGGAAGTATGTAGGTTCTATGCAAGCATCACCTGCCATTTTATATGTGTAATTTGAACATCCCTAAGAGAGTCCTAAGTCCAGTTACCATGGATATTGAGGAGCTTACTAGCTCCTTATGACAATTCTAAATAAAGTAGGTGTGGTGGCTATTTCTGGTTGTCAACTTGACTATAGCTGGAATGAACTACAATTCAGAATTGGAAGACTCATCTGTGATCCACATCTTGAGGTTGGAAGACACGGGTTTCTGACTTGGATCTTGACATGGAGATCTTGAGGTATAGTGGCTATGAAAAACTCAGGCTCAGGAAAGGTACTACACACCTTTAATCCCAGGAGACTGAGGCAAGGAGATCAGCCTGGGACAAAGCAAGTCCCAGATCCAGGCGTGGTGGTGGCACACACTTTTTTTTTTTTTTTTTTGAGACAGGGTTTCTCTGTGTAGCCCTGGCTATCCTGGAACTCACTCTGTAGACCAGGCTGGCCTCGAACTCAGAAATCTGCCTGCCTCTGCCTCCCAAGTGCTGGGATTAAAGGCGTGCGCCACCACTGCCCGGCCGGTGGCACACACTTTTAATCTGGGCCACACCTCTGCTAGAGACCTACATAAGGACATGGGAAAAATGAAGAGTCAGTCTTCTTGCCAGCACATCTTTCGGAACCTTCTACAGGAGACCTGCTTAAGCGACTAGCCTCGTGGAACTATTCACAGCTGCCCGTCTTGGGTTAGTTGGACTGCAGAACGTAAGTCATCACAATAAATTCTCGTAATATATAGAGATATTCATAAATTCTATAACTCTAGAGAACCCTGCCTAATACAGCTTTTTAAAGTCTTCCTTTCTTTCTAAAGTCACTAGGGAGGTGAATTTTCTTCAGAAGATCATCCAGCTAGCTAGCGGGAGCAGCCAGCCAGCCAGCCAATGCTAGCAGTGTGTCTCTACAGTTCCCACCCCAGGTTATTGTACAGATCTGAAAATTTATACAATCTCTTTATACACACGTGGGGGAGACAGAGGTAGAGCTAGATCACACTTGTGGGAAGTGGTCTCTCCCCCCACCCCCACCCCCTTAGGAAGGGGGGAAAGTTGTTAGCTGAAGAGACTTTTTTTTTTTTTTTTTTTTTTTTTTTGGTTTTTCGAGACAGGGTTTCTCTTTGTAGCTCTGGTTGTCCTGGAACTCACTCTGTAGACCAGGCTGGCCTGGAACTCAGAAATCCGCCTGCCTCTGCCGCCCAAGTGCTGGGATTAAAGGCGTGCACCACCACCGCCCGGCCTCTGAAGAGACTTGAGACTTGAGACTTGATATGGGGTACAAAGTGCTTGGACTGTAATTCATGTCTGGGATCTCTGATGACTGACTGAAGTTACTTAGGGATGAATTTTCATTGTAAAGAAGGATGTCACTCCTCGCCCTTGGTTTCATTCATGGTGTAGAGAAGGGAGTTATGTAGTGGACTGTGGTCAAATGTTTCACCTCTTCATTGGACGATTTATTAGTTTTCAGGATGTAGGAAATGCTCCTAAAATATATGATGTTTATTCTGACATCAACTTGCCGAGCTGGCTCTAGCTTCCTTGCCTATCTCTGAACCTGCCCAACCCACAGAATTTATTATGTCGCTTATTTTCTTTTGTGGCATAGGGTCGGCTGTGATCCTCCTGCCTCAGCCTCCCTTAGCGTACCAAACTCGGCTGAGGCTGCAGTTAACGCGCCTTTCCTTACAGAGGTATTGTCTTCGGGGCGTTCCCTGATCCGGATTACTACAGTTACCATCATCTTTGTCCCCAAATCTCTGCCTTCTGGTGAGGCAGGACGCAGGGGAGGGAGGGCTGCTAGCCCCTCTGCGGGTAGCGCGAGTCCCCCGGCCAGACCTCGCGCGGGAGGCTCGCAGGCGTCGGCGGGCATCAAAGCGCCCACGGCCGCAGCCCAAGGAGGGGCTGCGCCGGCGGGAGGGCGCACAACGGCAGGGCCTACTCTCGCGGTGCCGAGCGGAACAAACCTCGCCCCCCACCCGTTTTCTCGGCTCCGAGAGGACGGTTTGGGGGCGGGTGGCGAGGCGCGTCCTCGGGGCGCCCGCGTGCCTCCGCTCGCGAGCGCGCGCTCCGTGGCTCCCCTCCGGCCGCGGGGCGGTCACCGCGCAGGTGTCAGTCCGCCCGAGCGCGCTCGCCGCCCCGCCCCGCCCCCCGCCGACCCCCGCCCGCGGGTGCGGCGCTTGGGGGCGGGGCCGCGCGGGTCCTCGGCTCGGGCGGGGGGCGCGCGGCGCCTCGCTCTGGGGGACGCGGGGCGGCCTCGCCGGCGTCGTGCGCTGTGTGTGAGCGGGGTCGCGCGCGCGCGCGGTCGAGCGACAGGCGAGTGAGGGAGCGAGCGGCGGCCGGGCGTGAGCGAGTGTGTAGGGACGGGAGTGCGGGCGTGGGGGGGGAGGGAGAGGCCGGCCGACCGCGAGGCCGTGAGAAAGTGGGCGAGTGGGTGAGGACGCGCGGCCTGGCTGCGGGAGCCGGCGGCGGCGAGGAGAAAGGAGGCGGCTCCCGGCATCCCGCCCCCTCCCCCTCCTCAGCGGACTTCCCGCGGCCCGCGCTTGCTCCTAGGCGGCGGCCGGCCGGGCTGGCGAGGGAGGAGCCGGCGGCCAGGTGAGCGGCAGGCCGCCCGCGGCGGCGGCGGCAGCGGCGGCGGGGGCGTGGGCCGGGGGCGCGCCCTCGAGCCGGAGGCTTTGGCCGCGGACCTGGCGCCGAGCTCGGCGGCGGGAGCGGACGCGGCGCTGCGCTGCGCGGGGGCGGGCGCCGGAGGCCGGTGGTCGCTGGGTACCACAGTCGGCGGAAGCTGAGAGTCGGCTGCGTGCGGGAGGGGGCGTGAGGCGGCGATCGCGGCGTGGAATTAGTCTGGTTTCCCGTGTCGCCGAGGGGGTGTGGTAAGCTTGGGAATGCAGCTTCGAGTAAAACCTGCCGGCTGCTCGGCTGTCCTCTGGGGTGTGGTTGTCGCTACTGTCCTTGTTTCCTCTGAAGAATTTGATGTGACCGAGGCAGGAGGATGCTGCGAGCGTCACCCCGATGTTACTACCTTCCTCTCGAGGAGTAAAATTGAGAGTAGCGATCGGCGATTTCTATCTTTTTCCTTTAACAACCTTTGGAACAAGAAGGAAGGTTACAAATTGAATGTTTGACTAGAGTAGACGCCCCCCTCCCATCCAGATAGAGAAAACTGAAGTCCTATTAATTTAACGTTTCTCATCCCAGGTTTGTAATTTCTGTATTCTGTAAGGCTTGTATTCATGAATAGAGTCGGAGTGTTAATCAATGAGGTTTTTATACCAAGCTGTAGGTACCTTGAATGTAAATCCTTCCAATGTTATTTTTTCCAACAATTGCCTACAGTTTTCCCAATGTCTCTGAAGTTGGGTTAAGTTACAGATCTATGTGGAAAGTATATCAGTTGAATATGGAGGGTTTTTCGCTTGGCTCTTTTTTTTTTTTTCCCTTCCGGACATTATTAAATCATTAACCATACCCCATGAAGATTTAAATAGCATTTAAGTTTCTTCTTCATACATAACGGTACTTTGGAGGTTATTTCTTATGTTATTTTTAAAACAGCTGACAATGTTTTTTTAAGATACTTGGACGAAAACAAGGGAATTTCAGCCGTTGAGATTGGCGTTGTAAACCATTGTTGGTCTTTTCTAGTCGTTCATTGTGTCATTGCTTCTTAACTGTTAGTTTGGCAAACTCTCTTTCCATCTCCCTGCTTATTTCTGTTTGCTGGTAGTTCCTTTAGGTACTGAAGCCCATGTGTGGGGGAGTCCATGTGTTTTGTCCGATTCTGACAAAACAGCTAAGTCCAGTAAGTCCTCCACCCAGTCAAGATCCACCGCCTGGGTCCCCTTTCTTTCCACGTCACATAAGGAGCACGGTACCCAGCCTACATGTAGCTGGCCACCAGCTACCATCTAACTGTTGAGCTCTCCAGCGCCCCAACTCATAGCCAGCTCTTAATCTCATCCCTATCTTGTCAGCCTAATTAAATATATGTACTGTGTTTTGTGTCCCCCTATTGGGGAGAACAGTAGAGAGTAGATGCAACTCCATCTTCAGAGATTACAGACCAGTTTCATTGATCACTGTACTAGGTTTTTTTGTTTGTTTGTTTGGCTTTTTTTTCCTTTTTTTTTTTTTCTGTTTTTTGAGACAGGGTTTCTCTGTACCCCTGGCTGTCCTGGAACAGGCTGCCCTCAAACTCAGAGATCAGCCTGCCTCTGCCACCCCAACCCAGCTAATCATGGTACTTTTTAATCTGCCAGCTTTTCCCTCAATATCTGTAAAGTATCAAATTCTCAGGTTATATACCAACTCAGTTCATAAGCTGCTAAACTACCTCATGTTTATGTGCTGGATTAATTTTATGCCCTTTCTCCTACAAAAAAAAAAAGTATATCATGAGTCATTATGACTTTTCTGTTTGTTTGTTTGTTTTTCGAGAGACAGGGTTTCACTGTGTAGCCCTGGCTGACCTGGAACTCACTCTGTAGACCAGGCAGGTGTTGAACTCAGAAACCCACCTGCCTCTGCCTCCCAAGTGTTGGGATTAAAGGCTGGGATTAAAGGCTATCGCCACCACCGCCCAGTGACAAAAAAATTTTAAAAATGTACTCTTCACCTAAATGCTTCTATACCTTAATCCCCTTCTGATACTACTTAGCTAGTTCATGCTCTTAATACTTAGACATAAAGTCTGAAACAAAAATGTGGAACTGCTTTGTAATATAAGACCACTTGTCTCATACTGCTTTGCTCTCCCATTTTGGGTAGCATTTCAGTTTTCGTATTTTATCAGAAAACTACATTTTGGAATCATGTAAATTTCCCCCAACAGTATTAGTAATTCTCATCCTGTTGGACTCCAGTAAATGAGTAGTGACCAAGGCCGCTCAGTCAGTCAGCAGGTCCTCCATTGCAGGAGTAAGAATTGAAAAGAAAGAGACAATTAGGCAAAACTGCAGCATGACCCCAGTAAATTCTGAGAGACTGAAGGGCGCGTTTAATAATTTCCAATCCACTTTTATACTAATTTAATTACATGCAGGCATTAAGATCAATAGTAGTACAATGAGGAACAAGCAAGAAGTAAACACAAAATTGTCAAGACAATAAGCAAAGTTCTGTGACAGTAGTTTCCAAGAGCTTGTCAGAATGACCAAAATACCTGAGCCTACTTCCCTGTCCAAGCCCAAAATCTTGCCTGAAGCCTGCTTATTTCGTTCCACCCTAAGATTAATTCCTGCTGTAACCTACTTCCCTTTTATGCCCTAATGTCAGATTGCTGCTTGAAGCCCTTGTCCTTGGTTAATGTCAAGTCCCTGCCAGGTAGCATGGTACCCCAATAAGGCTCTCTACAGAGTAGCTTTCTTAACTTTTTTTTGTTTTGTTTTGTTTTTTCAAGAGAGGGTTTCTCTGTGTAGTCCTGGCTGTTCTGGAACTCACACTGTAGACCAGGCTGGCCTTGCACTCAGAAATCTGCCTGCCTTTGCCTTCCAGGTGCTGGGATTCAAGGCCTGCGCCACCACTGCCAGGCCAGAGTAGCTTTCAAATTCCTTTATCAAAGCCAGTAGTGTCTGGAAAGGAAATTTGTGGAGGTTTGATGTTTTGACTTAAATGTGAGGAACTTTGAGCTACACTGTACTTTGTACTTCAAGCTTTTTTTTTTTTTTTGAAACTTTGTACCACCTTGTAGAGATACTTTGTAATAATCCTCTATTAAGTAAACAATTTTTGTTTTGATTTTAGACTTCCTTTATAGTTGGCTATAGATGATAGATCAAAGGCTGACAATTTAATAACTAAAGCTTCATGCAGTTTAAGTAAAAGCTAATGTTTTTTGATTAGCGTCGGAAATGTAAAAACTTGCAGTTCACTTAGGGTTTTTATTTTTTATATTTTCTAATGTATTGCAATAAACATTACCATTTTCACTAACTTTATCCATTTTCAAGATCTTACCTGCAAAACTGAACTTCTATTCATTTTATGACAATCTCTCATAATTTAGCCCTGTGATAATTCCATTCTATATTCTATTTTATGATTTTAACTAGTATAGGTAATTCATACAAGTAAAACCATGCCTTGTCTTTCTGTAATTATCATATTTGATTTAACTTATCCTCAGTGTTCATTCAGCTTATAGCATTTACTGAAGTTTCATTTTTTTATAAAGACTTAGTAATTTTTGTATTTTGTTTATGAATGTCTTACCTACATGTATGTATGTGTACTGCATGTGTGAGTGGTTCTCCATGGAAGCCAAAAGAGAGAGCCAGATCACTTGGACCTGGACTGAGAACCCCAGCTGCTCTTAACTACTGAACCCCCAAATATAATTGCTTTATAAAACTAAACAATTTAAGCAGCCAGTAGTGGTGCTATTGGTTGTGTTTGTGGTGTTGGCAGTGGTAGCAGCATACACCTTTAATCTCAGGAAACACAAGATCTGGGTTTGAAGCCAGCCTGGTCTACAGAGTAAGTTCCAGGATGTCCAGGTCTACACAGAGAGACCCTGTTTGAAAAAACAAGGGCTGAATAATTTTTTTGTGTACACACACACACACACACACACACACTTATTCATGTATCATTGACAGCTATTATGATTAATGCTACTGTGAGTGTTGATGAACAGAGACCTATTGGAGCCCAGCTTTAATTTTTGAGTTGGGGTTTTTGTAGCCTAACCTGGCCTCGAACTCATTCTTTCCTTTTGATGGGAATCCAGGCGTGTTTTAACTGCCATACACAGTGCTTCAGTGTGGTTTTGGCTTGCATTTCCCTTGAGTGATGTCAAGCTTCTTATGGCATTTACAGAATTATCTATTTACTTGTGTATATGTGCTGTTCCCAGGCTGTAAGTCTGAGAACACCTTGTGGCTGGCACTATTCCGACCTGGGTTGCAGGATGGGAGCTGGGTCATCAGATGGCAGTGGTTTTGCTTGCCAAGCCCTTTTGCTAGTCCACTCACTGATGTTTGTTTATTTGTTTGTTTGTTTGTTTTTTGTCTTTATGTGCTAGCACTATGTCTAGTTCTCTTGTCTTTAGTGATATCTTCTGGTACAGTATATCTTAGATATTGAAATGCTAATATGAACTAGATAATTGAATCCTTTATTCTGTCTACTTGTTTTCTTACTTTTGCTTTATTTGGTAGTGTGATTAATTTTGGGATACAACAGTTTGCTCTTTCTAGTCTAGTAGAATTTTCTTTTTGATTTCCTTTTTTGAGACTGGGTCTCTTTACAACCCTGGTTGTCCTGGAACTCACTCAGACCAGGCTGGTCTCAAACTCAGATTTCCCTGCCTCCGCCTCCCAAGTGCTGGGATTAAAGGTATAAGGCACCATGCCAAGGTTTAGTAGTATTTTTTGTTCAAGTATAGGAATGCTCAGATGCCTTGAAAAATAAAATGTCAACATAAAGAAAACAGATGGCCTTGTTAGTGTGAAGAGAAAGTTGTATACATAACCATTTCTTGCGGACATGTAGCACAAATGCTCAAGGAACTAACTTTCTAAAACTGTTGAACTGGGGTAGTGTAAAACAGTAGCCTGTAACAAGAATTTCCAGATATCATTGTCCGCGAGATGAGTAGATTTCTTTCTCAAAGAGGTCCTAGAGCACTGGGTCTTAGCCTTCCTAGAGCTGCAGCCCTTTACTACTTTGTTTGTTGGTTACCCCAACCATTAAATTTATTTTTATTGCTATGTCAAAACCGTAATTTTACTACTGTTATTAGAAAATGTAAATATCTGATTTCTAGTGATCTTAGGTGACCCCTGTGAAAAAGTCTTTTGACTCCCAAAGTGATCATGATCTACAGGTTAAGATCTACTTTCCCAGAGGCTCCTGGGCCCTGGCTTTACACAGCTGTGGTTTGTCAGGGTTGACTTCCCCTCCTCCTTCAGTGGGCTGCCTGTCCTATTGTCCCAGTGTCCCATATTCTGGATGCACGGTGAAGGGGGGGCCAGAGGACGAACGTGTGCTAGCAGGATGACTTACAGAAGCTGCAGTGCTACGTCAGCTCACTCAACCAGAAGATTCAGCCAAAAAAGTAGGACTATATCTGGGTTCAAGAAAGCCTGGAGAGCATAGCCTTTTGTTGACATGGCAGTCTGACCCTCAGATGATTTATTCGGCCTGTCTGCTAAACGCCTTCACTGTCAGATGAAGCCAGTACTATGTCAAAGGAATGGTTTTGTTGATTAAATTGTAAACTAGCATTGTATTTGGTATATATAACTATTTTTGGTATAAAAAAACAAAACCCAAGTGAATTTTTTCTTTATCCAAATTTTCATTGATAGAATTTCTGTGTATAGTAAAATGTGAAGGTAAATCTGGTTTTCAGGGAAGGGGTTTGTAAGGGAAGAGTAGACACAGTAGTGGCTGAGGAAATGATGGGGAAGGAACATTTGCTAAACACACTTTCAAAAATGCTGAAGCCAGAAAACCAGTTATTCCTGGCTTTATTTTATCACAGCATCTTGGATAGGTTCTTGTAATAATACATGCCCCTTTTCATCTGCATCATCTGTAGCTTAAACAAGATAATGTTTGGTAAGTGCTTTGTGCTTTTTTCAACCTTTTACCTACATCCATGTTTCACATATTGACCTTGCAGGAAAGGTTCTTGTATGTGTTTACAGGTGCTGCCTTTGCCAGATCTCAGTTGCCTTTTGTATATTTTTAAATGGATTTTTAAAATTTTTTTTCTTTTTTTCTTTTTTTTTTTTTAGGATTTATTTATTCTATGTAATTACACTGTAGCTGTCTTCAGACACCAGAAGAGGGCGTCAGATCTCATTACATATGGTTGTGAGCCACCATGTGGTTGCTAGGATTTGAACTCAGGACCTTTGGAAGAGCAGTCAGTGCTCTTACCTGCTGAGCCATCTCACCAGCCCGCCTTTTGTATTTTTTATATTAAGATTGATGGTAAAACTTTGTCTTGATAGAGGGACTATGTTGAATTTGGGTAGTGTCATGAAAGGAGGTATCTGTTAGATAAGCATATGAAAACTTTGAGGGGTTGTTTGGTCTGTTTTTGTGAAGTTTACTTATGAATATGAGGAGACAGTGGCGATGAGATTCCTGTCACTGCTAGAATCCTTTTAAACCATTCTGTCTGCCTTGAAGTGTGTGAGGTTGAGTCTCCTCACTCAGGACAAGAAAGCAGTGGTTCTAGAAGTGAGGGTATGTAGGAATTCCTGAAGTCAGGATGCTATTTTCTGGCTTTGTGATCATTTGCACATTGAGGGAATGATTGGGTAGTCTATGGACTGATGGTTTGAGAGAGTTTTCCTACACAACTTTAGCTATTATTAAGAATGCCAAAGAAGGGTGGTGGTGGTGTAAAGAAGGGAGAGGGTTTGTAAGGGAAAGAGTAGGTACATTAAAGGCACATTAAGATTAAAGGTGTGTACATTTAATCTCAGCACTGGGGTGGGGTGGGGCGGGGTGGGGTGGGGAGAGGCAGAGCAGAGGCAGGTGAATCTCTGGATTTGAGTCCAACTGGTTCCAGGCAGCTAGGGCTACACAAAGCCCTGTCTCAAAAGAATTACAAAGAAATACGTCTCATGTCCTTCCTAGGGGAGTATTTTCTATTAATTTTTTTTTTGTTTTTTTGTTTTTGTTGGTTTTTGTTTTTTCGAGTCAGGGTTTCTCTGTGTAGCCCTGGTTGTCCTGGAACTCACTTGGTAGACCAGGCTGGCCTCGAACTCAGAAATCCGCCTGCCTCTGCCTCCCAAGTGCTGGGACTAAAGGCGTGCGCCACCACCGCCCGGCAATGTTTTTTATTTCATCTCTACACTATGATGTCCCCTTTTCAACAGAAATTCTGATCTGCCTTTGGGAGGTGGGGCTGGAGATTGTACCCAACATCTTTAGTCATGTTAAGCACAATGAAAATACTTCACCATTGGAAATACACACCCAAAGTTATGTCTGTGATATATGATCAGTCTAATTTTATGTGAATTCTAAATTGTATTTTCTCTGAGTTGAAAGGATTTGTAGACATTAGGATCTATTAAATTAGGGAGAAAAAGCTTTGATAAACAGATTTGACCAAATCTAAAGTGTAAAAGATAAAATTCTATTATCAAGTAAATTATTAGGCACATAGTGTGATTAGGACCGACTCTTTTGACACTTAGGGCTGTAAATTCTCTAGAGATATAGGCTCTGCTGCTAGGTTATTTTTGATGGGGAGGGGAGTCTCAGTCTCTCTTTCCTCATGTGCCGGACATTGAACCAAGGCCCTTACTCACCTGGGTACATCTTTAGCGCTTTAAATGAAGTTTCTTAATCTGTGATGGCTATTATCCTACTGAGTTGAAATAGTGTGTGCAAAAGCATTTCTTAGCGAGGTAAGTTGTATGGTATTTGCTTAGCAGAATGCTAAGGTCCATCCCCGGAATCTGATAAAATCAAGTGCATTTAGTTATTGTGTGCCAAGCCTGAATGGGAAGGGGAGACAGTCAGATCAGGTGTTAGAGGCGTCCGTGGTGTTACATGCCGCCTGTAGTGTGAGTATGGAAGTTAGAACAACTTTCAGTTTTTCCTTTTCCTCAGCGTTCCTGCATCAAGCTCAGGTTGGCAGACTTAGGCCTGTACTGCATTTTTACCTGCTGAGCTGTTGTTTCTGGCCCAGTTTGTCTTTGTTTTGTCTTTGTTTTGTTTTTGTTTTTGAGTCTGGGTGACTATTGTAACCCTGACTGTCCTGGAAATTGCTGTGTAGTTCTGCTGGCCTTGAAGGATCAATGTGTAGATTTGCTAGGCCGGCATGAGAAATTCCCTTTATAATAATAAATACTCACTTAAAAACAATTAATATGAAATTAACTGTGTGTGCTGTATGGCTTATTTGTCTGTGCTTATCTGAGTATTTGTAAGAAATCTGGGTATCTTCCTCTTTTTTTTTTTTTTTTTGGTGCTGGGAGCTCTCCTCCAAGTTGCTAGGCCAGTATCTGCCCATCTCAGTTCCTGCTAGTACTGGGTTTATAGACGGCTATACCCAGCTTTTATATGGGAACTAGGGATCTGAACTCAGATACTTGTGCTTGCAAAGCAAACATCCTAACCACAGCCCCATTTCCCCAGGCTTCCCCCACTTATTTATTGACTTTTCAGATAGGGGTCTCATTGTCCCAGTTGGGCCTCAGTCTTCATGTAGCCTAAGGATAACCTTGAACAGAGAACTTGTGTTTGCACATCCTGAGCTCTGCACTCCAGGCATGCACCTGGTTTATACCTGGATAGAGTTTGAACTCAGGGACTTGGGCATGCCAGGCAAGCAGTCAGACAGCCCAGCGTTATAGGCCAGGAACATAGCTCTGTTAGTAAAGGTACTTGCCACGGAGTGGGACAGCCTGAGCGCAACCCCCGGGTCTTTGTGGTGGAAGGAGAGGCTAACATTTCAATTATTTACATCATGATTGAAGCTTCCCCTCCCTCCTCGAGAAGCTACGTCTAAAAGTTGTCCTCTGACTTCCACATATACTTACACACCCTACAGAAATAAAAGTATGAGGGGGAAAAACCAAACATTCAAAGTAATGGGCTTCATATGGCATTTAAAAAATCTTTTATCATTATTGTTGTTTTGTTATTTGAGCATTGATGTTTTACCTGCATGTGCATCTGTGTGATGGTTTCAGTCCTCCTGATCTGGAGTTACAGACAGTTGTGAGCTGGCTGCTGGGAATTGAATCCAGGGTCTCTGAAAGAGCAGCCGGTGATCTTACCCACTGAGCCATCTCTCCAGCCCCTCAAGACAGTTTATACAGAATCGCCTACTTGTCACTCAGTACTCACCTCCCCTGCTGTGGGCCTGCTCTTTCCTTAGCCCCACCTCCTCCCATCTCACATACATTTATTGCCCTCTCTTCCTTCCCTTAAGATTTTCTCTTGCCCTTTCATGCTCTTTATAGTTTCATGACTCCTCCCATATGTGCACACATGTAAAAATTAAAACCTAGGATCTACAGCCGGGCGTGGTGGCGCACGCCTGTAATCCCAGCACTTGGGAGGCAGAGGCAGGCAGATCTCTGAGTTTGAGGCCAGCCTGGTCTACAGAGTGAGTTCCAGGACAGCCAGGACTACACAGAGAAACCCTGTCTCGAAAACAAAAACAAAAACAACAACAACAAAAAACCTAGGATCTGCATATGAGAGAAAACAATATTTGCCTTTTTTTTTTTCTTGGAGACAGGGTTTCTCTGGATGGCCTTGGCTGTCCTATAACTCACTCTGTAGACCAGGCTGGCCTCGAACTCAGATATCTGCCTGCCTCTGCCTCCCATAGTAGTCTAATTTCTATTTCTATTTTTCTATAAACGCCATGTTTCTTTAAAGGTGAGTAAAATTCCATTGTATTGTGTGTCTGTTACATTCCATTATCTATTCATCTAGACTCATTCCATTTCTTAGCTCTTGTGAATAGTATAGTCATGAGTGTGGATATGCAGATACCTTTGGTAGGATTTAGAGTTCTTTGGGTATATACCCAGAAGTGGTATAGCTGATAGGTCATACAGTACAATTTATTTTTGTTTGCCTGCTTGTTTGTTTTTGAAAATCTCCATGCTAATTTCAGCAATTGCTGTACATGTTAGTTTTCTTACAGTAGCAAATAACCATTTCTCTTTTTTCCTCATCAGCATTATTTGTTTCTTTACTTGATAACCATCCTGACTGAGGAGACAGAATCAAAAGTTTCAATTTGCATTTCCTGATTGCTCACAATGGACATTTTTGTTTCTATTTGGGAATTGTTCCTCAGTTCCCTTTTCCTCTCCCCCTTTGTTTGGGACTGGGTCTCTCATTATCTCATTTATTGTTTGGAAAGTTTTTAAAAATTTTATTATACGTATGTATGAATGTCTGCCTGTATGTATATTATACCATATGTGTCTGGATGCTGGCAGAGGCCAGAGGCATCAGAACCTCTGGAACTAGAATTAGGAATGGTTATGAGTCTCCATGTGGGTATTGGGAACTGAACCCATGACCTCTGCAAGAACAGTGCATGCTGAGCCATCTCCCTCTCTTTTTTAATTTTATTGGTTCTTTGTTAATGTCACAGTCATACAGCCCAGTCTCACTGACCACCCTCTTCCCCTCATACTGACCTCCACTCTTGCAACCTACCACATGACAAACAGGAAAAAAAAATCTCATTGTGGAAGCTGTGGTGAGTCAGTGTGTCCCACAGCATTCCCTTTTATCCACGTCCTTTTGCTTGCAAATGTTCATTGCCATGACTCCTTGGTCTGGCTTCTACTCTATCATCTCAATACTGGAATCTCACTGGGACACCAGTCAGATTGTTACCCTTTGTCACAGAGATCCTGTAGTTTAGGATCTGTAGGACTGGCCTCTTCATATACTCCAGCAATTCATCCTTGGGTTAGATGTTGGGATGAGCTAGTTCAAAGCCAGGCATCTGGGCCTAGGAGGTATCTGAGATGGTCAGCCAGGTGACTGTCACAGTTAAATGCCCTTGGGTAGGCTCACCCAAGATCCCCCCTCCCCCAATCAGGGCTATCTATACTCTAATTACTACCCAGGAGATATGCAGGGCCCAGCTGAGCCATGTCTTTAGCTTAAAATTGTGTGGGTATGTGTGTGTGTGTGTGTGTGTCTGTGTCTGTGTCTGTGTCTGTGTGTCTGTGTGTTTAAAATAATTTTAGCAGTTCTTAGTAGATATCAGTCATCTGAGGTATAATTGTCAAAAGATTTTCTTCCATTCTGTAAGGCTGTTTGAATGTTTTCTTTGCTATACATTTTAATTTCCATATAATCCTGTTTGTGCTACTTGTTTGATTGAAATCCTTGGAAAGTTGTAACTTAATCTTATTTTGGAGTTTTCCCTATTTGGAAGTTTTCCCTACCTTACAAAAAACATAAGGCTTAAGAATTGTTAGAGGGCTGTAGAGATGGCTTAGTGGTTAAAAACACTGTTCTTCCAAAGGTCCTGAGTTCAATTCCCAGAACATGGTGGCTCACAACCATCTGTAAAGGGATCTGATGCCCTCTTCTGGTGTGTCTGGAAACAGTTACAGTGTACTCATATAAATAAAATAAATCCTTTTAAAAAAGCATGCAAAAACATTTTTTAAGAAAAATATTATTAGAGCACTGGGAGATCATACTTTATAGGAACTTGGATCTGCTGGGGATGTGGCTGCTGAGCTGTATCACCAGCCCTGGGGTTTTATTTTAATTTTATTTTTTAATGATTTTTCAGTCCTCACAACTGAGGACGGAATCACTAGATTGACTAGGTAGAACTTGCAGATACAGAGGGTTAAGTATATTAAAGAACTTCTGCATGCCGTCTGAAGTTAGACCATCTGATTTATGACAAGTGTAGGGCCTGGTTTGGTGCTACAAGCCTTTAATCCCAGCCATGTTTACATAGCAGGAGTCAGGCCTGTCAAGACTTTCCTGGTATGACCTTGTTTCAGAAAACAAACAACAGCAAAAACGGTGGTTGGCATAATAGATTAGCAGGTTTGATCCTTAGAACTCACATGGTGGAGAGAACTGACCGGGTTAAGTTGTCCCTTAACCTCTGTGTTAGTGCACTGGCGCATAAGTATCCCTTCCAATAAATGTAATAAAACACACTCCCCAAATTATAGTATGATGGTGCTAGAGTACCTGAGTAATAGTAGACAGGGCATCTTTAGTATATTAGAGACTGCTAGAGGAAAGAATCAGGACACATACAGCCACATTGGGTCTAGGTGTAGAATTTTCAAGTAACAGGAAGTATGAGAGAATAGATGGCAGTGAGGGGATGCAAAGGGAGGTATTTTATAGTATTCTGGGTGTATGATGAATGAAGAGACCAGTGAAATTCAGATAATACAGAAATAAAATTAGCATTGTGTATATGTGTGCCTTTGCAGAAGTATACATAATTGTGAGGTTAATCCAAATCTGGGGCTGGAGAGATGAGATGGCTCAGTGGTTAGGAGCACTGACTGCTTTCTCAGAGGTCCTTTCCCAGCAACCACATGAGTTGGAAATTGCTGCCTTCTAGCACACTAAGCAGGCTGAAAGTGTGTTAGGAATTTTGTGACTCTTTGTTTGTGAAACTATAATTTTGGCAGAGTTTTGTATTTTAGCAAGGTCTTCAATTGATAGAGGCTTTTCCATATAATCTTTAAAGCTATAAGTCAGTAGATTATAGCTCTTAATCACTTCTATAAAATACCTTGAATAGCGCTGGAGAGATGGTTCAGAGGTTAAGAGCATCAGCTGTTCTTCCAGAGGTCCTGAGTTCAATTCCCAGCAACCACAAGATGGTTCACAATCATCTCATAATGAAATCTGATGTCCCCTTCTGGTATGCAGGTGTACATGCAGATAAATAATATTTAAATAAATAAAACTTAAAAAATACCTTGAACATATAGACCAGTATATCATTCCACAGATGGGCATTGTAACATCATTAAGTTGATCTAAAAAGTTTAATGATCATGATGTGTGTGGGATATAGATGCTAAAGCAGGTGTGACTTGAGAAATTATCAGCTCAATGAGGTATGAGAGGATGGCATTTAGTTAGGGAAGCCAGTGACTTCATTTCAATGCGATTTGAAATTCATTGATGAGCTCATAATTGGAATGAGATACTTAGGTCCATGTTTCAAAAATCGCTGAAATCTGGTGGAAATAACATTTCTAGTAGAAAATGGGTTTAGAATGAAAATGTGAGGTTTATGAACAGGAGAACTGGGAGGGAACAAAGGAGACTTGCAGGAGTAAAACTCAGTAGATGCCGGGCGTGGTGGTGCACGCCTGTAATCCCAGCACTTGGGAGGCAGAGGCAGGTGGATTTCTGAGTAAGAGGCCAGCCTGGTCTACAGAGTGAGTTCCAGGACAGCCAGGATCACACAGAGAAACCCTGTCTCGAAAAACCAAAAACCAAAAACCAAAAAACTAAGATACAAAAAATACACTCAGCAGATATGGTTATTAATTTCCACAAACCGATCTAGCCTACATTTCTCACACACAAGGTGGATTACATCATTTGAACACAACCTGTAGCCATTTCTAGATTGTTTAAATGGTAAATTATCATCCATTGCAATATACAAATTCTCTTCCATATTAATATACCGCCAGGCCCCGCTCCTTGCTGTTTTTTTTTTAACTCTTGAGACCACAGACTCAGAGGGAGAGGGGAACATAGATAGTATCCTTGATTTTTTTCATTTACTGTCATTATGCAGTGGATAGTTATAACTCATTGAAAATTCTAAGTCTTTATGAAGTTCAAGGATTTTGAATTTTGAGGATATTTTTTATTAAGGAAATTGGAAATAACTAGAATGCCTAAGCTTTTGAAATTATTTAAAAGGTGAAGAAAGTAACTGTTTTTAGCTTTAGTGTAGTATGAGAATTAGAAATTTGAGAATATTAATATTCTAAAGAATGTAGAGCTGGGTATGGTGACACTTACCTCTCTTTCCAGCACTGGTAGTGGGGTACAAGCAGGCTTGGGGTGCAGTAAGGGTTAAGGCCAGTTGGATCTACATATTGAGACTTTTTCTTAGAAAAAGTGATCTAGGCAGTCTTAAGCACTGAAAACAGTAACTTTCCTATGAGTGAAAGAATTTTTTTTTTATTAGCCTTGTATGCTTTATTGGCTTGCTAATGCTGAACTTTGCAAAGGAAAATTGTCAGTAGATGACTCATGTTCAGACACTTGCTACTCTTGTAGAGGACCCGGGTTTGGTTCCCATCACCCACATAGTAGGTCATAATATCTATAATTTCATTTCTAGGTTGTCTGCTTTCTTCGCCTTCATAGGTACCAGGTATGCACCTGGTGCATATAACAAACATGCAGACAGACACTCATACACATTAAATCAAAACCTACTTCTCACTAAAATATAATTCAATATTTATATCTGGTTGGGTACACACTTTGGCCTTCTGTGGTTGTCCACAGGGAGGAGAGTACAGCGTTAGCCGTCAGAAGAAACATTTATCCCTTCCAGGAAGATGATGACTGACAGTGCTAGTTTTTCTAAGTTTTCCACAACTATGGTTAAAGTAAAAATCTTTTCAAGAATAACTTTGTAGATAAAAAGGTTTGGCTAGGCATGGTGACATGCTTGCTGAGGAAAATTGAGGCAGGAGGTCTCTGGGCTACGTACTAAGACCTTGCCTCAAAACAAAACCCCACATACAAAACGCCTTTCTAAGGAAAAGGGAGCATAAGTGTGAGTCTCGTAGGCTCTAGAGGACATCCCATTTTAGGGAAAATAAAAGCATTTTTATTTCTATTATAGTTGTCTTCTAATGAGATTTAAGTAACACAATCATTGTAATATACAATTTTCCAAAATTGGGGATGATAATGGCATTGGCTGGGTTTCTTCTTAGATTTTAGTTATTACTATATGTAGCAGAGATTAGCCTCTGCCTTAAAACCATTGGTTTACCTTGTGATAAAAATGGTTGTGATGTAGGAGGATAAGTAGATGTCTCAGTGGTAGGCTTGGCAAGCCAAAATACTGAGGGTCTGTACTGTTGGCTTACTGTGTGGGTCTGTGAGAAAAGTCCTCCTCAGATGCTATCTGGGGAAGTGGGGAAGGGTCCATTGAAGGACCAGTTCTGTCTTGCTGCTCAGGAAGCTGCTGAGCTGCCTTGCCTTTCTTCCTCTGATCTTGACCTTGGTTTCTGGGTTGAATTCCATGCCATCTGGCATGGTACTTGAACAGTCATAATTCCTTCTACTTACATGTTGTTCCTGCTCTTTGAACAGTGCAAGTATTTACTTCTCATTTGTACAGTGTTTGATCTAGAGGTGATTTAAAGTATACAAGAGAATGAGTGCAGGATATGTGGAAATAATTTCATATTTTAAGGGCTTTGAACATCAGTAAACTTTGGTGTGCTCTGGATGGGAGTGTGCTCTGGATGGGAGTGAGGGATGTGAGTAGGGTTGGGGAACTAGTCCTCTCTCACATCCAGGATGCTGTGGGCAAGGGACAGTTGTTCTGGAAAGTTTTAGGATTTTATATATCTATATCTATATATCTATATATCTATATATCTATATATATATATCTATATATACATACACACACACACACACACTCATTTTGTAGAGCTAGCTGGCCTCAAAATCACAGAGATCTGCTTATCTAGGCTTTTAAAACTTTCCCTCTTCATTATCAAACTGAGTGATAAACTATTTGCTTCTCAGGAAGACAAATTTTTCAGCTGTTGTCTGATTCAGACTAAGAAACAGCACTCTGTTGGAAAGACATCCTCATTTTTGCACTCCTCTAAAATGTTTCAAGTGTTTTATTTAAAGAAGGAACACAAAGTTATTGGTTTTTGCTTATATAGTAATACAAGTTTTTATTATTGATAATGTAAAAAAGCAAGGGAAATTTTAAATATATAACTACAAATAAAAATGCAAACTTAATGGATTATCTAGTGATGGGGAAGTAGGATATTGTCAACAATTTATACAATCTATTTTATACTAGGAAGGGAAGGGAGTGTTTTTTCCAAGACAAGGTTTCTCTCTAGCTCTGGCTGGCCTGAACTGGCCTCCAGAGACCCGCCTGTCTCTGCCTCCTGAGAATTGGGATTAAAGGTGCACACCACCTTGCTCAGCTGGGAATTCGGTTTTGTAGTATCAAAAAAATTTTTTTAGGTTTATTAAGTGAATGAGTGTTTTACATGTACACTTTTTGCCTGTTGCCCTTATGTGACACCAAGTCACAGGAGGGTGTTGAATGGGATTGGATGGTTGTGAGCCAGTATGTAGGTGCTAGGATTGAACTTGGGTTTAACTGTTGAACTATCTTTATAGCCGACAAGAATTGGAACTTTAATGGAAGGGTGAAACAGTACAAATAGAAAATAGACAATCAGCCGGGCGGTGGTGGCGCACGCCTGTAATCCCAGCACTTGGGAGGCAGAGGCAGGCGGATTTCTGAATTCGAGGCCAGCCTGGTCTACAACGTGAGTTCCAGGACAGCCAGGGCTACACAGAGAAACCCTGTCTCGAAAAACCAAAAAAAAAAAAAAAGAAAAAGAAGAAGAAGAAAATAGACAATCAAGGCCAGGCAGTGGTGGCACGAGCCTTTAATCCCAGCACTTGGAAGGCAGAAGTAGGCTTGGTCTACAGACTACAGAGAGGGGAGGGAAGGAGAGGGGGAGGGGGGGAGAGAGAGAAGGAGGGAGAGAGGGAGGGAAAGAGGGAGGGAGGGAGGGAGGGAGGGAGAGAGATTAAGTATAATTCCCAGACAAAATTATATAATAATAATAATAATAATAATAATAATAATAATACAAGGAATTGTGCTGAAAGTTTGTGCTATGTGACCTGCTGTATTGTTAGCTTCCCCAGGGGAAATGGAGAAATCCTATTTTCTGAGAAGATGTCCATATTTTTACAGGTATACCAGCAGGGAGGAGGCATTTGTTTCAAACAGGGTTGCTGAGATTGACCTTAGATTCTCTATGCAGCCAGATATGACATTGAGTTCCTGATCCTCCTGTGCCTAACCTCCAAGTAGTCAGATTAGCTGGAAATACTCTTCTCCACTGTGTATTTAGTTAGCATAAAACTACATCATTTATCTATGAAATCCAAAAGCCTAGATGGTTTCATCAGTCTCATGTGTATTTTCTTTCTCATCTAGATAAAAGTTTACATCACCTAATCCAGAAAAGAACAAGCAAACCGAGATGTGTAGCACAGCGGCTGGAAAGCTGTGGTTCTTGACGGATCGTCGCATCAGGGAAGACTACCCACAGAAAGAGATCTTACGAGCCTTGAAGGCCAAATGTTGTGAAGAGGAATTGGACTTTAGGGCTGTGGTGATGGATGAGGTGGTGCTGACAGTCGAGCAAGGAAATCTGGGTAAGACTCCACAAATGCTCTTTTGTAGTGACTCCATTTCTGGAATAATGAGGACAAGCCTTACCTTACCATAAGTACTGCCCTTCACATTGCAAGTCTGTTTGTAGAAGACATGGGAGCTCTAATAGTTCCTAATTGTGTCATGTGTGAAAGAAAGGGAGATCTCAGCAAAAAATAAATAAATGTTTATCTAAAAAATTTAAATAACTTTTCTTTAAGGAAAGTCCCTTTAATGGGAATTCTTCCTTGTTTTTTTCCTTTAGATACTATCTGCTGCATTAATTAAAATAATCTGTTAGATGGTAGAGTCTCCTATGCTCTGCTTTGGAAGGTGGTACATGCATTTCTAATGTTTCATATGTGTTCAAAAGATAACAGGCATGACCGGAGATTATAGCCAGACAGTTATGGGATAAAGATTGTCCCCACAAACAAAATGAATATAAATAAACAAATCTGGTGATAGCCTTTGGCTGCTGCTGCTTCTCATTTCTTCTTTTCTTCTTCCTACTCTTCTCCCTCTTCTTCCTTCTTTCTTTTCTTTCATTTTTCACTCCAAGACAGGCTTTCTCTGTGTATCCCTGGTTGTCATGGAATTCACTCTGTAGACAGGCTGCCTCTACCTTTCAAACACTGGAATGCCTCTCACACCTGACAACTTTCATTTTCTCACCTTTAAAAAATGATTGTTAGGTAACCAAAATTTGGAAGGTAGAATTGGATGTCACTCGTTGTGATGGTTAGTCCACATGACTAGCTCACAGGATCTAGAATTACCCAAAAGATTTGTTTCTGTGCGTTCTTGTGGGGCATCTTCTTAACTAGGCTAATTCATATGGTAAGAGTCAACCTTGACTGTGAGCAGGGCAGTTCCTTGGCATGTACCTCTTGTGGATCTAGGCATTTTAAGACTTAATTTTTTAATATTTTTAGATTATTACTTAATGTGCATGGGTGTTTTGTCTGCATGGATGTATGTATGTGTACCGGGCATATGCCTGGTGTCTGTGAATGTCAGAAGAGTGCATTGGATCCCCTGGGAAGATTTTGAGCTACCACATGAGTGCTGGAAATCAAATCTTAGTCTCCCTCAAGAGCAACAAGTGCTCTTCACTGCTGAATCAATTCTTCAGCCCTGTATAGTATACAAAACTCCATCCTCTTGTAGGGAGGTGACGAAGCAGCTTCTTTCACAGAACTCTTTTTCTCTTTTTCATTAAAAATGATGTTCTTCAAGTTCATTTTCTTTGAAAGATTTTCCTCAGTATATACCTAATTACAGAGCAAAACCAAACTGTACTGTTATACTAAAGTGGAGTTGGTTGGCCCAGTCCAGGTTGGGCCTGTGGGGCTCTGTCCTTGGGCTGCCAGTATTCTATTTTCCCTGCTTATCTCTTAGTTTTACTGACTGTGGTTTGACTTCAGGCTCCCTGCCTCATCTCAAACCCACCACATTTGATAGCAAGGTCCCTGGTCTTCAATGGAGTACTTGGGTCAAGTCCTGTGTCAGCTGACTGGCAGGGGAGAAAGGACGATGGAGACAGCTTTCACGGAGCAAGTGGCAGGTTCTCATGGTGCATGATTATAATGTGGAATATTGTAGCCCAGGTTGGTCCCAAATGTCTGATCTCCTTTTTCTACCCTTCAGGGCTGAGATGAGTGGTATGGGTACCACATGTGGCTCTCCTAGGTGTAATTTATGTAGCATTAATCTTTGTTGATCTTTTTTTATGAACTTTCTTTTCTGAAATGACACCTGAAATTAATTTGAGGAAAGTCATAGTTTGCAATGTCTGCTACATATGGATTATTTTTCTTATTGCCACCCTTTAGTTTTTGGATAATCTCTTCCTTTTAAAAACAAGAAAATTACCTTTCATTTTTAGATGACTGTCACGTTAATTAAGTTCTGAGATTAATTTTCCAGCTAAGTCCAATATAGTAAAGTTTCTCCCAAAGGCCCTTTTAGTAGTTTTGAGAGTACCGTTTTTTCGTTTCTTCCTGTTCATGTATCCTTTCTGCTTTTCCCATAGAAGGTCTTATGCTATCAGCCTCTGTTACTGCACTCTAGCCTAGGCTGATTTGGAACTCCTGTAACTCAGATTGGCCTAAAAGTTTTGGTGATTTTCCAGTCTTGGCCTCTCTTGTGCTGGGATCAGAGGCATGAGCCACTGTGCCCAGCTTAATAAATAGTGGTTTAAAATATGACATGCATTAACATCTGACCCTGTTTCTGATGCTTGTTTGCTTTCTTCAAACTAATTTTTACCCTTCTATTGGTATAGTAAAACACTACAGCACAACCCAGCCTACAACTTAGGTGAGAAATGGGTTTATTTCATTCAGCCCACTATTTAGTCTGGCATTGTAGATGAGTCGAGGGAGGAACTTGAGATTGCTGGTCACCAGTAGAGTGAATGCATGACTGTTTGCTTGTGCTCCGCTTGGTTTATACTCCGGAATTCTGCTTAGAGGATGGTGTTGCCCGTAGTGAGCAGAGGCTTCTCACCCTGGTTCAAGTAACTAAGACAGTTCTCCACACACATGCCCACAGACAGTCCCTCATTGAGACTCTTGCCAGGTTACTCCAGGTTGTATCAAGTTAGTTGTTAAAACTGACAGCATCTGTACTTCTGTGTCTGGCCTATCCCATTCAGCACATTTGTTTTTGGTGGGGGTGAAGGGTCTCAGTGTAAACCAAGCTGGTCTGAACTCTCTGTAGTGCAGGCTGGCTAGGAACTTGGCTCTTTAATGGTGCTGTGATCACAGTGTGAGTGGTAGTCTGGCTAGCTGCATGGCGTCAGCAGAATTCCATCTCTTGTAATATACACACATCAAACTCTTCTAAAGGCCAAGTGCTAATTTACTGTTTGACTCTATATTTTGTCTGCTTGTATTCATATCAGCAGGACATAGGTTCCAGTATTGTTCATCCATGTCAACTTATCTGTTTCCTTTTTTTTTTTTTTTTGGTTCTGGAAATGAACTTAAGGCTTTGTGCATGCTATAAAAATACATGCCACTCATTACATGCCCAGTGTAACTTACTTGATAGTGGCCATTCTAATGGATATGAAATACTGTCATTATGGCTTTGATGATTGGTGTTGAGTATCATTTCAGTTAGTAAGATCAGCAAGTAATCGCTCTAGGTACATCTCATCGGATGCAGTGGTAGCTGAGCAAAGAAAGTGGAGTATCTTTTCAAGGGAGAGCGCTATTTTGGAGAAATATATATTCAAGTCCTTTACATTGGGTTGAGGATAGTTCTTGAGAACTTGGGTCTTTTCTAAGTCTGTTTTGCTTGGGTTTGTGTGTATTTTGACTTCCTTTCTGTTTTGGGGTACCTCCATTTCCCAGCTCTTCACTGCAGCTTGGCCACAGGGCCACGGTTGTCGCTCTGTTCCTGTCAGGATTTGCTTTCGGTAACTGCTGAGCTTTAGGTTTCCCTTTAGCTTTCCTGTCTGGGACCTTTTTAGGTGAGTCAGGAATCAGCTCTTTTGCAGGACCCTGATAGATCAGAACACTGCAAGTAAGATCTCTATTACTCTCCATTTCCAGGGAGAGTTACTGTGTTGCCAAGTTGTGTAGGACATAGTGCCTCCACTCAGAAGGGGGGTGTAGGGCACAGTAAGATAAGGTTCCATGAAATTGCTTTATGTTTTGTTTTTGAGGCTGGGTCTGGTGTGAGCAGGGTTGCTTCCAAATTCATTATGCAATTGAAGTTAGCCTTGAGCCTTTTGATCCTCCTCCTCTCTACCTCCTAAGTGCTAGGTTTACAGGGGTATTCCAACATACCTGGCGCTTTGCTTGCAGTATGGATGTTTATTTATTTGAGACAGAGTCTCTCTTGTGTAGCTCTGGCTGGCCTGGATCTTACTTTGTAGACCATGCTGTCTCAAGATCCCCCTGCTTCTGCCTCCCAAGTGCTGGGATTATAAGTATGCCACACAATGCCTGGATTTCTTTTTAGTTTTATTTGTGTGTGGCTGTTTTGCCAGCATGTTTTTCATGCCTGGTTCTTGAAGAGGCCAGAAGGTGTTTTATTCCTAGGAACTGGAGTTGCAGACAGAACTATAATGTGAGTGAATCAAACACAGCTTCTCTAGTAAGGATGTCTGAAAAGACCATAAGGACTCACACGATTAATTATCTACTTAAGAAAAACCTATAGACCTGAGTGGTAGCTGAGCTGATCGGCCTGCCGGCTCTACAACATCAGCACCACCAGGGCAAGCTCTTCAGCACAAGTCTGGCTAGCCTATCCAATGCCACCACTGGCAGGAGGTAGGGTCAGCTCAGCTCACCCACACCCACACTTCAAAGCCAATTTCTCTGTGTTGCCCAGTCAAGGTATGGGAACCACTCTCCCAACCAAGTGCTGGAGCTGGCAAGGGGCTGGGCCAGCTCTCCTGCTTTCAAACCCTCAAGGCTGGCTCACCCATGCCTTCACCATTATCATGATGGAAAACATGGCAGCCTGCAGGCAGACATGGTGCTGGTCTCTAGTCTTCGTTGAGAGAGCCACAGCAGAGAATCCTGGCATTGAAGTTGGTCCTGGTGGCTCCTGCTACCAACTCCTAGGCTTTAATTAGAGTCCCTACCCTGATTTTTCCTGGGTTGGGATTACATTGAATATATTGTCACTTTTTAAATAGTAAAGAACTTGGAAAGAAAGTTAGGATCTCAACTGTCTAGTGCTGGTCTTAGATCCTGAGATCCACCAGTCTAACTAAGTCTCATGAGTGGATTACAAGATTGAGCCGCCATATCCTTTTGTTAGCACTCCTTCCAGTGATGTTAACTTCACTATTCTGTTTCAGGCCTACGGATCAATGGAGAGCTAATCTCTGCCTACCCACAGGTGGTGGTAGTGAGGGTTCCAACCCCATGGGTGCAGAGTGATAGTGATATTACTGTTTTGCGCCACCTAGAGAAGATGGGGTGCCGATTGATGAACCGACCTCAAGCCATCTTGAACTGTGTTAATAAATTCTGGACATTTCAAGAATTAGCTGGCCATGGTGTACCTCTACCAGATACTTTTTCTTACGGTGAGTTCACAGAGAAGAATAATATCTTTTGGGGCCTTAAAGAGATAAGAAAGAAATCATGTTTGAAGAGTGTGGTGTCAAATTTAAAAAATATAAAACCATGCTGGGCCTAGTGATGCAGGCCAGTAATCCCAGCTCCTCAGGAGGTAGGTAGAGGCAGGGAAATCACATGTTAAGCATAGCTTGGACTATGAGTGAGTTCGAGGCCAACTTTGGTAATTAATGAAACTTTGTCCACAGTAAAACATCGAGGCTTGCAGATACAGCCTAGTAAGAATGCTTGCTGAGCATATGTGAGACTGGGTAAAGTCCATAGTACAGCCCACAGAGCAGAGCCAGTAAGGCCCTGGGGCAGAATGGATGGACAGATTTCGGAGTATAATAGGGGCTCAGATAACTCATAAGCTATATCCATCTGATTCTCAGCAGCAAGTATATACTATTGCAGGCTGGGAACGCTGAATAGCTACAAGAAGAAGAAACTAAATCCCTATTTCTCACCTTGCAGAAAAATTTCACAAGTGATTAAGATCTCAGTTTAAGATCTGAAACTATGCAACCACTAGAGAAAACACTTAAGATATTGGTGTAGATAATTTTATTTATATATTTACACACACATATACACACTGAAAGTTTTATTATTTTGTGTATGGTGTTTTGTTTGCATGTATGTCTGCACCAGGTGAGCGCTGCCAGTGGAGATCAGAAGTAGACATTAGATCTTCTGGAACTGGAGTTTTGAACAATTGAGAACATGTGAGCACTGGGAATTAATTAACTAGGGCTTCTGGAAGAGTAGTCAGTGCTTTACTGAACCATCTTTCTATCTTCCAAAGATGCTGTTTTCAACGGATATACATAATTTCTTCAGGAAAAACAGAAATTAGCCATCAGTCTCTTAACCTTCTGCCTCCCTTGTCCTGTGCTTACAGTTGGTCCCAGCATACTTTTGCTATTAGCCAATTAATTTTTTCCTCAAACCAGGTGGCCATGAAAACTTTGCTAAAATGATTGATGAAGCGGAAGCACTGGAGTTCCCGATGGTAGTGAAGAACACACGGGGTCATAGAGGTGCGTAAGATTTGTGGCTGTCTTATTCAGTTTTGAAATTGATTTTGCAAATTAAGAAGTGGGATTTTGGATCAGGACTTCTAAAATATAATTGAAGACCAACCAACAAGTATATGAGACCACAAACACATAAAAGATTTCCAGAACTTCCATTTGGCGCAATGCTGCTTCTGTGTAGAGGTTATAGTAGAGGTGTTAGCATGCATAAATAGGTTCCAAGTTAGTGTTACTCCTCAGCAATAAATAGTTGCCTAAGTTGAATCATCCCCATCTCTCAGGTTGTCTAGTTGGAAAACTTGAATGTTTAAGGCAGAATTGATAAACATTTTAGTAAATTAAACATACTGCATCCTAAATGCTAGCTTTGTTGAAATTTTCTGCATCAGACTAACTATTCAGTGGCCTTTAGATGCAAAATCACATGAGGGCTCAGGACGTGGACAGTCTTTACCAAATGTCACGTCTGTGGCCTCCACTCCAGTTCCTCATTGCCACCTGAAACCTCATGAGCTTGGTCTGCTGTAGCATCTCTAAACTGGCACAATGGACAGTGTTCTGTAATAGTCATTTTTCTATTACTTTGATAAATACTTTACCCAGTCATCCATATTTGGAGTAATATTTTCATAGATTTTGATTCTCTGCCTCAGAGTGCTACCTTATTAGCAATACATTTTTCTTGACTCATTCTTTCAAGAATGATGTTTTACTAGATCTTTTCTCTGGGTCACTGTCTGGTTGTCATCCCCCAATATTTATCAGTATATTATATAACATTCCTTTTGAAGAACATGGTTTTCAGAAACTTGTACAGTGATGGTAGGTTGGCTAAAGATCTAAGGTTTGTCACCTTAAGATGTTTGTGCCAAAAGCGTCAGCCATTAATGTATGCCACATTGCCATTCTACCTACCCGATTGTCGGACCTTCTTTCCATATCAGATTAGATCCATTCACTGCAGTTGTACTTGGTGCCCCTTTCTTTCTACTCAGTATTTTCCACAGCTAGGCTCTGTTCCCAGGACAGCAGTCTTTGTAGCCATTTGTATTTGCAGTCATTCCCAAGCCAGTCTGGTTCCTGTTGCTGTGGTAGGTATTGTTTAGTTTTTGTTGTTATTGTTGTTGTTTTTCGAGACAGGGTTTCTGTGTAGCCCTGGCTGTACTGGAACTCTTCTCTGTAGACTAGGCTGGCGTTGAACTCAGAAATCTGCCTGCCTCTGCCTCCCAAGCGCTGGAATTAAAGGTGTGCGCCACCACTGCCTGGCCCTACCGTTGAATTTTAAGCAGAAAATATAATAAATACAAGGATATGATGTGTTGTAGTTCCTTGACTGGGACATGTGGTTCAAAACTCCTCTAAAGCCCTTGAGTTTGGTTGTTTATCAGCTTCTCTAATAGGATCGCTAGAACCTAGGATCTCCTGTGGTGAATGCTCAGTCAACAAAGCTGCACAGTCTGTGACTCAGTGTTAGAGGTCAGCAAAAGGACATAGACTCAGTCCCCAGGGAGAACTTAGAGCTACATGTTAAAAAGAGATACTTCTACTGGCAGAAAGATAAAGCAATGGCAGACTAGACGATTCAGAAACAACTTATCTATGGTAGTCCTATGTTACTGTGTTTAATAGATTGTTAATATGTAATAGTTATGCATACTTAAGTCAGCAGAAAGGGCTTGGCTAAAGAATGAGCTAAATGGGCTAACCTTTGGAAGAGTACAGTGCAGGTCCCTCTACATTATAAACTCAAGGTGAATAGTCAATCACAAGAGTTTGTGTTTGGAGAAAATCATAGATCATTACATTAGACTCTATTTTTCACATTATCTCAGTAATCATAACTAAATCACTTTAGTCAAAGAGTACTATAAAAACATACAAGTTTAATTGGTTCTGAAGTAGTATATTGGGACCCAAGAACGTATATATTTGTCAACTATCGAGTTTCATGACTTGCATGTATTGTATATTTTTATTATTTTTAAATCCCAGGCAAAGCTGTTTTCCTGGCACGAGACAAACACCACTTAGCGGATCTAAGCCATCTTATTCGGCATGAAGCCCCTTATTTGTTCCAGAAATACATTAAAGAGTCTCATGGAAGGGATGTGCGAGTCATTGTTGTGGGAGGCCGTGTAGTTGGCACCATGCTGCGTTGTTCAACAGATGGACGGATGCAAAGCAACTGTTCCCTAGGTAAAGATACTGCAGCATCTTTCTGTTGGTGTATATTTGAGTGTGTTTTCCACATGGGAATTATAGCTCTACCATCGCTGTTAGTGAATTAGGTCTCACTGGTCATGAATTTACTCTATTTTGTGATAACTTTTTTATGTTCAAGTTTTTCATGCTTCTGTATGTTGTATGTTTAGCATATTCCTCATACCCAGCCACTCTTGCTTTTCTTGCCTCTCGTCCACTTTGTCACCTTAAAAGCAACAGGTGCTTTTAAGTTTAGTGGGCCTTGCCACATCTAGTGCTAGGATTAAAGGCAGTGATCCCTCCCACACATGTGTATCATGTCCTCACAGAGGCCTGAAAAGGGTACTGGGTCCCCTGGAAATGCAGTTACAAGCAGTAAGGTACCATGTGGGTGCTGGGAATTGAATCCAGGTCCTTTGTAAGAGCAACTAGTGGGGCTGGAGAGATGGCTCAGTGGTTAAGAGCACCAACTGCTCTTCCAAAAGTCCTGAGTTGAAATCCCAGCACCCACATGGTGGCTTACAACCATCCGTAACGAGATCTGGCTCCCTCTTCTGGAGTGTCTGAAGACAGCTGCAGTGTACTTCCATATAATAAATAAATAAATCTTTTTTTTTTTTTAAAAAAAAAGAGCAACTAGTGCTGCCAACCCTTGGCCATCTCTCCAATGCCCTCTCTTCATTCTATGACTTGCGTACATATACAGTTTCCCAGATTTCCTACTTTGTTTCATGATTTTAATGTTTTGGGATTTTGCTTGTCTCTTGGTTTTTTGTGTTTTTGCTTTTTTTTTTTTTTATCTTTGCTTTAAAAATATTCTCTATATTTGATTTCATTGATTGTACGTCTTTTTGTTGTTTGGCTTTGTTCTGTTTTAAGAAGCTGGCCTTGAATTCACTGTAGCCTAGGCTGATATTGAACTCTCTCCTGTTTCAGTCTCCACTCTTACAAACAAAACTGCACTGTCTGACCTTCATTTCTTCTGTGCTTATAACTGCTGAGCTCTCTCTCCAGCCCATTTTGTCTCTCTGTGTGTATTAAATTAATTATTTTGAGACAGTCATACTGTCTCAGATAGGCATTTGCTGGCCTGGAATGAACTATAGACCAGGGTGACCTCTAATCCCAGATCCACTGGGATTGTGCTTTAGACCGGATTGGCTTGTTATATAAAGCCAGATGGTCTAACTATTTTTATGCAAATGTTTTCTTTTTAACATAACCTTCTATATCTTTGGGTTCAAGTTGAATAGAGCCCTTTTTTTAAAAATATGTTTTTTGTTTGTTTGTTTTTGTTTTTGTTTTTTGGCTTCTCGAAACAGGGTTTCTCTGCGTAGCCCTAGCTGTTCTGGAACTCACTTTGTAGACCAGGCTGGCCTAGAACTCAGAAATCTGCCTGCCTCTGCCTCCCCAAATCTGGGATTAAAGGCATGTGCCACCACCACCCTACCTGAATAGAGAGCTCTTTATATGTTTCTTCTTGAAGGTTCCTAAAAGCAAACACTATGCTAAATCAGTAGGAATCAAGAAATAGCCAGTCATTCTCTACTTCAGCCTCCAAGGATCCCCATCCTTTCCCTGGCACTCTTAGAATATTCGAGTTTTTGAGCTAGAAACTTGAGCCTGCAGTGGTTGCTCCTGCATTGGACATACTGTTATTGTTCCTAAGCAGTAACACTTTAACACCTCTCTGGTGTTTCCATTGTATCAGGCACTGCACTCTAGACCTGATTTAAAGCGTTGTCATTTTAACTGACAGCAAGTTGTAAGTATTACAGACTCTAAGGGCTTGTGACCTTCTTTCTGTAGGTTTGTTATCTCTGGTGGTGATAAAAGATTCTGGAAACCTTCCCTTGTGATACTGAGGGACACTATTTGGTTTATGTTATAATAAGCAGGATAGACCCTAAGGGGAGTTTAAAATCTTCCTAAGACTTCCTCACTTTTCTTTAATCTACATTCTGGGAGATTGAAAACTTATTTTTAAGCAAGTGATGATAGTGCATGCCCATAATTCCAGCACTCAGGAGGCCGAGGCAAAGGATCCTGAGGGTGAGGCAGTTTGGACTACGTAATTAATAGTCTAATGATTTATCAAGTCTTGATAGGACAAAGCACAAACCAGTTTTACATTCTGTATTAAATTACCCAGTTTCACAACTGTATGAATTCTACCTCTGCTCTCTTTTCCAGGTGGCGTGGGGATGCTGTGCTCATTGAGTGAACAAGGGAAGCAGTTAGCTATCCAGGTGTCTAACATCCTGGGGATGGATGTGTGTGGCATTGACCTGTTGATGAAAGATGACGGCTCCTTCTGTGTCTGCGAGGCCAATGCAAATGTAGGTTTCATCGCCTTTGATAAGGCTTGTAATCTAGACGTAGCTGGTATCATAGCAGACTATGCTGCCTCCCTCCTGCCCGCTGGCCGGCTCACCCGGCGCATGTCCCTGCTCTCTGTGGTGTCCACTGCCAGTGAGACTAGTGAGCCGGAGCTTGGTCCCCCTGCCAGCGCTGCTGTCGACAACATGAGCGCGAGTTCCAGCTCTGTTGATAGCGACCCTGAAAGCACCACCGAGCGAGAGGTGCTCACCAAGCTCCCAGGGGGGCTGTTCAACATGAACCAGCTGCTAGCCAATGAAATCAAACTCCTGGTGGAGTGACTCCACTGGTAATAGTCAGACAACAAAACCCTTGTAAAGCTGTCTCCCTGCACCCCACCCCCTTTCCCTTCAACCAACTTGCAATGCTGTTCATGGAGAATGTTCAGAAGGTTGAGATAAAGGTACAGTGAGATTGGTTAGAAGAAGGGAAGATAGATGAGACCCCTAGTAGTAATACTTAACTGATTCGTTTACAGATTTCACTAGGTGACACAGAGAAATGGCAGGCCTCTCCTGTTAACCTTTTCAGTTACCTAAACCCTGCTCTTAGGCCGGGAGGAACATGAAAGGGTTTTTTGTTTTGTTTGTTTGTTTTTTCCCCTCCCCGTGGTCGGTCTCTTGCTTTTGTTTTTATGTAGAATGGTTTTGATCCAAGTACTTGGTAGCATGACTTCAGTTTCAAGATTTGTAAAGAGGAAAACATCCGCTTAAAATACAGAAATGTTTTAAATAATCTGAAAATTCTGCCGTTTCTCTCAGCTAGCATTTAGCGCATAGTTGTTTATGAACTCTTAAGGGGCTCTGACTGGAATTTCT
Source organism: Apodemus agrarius (assembly GCA_964023405.1). Taxonomy (NCBI): domain Eukaryota; kingdom Metazoa; phylum Chordata; class Mammalia; order Rodentia; family Muridae; genus Apodemus; species Apodemus agrarius. Next base: position 152,391,871 of record OZ030006.1, on the reverse strand, counting down.
TATTTACATGTTTGTCTTTGTTTTTTTTTCCCCTTAATTTGGGTGGGAGGGAAATGTGACTATAATCCAATAAAGATTTTTAATAACAAAATTGGCATGTTTGCATGATGAACGGAAAATGAACAGTATTGCAATGTCTGGTATACAAAGTAACATTTACTCAATGTAGATAAAGTTACACTAGTTAAAAGTTTGTGCATTGACTTGTATTTGTTAGTGTTTTAGTCTTTTTTTTTTTTTTTAAGGATATACACTCTGTTAATGTTGCATTTTTAATACATGCTGGTAACACCCTTGCTCTATGACTGCATCTTTAACAATGGCCAAAGTAAACAAAATGCTACTTTTTTGGATAACAAGACACCACTCAAAACATACACATTTAAAGGTCTCCCTGCCTTCCTCTTTTTCTCTTAATGCGTTAAGACATTTAAAGGATATAACATTTTGGGGAGGCAAGTCAAGGCTATTAGGTATAAAGCTGAAGAGATTTCTTAAGGCTAACTTTTTGTGTTTGCATTTTTCACATTTTAGAAAGGAGTATATATGTCGCATGCAAGTGTACATGTTTTATTCTTTGTTTACACCAAACAGAAAGATTAGAATCTAGAGAATGGCATGATGGGAAACAGTTTTTACTTAAAACAAAACAGCTGAATTGCCTTAGACCATGATAGTGTAGAGATACTCCCCTAAAGACAGTAGGAAAGTAGATGCTCCTTAAGCCTTTCTGTGTGTGTGTATGTTGTTTGTTTTGTAGACTGTTTGGTGTATGATTTACTCAAGGCTACATGCTTTTATTTAATGTTATGGCTGTGCATTTTCTTTTTTATGCTTAAGATCTGGAGGGAGGTGGGCTGGGTGTTTTTGGGAGGGATTTATTTAAGTGTTGAGTCTCATATAGCCCTGCTCCTTCAGTACTGACCACTCTGTTCCTTTTTTGAATTGCTGAAAGCCCCAAACTACATATAATATGAGCCTTTAAGTCAAGGAATAAAACAATCTAGTGATGAGTCTGGAAGATGTGTTAAGAAGTGGAGATGCTTCAGGGGTCAACAGAATTTTCCCCCAAGCTTTTCTTGCTTTTCCAGTGCTGTTTTTCTTCAGATGGACCTTAACATAATTTCTTGGACACTTATTTAGAGACTTCAAGACGATAATAAAACATGAGCATTATCCAGCTCTAACAAAGGTTTGATCATGCTTAACTGTATAGCTCTCCCATTTTAAAAAGGAATGTAATAAAACTTGGTTTCCCCCATAGAATTAAATATTAAAATGGAGTGAAAGGTTTTATTGACAAATAGAATAGTACCTGTAATCTGTGCACTCTTCTCATTTCACCTCAGAAAAAAGACACTAAGGAGTTCCCCATTCATCTTAGGGTACTCTAATTGAACCTGCACATTCTGATTTGTACAGGATTATTGGGAGTCATACATACCTCTGATTCATTAACAGAATAAAAGTACTTGGTACTTTGCTGAATGATCCTATTTTGGAGGGTACATACTATTTGGTATAGACAAATAAATGAACAACTGTGTAATCAGATCCTAAGACCATCTGGTTGCCACATACATTATGATATACATGTATGTAAGTTCATGCATTTGAAAACAAATAGAACATCTTTGTTGAAAAATTCACTTTTTATGGTGGGATAATAAACAGAAAAATGATAGGTAGCCATTTTTCTGAAGCGAGCAGTGCTCTAGGCAGCTGCTTCACTCCTGGTCACACAGCCACTGTGTTAAGTGCAGCTCTCACCGGCCACCCTCGGTCACACTCACACTCAGGCTGAAGTAGGAAGGTGCTCATCTTGAATTCTCTCAATTAAGGTAAATAATAAGAACAAATCATTTGGAAGAACTCAAAGGAAATGAGTAAAAGTTGACTTATTTTCATAACTTTTGTATAGTGTTCAACACTACTGTGAGAAAATGTATCAAATTTGTATAATCATGCCAAAAATCTGAATTACTGTAAATTTTTGTACACTATTAAAATTGTAATTGTTAATTGTATTTTAATGATTCTGATTTTGTTTTTATGTTACTTATGATGAGAATTGGACTCATATAGATCTGTGCGTTATGAACTATGCCACTTAAACTTTCTAATTGAGTAAATTTTTTTGATACTTTGTTCATTTCTGCTGGCTTTTCTCCAATGAACTTTGAAATCTTTCTCTATGCTATCAATAAGAAACTACTTGGAACCTTAGGAAAAAAAAATCCAACAAGAGACTTGCTTTCATCAAGCACTTTATCAGACTTTAAGACAAAGCACTGGAGGCACTGGAAAAGGTCCCTGACCATCAATCATCTTACTCAAGAAGGAGAAGAGCGGAAATACAAATGCTCTTCACTCAGTGAGCCCCTGTGTGGGGCTGGGGGTGTTAGAGACACTGTGAAATCAAATCTTGTGTTATATCTTTCTCCTGGTTCGCTGTTTTTGAGAAGGTTTGTGGGCTATTTGGCTGGTGAGACACGATCCCCTCCTAAGAACATGTAGGTGCTCAGACAGGTAACCTGCTGCTGTTTGTTTGTCTGTTTGTTGGCTTTTATTTAAAATTTACTTTTCTTGTGCTAGGATTTTTTTTAAATGTAATATATTGCAGGATTTATAACCAGGTTCACTGCTTTCTTTTGTTTCTTAAAAAAAAAAGAAAAGTTTCACTTAATATAATGTAGGCGCCTTGAAATGTTTTAGTGATGGACAAAAGTCTGCTGTTGGAACCGTCTAGTCTTCCAGATTAGATTTGAAATGTTTTCATTTTGTTTTGGGGTTTCTGTGGTATTTTATTTCCTTTATCCCAGTGCACTTTGCCATGCCTTTTGGGGTAGTTGCCTAACTCTAGGGAAAATTGTTTTCTATGTTAACAAAAGTTTGGTTCTTAAAATTTCCTTAATGTTTACATTTTTTAAATTGCTTTTCAAGAAATATTCTAATATTTTGCACTGTTACTGTTCTTTGCCAGCCTTTTCAGGAGCCAAAATATACAAATACAAACAAACAAAAAATACTCAGAGAAAATACTTTCCTTCTTCCCCCTTCCTGCTGATGAGTGAGCCGTTTTGAGAGCTTTGGGGTCAGTGCCCTTGTAAACTTCCCCTCCCCCAGTACCGCAGCTGCGCAGTGCGTGCTCAGTGCCGTGGCTCGGACGTGCCCAGCCCAGCCTGCTGGCAGGTAATTGGTTTCTCCTTAATTTTTATCAGAAGGCTAACATTTTACTTTTTTTTTTAGTTTTCTTTCTGTAACACTTTAAGAAACAAGCATCAGTTTATCATAACTTGGCTTTTACAAATGCATAAATATGGTAGCCAGTAATGTAAAGAGTTTTTGGGGTAAAGTTGAGTCAACTGGGATGAACTCAGGATGTGGGGATTTCGTTTAGCCATTTAGAGTCTCCATTCCTTGCATATATGTCTATAATTAAGTTTTCTGAGTGTGACTTTTGGCTTTGTTTTGTTGTGGGTTGTTTGTCTCTTCCATTGTGCTACTCTGGCTTAAGCTTTTTCAGGGCTTGGTGTTCCGAACACACAGTGAGCTCACAGTTTAAAGACACCAATTAGGAGTGGACAGGTATGGAAAACTAGAGGTGTGTAAAGGTAAATTAGGTTTTAGGCTATATATATATGGTTTTAAAATACTCTGTAGTGTTTACTTGGCCATAGTTAAGTGCAAGGGACTTGTGAAGCACAATAGAAAGCACTTTAGTCCTTTTAGAGTTAATGTATACAGAAGTAATTGCTGTAGCCTGACACACATGAACATGGGGGTCCTACAGAGATAAATGTGAATGGCTAAAGCCAGTCAGATTCTAAAGCCATCCACATTGTAGATTTGAATATGTAAAGGAATATTTCTGAAGCACAGCATGGTTACCCAGAGTAGTTAGCCAGTGTCATAAAACAAAGTTAGTGGCAGACCAGAAGTGTAGTTGTACAATTTGATAGTCTTATCTCTTCCCTCTTCGTCTATCCCTGTCTACTTACTGTTTCCTCTTTTCCTGTCCTTTCTAAGGGTTTCACTCTGAAAGCCAGTCCCGTATTTTACATATGGGGCAGCAATCTCTATAACAGAGGATTTCAGAGACATTAGCAGCACCTTTTTTTCTGCTGTCTTATGTCCTACACAAAGAGTGTAAACATTCAGCACACCACTAGGTAGTGAGTAGAAACCCTAGCCCCTTGTGCTTTCTACACCTACATAGAGGTGTGTAATAATAAATTATCACTAGCCTATTCTGTGCTTCAGCTGACACATGAGATAGGGACATCCTCTAGCATCTTAAGATAATTGTCTGTTGAACTGAACTGAAATTTATATGTCCAGGAATCCCAGCTGCACTCCTGCAGGGATGTATGAAGTTCTGAGGAGTCCTTCGGGAGACTCTGGTTCTCTGGATGAGAATGGCCACCATTACAATGTTTGCCTAGCATAGGGTGTGCAGAGTTTATTTAAACAACCTCCATTCTGCTGCCCCATTAAATACTGCTGACTTGTAAGGAATCTTGCTTTAGATTTTATTGTACTCATTTACTAGGTGGACCTTATATAGTATATTTACGTGGCTGCTATTGGGGGTTTGGGGAACATGGGGGTGGGGTGAACTGTTGTTGTTTTAGGTTTCAGTCAGACAGACATCCCTGCGCCTCAGTTCCCAGAAGCACAGCAGGCCTCTAGGAGCATCCGTGGGAAAGGCTCAGTCCTGGCATCACCAGCTTCTCCTGCTCAGGCTCATCCCATGTGCAGAGGTCAAAAGGGTGGGGCTTGAGATGGGGGAAGGAATGAGAACGTAGAGCTATGGAACTGCAGTGCTGCTGTTGACCAGCTTTTGGTGCTTCTATCAGTGTGTGTTTGCTTGTTTTAAGTTGGCAAGTCTGTACATACATTTATTTGGGAGGGTGGAAAAACAAACCATTATTTCTAGTTAGTCTTGGGAAAGTTCCTTGTATGTAATGTAAATTTCAAATGTAGACTCCAGTGGCAAAGAATGGGAATAGAAGTGAGTGTTAGATTTTTAAAGGCAGAAGACATCATCCTGTGTTAACTCTCAGCTCTCTTAGAACCACGTTTGTCATTCTTTTCCCTACCCCGAGTTTTGCTGTGTCTGTAAATAGTTTAAGGAAAATGCATTCATGGTCAGTCCTTTCTAAGGGACTTATTGAATATTAACTCTTTTGCAAAAAAAAAAAAAAAAATCCCCAATGCTTATCTGGGCATACAAATGCTACCCTATTTTAAATGTAGGTGGCGTGTGTGTTCGTGCTCTAATGTATTCAGAGCCATTGGGCAATAAGCAGTCCAGAACATTGAAATCTCAAGCAGGTAAAGCACCTAATACCCTTAGTTTCTAGAATTAAGACTTTATATTGTGTGTTCTCTGGGTAGTCTCTGAATTTGAAATTTGTAGGAATTGCAGACTACCTAGATAAATTTTCCATCATATATTGATAGTCTCTAGGAATATGTAAGGAAGGAAACAGCAGAACAGACCGTGGCTCTGTGACGATGACTGCAGAGTTGGACAACCATTCCTCTTCCTTTCTTTCCATTTTTTAATTTTCCTAGCGTAGCATGAACACTGACCGTGCGTTATTTGATTCTCTGATTGGGTTTTTTCTGCTGATTATTGAGGTGGGATGGGCAAGATATGAAAATGTTGATGCACATGTGAAAATATGTAACGCTAAAGCTTTTGTTTAATGTGAGCAATAAGCAAGGCCTTTTTCTATATACCCTTCTGCTGCAGCAGAGAGATAAACTGGTAGGTGGCAGCAGAGAAAGGAGTTCTTCAGACTGGTGGCTGACACTAAACCTACATAGGAGAAGAGATAGCATGTGATGGACCGAGTGGAGCGAGGCCCAGCAGAGATGAGAGCTGGGCTCGGGAAGGCAGCCTCTTTACTGGATGGTAAGTTATTTCCAACCCAGAGGGAATATTTGACTGCTGTGTAAGTTGTATTGTCACATCCTGCGGTGGTGTGAAAACTTGGATGCCTGTCATTTTCTGCTTCAGGTTGACTCTGACCTTACTGGTGCATTATCACTCTTTCTTTGAAAAATTTAGTACTATACATGGAAACATATTGGCCTTTAATGGTGTCAAAACTGTGTTGAATATAGTTTATTTTAAACTATTTTATGAAATTAAGACCCATTAGGAATGGGGAAGCTAAGAAATGTAATGTTTAAAGTTACAGAGCAGTAAGATGTAGTCTCCCCGCACACCCTCGCCAGTTTGGTCCCTGCCCATGTTTTTAGTTGTCACTTCAGAGTCTGTCTCTGTCTCTCTGCCTGCCTGCGCCTGCCTGTGCTCCTCCCTGTCATCTTTTTTCTCTTCCTTTGATTGTCCCCATTGCCTCAAGATTTTTACTTAATGTTGCCGTGCTCCTTGTTCTTGTGTTGTTTTATGATAGGTCTACAGAGCCCTGGCTGGTTGTCCTGGAACCAGTCTGGCCTTAAACTCACAGAGATCATCCTGCCTCTGCCTCCAGAGTGCTGGAATTAAAGGCATGCGGGTTTTTGTTTGTTTTTCTGTTATTTACAGTTTACTTTTATTTTTTCACATTGCCCTTCTCTCAGTCCCCCTCACACAGTTCTTCACCCCATTCCTCCTTTCCCCTGTCTCCAGGAGGATGTTTCCCCGATCCCTACCAGTCCTCCCCACTCTCTGAAGGCACACAGCTCTCAAGGGTTAGGCACACCTTCTCTCACTGAAGCCAGACCAGGCAGTTATCTGCTGTCTGTGTGTCAGGGGCCTCCAACCAGCTAGTGTATGCTGCCTGCCTGGTGGCTCAGTGTCTGAGATCTCTCTCTCTCTCTCTCTCTCTCTCTCTCTCTCTCTCTCTCTCTCTCTCTCTCTCTCTCTCTCTCTCTCTCTCTCTCTCTCTCTCATTTTGGTTTTTTGAGACAGGGTTTCTCTATGTTACCCTGGCTGTCCTGGAACTCACTCATAGACCAGACTGGCTTCGAACTGAGAAATCCGCCTGCCTCTGCCTCCCAAGTACTGGGATTACAGGCGTGTGCCACCACCGCCCGGCGTGAGAGGTCTCTGAGAGGTCCAGGTTAGTTGAGACTGTTGGTCTATGGAGTCCTCCTCAGCTTCTTCTAGCCTTTCCCTAATTCAACCACAGGGGTTTCTGACTTCAGTCCATTGGTTGGGTATAAGTGTCTGCATCAGTCTCAGCTGCTTTTTGGGCCTCTTGGAGGGCAGCCGTGCTAGGCTCCTGTCTGTAAGCACACCATAACGTCAGTAATAGTGTCAGGAACTGGAGCCTCTCCTTGAGATGGATCCCGATTTGGGCCTGTCACTGGACCTCCTTTCCCTCAGTCTCTTCTCCATTTTGGTCCCTGCAGTTCTTTTAGACAGAACAATTCTGGGTCAGAGTTTTTGACTGTGAGATGGCAACCTGACCCACTTGATGCCCTGTGTTTCTACTGGAGCTGGGCTCTACAAGTTCCCTCTCCCCACTTTGGGCATTTCATCTAAGGTCCCTCCCTTTGAGTACTGCGAGTCACTCACCTCCCAGGTCTCTAGTACTTTGTAGAGGGTACCCCACCACCTCCACCCCTCCCCAAGGTTACTTATTTCCATTCATTTTGCTGGACCTCAGAGCTTCTCTCCTGTCCCCATGCCCCCATACCTGATCATGTTTCCCCCTCCCCACCCTCACCCCTCTGATTCCCATGTCCCTCCCTCTGCCTCCAATGACTATTTTTTCTTCCTCCCAAGTGGGATTGAAGCATTTTAACTTTTGCCCTTCTGCTTGTTAGCCTTCTTGAGTTCTGTGGATTTTATTCTAGTTCTTCTGTACCTTTTTGGCTAATATCCACTTATTAGTGAGTACATACCATGTATGTCCTTTTGGGTCTGGGTTACCTCACTCAGTATATTTTCTAGTTCCTTCCATTTGCCTACAAAACCTATATTTTCATTCTTAATAGCTGAATAGTATTTCATTGTGTAAATGCATCACATTTTCAGTGTCAATTCTTCATTGGATGGGCATCTGTGTTTCCAGCTTCTGGCTATCACAGATAAGATGAACATAGTAGAGCACGTGTTCCTGTGGTATGGTAGAACATCTTTTGGGTATATGCACAGGAGTGTTATAGCTGGGTCTTCAGGTAGATCAATTTACAATTTTCTGAGGAACTACCAGATGGATTTCCAGAGTGGTCGTACCAGTTTGCAATCCCACCAGCAATGGGGAGGAATGGTCCTATTTCTCTACATCTTCACTAACATGTGCTGTCACCTGAGTTTTTATCTTAGGCATTCTGACTGGTGTAAGGTGGAGTCTCCTGGTCTTTTTGATTTGCATTTTCCTGATGATGTTTTGTTTTGCACCAGTGTCTTATAGCCCAGGCTATCCTCAAACTCCTGATTCTTTTGTTTCTACCAATGAGTGCAGTCATTCACAGTATGAACAGCACAGATATATAGTAAAAACAATGGACCCAAACAGGAATGTTTCTCAGAAGCATATTTGTTAGGTATCTTATTGTTACATGAAAGTAATTGTGTATATCCAAATACACATGGATAGAAATAGGATATCCAGAGATAGGTGATTGATAATGGCTCCTATTAATCTCTGTAGTAGATTGAGTTATTGGTCCACAAATACTATGGGCATTTGCAAAGATTCACTATCAAATGTCTTGAATTCAAGCTCATGTTATTTAGGTTTGCACTCCCAGCACTTTTACATGCTAAGCCATCTCTTAAGTTCTAAGCAAATCTAGGCGACTTCTCCCACCTAGCTTCATCTCCAGAACCCATGGTGGGAGGAGAGAACCAGCTTCTGAGAGAGTTGCCCTTTGATGTGCTTGCATAGGAACACAATAATTTAAATATGTGTAGGAAAATATTTCCCAGATTATAGAGCCAGAGTTAAAACTGTTCTTTTTCTATTTTAAAATGTTCTTTACATTTTACACCATGCATTCTTCAACATCTATAGTTTCCAGACACGTGCCCTGCAATGGGAGCTGTACTTAACCAGTGTACGCGTGGGGCGTCTTTTCAGAAAGCTTGCTAAGATAATCTGTAGGTAACCACCTGTGTGCTTCTTTCTATGCATGTTTACTGCTTATATGCCCTTTACTTGTTTACATGCATGTTTATTGTTTACATGCACTTTGACTTGGCTCAACAGTTAAAAGTGCGTCCTGTTCTTTCCAAACCCATGTCGGGTGGCTCACGGTCTCCTGTAACTCTAGCTCCAAAGACTGAACTGGCCTTCGCCAGCAGTTACATTCATGCATACACACCCACACATGTATGCATAATTAAAGACAAAATCTTTTGAGTAAGGAAGAACTCCTTTGTGCTCTAGAATATCTGTTGAAGAGAGAACACATTCACACCATAAAGCCTGCCTCTGTTAGAATATCTGTTGAAGAGAGAACACATTCACACCGTAAAGCCTGCCTCTGTTAGAATATCTGTTGAATAGAGAACACATTCACACCATAAAGCCTGCCTCTGTTAGAATATCTGTTGAAGAGAGAACACATTCACACCATAAAGCCTGCCTCTGTTTTGCACATTCCATTCCTGTTTCAGAAAATGAGTCAGTCTGTCACAGAGATGAACTCTTCTGAAGGTCTTTCTTTTCCTTGTAGATTTTAAAACTAAAAGAGGCACAGGTAGAGTCAGCAGGATGAATAATAAAAACACAGTAGTGTGGGACATTGCTTGTCCAGATGTCCTTTTTTTTTGGGAGGGGGAGGGGTTGTTTTTTTCGAGACAGGGTTTCTCTGTATAGTCCTGGCTGTCCTGGAACTTACTATAGACCAGGCTGGCCTCGAACTCAGAAATCCACCTGCCTCTGCCTCCCAACTGCTGGGATTAAAGGCGTGTGCCACCACTGCCTGGCTCAGATGTCCTAATGTTGAAAAATACGCTACTGCCTTAACAGTTAGGTCCCAATATAGAAATGTTAAAAGATTTTAAGGCTGAAAAAGATGACCAACTTGAATATTAATCTGAAGCAAAATTTATTGTGCGTGAAATTATTGAAGATTTAACCTAGAGGACACAAGTAAGAGAATCAAAGTTATTAAAGAATTAAAGTATGTTTGTTTTAGGTCTTAATTTTATTATGTAAGAATTTTCATTTTTGCTTCCTTTTAAGTAATACATTTACTTACAATAGCATTCTTTAAAAAACACTATAATGCAACCCATGACTCTAGTTTTTAAAAATTATGACCATTAAATATCTTTGTTAACTAAGATTAAACCAAGTCAAAGAATGGTAATACATGGTATTGCTGGTTGACTTTTTGTCCTCTTCTCTTTTCCATTAATGAATTTTGGTTTTCCCCCAGGTTCTCTCAAAGTAACCAGTGATCTTCTGGATGAAGACAGATCTGCGGCACTTTTTAGAGTGGAAAAAGAATGCAGAATAAGAAAGAATTAGTTTGTTATATCTTACTGCACTCAGTTATCTTTTTCTAAATTAAAAACACTGAATGGAAATAAAATTGATGGACTATGGTTTGTTCTTTTAGCAGCTGTCTTTGGACCCACTCCTTACTGTCTGATGTGTCAGTCACCTTAGTCCAGGAGTCTAGACCCAGCCCGAGTTCCTTTCTTTCATTCCCACACGCTGTCTTTTGCAGTATAGTGAGCACTCCTTTTGGAACATAGGCAGGCACTACAACCGTGCCCTGTCTGCACACACTGAATGCTCATGCTGAATGTTAATCTCTGAAGAATACTCTTGAAAAAGAAGAGTCACACTGCCTCAGATTTCACATCTAACAATAGTTGCACAGCCTCTGGACGCATCTGTCTCCATAATAGAGTATTTATTTCAAAAGAAAGTAAATGAACTTAGTTTGTTAGATTCAAATGTAGTATTACCTATGACACAGTATCACCCATTGTTGAATATTAACACTGTCAATTTTATGCATTTAGTTATTGATAACTTATTCAAAACTATTGAATTATTTAATTAACTTGCTGAAAACTCAACATGGGGTCTTGCTCGTATTGGCAAGCACTCCACTGAAACAAATGTATTCCCAAGATTGGTGTTTCTGTTTAAATTCTTAGAAGCTCTTGTGCTTAGATGGGACCTTGTACTGTGTGTGCTTAGGACATTTTTTTTTCTAGACTCAAATTCTTTTCCACTTTTTGTTAGCTGGGTTGTTTAAAAAAAAAAAAACAACTAAAAACCCTCATTTTAAACTAGGCACAGTAGACCATTTCTTTAATCCTTATGAGGCAGGGTCAGATAGATCTCTGAGTTTGACACCCAGGGCTACACAGAGAAATCCTGTCTCAAAGGGAAGAAAAAGGTGAAACAAATTGACAGTGGAACAAGGTTTGGAAAGTTCATCATAGAAGCATGTTCGCTGTTATGGAAAAACAGAACAGTGAGACACACTGTACTTCCTAGTTACTGTTGCTGTGACAACACACACCCAACCACAGCAGCTCATCACAGCATGGAGGGGAGGGGTCCTGGCGCATCCTCATCAGGAAGCAGAGATGAGGGCTGCTCCACTTGCTTGTTTTCCATTCTGGACCCATGGGATGGTACTGCCCATACTTGGTATCTGGGGAGAAGGGTGAAGGTGGGGGAGCTTCCCAGAGGTTTAACTGTCACACTTAGCAATATAGACAGTGTACCCCTCAGGTAGCAGGCCATTATCAGTCCAATGAGAAGTACCCCAGAGCCAGCAGTATATCACAGCACTGACATTATTTCTGAGGGAGAGTGCAAGAATTTCAGATCCTGTTTTGTAGAAAACATCTGTTGAAGAATGAGCAGATTGAATGTCTTATGGAATGACCTACAAATTGAGACTCTGGCAATAACAGCACAGTCTAAAAGTAAGAGTTGATTTCAAGTTAGTTCAACTGAATCTGTAAATGGAAAGCCACCCTTCGGAGTAAGATGGCCAAGTATAAGCAAAAAAATACCAAGACATCAAATCTAAACATTTGGTAAATGTCAACTTCTTTATTAGAAACACGTGACCTTTGACAGATTCAGGGGGAATGTGTTTGCTTTTGGGTTTGGTAGTTCCCTATAGTCAGCTCCTTCGATAAGTAGCTACAGCCCTCAGCCTTGAAATCCATGCATAGTGTAGACAACCTATGAGCTGATAAGTGAAGCTCTAAAATCTGAACAGTTAATAGAGAGTTGTGAGGAAAAGATTCAAGGGAAATGGAAAAGCAGCAGGCAGGAATGCTTTTGGGGTGCAGAGAACAGATTTCCTCTGCACGCAAGCCTGCCAGTCTGAGCAGGTTACCCATTGTGATGCTCTAGTACTGCTTGGGCAGGAATGGCCTGACTGGTGTGCCATAGGAGGCCTGTCTGACAGGTGCATCGGGTCGGCAGCACTAGAGGCTGTCAGCTAGGTGTTAGTCCCAGACCTGGGTGCCACACACCCATGGCAACCATGTTTCATGCCTTAATACAGCATAGACACATTCCACACACTTAGGGAACCCCTTCGTGGTTTTATAATCCTTGGAAATTCTCCATGCCATCACCACTGACTGTTTTCATGCTCTTAGGATTTGCTGTGTACAGTCCAATTTGCAAAGCCATTGGCTTCTCACCTAGAATCTCCCACAGCCACCCCTTGGTCTTGGCCCTTTCTCAGACTTAGCAATGTCTCCTAACCGTTGAGTACAAAGAAAGATTGAAGCATTGTTTCTGGGCAGATTGTTACTCCTGTATCTGGAGTGATCACCAAGTAGTACTTGTTTCCTAATAGTACGTGATGAAAGGTGTAGTTATATTTCTTTGATTTTGTAGGGCATCTCCCAGCACCCCCTTGACTGGCCTCCTAAAATATTATAACAGTGGCAGAATCCTACATCTCTGTAGATTTTACATCTACCAAGAACACATCGCAGGGGGCTAGAGGGATGGCTCAGTGGTTAAGAGCACCGACTGCTCTTCCAAAGGTCCTGAGTTCAAATCCCAGCAACCACATGGTGGCTCACAACCATCTGTAATGAGATCTGATGCCCTATTCTGGTGTGTCTGAAGACAGCTACATATAATATAACAATAAATCTATTGGGCCAAAGCAAGCAGGGACTGAGCGAGCAAGGTTAACCGGAGCGAGCAGGGCCGACCTGAGCGAACAGACGTCCTAAGTTCAACTCCCAGCAACCACAGGAAGGCTCACAGCCATCTGTACAGCTGCAGTGTATTCATATACATAAAATAAATCTTTAAATAAAAGACCACACACACATTGCAGCAGGGTTTCGTGGTGGTAGCTACCTTATGCTCATTCTCCCCAGTTAGCACATCACAGATGAAATGGGTTTTGTAGTACATTACTCAAGCAGCTTAATTACGTCCCAAGAACTGCAGTGTGTGCCTGAAACAGCAGATAGTACTAATTACTGTGTATATTCTGGTCTTTTTGTATAACTGGACGCTTCCCAGCTCCAGAGTTAATTTGTCTTTCTGTGTCTCGTGTCATATCTCCTCACACATTCATTCTTGTGCTCTGGGCCATTCTCAAGTGAAATAAAGGTTACTGAGACACAAGCAGCAAACGATAAGGCAGTTAGCTTAGTAACCAAGATCAAACCCCCGGGGCAAACAGGTGGCACACCATGTGGGTATGCAAGACAGAGGGACAGCTCAGCCCTAGTCCAGGTTGGACAGCAGAACAGCACAAGATTTTGATTTCACACAAAGATGTGCTACTTAAACCTTGGGAAGTGGGTCTGGAGTATAGTTCTGTGGTAGAGTGCACACCTGCCTTGTATAAAGACCTTAACATTCCAAAAATTAAAAAATAAAACTTAGGAACTGTTATTCCATCTCATGTCTTCAGACCACAGTTGATTGTGATCAACTAAAAATGTAGATAGTTGAGGGAAATTCTGTGGGACATACTTGGAATATCAAAGATTAAACCATCCCTAGAGCAAAACTAAATGTCTATTCCTCGGGGGTGGGAACATTGCTGTTTCTGTTTCTTGGTAGGAAAAAAAATAACCCACATTTACTAAATCAGAGATTATGTGTGTATTGTACAACTGAGCATTGCCTAGTCTGTGCAGTATTGCCTGGTCTGATGTCTGATATTAACGAGTTCTTTGGGTATGAAGTGGATCCCAACAGTGGCAGCTGGAAGCCAGCTAGCCAGCTGCATTTCTTCATTGCTTCTTTTTGAGACAGGGTCTCACTGAGTATGTATGGCTGGTTTGGAACTGGCTCCATAGACCAGGCTGGCCTCAAACAGAGATCTGCCTCCAGAGTGCTGGTTTAAAGGTATGCACCAATGTGCCTGGCATGATTTTTTTTTTGTCAAGATTTTAAAAATAAACGGTCGGAAGAACTGACCCAGTGATTAAGAGCGGTTGCTGCCTTTGCAGAGGACCCGAGCTCTGTTTCTAGCCGACATTAGGTAGCTTATGATCACCTGTAACTCCCAACTCCATAGAATCCGATGACACATGCTTCTGGCTTCACAGGCACTGTATAACATGCATACATGCACACAAATATTTTAAAATTTTAATTGTGTGTTTAATTTAGTCTTACAAGAACATGAGATTTTCATGGATCTTTTGTGTGTGTAACAGTCGTGTCAGCTATATGCGTGTCCTGTGTAGTTGACTTCTAAAGTGTATCCTGTGAAACTAAAATGTATATCCACTCATTGCTTGTAAGTTCACTTACCACTGCCCTAGCCTCGGCCACTTCACCTGCCCCGTCCCCTTTTCATAACATATCTTCAAGGTTATCCTGCTTCATGTCACAGCATTCCATGTGCGTATGCATTGTGAACAGGTATACTCGTGTGTGTACATGTTTGTGTATTTGTGCATTTGTGTGCACATGGTTTTTAAAATCAATTTATTTGTTTTGACTTGGTGTCTATGTAGCCCTGGCTGGCGTGGAACTCCCTTGTAATTTAGGCTGGCCTCGAACTTGCAGATCTACCTGCCTCTGCCTCCTTGACTGTGGAGCTTAAAAGCTTCCACCACCACCATAGCCCAGCAAACATTTCCTTTTTTAAAAGCTTAATTATATCTCACCAGCCAGAGGCAGGCAGATCTCTGAGTTCAAGGCCAGCCTGGTCTACAGAGTGAGTTCCAGGACAGCCAGGGCTACACAGAGAAACCCTGTCCCCCAAAGCAAACAATAAGAAAAGTTAAAGTTTAATCATCTCTCATCTCATTCCATGAATATAGCAGATTTTTGAAGTTCTTGTCATCTGTCAATGAACTTGAGGCTGGTCCCATAGCTGTGCTCAAAGATTGTACAAGAAACATGAGAACTGATATATCCTTAAAAGAAAAAACTGTGATTGGGAATCTATATACTTGTGTTTGAAAATTAGCACCTGGCCAGGCAGTGGTGGTTGATGTCTTTAATTTGAGTATTCAGGAGGCAGAGGCAGGTGGATCCCTAAGAGTTCAAAGCCAGCCTAATCTACAGTATGAGTTCCAAGACGGCCAAGGCTACATACAAGAAAAAATAGCACCTTCAAAGCTGTGGAGAATAACAGGAATCATACTACAGTTGGGTCTCAAGGGAACTTCAAAATGTAGTCATAATTATAAAAATCAATAGGAAAAAATGTGTTTAAAAAAAAAGATTGCTTTTCTCTACCAACAGAGCCTGGAATTCTCCTGGGACCTGGCCTAGGACAGCTGGAGGATAATGGACGTGGCAGGAGGGAGCGGCTGCCAGGTCCAATTAACATCTGGGGCCTGTAAAGTACCAACATGAGGAGCCAAGCCATTTGCACTTGTTTAATAAAATCAGTCGAATATTTGAACACACACTTGGGAAATATAATCAAACCTCGTGTTTAGTTAACGAGGGTATGAGATCACAAGGAGAAGCCTGAAGGGAAGAGAGTCTGCCAAGCATCCAGTACAGCTCAGTTCCAACGCCATGTTCTATAGTCTTAAATAGTTTCACTGTATTCCCTACTTCATTCCTGAATCCACAAGATAATCCATGTAAGTGAAAACACAATGTGAATATTAGCTAGTCTACAATAAAGCAGCATGTGTTCGTGTTAAATATTTGTTGGCCACAAGGAACAGATTCAGTTTATGTTTTAGCTTAGGGGGTCACCACAATTCTAGACCACTTCCTGTATGGAGAGCTAAATGGATCTCGGTCTGATTGAGCCATAAAAATACATAGTATAAATACATCATCCTCAGAGGACATCCATGCAGGTTTCTCGTCTTGGAGTTCATAATGAAGCCGGTAAAACCAGTCAGTTGTCTCTGCACTTGAGTCTTTAATATCTGACCTAATTATTTGACAGCTGTAGTAAGCAAATTTCAGTTAGAGTTAAATCTAAATTTCAGCTTTGTAGCTGGGTGTGTGTGTGTGTGGAGGGGCACACCTTCGATCCCAGCACTCCAGAAGCAGAGGCAGGCAGATGTCTGAGTTCAAAGCCAACCTGATCTCCACTAGTAAGTGCTTGGACAGTCAGTGTGCTACACAGTGAGAACCTGTCTGAAAAATAAATAAGAACATTCATACATGTATACGATAATAAAACCAAAGGCACTTTGCAGGAAAAATGGGTCTGGTTACATCATGACTGGCATACAGAGGATTAACAAAAGTTAGAAAGTTGGCCTCACCTTTGTAGAAGACCAGTGGGAAACTCACTGTATTTTAGAATTAAAGGGACGTAGATTTGAAGAAAGAAAATAAGAGAGGTGCAGTTTTGCAGAGGCAAAGACATGAAGATTTTGTTTGGATCATGATAATGATTAGTTACCAATGTGCCGTTCCACCTCTTCCTCTACATTAAAATTTTATTACAAGAAATAAATTATTCTTTTTTTTTTTTTTGAGACAGGGTTTCTCTGTGTAGTCCTGGCTGTCCTGGAACTCACTCTGTAGACCAGACTGTCCTCGAACTCAGAAATCCGCCTGCCTCTGCCTCCCAAGTGCTGGGATTACAGGCGTGCACCACCACGCCCGGCTCAATCAGAAATAAATTATTCTTATCTGAGTGTTTTGGTGGCATGTGTCTGAAAACCTCATGTGTGTAGTGTCTGAGGAGGCCAGAAGAGGGCATCAGATCTCCTGGAACCGGAATTATGGATGGTTCTGTGCTGGAAGAGATCAAGAACATTACCTATCTCTGCCTGCTTGTCCTTTGAGTACAAGAAGGCCACTGACTTGCTTGAGTTAATTTTATAACCTGCCACTTTGCTGAAGTTGTTTATCAGCTGTAGAAGTTCTCTGGTGGAGTTTTTTGGGTCGCTTAGGTAAACTATCATATCGTCTGCAAATAATGATAGTTTCACTTCTTCCTTTCCAATTTGTATCCCTTTGACTTCCTTATGTTGTCTAATTGCTCTTGCTAGAACTTCAAGTACTATATTGAAAAGATATGGAGATAGAGGGCAGCCTTGTCTAGTCCCTGATTTTAGTGGGAATGCTTCAAGTTTCTCTCCATTTATTTTGATGTTGGCTACTGGTTTGCTGTAGATTGCTTTTACTATGTTTAGGTATGGGCCTTGAATTCCTGCTCTTTCCAAGACTTTTAGCATTAAAGGATGCTGAATTTTGTCGAATGCTTTTTCAGCATCTAATGAGATGACCATGTGGTTTTTTTCTTTCAGTTTGTTTATGTAGTGGATTACATTGATGGATTTCCGTATATTGAACCATCCCTGCATCCCTGGGATGAAGCCTACTTGATCATGGTGGATGATCGTCTTGATGTGCTCTTGGATTCGGTTAGCAAGAATTTTATTTAGTATTTTTGCATGAAATAACACCCTTCACAATAGCCACAAACAACATAAAATATCTTGGCGTAACTCTAACCAAACAAGCGAAAGATCTGTACAACAGGAACTTCAAGTCCTTGAAGAAAGAAATCGAAGAAGACCTCAGAAGATGGAAAAATATTTCTTGCTCCTGGATTGGCAGGATCAATATAGTAAAAATGGCCATCTTGCCAAAAGCAATATACAGATTCAATGCGATCCCCATCAAAATCCCAACTCAATTCTTCATAGATCTAGAAAGAGCAATTCTCAAATTCATCTGGAGCAACAAAAAACCCAGGATAGCTAAAACTATTCTCAACAATAAAAGGACTTCTGGGGGAATCAATATCCCTGACCTCAAGCAGTACTACAGAGCAATTGTGTTAAAAACTGCATGGTATTGGAATAGCAACAGGCAAGAGATAGCCTTAAGGACCTCCACATAAAACCAGACACACTGAAACTATTAGAAAATGGTAAAACCGCTCTGGAAATCAGTTTGGCGGTTCCTCAGAAAATTGGGCATGTCACTTCCAGAGGACCCTGGCATAGCACTCCTGGGCATATACCCAGAGGATTCCCCTGCATGCAATAAGGACACATGCTCCACTATGTTTATAGCAGCCTTGTTTATAATCGCCAGAAATTGGAAGGAGCCCAAATATCCCTCAAAGGAGGAATGGATACAGAAAATGTGGTATATTTATACAATGGAATACTACTCAGCAATTAAAAATAATGAATTCATGCAATTTGTAGGTAAATGGTTAGACCTGGAAAATATCATCCTGAGTGAATTAACCCAATCACAAAAGAATGCACATGAAATGCAATCACTGATAAGTGGATATTAATGAGCCCAGAAGCCCTAAATACTCAAGACACAAATAACAAGTCAAATGACTCCCAAGAAGAAGAAAGGAGAGGACCCTGGGCCTGTAAAGATTGCATCCAGTTTAGTAAAGAAACCGAGGGGGGAGGGGGAATTATTGGGGAACAGATGGGGGGGGGAGAGGAACTATGGGAACTATGGTGGGTGGGAACTGGGAAAGGGGAAAGCCTTTGGAATGTAAACATAGAATATAGAAAAATAAAGAGTTAAAATATAAACTCTGTGTTAAACAATAAAAAAAAAAAAGAACATTACCTACACTCCTGGTGGCAATGAGGCACACCTTTTTTTTTTTTTTTTTTTTTTTTTTCATTTTTTTTAAATTCTATATTTTTGTTTACATTCCAAAGGCTTTCCCCTTTCCCAGTCCCCCCCCCACCATATGTCCCATAAGTCCTCTCCCCCCCAACTATTCCCCAATCACCCCCCCCACACACACACACACCATTTCTCTGTTTTGGTACTCTCCTACAAAACTGGATCCAATCTTTTCAGGACCAGGGTCCTCTCCTTTCTTCTTCCTGGGAATCATTTGACTTGCTAATTGTGCCTTGAGTATTTAGGGCTTCTGGGCTCATTAATATCTACTTATCAGTGATTGCATTTCATGTGTATTCTTTTGTGATTGGGTTAACTCGCTTAGGATGATATTTTCCAGATCAAACCATTTGCCTAAAAATTGCATGAATTCATTATTTTTAATTGCTGAGTAGTATTCCATTGTATATATTTACCACATTTTCTGTATCCATTCCTCCTTTGAGGGATATCTGGGCCGGGCAGTGGTGGCGCACACCTTTAATCCCAGCACTTGGGAGGCAGAGGCAGGTGGATTTCTGAGTTCAAGGCCAGCCTGGTCTACAGAGTGAGTTCCGGGACAGCAGGGGCTATACAGAGAAACCCTGTCTGGAGAAAACAAAACAAAACAAAACAAAACAAAACAAAACAAAACAAAACAAACAAACAAAAAAGAACGGGGGAGAGGGATATCTGGGCTCCTTCCAACTTCTGGCTATTATAAACAAGGCTGCTATGAACATAGTGGAGCATGTGTCTTTATTGTATGCAGGGGAATCCTCTGGGTACATGCCTAATCCCAGTACTTGGGAGGCAGAGGCAGCTGGATCTCCAAGCTCAGCCTGACCTGGTCTACTGAGTAAGTTCTCAAAAACAAAAAGAAAAGGAGAGAGAGAGAGAGAGAGAGAGAGAGAGAGAGAGAGAGAGAGAGAAAGCCTATTCATGATTAGGGACCCATGGGGTGCTCTGTCCTGATCACCCCTAAATTCATCAGACTGCGAAAGGAAATAGAAGTAGGTGCCACAGTGTCTGTTCATGGCAGAACTGTCCTCATTCTGCACCTTCCTGTCCTGCTTCAACACTACATCCTGTATGTTTGTTTTCCAGAGACTTCATGAGAAGTCTGATTGGAGACAGGAAGAAAAACTTTCCTGCATTGGTGTAAGACTCCCACCTATTGAAAAAAGAGGGTCATAACCCAAAATGACTCTTGCCTCTGCCTGGTGCTTTCTCTCTCCCTAATTTAAAATTAAGGGTAGTATAAAGTCATGTCCCCAAAATGGAAGCAGGTATTGCCCATGTCCTACCCTTGTCTACAGGGATGGAATGATGTTAGGAGCCATTTTTGCCTGCTTCTGTAAAAGCCTGCCTGTCAGGAAGAGTCAAGGCAGGGCGGGTCTGCTGGCAGACCTCCTGGCCTGCTGACACCTGGAACACTTGAGGCTGGTGGCGAGGGGCTGAACGTTCTGTTACTCTTGGTGGAAGGAACGGGGAGGCTTCTGCATGGGAACAGACATCCTACGTATGTCAGCCATTTTCTCAGCTAGCTTGTGGCTTTGTTTCCCATGGCACTGTAAAGTATAAAAAGGCTAAGAGAGGCAAATTCAAGGCTGGTGTGGTATTGACCTGTGGCCCTCCTGATTTCTAACTTTCATCTCTGAGTCTTCTTTCTGTCTTGGCTGTAATCATCCTCGCTTGCCCACTCAGAGGACTGTCTGTACCCAGCATGCCCAGTACAAAACTTCCCAGAAGTCTGAGGGTCAGATACTTTGTAAACTTTGATACCAAGAGTTATCATTCAGATTGGGAGACAGCTTCTGACACAATGCCTGAGGAGATAACTCTAAATATAGAAAGTTTTCTACAGCCCCTTTGTTTCGTTTCTCAACAGTCTACTGATCCAAATTCTTCGCTAAAGACTACCATTGGTCTGATAAATTAATATAGTTGGGCTTAAGAAAACAAATTGGTTTTAGGGAGTGTAACAGAGCTTTAAGTGTAAAGGTATATTAAAGTACAGAAAGGCACCATAGGCTCAGAGAAGGTCAGAGCTGGGGCAGAGGTACATTCTGGCTAGACGGAGTAATGGACCCAGGGCTAGGTCAGAGGGTACACATAGGCTGGATTTTTAAAACTCAGAGGGAAAGCCCTAGACTCGGGGGAATTGAGTAATACTTTTAGGTTTCCGGCAGACTAGATCAGGTATAAGAGGTAGACGGATCAAGGATTGAATGAGCTGACTGAAGAGTCCTACGAGAATCCAGTGGATGAGAAGACCAGGTTTGTACTGACAAAAAAGTGATTTTTGAGGACCCACAGTGGAGTCTCAGAAGATGAAACTGCAACCCTCACTCAGTACCAGTCCCACAGAAGAAAATAACATTTCTTTTTTATTATTAGATATATTCTTCATTTACAATTCAAATGTTGTCCCCTCTCCTGGTTCCCTCCCAAAAGAATCCCATAACCCATCTCCCCTCCCCCTGTTCCTCAATCAACCCTCTCCTGCTTCCCTGTCCTTGTATTCCTCTATACTGGGGTATCAAGCCTTTCCAGGACCAAGGGCCTCCCCTCCCTTTGGTGTCCAGTAAGGCCATCCTCTGCTGCCTATGTGTCTGGAGCCATGGGTAACTCCATATGTACTTGTTGGTTGATGGTTTTGTCCCTGGGAGGTCTGGGAGTACTGGGTGGCTCATATTGTTGTTCCTCCTATGGCGCTGCAAACCCCTTCAGCTCCTTGGGTCCTTTCTCCAGCTCCTCCATTGGGAACCCTGTGCTCAGTTCAATGGCTGGTCCAGAGTGTCCCCCTCTGTATTTGTCATGCACTAGCAGAGCCTCCCAGGTGACAGCTATATCCAGTTCTGGTCAGCAAGTACTTGTGGCCATCAATAACAGTGTCTGGGTTTTATAACTGTATATGGGATGGATCCCTAGGTGGGGGGTAGTCTCTGGATGGTCCTTTGCTCAGACTCTGTTTCACACTTTGTCTCTATATCTCCTTCTGTGGGAATTTTGTTCCCCCTTTGAAGAAGGACCAGAGAACCCATATATTGTTCTTCCTGTGAAATGTGTCTTGGATATTCCAAGCTTCTGGACTAATATCCACTCATCAGTGAGTGTATACTATGTGTGTTCTTTTGTGATTGGGTTACCTCACTCAGGATGATATTTTCCAGTTCCATCCATTTGCCTGAGATTTTCATGAATTCATTGTTTTTAATAGCTGAGTAGTATTCCATTGTGTAAAATACCACATTTTCTGTATCCATTTCTGCATTGAGGGACATCTGGGTTCTTTCCAGCTTCTGGCTATTATAAATAGGGCTGCAATGAACATAGTGGAGCATGTATCCTTATTACATGCTGGAGAATCCTCTGGGTATATACAGGGTTCTCTGGTAGTATTATGCCATTTTCTGAGGAACTACCAAACTGATTTCCAGAGTGGTTGTACCAGCTCGCAATCCCACCAGCAGAGGAGGAGTGTTCTTCTTTCTGCACATCCTCGCCAGCACCTGCTGTCTCCAGAGTTTTTTATTTTATTTTATTTTATTTTATTTTATTTTATTTTATTTTATTTTATTTTATTTTATTTTATTTTATTTTATTTTATTTTATATATTCTTTGTTTACATTCCAAAGGCTTTCCCCTTTCCTAGTTACCCCCCCAGAGTTTTTTATCTTAGCCATTCTGACTGGTGTGAGGTGAAATCTCAGGGTTGTTTTGGTTTGTATTTCCCTCATGACTAAGGATGTTAAACATTTCTTTGGGTGTTTCTCATCCACTCGATATTCCTCCAGTGAAAATTCTTTGTTTAACTCTGTACCCCATTTTTTAATAGGGTTATTTGGTTCTCTGGAGTCTAACTTCTTGAGTTCTTTGGATATATTGGATATTAGATCTTCTGTTTCCTTTTTAAGGGTTTCTACCTGTTGACTCATGTTCTCATGTACTTCTTTAAGGAATTATTTATGTCCTTCTTGAAATCCTCTATCAGCATCATGAGATGTGATTTTAAATCCAGATCTTGCTTTTCTGGTGTGTTGGGGGTATCCAGGACTTGCTGTTGTGTGAAAACTTGGTTCAGATGGTGTCATGTTGCCTTGATTTCTGTTGGTTATGTTCTTGCTTTGCCTTTTGCCATCTGGTTATCTCTAGAGTTAGCTGGTGTTGCTGCCTCTGATGGTGGCTTGTCTGTCACTCCATATCTGTGCTCCTGGGAGACCCATTCTCGCTCTCTCTGTGTACACAGGTATGTAGGTACTGTTGTGAGACCTGCTCTCTTGTGGTTGTATTTGGGTATGTAGCTCATGGCCCTAATCAACTCTGGGTGCAGGCAGAAATCAGACGACTCCTGTTCCAGGCTGCTCCTAGGCTCTTGTGTCCACAGGATTTTTGGCTGTTTCCTCTGAGCAGCAGGGGTGATCCTACTGTGCTGTCTGGCCTCTCTGCGTTCCTGAGTGGTTAGCTACCACCATGAGTCACTTTGATATGGTGCACTATGGTAGAGGGTGGTCCCAAGCTGGAGACAGAAACCAGAGGGCTTCCACCAGAAGGCTTCTGCCAGAGGGTTTCAGGTGTGATCCTTTGAGCTGCAGGGGTGGTTCTACCTGTACAGGTAGGCCTCTCTGCACTCCTAGGTGGATAAGCTTCTTCCCTGCACCGCTTGGGTATGGCGCGCTGTGCCAGAGGATCAGAAAATAACATTTCAACCACAATACAACTTGGTCTTCTGAACATCAATTTCACCTCCACTGAAAGAAAAAATGTGAGGGTCAGAGAAATGGCTCATCAGTTATAGCATGTACTACTCTTGCAGGTGTATTGATTCGATTTCCCAACACCAGTGTTGGGTGAGTCTCACCAGCCTGTAACTCTAGTCAGCTATGAGGACATGACACCTTTCTGATAATACATGCTGTGGTGGTTTGAATATGCTTAGCCCATGGAGTGGCACTATTAGGAGGTGTGGCCATGTGGAGTGGGTGTGGCGTTGTTGGAGGAAGTGTGTCAATGGGGCAGAGGATGCTTTGAGACCTTCCCCCTAGTTGCTTAGAACCCATTCTTCTCCTGCTTGCCTTTGGAACAAGATGTAGAACTCTTAGCTCCTTCAGTGCCGTGACTGCCTGGATGCTGCCATGTTTCCCACCATGATAATGGCCTGAACCTCTGAATCTGTAAGCCAGATCCAATAAAATGTTGTCCTTGGTCATGGTGTCCCTCACAGCAGTAAAACCCTAAGACTCATGCAAATGGCTGAGTTGTAAACCTTGAAGACAACATCAGAGATTTGAACAGAAGTGCTCACCCAACCAAGTGGTCCAGATGTGTGAGCCCCAGCACAGGAACAAAAAACAACCTGGAACACCACAGTAACAGACCTCTCCCCCAAATTACTAACTTCACAGTAATGGCACCCAATGGAAATGGCCTGGGAGAACTTCTGAAGGGTTAAAAAGAATGAGTTAAACTCTGCTCAGACAACTCAAAGAAGATATGAATATACCTCAAAGAGCAAAACCCAAGCTGAATGAGATGGGCTAGTCCATTCAAAATATGAAAATACCCAGGCAGCAGTGGTGGACACCATTAATCCCAGCACTCGGGAGGCAGAGGCAAGGAGGGTCTCAAGAGCAGCCTGGAAAGACCTCCTGTGCTCATGGGTTGGAAAAATTAACACCATTTTTTTTTTGTTTTTGTTTTTGTTTTGTTTTTCGAGACAGGGTTTCTCTGTGTAGCCCTGGCTGTCCTGGAACTCACTGTGTAGACCAGGCTGGACTCGACCTCAGAAATATGCCTGCCTCTGCCTCCCAAGTGCTGGGATTAAAGGTGTGTACTGGAGTCACTGGCAGAGAGGTGCAGGTATCCAGACCTAATCGGGGCCTGCCATTGCTCGGGCGGGAAACCACCAGGCGTGGGCCAGGAGCGAGAGTCGGGGTGGATCGCCAGAACACCTCCATGGCACGGCTGGGAGCTGCGTGCCCCGCGGTTCTCCCAGGCCCCTACACCAAAGGTCTCCATCTTGCGCCCTGGTCACCAGCAGAGAGGTGCAGGTATTCAGACCTAATCGGGGCCTGCCATCGCTCGGGCGGGAAACCATCAGGCGTGGGCCAGGAGCCAGAGTTGGGGCAGATAGGAGGATCATCTCCACTGTGTGGCTGGGAGCTGCTTTGCCCCGCGGTTCTCCCAGGCCCCTAAAAAGACCGTCTCCATCTTGTCGCTAGGTCACTAGAAGAGAGGGCCAGAGACACAGACTTAATTTGTTACTACCATCACTCTGGTGGAATTCTGCCAGGCTCTTGCCAGTGGCCAGTGCCTGGGCGGCCCAGCGGGAAATCTCCATGGCCACCGAGCCTTGTACCAACTTGGTTGGGAACCGACTACTCTGAGGTCCGCTTAGCACTCTCAGCAGCAGTCTCCATCTTGCCGCCTGGTCATCAGGAGAGAACCAACAGGCAGGCCCAGCCTCACGGGAGGTTCAAACACCAGTCAGTGACAAGGTCAACTAATGCCAGAGATAACCAGATGGCAAAAGGCAAACATAGGAATGTTGCTAACAGAAATCAAGTCAGCATGCCAGCATCCGAACCCAGTTCTCCAACAACAAGAAGTCCTGGATCCCCCAACACACCAGAAAAAGAAGATTGGATCTAAAATCACTGGTCAAGATGCTGATAGCTGAACACATAGATAAATCCCTTAAAGAAATACGGGAGAAAATGGATCAAAAGGTAGAGGCCCTTACAAGGCAAATGCAAAATACACTTAAAGAAATTCAGGAGAAAATGGATCAAAAAATGGAAGCCAACAAGGAGGAAACAAATCACTTAAAGAAACACAAGAGAATGTGGGCCAACAAGTAGAAGTTATAAAAGAGGAAACACAAAAATCCCTTAAAGAATTACATGAAAACACAAACAAGCAAGTCTTTCTGAAGTAGAAACAACTAAGAAATCACAAAGGGAGACAACTTTGGAGATAGAAAACCTTGGGAAGAAATCAGGGGCCATAATGCAAATATCAACAATAGAATACAAGAGATAGAAGACAGAATCTCAGATGCCGAAGATACCATAGGAACCATTGATAAAACAGTCAAAGAAAATGCTAAATGCAAAAAGTTTGTAACCCAAAACATCCAGGAAATCCAAGACACTATGAGAAGACCAAACCTAAGGATTATAGGTATAGATGAGAATGAAGATTACAACTTAAAGGGCCAGCAAATATCTTCTACAAAATTATGGAAGAAAACTTTCACAACCTAAAGAGAGAGAGATGCCCATGAATATACAAGAAGCCTTCAGAACTCCAAACAGACTGGACCAGAACAGAAATACCTCCCATCACATAATAATCAAAACCCCAAATGTACTAAACAAAGAAAGAATATTAAGAGCAGTAAGAGAAAAAGGCCAAGTAACATATAAAGGAAGACCTATTAGAATTACAGCAGACTTCTCACCTGAGACCATGAAAGCTAGAAGATCCTGGGCAGATATCATGCAGACTCTAAGAGAACACAAATTTCAGCCAAAACTACTATATCCAGCAAAACTCTCAATCTCCATAGACGGAGAAACCAAGGTATTCCATGACAAAATGAAATTTGCACAATATCTTTCCACAAACCCAGACCTACAAAGGATAATAGGGGGAAAACACCAACACAAGGAGGGAAATTACACCCAGGAAGAAGCAAGATAGAAACCTCCTCTCATCAAATCCAAAAGAAGATAACCTCTCAAATATAAATAATTTCAAAAATGTCAGGAGGTAATAATTATTATTCCTTAATATCTCTTAACATCAGTGGACTCAATGCCCCAATAAAAAGACATAGACTAACAGACTGGATACGGAAACAGGACCCTACATTTTGCTGCATTACAGGAAACACATCTCAATGTCAAAGACAAACATTACCTTAGAGTAAAAGGCTGGAAGACAATTTTACAAGTAAATGGTCTCAGGAAACAAGCCAGAGTAGCCATTCTAATATCAGATAAAATTGACTTTCAACCTAAAATCATCAAAAGAGACTCGGAAGGTTACTTTTTGCTGGTCAAAGGGAAAATCCACCAAGAAGAACTCTCAATACTGAACATCTATGCTCCAAATGCAAGGGCACCATCATTTGTAAAAGAAACTTTACTAAAGCTTAAAGCACACATTGCACTTAATACAATAATTGTGGGCAACTTCAACACCCCACTCTCCTCAATGGACCAATCAGGAAAGCAGAAACTAAATAGGGACACAGTGAAACTAATGGAAACTTTGGACCAATTGGACTTAACAGATATATATAGAACATTTCATCCTAAAGCAAAAGAATATACATTTTTCTCAGCACCCCATGGTACCTTCTCCAAAATCGATCATATAATTGGTCGCAAGACAGATGTCAACAAATACAAGAAGATCGAACTACTCCCATGCCTCCTATCAGATCACTATGGAGTAAGAGTGGTTTTCAATAGCAACAAAAAACGACAGAAAGCGTACATACACATGGAAACTGAACAATACTCTACTCAACGACACCTTAGTCAAGGAAGAAATAAAGAAATCAAAGACTTTTTAGAATTTAATGAAAATGAAGGTACGACCTACCCAAATCTATGGGACACAATGAAAGCAGTGCTAAGAGGAAAACTCATAGCCCTGAGTGCCTCCAAAAAGAAATTGGAGAGAGCATACACTAGCAGCTTAACAGCACACCTGAAAGCCCTGGAACAAAAAGAAGCTAATTCACCCAGGAGGAGTAGAAGACAGGAAATCATCAAACTAAGGGCCGAAATCAATCAAGTAGAAACAAAGAGAACCATAAAAAGAATCAACAAAACCAAGAGCTGGTTCTTTGAGGAAGTCAACAAGATAGATAAACCCTTAGCCAGACTAACCAGAGGGCACAGAGACAGTATCCAAATTAACAAAATTAGAAATGAAAAGGGAGACATAACAACAGAAACTGAGGAAATTAAAAAAAATCATCAGATCCTACTACAAAAGCCTATACTCAACACAACTGGAGAATCTGGAGGAAATGGACAATTTTCTAGACAGATACCAAATACCAAAATTAAATCAGGATCAATTAGATCAGCTAAACAGCCCCATAACCCCTAGAGAAATAGAAGGGTTTATAGAAAGTCTCCCAACCAAAAAGAGTACGGGACCAGATGGTTTTAGTGCAGAATTCTATCAGACCTTCAAAGAAGATCTAACACCAATACTTCTCAAACTATTCCACAAAATAGAAACAGAAGGAACACTGCCCAACTCGTTCTATGAAGCCACAATTACGCTGATACCAAAACCACACAAAGATCCTACAAAGAAAGAGAACTACAGACCAATTTCCCTTATGAATATTGATGCAAAGATACTAAATAAAATTCTTGCCAACCAAATCCAAGAACACATCAAAATGATCATTCACTATGATCAAGTAGGCTTCATCCCAGGGATGCAGGGATGGTTCCATATACGGAAATTCATCAATGTAATCCACTACATAAAGAAACTAAAAGAAAAAAACCAAATGGTCATCTCATTAGATGCTGAAAAAGCATTTGACAAAATTCAGCATCCTTTCATGCTAAAAGTCTTGGAAAGAGCAGGAATTCAAGGCCCATACCTAAATATAGTAAAAGCAATATACAGCAAACCAGTAGCCAACATCAAAATAAATAGAGAGAAACTTGAAGCAATCCCACTAAAATCAGGGACTAGACAAGGCTGCCATCTCTCTCCATATCTTTTCAATATAGTACTTGAAGTTCTAGGGAGAGCAATTAGACAACATAAGGAAGTCAAAGGGATACAACTTGGAAAGGAAGAAGTCAAACTATCACTATTTGCAGATGACATGATAGTATACTTAAGTGACCCAAAAAACTCCAGCAGAGAACTCCGACAGCTGATAAACAACTTCAGCAAAGTAGCTTGTTATAAAATCAACTCAAGCAAATCGGTAGCCTTCCTGTACGCAAAGGACAAGCAGGCTGAGAAAGAATTTAGGGAAATAACACCCTTCACGATAGCCACAAACAATATAAAGTATCTTGGCGTGACTCTAACCAAACAAGTGAAAGATCTGTATGACAGGAACTTCAAGTCCTTGAAGAAAGAAATCGAAGAAGACCTCAGGAAATGGAAAAATATTTCATGCTCTTGGATTGGGAGGATCAATATAGTAAAAATGGCCATCTTGTCAAAAGCAATCTACAGAGTCAATGCAATCCCCATCAAAATCCCAAATCAATTCTTCATAGATCTGGAAAGAGCAATTCTCAAATTCATCTGGAGCAACAAAAAACCCAGAATAGCTAAAACTATTCTCAACAATAAAAGGACTTATGGGGGAATCAATATCCCTGACCTCAAACAGTACTACAGAGCAATTGTGTTAAAAACTGCATGGTATTGGTACAGCAACAGGCAAGTAGATCAGTGGAATAGAATTGAAGACCCAGAAATGAACCCACAGACTTATGGTCACTTGATCTTTGATAAAGGAGCCACAACCATCCAGTGGAAAAAAGATAGCCTTTTCAACAAATGGTGCTGGTTCAACTGGAGGTCAACATGCAGAAGAATGCGAATTGACCCACTCTTATCTCCTTGTACTAAGATCAACTCCAAGTGGATCAAGGACCTCCACATAAAACCTGACACACTGAAACTAATAGAAAAGAAACTGGGGAAGGCCCTGGAGGACATGGGCACAGGGGGAAAGTTTCTGAACAGAACACCAATAGCTTATGCTCTAAGATCAAGAATTGACAAATGGGACCTCATAAAATTACAAAGTTTCTGTAAGGCAAAGGATACAGTCAGAAGGACAAAACAGCCATCAACAAATTGGGAAAAGATCTTCACCAACCCTATATCTGACAGGGGGCTAATATCCAATATATACAAAGAACTCAAGAAGTTAGACCCCAAAGAACCAAATAACCCTATCAAAAAATGGGGGACAGAGCTAAACAAAGAATTTCTCCAGAAGAAATTCGGATGGCTGAGAAACACCTTAAGATATGTTCAACATCATTAGTAACCAGGGAAATTCAAATCAAAACAACCCTGAGATTCCACCTCACACCAGTCAGAATGGCTAAGATTAAAAACTCAAGAGACAACAGGTGCTGGCGAGGATGTGGAGAAAGAGGAACACTCCTCCACTGTTTGTGGACTGCAAGATGGTACAACTGCTCTGGAAATCAGTCAGCGGGTTCCTCAGAAAATTAGGCATGACGCTTCCAGAGGACCCTGTCATACCACTCCTGGGCACATACCCTGAGGATTCTCCTGCATACAATAAAGACAAATGTTCCACTATGTTCATAGCAGCCTTATTTATAATAGCCAGAAGTTGGAAGGAGCCCAGATGTCCCTCAAAGGAAGAATGGATACAGAAAATGTGGTATATTTATACAATGGAATACTACTCAGCAATTAAAAATAATGAATTCATGCAATTTGTAGGCAAATGGTTGGATCTGGAAAATATCATCCTAAGCGAGTTAACCCAATCACAAAAGAATATACATGCAATGCAATCACTGATAAGTGGATATTAATGAGCCCAGAAGCTCTGAATACTCAAGGCACAATTAGCAAGTCAAAAGATTCCCAAGAAGAAGGAAGGAGAAGACCCTGGTCCTGAAAGGACTGGATCCAGTTTTGTAAGAGAGTACCAGAATAGAGCAGAGAAATGGTGGGGTGGTGATTGGGGAATTGGCGGGGGTGGGGTGGGGTGGGATGGAAGAGGACATATGGGACATATGGTGAGGGGGGAACTGGGAAAGGGGAAAGCCTTCGGAATGTAAACAAAGAATATAGAAAATAAAGAGAGAGAAAAAAATAGAAAAAAATAGTTAAAGTTAAAAAAAAAAAAAAAAAAAAAGGCGTGTACTGCCCAACAAGCAATCTATAGCTGAAATGCAATCTGGATAAAAATTTCAGAATGTTTTTTTTTGTTTTGTTTTGTTTTGTTTTGTTTTTTTTTTTGGTAGATGTGGAAGAAACAATCTCAAAAGGTCAACCTGCAGGACAAGCTGCCAGGCTGAACCTGCCTCTGCGTATGGTGTCCTATCAGATAACTGTGGTTAAGATTCAGTGTGATCTTGGGAAAGGAAACATAACTTGACTCACAGCACTGTTCAAGAATTGTTCATTGACAACGTATCTTTCTCTCATAGAGTACCCTGAGTATGCGATTTTCTTGTTTCTCTTTCTGCCTTTAACAGAAACTTCCTTTTCTTTCTAACTTTGGGGAGTGCCATGTAGGTTCTCACGCCACTGTCTAAGCTTGGGTGGGGTGACCTGGCCATCTCTTTTCCTCCAGTGCATTCATTTGTGAGCTTTGACACATTGAAGAGAAAAAGTAAACAGAGTTGAGCCTGTAGTTGAGGGCAGAGGGGACACAGAGAGACCAAGGGACAGCCAAGTGTCACAGGCTCTTTCTTTTCTTTTTCTTACGTTGTGATTTGGTTGTGACTCCAGTTCTCCAGATATAGTCTTGAGTCCGCATCGCTAGAGCAGGCCCGGAAGGGGCCTCTCTCTTCTGGTCTCTGCTTAAATGAAGAGAATAAAAAACTTGACTGCCAAGAGTTGCGTCCCTTGGCAGGAGGTACTGGGGTGCTCTTGGGGTGCCACCAAGTGAAGTGGATTAGGAACTTACTGAAACCATATCACAGAGAATGAAAATAAAGATTAGCAGGCACAAGGCCCATGGTATATGTAAAAAGTGGAAATCGTAGAGGAAAATGAGGAAATACAATGCTTGAGCAGAACACTTTAGATAAAAAATATAAAATACACAGAGGGCTGGCGATACAGCTCTGTTGGTTTAGTGCACCAAGGGGCCTCTAGCACTACATAAAACTCGGTGTGGTGTCACCTGCCTGTTACCGCAACACTCTGGAGAGGAAGGCAGGAGGCTCAGGAAATAAAGTTCATCCGCAGCGACATCAGGAAAATCAGGATAATGCAAAGATAGAAGACGGTATTAGAACAGTGGTTCTCAACCAGGGGGTGGCAACCCCAACAGGAGGGTTACATAGCAGATATTTACATTACAAATCGTAACAGTAGAAATTTACAGTTACAGAGTAGCATTGACATAATTTCACTGTTGGGGTGGGGAGTCACCACCACATGAAGAATTGTATTGAAGGGTCCCAGCATTAGGAAGGTTGAGAAACACTGCATTAGAACAAAGCCATTTTATTTCTGTTACATTGACTGATAAAAATTAGTACCACTAGGCTGGGAGTGCAGCTGGGTGGTGGAGTGATTGTCAGTATTCCGAAGGCACTGAGTTCAAATCCCATCACACACACATACACACACACACACACACACACACACACACACACCATGCCCTCACATACCAGTGCACTGTACATGCACGCAATGGTGTGCAGCACTTCCTTTTTTTCTCAAAGGAAGACCACTATTATGTGTTTGTCTGTGTTCTGCATCTGAGTGCTAAGCAGGTGGTCTACCTGTGGAGCCATAGCTTCAGTCCGGAAGGATCACTCTAGGCCCCGCCTCCCAACTCCCTCCCCACACCCCCCCCCAGACACTGAAGAAAGAAACAGGGAAGACACTAGAAGCTGAAAAGACCTTTTCCTTTTTCTTTTCCCTCTCTCTACCCTGCCCATCCAGGGTCTTTCCTGGTTCAGTTTCTCAAGTACTTGGATTACAGATATGACCTACTATATAAGCTAAAATTAATGTCTTTAGAGTCTGTAGTTGGTGGCTGGTGCTAATATCAAGAGTCTGAAGGTAAATAAACCTCCATGCATACTCAAACAAGCAACTCAAATTAAATGCAACACACACACACACACACACACACACACACACACACACACACACCACATGGCCTGTTTGTAGGAGAATATGCTAGTTAGTTAGTTTGTTTGTTCGACTCAAGCTGAAGTCACCTGAGAACAGGGATCCTCAACTGAGAAAATGCTCCCATTAGACTGGCCTCTAGGCAAGCCTGTGAGGATTTTCTTAATTGGTAATTGATGCACAAAGGCCCAGGCCACAGTGCAAATACTGGTCCTGGGAAAGTAGTTCTCAGGTGTATAAAAAGGCAAACTGAGCAAGCCAAGAGGAGCAAACCAGTCAACGCTGGTTTTCCATGGCCTCTGCTTCAGCGCCTGCCTCCTGCCTCCTGCCTTCAGTTCCTGCCCTGACTGCCCTTCTTGATAGATAGTGAACTAGAGCTGAGACAAGAGACCTGAAATAAACCATTCCCCTTCATGTTGCTTTTGGTCATGGTGTTTATCACTGGAACAGAAAAAAAACTAGGGCAGAGAGTGACTTGTTGGGAAGAAGGGTTTCAGTGTGAGGAAGAGATAGAATGAGGGAAACTGAGTCAGAGTACAGTGTGTGTGTGTGTGTGTGTGTCTGTGTGTCTGTGTGTGTCTGTGTCTGTGTGTGTCCATGTCTCTGTGTATGTGTGTGTGTCCATGTATG
Source organism: Apodemus agrarius (assembly GCA_964023405.1). Classification (NCBI taxonomy): domain Eukaryota; kingdom Metazoa; phylum Chordata; class Mammalia; order Rodentia; family Muridae; genus Apodemus; species Apodemus agrarius. The sequence goes on along the minus strand of OZ030006.1, from coordinate 152,358,406 downwards.
TGTTCGTGTCTCTCCGTGTGTATATTTGTGTATGTCTGTGTGTGTATATGTATATGTATATGTGTATATCTGTGTATGTCTGTGTGTATGCACGTGTGTAGTGTGTGTGCCTGTGTGTCTGTGTGTGTTTGTGTGTCTCTGTGTGTGTCCATGTATGTATCCATGTCTCTGTGTGCATGTGTGTGTGTGTGTGTGTGTGTGTGTGTGCCTGTATGTCTCTGTGAATGTGTCTGTGTGTGTAAATCTTGTTTCTGCATAAGAGAGAAAATATATTTCATTTTTGTGAGTCTGGCTTGTTTTGTTTAACATGATGACTTTCAGTTCTGTCCATCTTCTTCCACAAGAGACATAATCATATTCCTCTTCCTAGGATGTGAATGTATGCCACATTCTTATCCACACATCTGTTGATGGGCATCTAGGCTGAGTCTATGTCTTAGCTGTTGTGAGGAGTGCTGCAGCAAACATGGTTGTACCACTGTACAGCCTCTGTGGGAAGCTGGCTGACATTCTGTGGGGAATATTTGTCATAGTTTATTGTTTGATTATAGCCACTCTGTCTGGCTGAGATAGAATATCAATTTCTAAATTTTCATTTTCCGCATGGCTAAGATTGCTCAAAGCCATTAGGAAAGAAACCATCTGTAGTTCTTCCATCTTTTAAAAAATATAATTGCCTGTGCAATCCGTTTGGTCATTTATTGATTGGATTATTTGTCCTCCGTCTCTGTCTCTCTGTCTCTCTCTGTCTCTCTCTGTCTCTCTCTGTCTCTCTGTCTCTCTGTCTCTGTCTCTCTCTCTCTGTCTCTCTGTCTCTCTGTCTCTGTCTCTGTCTCTGTCTCTCTCTCTCTCTCTCTCTCTCTCTCTCTCTCTCTGTGTGTGTGTGTGTGTGTGTGTGTGTCTGCACACATGCTCAGTTTTTGAAGTTCTCTATAGATTTTAGGTCTTCATACCTTGTCAGAAGTTGGCAAAGAGTTTCTTTGCCCTGCTGATTGCTTTGCTGTTTTGAAGCTTTTTAATTTCATGCAATCTCATTTCCCAGTTTTTGATATCATCTTTCCAGCTATTGGAGTTCTTCTCAGAAAGCCCTGTGTACACACACTGCCTTGAAGTGTATCCCCTAGTCTCCCTGTCAGTTTCAGTTTTGTGTTTAGGTGATCAACCCATTTCTCATCAATTTTTGAAAAGATTGAAACATAGAGAACTAGTTTCAGTTTCCGACGGATGGATATCCAGTTTCCCCAGTACTTTGGCTATTATCCAGTGTGTGCTTTTAGGGACCTTTGTTGAAGGGTAGGTGGCTGGGGCTGGAGAGTTGACATAACTGGTTAAGACTGATCGATACTGCCCAGTAGTGGTGGTACATGCCTTTAATCCCAGCACTTGGGAAGTAGAGGCAAGTGGATCTCTGTGAATTCCAGGCCAGCCTGATCTACAGAGCAAGTTCCAGGACAGGCAGGGCTGTTACACAGAGAAACCAACCCTCTGTGCTTAGATTTTTAAAACCTACTGTATTTTGGGTTCTTAAACACTCTCACCCTCCCTTCTAGCCCATGAACCAGCGTCAGGGGGAAAAGGAAGGTTAATAGGAAGAGGGAGTTGTGAGCCTGTTTAGAAGTAGTTCCTTGGGGCGATTCCACTCTTCTTTGTCATCAGGCTCCCAGCAGTCAGTTCAACAGCAAACACCAAGCACGAATCAGCAGCTGACGCTTGATCCAACAGAGACAGCAAGGCTCCACTGAATCATCACATCAGTTAGGATGCTTTTTCTAGTTTGAGAAGACATTGTTGGAATTTTTATGGTGGTTATATTGAATTATATATCGTTTAAAGGAAAATAGCCATTTTTACAACTTGAGTTCTACTGACCATTGAATACAAGAGATCTCTTCATTTGCTAGTGGTTTTCTCAGTTTCCTTTCTTCATGACCTCACATCATCATGGCAGAACCAGTTCTCATACTTAGTTATATGTTTATGCAAATACGTGTGAACATGAAGATGTAGGAACATATATCTTTCGTTTTTTTTTTTTTTTTTGTTGTTGTTGTTGTTTTGTTTTCGAGACAGGGTTTCTCTGTGTAGCCCTGGCTGTCCTAGAACTCACTCTGTAGACCAGGCTGGCCTCGAACTCAGAAATCCACCTGCCTCTGCCTCCCAAGTGCTGGGATTAAAGGCATGCGCCACCACTGCCCGGCGTCTTTCATTTTTTGTTAATGACATTTTCCCCTTGACATCTTCCTTTGTGAGTTTGCTATTGGCATATAGAAAAATTAACAATTTTTCTATGTTGATTTTGTACCCTACTACTTGGCCAAAAGTGTTTTTCAGGGCTATAGTCTATATCGTCTTTTAAGTATAGAGCCATGTCATCTGGAGATAATTTCAACTTTTTGTTTATTATTTGTTTCATTTTTAAACTTTTCTTGATCTATAAATGTAGATAAGACTTCATGTACTGCATTGAATGAGAATGGAGAGAGTGGACATTTTTGTGTTTCCATGGTTTTAGAGGAAATCTTCCCCATTTAGTATAATGTTGGCTTCAGTTTTGTTTTGTAAGCATTCATTAGGCTTGTACTGGTTACTTTTCTATTGTTGTGACAAATACACTATGAACAAGGCAAATTATTTAAAAAAGCATTTAATTGGGCTTACAGTTTCAGAGGATGGAAGCAGGCAAGCAGGCAGGCAGGCAGGCAGGCACCAGGCAGGGAGGCAGGCAGGCAGACAAGTAGCAGGCAGGCACCAGGCAGGCAGGCAGACAGACAAGTAGCAGGCAGGCAGACAGACAGACAGGTAGGAGGCAGGCAGGCAGGCATGGCGTTGGAGCAGGTTGTGAGTTCACATCTGGATCCACAAAACAAGAGAAGCAGAGAGTGTCCTGAGGATGGTTGGAGGATTTTGACACCTCAAAGCTTTTCAAAATATTCCCCAATGGCCCTCTGAACTTTATTGGTATCTGTTATAATGTCCTGTGGGGAGTGGATGGAGTCCTGAGAGAATGTGTATTACTGACATGAGCAGGGCCGTGTCAAGGACCTCGATGTCTCAGACCCATGAAGCTGGCCCAGGTCCAGAAGTTGTGAGTGTGTGGAGAAAATATGAACCACAGCTTTGTCAGTCCTCCGGCTGTCTGAAGCCTGGGACTGCGCCCCTATGGAGACTTCCTACCGAGATCGGCTAACTCACCCCCTCATTCTCGGGTACATAATAAACTTGCCACTTCCTTCATAAGGGTTTCTGGGCTGCTGGTGTGTTTCCATCAGAGCACAAAGCCCCCGATCCCAGCTTTTCTATATGCATGGCTGCGGTGTCTTCGTTCCACACTGCCTCTGTCAGGTCAGTCCTAAAGCCAAGGGGGGTCATAGCTATGTCTCATTTCCCATCTTTACTTTTATTAATTTGGATATTTCCTTTTGTTTAGTTAGTTTGGATAAGAATTTGTTGGTTTTGCATAGGTTTTCCAAGAGGGCAATTCTATTTCATTGAGTCTTTATATTCTTTTAGTCTCTGTGTAATTAAGTCATGCCCTGATTATTTAAAAAAAAAAAAAAACAACAACCACCAAAAAAAATCCCATATCATATGTATGTGTCTGGGAACATGTATGTGAATGCAGGTGCCCATAAAGGCCAGAGGCACTGGATTCCCCGGAGCTAAAGTTATAAGTAGTTGTAAACTTCCTGATTTGGGTGTTAAGAATCAACCAGTGTCCTCTGAAGAGCAAATTATTCTTTTAACCCCTGAGCCTTCTCTCTAGCCCAACCCTGACCATTACTTTCTGCAACTAAGGCTGGCTTTGGCTTGCTCTGGTTTTCCTAAGGCCTGGAGGGTTGGGGGTGGGGGGGCCCTACACTGTTCACTTGCAATCTCTGACTTTCCAATGTAAGCAGAGCCATAAACCTTTCTACTGGTCACATCTCTCATCCTCGTGACAGACTACCCGGAAGAGGCAATTTAAGAGAGAAAGGGCTTATTTAGGGTTCATAGTTTAAGGGGTACAGCCTATCAGGGCAGGTAAGACAGAGTTCACAGTGGCTGTAGGTTGTGGCTTAGCATCTTTACATCTCAACAGACCAGGAAGCAAAAGGCTCAGGCCTGGGCAATAATCCCCCAAACCCGTTCCCCTGTTCTCCGCTTTCCCCAGCAAGGCTACAGACCTTTTCTTGTTTTATTTTTCAAGACAGCCTCTCCTTGTGTAGCCCTGGCTCCTGACTTTCCTGGAACTCCTCAAACGATGCTCTCCACCTGCCCCCCAAGTGCTGGGATTAAAGGTGTGCACCACTACTGCCCAGCCAAGGCTACACTTCTTTTTTTTTTTAATTTTTTTATTGGATATATTCTATATTTACATTTCATTTCCCTTTTTTTTGGTTCCCCATCCCCCAAAGGTCCCACATGCCCCTTTCCCTCCCCCTGTTCCCCCATCCATCCCTTCCCACTTCCCTGTTCTGGTATTCCCCTACACTGATGTGTTGATCCTTTCCAGCACCAGTGTCTACACTTCTTAAAGACTATACCACACCCCCAAACATCCACCACTGGATGACACAGTGCTCAACACAAAGCCTTGTGAGACACTGCAGAGTCAAACAGTCGCACATTAACTCCGAGAGTTGTTGTGCTTGCACCCCAGTGTTCTGAAATTGTGCTCTCACAATTAGAGATTTAAATCTCTCTCCTGAATAGTTTTCTAGTGAACTACTTCATCAGATAACCGCATAACCACTCGTACCCTTTACTTTTAGCCTGTATGTGTGTGGTGAGTTTTATGTGGACAGCAAACACTTGGATCTTGATTTTAGCCCAGGAGTCCCTTTTACATTTTGAGGGTTTTGTTTGTTTGTTTTGTTTTGTTTTTGTTTTTTGTGTTTGTGTTTGTGTTTTTTGTTTTTTGTTTTTTTGGCTGATTTTTAAATATTTGTTTTGAGGCATTTGCTGAGTCCTGTCAAACTCACTATATAGATCAGACTGGCCTCACAGATGTCTGCCTGCATCTGCTTCCCAAGGACTGGGATTAAAACAGTATAGCACTGCCTGGGTGGTGGTGGCGCATACCTTTAATCCCAGCACTTGGGAGGCAGAGGCAGGCGGATTCCTGAGTTCAAGGCCAGCCTGGTCTACAGAGTGAGTTCCAGGACAGCCAGGGCTAAACAGAGAAACCCTGTCTCGAAAAAAACCAACCAACCAAACAACCAAACAAACAACCCCAAAACAAACAAATAAACAAACAAAAAACAGTGTAGCACTGGTCCTGGCTTCCTATAGTTTCTTTTTTTAATTGCTTTCTTATTGGTTGGTTAGATCAGTGTCTGTTCTTTTACATCACCCCTATCAGTGTTGAGGGTTTGGGTTTATGGGGTTGGAAATGAACAATTGGTTATTTCCTAGTTCCCCTTTACTTGTCTATTCTTTATTGGAAGTTCTTCTCTGTTGCATTCCTATGATTGCGACTGTCTTTTATGCCTTTCTGTGCTTAGGATTCCTTTAAGCATCTTCTACAGTGCCGGCTTGGTGATCATGGACCGCCTCAGTTTGTGTTTGTCTGAAATGTTCTTGTTTCTACGTTGATTTTAAAAGATAACTTTGCTGGAAACAGCAATCTTCAGTTACTGCTATTTATGTCTCAGAATGTATCACTCCCTGCTCTCCTCGATTTTAGTATTTCTGCTGGATTTTTTTTTTTTTGGATTTTTTTCCAAGACAGGGTTTCTCTGTATAGCCTTGGCTGTCCTGGAACTCCCTCTGTAGACCAGGATGGCCTCAAACTCAGAAATCCGCCTGCCTCTGCCTCCCAGAGTGCTGGGATTACAGGCGTGCGCCACCACCGCCCGGCTCTCTTGTTTTTAATGCGGGTTCTTTGTTGCGTTGTGTTAGTATTTTGACTATGTGTCACAGAGAGGTTCGTCTCCAGGACTGGCAAGCTGATAGCAGGACTAGAAGCTGGGAAGTGTGTGGACCAGGCAGTGTAGAACCACAGCTCTGTAAAACCGGGATACTTCTGTTACTGCTGTACCTCACACAGGCGCTGGCTACCAGGAGAGACTTCTATAAGATCTTGGGAGTGCCTCAATTGAGGATATTAAAATGGCCTATAAGAAATTAGTTCTGATCTGGAAAATATCATCCTAAGTGAGGTAACCCAATCACAAAAGAACACACATGGAATGCAGCCACTGATAAGTGGATATTAGCCCAGAAGCTCTGAATACCCAAAACACAATTCACCTATCAAATGATTCCCAACAAGAAGGAAGGAGAGGGCCCTGGTCCTGGAAAGGCTTCATGCAGCACTGTAGGGGATTACTAAGACAGAGAAGTAGGAGGGGGTTCATTCAAGAACGGGCAGAGGGAAGAGGGCTTATGGAACTTATGGGGAGGGGGGAACTGGGAGAGGGAAAATCATTTGGAATGTAAACAAAGAATATAGAAAATTAAAAAAAAAAGAAATTAGTTCTGGTACTATAGGGTTTGGAGGGGACAGCGGTGTGGGCAAGTCACAAATCTAGGAAAGTGGCGGGAAGTTCGTAGTAAGCTGTGGATGGGCAATTGGCCACTGGTGAAAATGCCCCATGTAAAAGCTGCGGGCTGGAAGACAGGGACCTGCAAAGAGGTGCCTTGCAGAGAAGTGTGCCACTGGAGAGATTATAACTGACATGTCTAGAAAGGAATGGAAATTAGAATTGCCTATTGGTCAAGGTGGCTTTGGCTGTGTCTATCTGGCAGACACAGATTCTTCCAAACTGGTTGGCAGTGACGTGCCCTGTGTTGTGAACGTGGAACCCAGTGATAATGGACCTCTTTTCACTGAGTTAAAGTTCTACCATAGGGCTGCTAAAACAGAGCAAATTCAGAAATAAATTGAAGTACCTTGCTGTTCCTAAGTATTGGGGATCTGGTCTATGTGATAAAAATGGAAAAAGTTAGAAGTTTATGATAATGGACTGCTTTGGGAGTGACTTTCAGAAAATATATGAAGCAAATGCCAAAAGGCTTTCTTGGAACACTGTCTCGCAGCCAAGCTTAAGAGTTCTGGATATCCTGGAGTACATCCACGAGCATGGGTTATGTGAGCACGGACATCAAGGCATCCAACCTTCTGAGTAAAAAGAGCCCTGACCAGGTGTATTTGGTAGACTATGGACTTGTTTATCAGTACTGCCCAGATGGAGTTCATAAAAAGTACAAGGAAGATCCCAAAAGGTGCCACGACAGCACACTGGAGTTCACCAGCATCAACGCACACAATGGCGTGGCCCCATCCCAGTGTGGCGATTTGGAAATACTTGGTTATTGGAAGATCCAGTGCCTCAGTGGCTGTTTTCCTTGGGAGGATAACTTGAAAGATCCTAACTGTGTTAGAGATTCCAAAATTAGATACAAAGACAATGCTGCAGCTTTGATGGAGAAATGCTTTCCTGAGAAAAATAAGCCGGGTGAGATCGCTAAATACTTGGAGTCTATGAAACTTCGGGACTACACCGAAAAACCTCTCTATCAAAACCTACATGACATCCTTTTGCAAGGACTAAAAGCTATAGGATGTAGAGATGATGACAAACTGGATTTTAGTGCTGTGGAGGACAGAAGTGTGAAGACAAAACCAGCCTCAAAGATGCGGAAGAAAGAAGCAGAAGAAAGCACGGTGTGTACTGTGGAAGACATGGAGTGCTCAGATGCACAGGTGCAAGAGGCCACACAGACTCATTCAAGGAGGCTGCAGCATTTGGAATTGCAGCAAGACATGCTAAGTCTAGACCACAGGGGTTCACAAACCAGGGAGAAAGCCCAGAAGTAAACGAGATGCCAGAACCATGCTTTCTGCCTGTTCATTTGATTGTTTTTCTTCTTTTCTATTTTATGTTTTATTTTCATGTGAGTCTTCTGGAGTGTTAGTAATGATTGAGTGGCTATTTTTTTAAAAAAACAAAATTTATTAAGATGAATATTTTGTTTACTTTATTGAAGGATAATTTATAAAAGAAAAGAAAAGAAATTAGTTCTGCAGCCTTGCCAAAGCCCTGATGATCCCCAAATCCAGGGAAAGCTCCAGAATCTGGGCTCTGCTCAGGAAGTTCTGTCAAATAGTGAAAAATGGCAACAGTGTGACACTTATGGTAAAGAAGTCTTGACACATTGTCTTCAGAACTCCCAATGGATATATTTCTTTTCCATATTTCTTTATGCTTGAAGGAACCCCTTTTCTTCAGGACAGAAGTAGTGTAAGAGGAAGTGATACCATAATAGATCTAGAAGCCACTTTGGAAGAAACGTATGGAGAAGATTTTGTGAAAGTACTGAGAAACAAGCCTACTACAGCCATACAGACTCCTGGGAAACAGAAATGCAACTGTCGACAGGAAGGAGGTATAAACCACAGCTGGGCCTGGGGTGCTTCCAAATGACCCCCAGAAGTGGCTTGCAGTGAGCCTCCTAACATCAAATTAGTGAATGAAGAACAAACACTAGAAGTAGGACTAGAACATGGGATGAGAGATAGAATGGAGAACCCCCTTATTAGAGAAGCTAACCCTCATGGATGGGAACCCAGAGACCAATGTTTCCAAATTGAAGTTGTCAAGCACTGAATATTTGAAAGGAAAGTTATGATTTATACACAAATGTAATCTTCCTAGTGGAGACTATGATTGGCTCTGAGATATATGTTATTTACCTGGATAATCACAGGATACATATTTTCCAGGATTAGCTTACAGGACCAGGAGTCAAGCTATGGAAGAAAGGGTGTAAAAGTATCATTTATTTGCCTGATATAATTGTTGTCTTGGAGTCTTGCTACTGAATAAGCTCACCCTTTCTAGTTCTTTCTGAACTCTGGCTGGCTGGTTCAACTCAAGAGTTCTGGCTCAAACTTCTCTCCAAGCTGACTGATTCAATCTGGCTTCTCTCAGCTTCTCACTGAATTGCTCTGTTTGGTCTCAAACGGACTCCAGCAATTTGTTCTAATCTTCTGGCTCCTTCTTATTCTCTGGATTTAACTACCTCTGCTGACCTGCAGAGAACTGCATGAACCCATGAACAAACTCAACTCCACTGCACTGCACTGACTGCACTGACTCCCAACTGTCCCAGTTCCACTGCACTAAACTTAACCGACTGTCTTAGCTCCATTGCGCTGCACTTACTGCACTGACTCCCAACTGACTAAACAGAACTGACTCTCTGCCTGAGCTGCTCTTAAATAGCTTTTTCTCCTTAGAGTTGTGAGTATCCTATTTCTGACTCATTCTGTCAAATCTTTCTCTGATTCATCACTTTGTCTGCCCCTCAATTAGACATGTTTTTGGGGATTAAAGATGCGTACTGAAGGATTCCAGCAAGGGGGAATTAAAGGTTTGTACTGAAGGCAAGTCTGCATTCCAGCCAGATCACACGGACCTAGAAGGTCTTTGGATATGATCAGAGCAGCCATGTTGCTGGATTAAAATCCCTCTATATATTTCTGTCTAAACTAAAAATCATACACAGATTTGTACAAAGTATATTACAACAGAAACAATTATCAGTCCCAGAAATGTGACAGCCCAAATGTCCTTATGAAATCTGTTGATACTAGGATCCTTCATAACTGCAGTCCTGATCGTCTGTCCTTCAGCAAGTGTCCATTTCTGCAGAAAGGTTTTCTGTCTGCCGGTCTGATGAGCAATCTGTCTTTCTTCAGCTGGTTTGTTGAGCTGTCCATATGCAGAGGGGTTCAACTTTCTGCATCATCTGCATTGCTGTCTTTCTGTGTCTCTTGCTTCCTGGAGTTGTGCCTTTAATATGGAAGCTTCTCTTATTCAAATCAGATCTTTATCAATCTTGATGGAGCCCATAGTCTTTTATCACTTGTAGAAATATAGACAAAGCCTTTTCCCTAAAATAATACATTTCCTGACTTCCATTCTGATCTTTAAACATCTTTAAAATGTACAGGTTGATCTAACTCAGCAGTTGGTTTGTTTGTTTGTTTGCTTGTTGGTCTAGCAAATCTTATTCCCCCTTTCCATTTATCAAGGTACAATTAGATCTTTATTAATCCATACATAT